>CM060922.1:459176955-459801955 GCA_030737875.1 Allium sativum
CATTTAAACCTTTAACGAATCTTAGGGCCTTCTTTTCAGGTGTGTTCACCAAGTCTAAGCGAAATCTCGCCAACTGATTGAACTTGTTGACGTACTCCTTTACTGATAAATTCCCCTGCTTTAATGCCAAAAACCTTCCCATGTATAAATTCTCTTCTGCTAATGAGAGAAATTTCATCTCGAACCTATGTCTGAAATCCACCCATGTCTCTACTGGACGCTCTCCATTTGTGACCTCCCACCAAAACGAGGCTTCGTCCTTCATTAACCAAGCAGCCAATTAAACCTTCCTTCCATCTTCTACCTTGAAGATACCAAACAAATCATCCACCTCCTTAAACCAATTTCGAGCTTTAACAAATGTCTCTGATCCGTGAAAAGGTTTTCCTCCCATTGCTCGAAAGTTTTAGCATATCTTTGAAAAAGTATCAACACAAGGAGGGGGAGGAGGAGGAGCGGCTGTAGCTGGGGAGGAGGAGTGGCTGCTGCTGGGAGAGGAGTGATGTATGATGGGACTGTGGCGGTAGCCCTAGCCTCCAGATACCTTCTGAACCAAGCTGATATTGGTATTCCCTCGGGTATCTCGGGTAACCCAGACAAGCTGAAAAGAAAATGAAAAGATTCAAAACGGAGAATTCGAAAGAAAGATATATGGCTCTTGGGGGTTATGTTTTTATAATAAACTTTTCTCATGAAAATACTCTCCTTAAAACATACTTTTAAAGTATTTCTTTATAAAACGCTTTTGAAAACAGTTTTTCAAAATCTCTTATCTGTTCTGTTAACCTTCAGCTCTGATAACACGTGTAACACCCCACGACCATTAATGTCACTCTCGAAGGGAATGCATTAACATTCATGGAGTGTTACTGGTGAATAGAACAGAATATAACAAGACAGATACATATATTGGTACTTGAAAAATTCAAAACAACTTTTATTGCAGCGGAGAAATAATTTGATTACAACAACATCATAAACCAACAGAAAAAACAAGTACACTTAGTAGCCATCTTGACAAACTGTCTTCTGAGTACATAAAGTAAAAAAGCATAGCCCCAACATAAGTAGCCATAAAAGAGATGAGATGAACTTTAGTTTCAGCAATCCAAGCACTACCAAAAGAGAGAGAAAGATCCAGATCAAGCTCCACTAGTACTTGTCCCACGCTGAGAACATGGGGGGAGGAAGAAAAGAGGCGAAAACAAAGGGGGTCAGAAATAAAGTCTGGCGAGTACCATAACTTTAACAATATAATTATTAAAGTAATTAGGATAAGGCGTAAACTGGTAAAACAAGGAATGACTGTGAAACAAGTGGGCAAGACAAAACAAACAAGAGGAATATTATGGTGTTAATCTCGCTCCTAATCATTATAGGATAATTACTATACTGCACCACCACTAGTCACCCTAAAAGTTGATCCCGCCTACTGAACATAATAATCGTAATGGTAGTTTCGTGTACCCCTAGTTGTCTCCATAGGTGTCACCTGCCCTATCTCCACTAGTTGTACCCACTAACCCCATGCGATCGGCTCCCTAACTCGTAGATACCCGTGCTGGTCCCATAGTGAGGTGTATCACTCCCCAAAGTGGTAACTCGTACCACTAAAGATGCACGGCTTATATCTACACGATGCAGCAACGTCTTACCTACCAGCCCGGGCACACGCACGCACATGACCCCGTTGGACTTGCGTTGCCACCGTTAACCCGTTTTGACCTCTTACAATCAAACCCAGTAAGCGTGTCCCGTCCTCGATCTAACTCGAGCTCACAAAGATATTAATGGGTTACTGGTTTGAAAAGGATCCCCCATGTTTGACACAAGCCTTCCACCTATGCTTGGTCCCCACTAGAATTTTCCACTTAACCCCTTCTTATTCATGTCTTCTTACATATTTAAATTTGGTTAAGTGTTTCTAATCGTATTTCACATGTCAGCCATGTCACCCACTTAACCCCCATGTCCCACCACATGTTTATCTTGGTTAAGTGTTAATTCATTATAACCGTAACCTTGTAAGACCTCTCACTTTAGACTACCGTTTGCGGTTGCTGGATTTGCCGGGCGGGTCCAAGCAGTCTTATACCGCAAACGTGTCTAACCTCGTGTCTTTACAATTGTTACGCATTTAATTTATGCCTTCGACCTCTCACATTAGACTACCGTTTGTGGTCGCTGGATTTGCTAGGCGTGTCCGGGCAGTCTTACACCACAAAGAGTCTAACCTCGTGTCTTAGGCGTTTATTATTACAAATTATTTCACCCCAATTTGAATTAATTATCCCTATTCAAATTGTCAATAATTCCAAATTAATTATGTCCATAATTGTTACCTAAATTATGTCCATACTTTTTAGGTATAAAAATTATACTAATTAATGTCTCAATTTAATTATATGCTTTTAAAGCCATTTTATGCTAATTTACATAATTAATATTTTCCCATTGTCCCCACGCTATTTGTACGTTCGAATATGAAATATGCTAGACTCGTAAATAGTCTAACTTATAAAAAGAAGAACATCGCAACTTGCATAACACATAAAAAAATAGATCTAGCTTGCAAATAGGAATTATGACATAAATTTGCATAACTAATAATTTACATAGACAGTGGTCATATAGAATCATATATTTGCATAAACTACCACGGATCTAAATATGGATCTAAATATGAGATTGTGAACTTGCATATATGAATTATGGGTCTCACTTAAACTTGCATATGGGAATATAACTTTCACCTAAAAATGTGAGTATAGTTTTCACCTAAACTTGCATATGAATTTCTACAACTTGCATATGAATTTATCACATGTTTCCGCATATAAACTAGCAAATGTATATACTCGATTCACATATAAACTTGTGTACGATTCACATATAAACTTGCATAAGATTCATATACAATTTAACATCCCAAACTTGCATAAAATTCACATACGAATTAGCATATGATTCACATCCCAAATTTGCATAAAATTCACATACCAATTAGCATATGATTCACATCCCAAACTTGCATAAAATTCACATACGAATTAGCATATGATTCACATCCCAAACTTGCATAAAATGAATCAAGTTAAACATGTATAATTGGACATATGAAATAGATCTACCAACATAAGATAACAAAGTTAAACAACATCACGTGATTCAACAGACATGTCCTCATAATCCAATTATAACTTATCATAATTAATTTATTAATTATATTGTGAAAGAAATAGTACTCACAAAGATAGATTAGAAAAGAGAATGGTTCATTCATCTTTTGAATTGGAATTCTGACTTGCTAAATCCTAAGCTTTAGGAAGGAGAATTATCCTAGAAGCAACATGGTGGCCAGGAGACAAATTTTATTTAGGTTTAGGGTTTGAGTCTAGGCACTCTTTTATAGACGTTTGAATCAACCTAAGTCGTTAGATTATCATAGGAGCAATCCCAACCATCCAGACTAGATAGAGTTATCTAGAACAACCACCGCAGCCCTAATGACTCAGCATAGAGTCAAAAATCGTCACATTTCCGATCTGCCCGGGGGGGGGGGGTAGGTCGACCCCCTGGTCGACCTGTATGGATAGGTCGACCTGGACCTTGGACAGGAGAATTCCCGCCCATCCTGCTCCCCTGTTTGAATTTTGAATTTTGAATTTATTATTCTGAACTGTTTTAATTTATATAAAATTACCGAAATTTCCGACAGCCATAACTTCCTCATACGAAGTCCGATTTACGAAAACTTGGACTCTATCCCAAGCAGAATTTCGAGACGAACTCAATGGCGTAACCCATTTTCCTTAATTCTCATTTTAATAATTAAGTATTCTTAAGATTGTTAATTTTAATATTCACAGAAAATTCAGTGTGTTACAACTCCCTTCGAGGCACTTTATGGACAACCCTGCAGATCACCTACATGGTTAGTGGGAGTCTACGGATGGACTTTTACTTGGACCTCAGATGGTTAAAGAGACCTCCTTTTGGAAATATTTTCACACATGTTATATTTGCGCAATTTACATACAAATATTTTCCAACATAAAACTTCGTATGTTCGTAAATTTTCCATACAAACTCCTTTTGGAACATATTATATATGTAAATTTATTAGAAAAATGCAACGAATGCGATGGTACACTCGGAAGCCCAAATTTGACAATTCCAAAAATGTATGTTTTCATTCATCGTTTTCTATAATTATTTAATTGAACTAATATTATAAATGTGGGGTGTTACACATGTTCACCTAACCAAGCTTCCCAAAAAGTGGAATGAGTATTGATTTATAGATATAATTTCTATTAAGGGAGGCAATTTTTTTTGGTGAGACCGACTGTTTTTTATTGTGACTTGTCACACTTTTTATTATAACAAATAATAAATGCAGTTATTACAGGAGATAGATAGATTATCTACCTTCTACATATGGTTTTTAGAGTGGACTATCTACCAGATTGGTTTTTAGAGTGGACCGTCCACTATACTAACACCACGTAGCGTGTACTATCACATGATAGGTTTCCAATGAAGAACCATTGGAAAACTAACAATAACCGTTGCCAAGGCAATCACAGCTAACTCCAAACATAGAGAAAATCACTCAAAAACTAACACACACACTCGCTAAAAAAATTACAAAAAAAGATGTTTGCAAAATTGCATACATTCTAAGAAAGAAAACCCAAAACGAAAATCATATAAGCCTCAACAAGGATTGCAGCACTGTAGTGCATATGACACAAAAAAATATCACACTTCATTGGCCAGAGCTAAGCAACCAAGATGATTGCATGACAAGGCACGTAACATCACCACCATAACATATGACAAGAACACCATTGCATGAGGGAAGACGAAGTTAATACACAACAATCAAGCAAAACCTAGTAGCATTGCTGTCACTTAGTTTGCTGAAAGAACAAATCATCAAGTATCATCCGGGCCATCACAACCTAAAAAAATCTCCACTCAATCCAATCAGCAGCAAATCCAAACTAAATCAAGCTAAAGGGAGATAAAAAACTCAAGAAAAAAGACAACATAGGCAAAATAAAAACACACCATAAATTGTAGAGCCAAAATTTTCCATTAAACACACATCGTCAGCCGTAGCAGCCTCGATAGAGGCACGAATGAAAAAATGAGAGGTCGAACAGAACACCAGTGAGATCTGTGTTCCCGCACTAGATTCAGACTCAAGTGGATCATCAAGGCTGAAGGATTGAGTAAAGGAATTTAATTGCAAATTAGATCTAGGATTTAGGTTGTAGGGTTTGATTCACTATTAGAAAAAGTGACTACGACATCGGGTTTTTTGACCGATGTCTAAGTGTGTTATGACCGATGTCTTTGCGAGTGGAGAGAAAGGTCATGACTTTAGACGTTGGTTTTTAACCGATGTATTAGACCATATTTTACATCAGTTTTCTTTACACAAACTAATATAATAGACCATCTTTTACATTGGTTTCTTTTAACTAACTGATGTTGAGTATAACAATATGACTACATTACATCTCACATGGAAATAAATTTCTAGATTGAATAAAACGCTATTGCACAGAATTGAATATCAAAGCAGTATTATTATTCATGAAATATTTTATTACAATATTTAAAGTAGTACAAATTTCTAACTCCACTATTGTACAATTCATTATACATATATTCCTTGCTACATCACTTGGTTCATCTAGTTACATATACAATTCAGTTACATTCGTTGACCCATACACACATCGACAAACATCGAGTCTTCGATTGCTTCAATATCCAGTCCAATCTTCTGTGTACCTGTCATAGAAACACACACACTAAAATGGAATAAAAATAGATTTAAATGTTGGCGAATATAAATTTATTTTTAAGTTTTATTTGCCTTAGATTTTTGGTGTGTTTCTCATCATATTTCTAGACTTTGTCAGATATATATTTATTCATTTGAATCTAGACTACTTGTGATATTCACAGTGATTCGTTGTAAACACCACAAGGTAGACTGAATACTAGTTCTCGCATATTAGTCTCAACACAGCTATAGTAACTTGCTGATCAAGACTAGCCTCGACTCACATATGTGATTTGCTTTCTTGACCAGCCATGATACACAAGATATGTGGTCTGCTGATATAATTATATATATATATATGCACATGTGCATAGTCATGTTTTTTTCAGGTGAACTATGCAAACAGGTCAAACATCCATGCATGTCAAAATGACCATGGTAGGTTCAAGTATGAATCAAAACAGTGGTCTTGTTCAACCAACAAATGCAACGACATAGTACAGTACAAGTGAATGCCAAAGTACTCAAGGCCAAGCACTCAGTTTACTGATGTTACATGTGTACAAGTATTTCAAGGCCTGACATGCAGCAAGGCACAAGGAAGCATGATAGACAAATGAAGCAATACCTTGCACATATATAAGGCAATGCATAGTAGCAATATATTGCTAGCAAAACAAACCAAGATCTGACATGCACAAGGTCGATGGTGCAGCAAGGCTCAAGCGCATTACCCATGCTTAAGGCAGTGAAAAATAAAATGGCCACAAGTAATTAAGTTCATGCAAACATACAGAAATGGAAATCAACATAGGTGCTGCTGCAATATGATATAGGCCAGTAAAACTAGCAACTCAACCAGATGCTGAGGGCACAATAAATACAAAAGCTCGAATTCAAGTACAACTAAAAATCACAAAAGTCCAAGTACAGAAAATAATGCAGTGGAACATGCTTGCACAATTTGGACAAGCAAGTGACAAACGCAAGTGGCCACAAACCAGAAACTCAAAACATAATCAAGACCGCAGGCTAATGGCTATAATACTAGCATGCACAAGCAAACACTACAAATAGAGATAAAGTGTGGCATTTGTTAAAACAACAATTTTGTTCAAAGACCAAGTTTAGTATAAGTTCTTATATCATGGCTCGAACAAATGATATGGTCAATGAAACAAGGCACACAAAACTGGTGCAACAAGTCAGAGCCAATAACTAGCCAATGAAAGAATGAAAATGGAAATTGCAGTTTCAGTACACAGTAGTAGTGGCAAAGTGAACAAACAGTGACATCTACAAATCTAGATCATGTGTAGCATCTATTCAAATACAGCATATAGAAAGTCAGAAATGTACAGGGGAAACAGGGTAAACAAGTGAACACGGTCAGTGCATCATCTATTGAACAAGAGCAACATGCAAATGTAGCATCTATTCAAACCAGCTATGCAAAGCAAATATAGTATCTGCCCTTATCACTAGAGAAAAGGAAATCACGTAGTATATGTTCTTATCAACGAACATCCATCTAATAAAGACATCTGTTTATATCTTTTGGTTCGAACATGTAAGCAAAATAGGAAACAGGGAACAACGAATGAAAGGGAGCATAATCTCCAAAAGACAGTTTATTTTCGGAAAGAAGAACATTCAAAAATTTCCACAAGTTGAAGATTTCAATATTATTTTTGGCAAAAAATTATTTTTGGCAAGCTGAATAATTCAAGTTTCCTTAAGATTGAGGAGTTCAAATTCTATTCACAGCAAGGTAACTAAGTCAATTTTCCAGAAATCGATTTTTTGCAAGCATGTATTCTTGGCAAGAAGAAAAATTCAAAAAATTCCCGAAATAACGATAGAATATATTCAACAAGGTTGATCAATTCAAACCACACGAAGCATCGAGAAACTAAAGAAAATCAAAGGGTTCGGAACCCTATAAATACACCATATTCGTCACAGGCATGAATATAGAAGCCAAGTAATTAAATCGAGCAAAATAGAAATAAAAAATCAGAGAACTCATAGCATTTCAATCATCTCTTGAGAGAGACAATTCCGCACATCAAATCGAAGGGAAAAGGAGCAACAAACAATCGAGCAAGGCCACAGGGATTCATCGTTAAGCAATCGAAGCCACAGAGACGTATGATAAGTCCATTAAAGTTTAAAAGGCCACGATTTAATCCCTAATTTTATCTTAGAAGAGAAGAAGAAGGAGCTGCAGAATGGAATAAGGGGAAAATTATTTTGCTTGTAAATAAAAGGGAGACGAGGGAGCGCTAATTGTATTTGAAAGTAAGAGTTTGGAGCCCAAAATTTGGTTTTGGAGCCAAAGGGAAATAAGGAGAAGAGGACTGGGGAATAAGAGCGGCCGTTTTTTTAAAGAAGATAGGCATCGGTTATTTTCACAACCGATGTCTGAAGAAACATTTAAAAGATAGACAATGATGGTTTTACAACCTGATGTTAAAAGGGTTAAGTTTAAAGATTTTTTTTTAAAAAAACAGAGTAATAGACATCGGTTATTTTAACAAGTGATATCTACGAAAACTTTTAACATCGATAAAAAAAATATCGATGTTAAAAATTCCTTTAACATTGGTGGTTGTAATAACCCGGAAATCTGAGCCAATTTAAATTTTTTATTTTGGCAATTTTAATGAATTTTGAATATTTAAAATGAATTATTTTAAATAATAACGACGAGAAATTTATTTTGAATAGAATTAGAACGTATATGTTTATATAGATCGTCGTTAGAAAATAAATATTTTATTTTAATTATAAAAGGAATTGAAAATGGCGCGGTAGTTTGAAATTTCGATTTCAAAGTTCTAATGAATGTACATGATTCAAAATAAACCGAATTTTAGCGAAACCAAAAATATTAGAATCTAATTGAGAATATCTTTCCAATGAATCCGAAAAATTGAAATTTCATAGTGGGGATAAAAAGTTATGTCCAATTGAAAATTCAGAATAGTCGCTATGGAATTCTAGCCCTTAAAAACGGAAATTTTGCAAACGACCTCGATTTTCGACGAAACCACTTTTGTTGGATCCGTTATGTCAAGTTATTTCTAGATTCCAAAATTCATAATTTTTTGAATCAATATGTGAGCGTGGCGCAAGAAAACGTGTTTTAACAGTTTCAGTCAATTTCGATCGACCAGAAAATGGTCATTTTTCAAACGGTCTCAGAATTTGATGAAATTAGTTTTGTTAGAAGCGTATCGTCAATACGAAGCTAGAAAATATTTTTTGGAATTTTTAGAGTTCGATGTGGCTTGTTCTCAAAGCAATTCGTTCTTTCCTTACCGGGGAAGTTCGGGTCATCTCATTTTGGTATCAGAGTTTTGGTTTACAGAGCTCGAAGAACAAGACACGTTAGAACCAAACGAAAGGATTCATCAGAAATTGGATTAGTAATATCCAGTGAGAATGACTCGTTAGAGATGGGATCAGTACTATCCTAGAACAAGTGTGAAGAGTATATTTTTAAAATGAAAACAAATTTTGTTTTGAAAATTTAAACTTTATTATTCGTATTTGAATATTTATTTATATTGATTTGGACAATCCAGTATATAAAGGTTTACGTCTGATCCACGTGTATTCGAAGTTTTAATATACTGGATAGATATAGAATCATACTCTAGTCGCCCGGAGATGATTCTGATGATTGACTAGTCATCATCAGTATTCATGTTCGAGTGCCAGTGGGATTTCTATATGATTCCAATTGACTGGTATGAGAACCAAAACTAGATAGGGTCTATTGTTGTGATTTGGCATTAAAAACTGATTTTTGGACTATATATCAAAGTTATGAGTTTGAAATGATAATCAACAAATTGATTGTTGATTGTGCTGTTTGATTATTGGTTGATTAATTAAAATTTGGACCATTTAACCAAATTGAACCAAATAGTGAGTGGTATTTAAAATTTATCGCATTGGCATGCTTGTACATGTACTTACATTGAACAGGTCATAGCAAGGAGGCTAGAGAAGAGGAATAAAATTGTTTGCCCAGCAAATAGGTACATGTTTATTGTATTTCTTGGGTTTTTGATGATTTTATGAGCCGATTGGCTATTTCTTTTTTTTTTTGGATTGGTGAGGGCCATGGGAGACTATTTGAAATATCCCGAAGCTCCCGGTGTAGGGGAGGTCATGGCGAAAATTTTCGAAAATTTATGGTGTTAGCCAAATTTTTGAAAAATTTGAAAAGTTCTTAGAAACTGAAAAGTTGAAGAACTTAAGCTGTAAAGAAAGTAATGGAAGTTGAGTTGGTTTGTAAAACAACTTCCAGCTTCGTTCCTTTTTGGGGATGAAAAGGTTTAAGTGGGGGAGATTGTAATAACCCGGAAATCTGAGCCAACTTAGAATTATTATTTTGGCAATTTTGATGAATTTTGAATATTTAAAATGAATTATTTTAAATAATAACGATGAGAAATTTATTTTGAATAGAATTAGAACGTATATATTTATATAGATCGTCGTTAGAAAATAAATATTTTATTTTAATTATAAAAGGAATTGAAAATGGCACGGTAGTTTGAAATTTCGATTTCAAAGTTCAAATGAATGTACAGGATTCAAAATAAACCTGATTTTAGCGAAACCAAAAATATTAGAATCTAATTGAGAATATCTTTCCAACGAATCCGAAAAATTGAAATTTCATAGCGGGGATAAAAAGTTATGTCCAATTGAAAATTCAGAATAATCGCTATGGAATTCTGGCCCTTAAAAATGGAAATTTTGCAAACAACCTCGATTTTCAACGAAACCACTTTTGTTGGATCCATGATGTCAAGTTACTGCTAGATTCCAAAATTCATAATTTTTTGAACCAATATGCGAGCGTGGCGCAAGAAAACATGTTTTAACGGTTTCAATCAATTTCGATCGACCAGAAAATGGCCATTTTTCCAACGGTCTCAGAATTTGATGAAATTAGTTTTGTTAGAACCGTATCATCAATACGAAGCTAGAAAATATTTTTGGGAATTTTTAGAGTCTGATGTGGCTTGTTCTCAAAGCAATTCGTTCTTTCCTTACCGGGGAAGTTCGGGTCGTCTCAGTGGTTTTTGTAATCGATGTTAAAGCACTGATGTTGTAGCCACTATTTCTACTCATGAGTGGAGAGCTTGCAGTAAGCAACCAGGTTTGAGGTAAACTGATGTGAACATGAGGGGAAGTAGAGAATAAAAATGGTAAGTTGGAAGAGAAGAGAGAAAGAGAAAAGATAAGTAGGGGTGGATCTAGTTGCCATTTCCAGTATTTACAGAAGCTTTTTTAAGGTGAATGTGTGGAATAATTCAAAATAAAAAACCAATAAAAAAAATAAAATGGGTAGTCAGCTAGCTAAGAATTTAAGTGTAGTTTAACTCAAATTTGTTTAGAGTATTTCATATGAAATGAACTGTCCAAAAAGAAAAAGACAAATCAACTTAAATTTTTTTGAATATAATTCTACTTATACATCATACATGATATCGTTAACTTATTGTTGTACAACTAAAATAATAATAATCAAATAGGACTTCTAACGAACATATATACTTAATTGCATGCCACTTGAAGTATGTGTAATACACAACCATACATTGTGATAACTCTAGTACGTGGCAATACATCGGCAAGAAAATAAATTATTTCCTCTTTTACCTCTATGTGCATAATTTTAGAAATTAAAGAGGAGAGGGGGAATGACGCTTACTTTCTCATCCTACAGTTTTGTCCCTGAATATGTGTACAATATCAAAGAAAACTGCCATACAAAGATATAATATATGAAAAACATGTCGAAGTAATACTGGGAATTCAAATTTTATATGTAACGATCGCTATATACCACTGGTGCTCATATAACACAATAAGGCAATGTACAGGCACTCGACTGATATAGGATGGTCGTCAAGAGAAAGAAGTTGGAAAAGAAGGGGAAATAGAGAAGAAGGGAAGATAATAGAAAAAGGAGAAGGAAAGAAACACCAAACACAAATTTAGAATCTAAATCTCACATCGCATAAGATAAAATATAATAAATATCATAAGCGAAGTAGTAATAACTATATAAAGCATATAATCAAAGTATATTGGCTCATACAGCTTCATGTAAATAAAGTTTACACGAGTGATAAATAAACTCACTAGCAAATTGTCTTTGGATAAGTAGTTAACACCGGCACAACTCCAATGTGTCACACAACGGAATAAACAATAATACAAGTATAACATATATAAGAAGACGTCACCACCTGTTGATCTACCTTTATAGCTCCAAATAACGCATACACCTGCTACCTAGCCTATATATTAGTGGATTTGATGAGTACACAAGGTAATAAAATGAAATAGAAAACCTTATGTTAGACAACAATCTGGAGTGAGCGATAAGCAATTCTTAAAACTATAAACATTGTAATAGTAAATGGACCAAGAGTATGGGAATTCATACTTGACATGTCGCTGCATCCACGGAGTTAGCACATACAAAAAATATAGTACTCTATAATAATTATTTTGGGTGTATCCTACATCAGAGTACTGGGGCGTCAAAATATTTGCATCAACACTACCTATATCTACGTCAATGTAACCTACATCTAGTGACATCCCTAAGAGCGATAAACATCTAAGCAAACATAGCATACATCATCCATCCCCACATTCACTCATTCGATGCATTGGATATATAGTATGAGTGGTCCCATAGAGTCTATACCTTCTTCTAAGAGCTCTATATGAGATTGCCTACTTATATAGCCGACAACCTACATCAGGTTGAAAATGAGCGCAAACTTTCTCCATATGGATAAACGGCCTGCAGTCTGGTTGAATGTTTGACGCCAACCTCCAAATCTGGTTACAAGTACGTCAGGTTGAAGACTCGATCGACACTCAAACCTTTGCTTTCCTAGTACCCATCCAAATCTATGTACTAACCATGCATGCATATCTCCACTGT
This sequence comes from Allium sativum, assembly GCA_030737875.1. Taxonomy (NCBI): domain Eukaryota; kingdom Viridiplantae; phylum Streptophyta; class Magnoliopsida; order Asparagales; family Amaryllidaceae; genus Allium; species Allium sativum. Next base: position 459,189,747 of record CM060922.1, read on the forward strand.
ATAGTTCATCTTGGATCTGTCTTCATAAATCTCGTTTGAAGTCTCCTAGCCGAAAACTATCTTGATAACTACATCTACCATCAAACTCCATCCCCTAAGCCTCTCCGGATATCCCTCCATCTTGACTAGTAGTCTCGCCACCATGCTTCATAATCTCATCATCCTGACTTACAGTCTACTTGTCCTGACTCAAGTCTTAATACTCATCCTCACGGAGAATAACCATTTATTTTCGAAGCTTCTGCTGATCCCCATCATGGAATCACCATAGTCGAATGATGATATCATTGGTTCATAGCACTACATCCATACCTCACGTCAAAACGAAGGATCGAGAAGCCACCATGTCTAACCCTCTTTAGAATGAACCATCAAATCCTGCTTCTCTGAACCACATCATCATTTGTGTCAAAAAGCTAAAATAGGCAATATTAATAGTAGTTGGTATCAGTCACTCAACTGTAATCAATAACGGCTACCTGATCATGTAAAAAAACCAAAATTGGTCAAATACACATCAAGTGAAATCGTTCGGCATTCGTTGTGAAATCCAAGGTTACCACCTACTCCATCCTCCATGTTCAGATTTGTCACCATAATCCAACGCAGCTCCATCTTCGGATTAGTCGCTTTGCTCTAGTACTTCTTCATAAATTCTTCATGTCTTATTCAAGTTCAATTTGTGATCTCAATCAGTATACACCAAACTCTTCCCGTGCGTTTGATCGATAAACACTGGTAACTGTAGAAAATGAGATTCTTTCCCCAACAGTAAGTCGCTTACGAATGACGTTTTAACTAAACTAAGCAAATAACCATTCATGCATCCAATCATAATATAATTATTAAATTAGCAAAAAAACATCCATAATAGCATCCATAAAGTAGATAAAACCTATCTAAGGTGATTGCTCAATATTTGATGTCAAATTAGTTCAATTCCAGCGATGATGTAAAAATAGCATGCAATAACGAGCAAATGGGAAAAAAAATCAGGTTTAGACTAATAAAGTTACTTTTTAGTTCTTTTTATTCATTGTCAAGTAGATTCAAATATCATAGATCATATATTTTAAGATTTTAAATCAACAAGAAATATTGAATTTTTACCAAACAAACAATTACAGATCAGTGAGAGACAATATCACTCACCTTAGGTAAATTGATCCAATAGTGTCAAAGCCTAGGCATCACTAATACGAGTCTAATGGAAGAAGGCACATTCAAATTGGACTACATATGCAAAAATTGTGCTTGCTATAATTTTTTAATTTAAACAAAAATTGAAAATAAGTTAAAAAACTCACTATCCAATAAAAGTCCAAAAGAAAGTTGCCACATCGGCCTAGAGGAATCACGCAGCATCACCCTTCCGCCTGCACGCACGTGGTATGAGCCCTATCCCACACATTTCCTCATGTGATTTTCTTATGATTTTGAAATGAAACCCACACAAAACACAACCCTAAACCACCTTCTGCGGCTAAGCCCGAACCGTCAAACGCCCAACCGACCACACTACAGCCATCTTTGATCCATAGCACCTCCACACCCAGAATTCCAGCCACCCATATAGCATCCATCAGCCAAAAACGCCACATGAATGAAAAATACCCCAACCATGATATCTTTGTTGGATCTATATTAACCCTAGATGTGGGTGAATAGAATTTATTAAATTAATTCGAGATATTATAACAAATCACAGCACAGAATAACAATCACAACACAGATAGCATAGGAGTAAATAAGTGCGGAAAGTAAATGACATAAAGATTTTACCCAGCTTTGGCAAACCCTGCCTACTGCTGCATTCCCTAAGGTTTTTACTAGAATTAGAAACAAACTCCCACATACAAAAACTTATAAACTCGCGACTCCCTCGCTAACCGCCGATACAGTCTTGTACACTCACAAACCCTGTTGTTGATCTAATTCTACGATCAAAACCCTGCACTGATTTCTATCCCCGAAACCAGATTTTTCCATAGCTACAAACCCGTAGCTAGTAACCCCTAGTTATTACAAACACTAGAAAACTGCTAGTTAAAACCTTATAACTAGATAACCTAGTTTTACAGACAAACTAGAAAACCAACAGACGATTGTATAAGAGTTAAAAACACAAAACAATAAAAGAAATAAAACACTTTGAAAAAAACAAATTAAAAACCCCTTTTGACTATTGGCCGACCCATTTCTTCATTTGTTAACCCGATTGCTTCTTTCTCTCTGAAAAACATGGCGACCGATCCAACTGAAATTAGGGTTTCCAAAATCTTCAAATCGGGTGCTCAAATGTTTGCTTCTGAATTAAATCTCTTATGCTTCGAATCTTTGGATGGCTTTGGTACTTTGATTTGGGATTTGTTGATCGAAAAAAAGCTATGAGTTCTTCTGAATTGATTTCTTAATTTGTTCTTGAATTTGTGCTCTTGTGTTTTCGATCGAAATATGCCGATGATGAATAGTGTGAATTTATATGGCAATTTAGAATCCTATTCTCTGATTTTGATAATTGACTTTCCCGATTTAATTTGAGGAATTTTTGGTAAACATTGAATTCAATTTCGATTTTGGCCCCTGATAGCAAATTGATCATTTATGGAAAAAAACAGACTTGAATGAAAAATGTTTTCTTTCCCAAATTAACATCTTTGAATTTTCGAATTTTAAATCTGCATGGAAAAAGTTGTGATGTATCAAGTCATATTTTTACCCACTTTTTATGAATCTGGTTGGTTTTTTGTAGAAATTGCTTTGTAATAACATAGTTACCCTCTTTGATTTGTACCGATTCAGCATGCCATATATACATCAGATAAATGAGCAAATTTGGTGGAAAGAATTATGCTCCTCTGGTCCCTTGCGTAATTGATTTACTGATGATTTAACTTTCCTAAGTATTGATTAATTCCTTGTACTAATTTTGAAGAAAAATCTGCAAGAACAACTTATTTCCAAATTTCCCTTTTTCCACCTATGCAGTAAATGATTTCATTCCTTTTAAAGCTTATTCATTTATGAGAAAAAATTGTTGCACACATGAAATGATTAATTCAGACCAGATCACTCATATATATTGTATACACACAGATGACTGTGCGTACCAATGTCAGTGAAATAGTTGACTTTGACTTTGTCTTGAGTATCTTTGCTCATGACCTGGCATTCATGTATATGCAACATTCACTCTTTTCACATGGCAGATTTCTATGCATGAATATTTGTTGAGCCTGTGTATAACATATGAGCCTTCTTGCGTATATGTAACCCAAGCAGCATCTTGTATGAACCACTGTCTTTCTTGGCATGACCATGTTCATGCACTTGTTTGCATCTTTAACTATCTCAACTCTGTATGTGATTCATGTTCATTTACATGCTTGTATGTTGTGAATCTTTGCTGCCGTGCTCCATGTATTTGTTGTGTCATTCAAGTTGGCACTTTGTCTTGATCATGTTTCTTGTTTTCTCCAAGCTGTAGTGTATACTTTGAACTTGCATTTGTAAACTTTTTGAGTATAAGTTTGTTGTATCCCTGTCCTTTTGCTCTGAAGATTGTATACATGCACTATTCCTAGCTTGTGGCCTTGCCGTGTGGCTTTGCCTCTAGCTGAACCATGCAATATTAACACCCTTTTTTGCTGCATCCATTTGCACTTGTACATTGACCTGAATTATACACTGTTTCAGCCATGCACCATTTCTGACTTGCACTTGCACACCTGAGTTGCTTACTTGTTGCTTCACTGTGTGATTTGATGACCCATGCTTTGTCCATGAAAGTGTTGTCCCATTTTGTACACATGAATAAGCTAAATTTGGCTCTGTCACATTTAGACTTCATTGAGACGAGAATATACTTGTATTAGGTCGAGCCTGGTCTTCATGGCCGCTCCTCAGTGCATATGTGTTCATGGATACTTGACCCACGCACCGAGCATGTGTGTCGGGCTTTACCCGAACACACCGTGATATATTTATCCCTTGCTGACTGTATTGTCGCTGCACAAAAATATGTGTATATACATACAATGTATAATGCACGTGCAGATTATATATATATATATATATATATATATATATATATATATATATATGAGCACTACAGACTATTTTTTTCTACCCTGTGGTATTTACAGTGAATCACTATGAATATTACAAGCTGTCAGATGGATGTCCATTATAAATCAGATCAAGTCATGAAAAATGATGAGAAACACATCAAAATTCTAAGGCAAATAAATTTTTAAAATAAAAATTGTATCTGCTAGAATTTAAAATTATTTTTGTTCCAGATACTGTGTGTGTGTTTCTTTTGTGACAGATAAGCAAAAGACAGGACTGACTGTAAAGACAAAGACAGAAGACAAAACTCTGTCAGTATATGTGTGAGTGATTGAAACTGAGTGTATGAATGAATATGTACAACTGAGTGACTGAGCGAACTGTAGTGAGGAGCATTGTATAAAAATGAAATTAAATATGAAATATACTGTATTGTATTTCAGTGAAATGTACAAATAGTGGAATTATGACTTTGTGCCATTTGGAAAGTTGAAATAAAATATTATATTTAAATAAAATATTTTTTGAATATTTAAATTCTTGTGCAGTAGTATTTATTTAAATATAAATATTATATTCTATCTGTGATGTAGTATAACAGTACAATTACAAACACATTTATATTAATAAATATAAGTTTGTTATCATCAAACAAAAATCATAGAATTGTTAGATATAAAATCTTCGCCATCTAACTATTAATTGACCTCAGACCTGTTTAGAAAGTTTCGCTTCCTCCTTCCCTCTTTTTTCCCTTCAAGGCTGATTTCGCAGAAATCAACGTAAATGAAGTTACAATTGAAAAACTAGAACGGATCAGTTTGTTTTTAATCTTAAATTTCGGTGACAGCCTTGATCTGATCGACCATTGGAGACCATAAATCAACTCGTATCGAGATGCAAATAACTTTTATGTTGGGATTTTTGGCTGAAAGTGGACGAATTGAAAGTGGAATTATAAACGATTAAATGTAGAATACACCATGGTGGCTAGAGTTTGAGAATAAAATAACATTCTTCTCAAACCATGTGTGCATATTTATAGTAGAAGGTCCGAAGCGGGCCAAACGGATCTGGACCCCCAATTGGCACGTGTCGATAGGCAATATGTACACGAAAAAATTTTCTAAACGCGACGTAATACGTCTCTGGTCCAAATTCTAATTTCTGTGACACTTGACTTTTTTCTATACCATTCATTTTTCGCACTTGAAATCGACACACGTTTAGAGTTCGCATAACCAAGCGGTAAATTTAGTCATAACGAAACTCGCCTATGTGTAACGTCTCACCACTACTATTCCAAAAATATAGATTTTGTCAAAATCCGACCCTACACCCGAAATGACAGTTTGCGCATGTATCGGGTCAATTTTACCCCTTGAAATGTCAAATCTCAAAATATGACAATCTTTATACTTTTTCTTTACGTAACGGATCATACGACCTCAAAGGTAGTAGTTTCAAGTCCTGATTCGATTGTATGTGAAAAAGTCTCATTTTCAAATCATTAATTAACGATTAATATTTAAATAAAATATTCAAATATTCAATCATAAAATATGGGTCGTTATATTATTATTTAGGTGTTGTATTTTCATTTTTGATATAAGCCAAAATATGATTAAATTTTCTTATTTATTGCCATCTATATTGATTTAGTATAATTGTAACTTCTTTTCGATGACACGGTCTGAACCTAGTTCGTAGACATAGAAGAAATTGTAAGGGGCAAGAGGGGCCATTCTCCCCTCTCCCGACACACACACACACTCACTCTCTCTCTCTCTCTCTTTTAGTCTAAAATATTATGTATAGTGAGATAGAAAAATGAAAATGAATTATTTTCTTGTTGATGTATTGTCACTTATTAGTGTTATCGGTGTGTATTATCAAGTACTTCAAGCTTTATGCAATTAAGCATATATGTACTTCGAAGATCCAATTTAATTATTAATTTGACTATACAAAAATAAGTAGATGATATTATACATGGTGTATTGACCAACTTTTTGGCAAAAGCTGTCGTGGCTCAACAGATCGAAGCACAACGCCCATGAATTCTCTTCAACATCGATTGATCGGTCGAAAGAGCAACACACACTCCAAAAAGCCCAGACAAGGTTCGGCCCAAGTCGGCCTCCTCCAAAGACAGCCTGAACCTATGTTGACCCGAGCTAGTCTCTTTCAAGCAACGGCTCATCGAGACCGGAAGAATCGATCTTCTCAACCGACCATGTTAACCACTTCCATAAAATTTGGATCGACCAGATATCTCCGAATCTATATGGAAATATCCAGCTGAGTCATTCAATACTCGGCCCAACTCTCAAGGTATTAAAGGAGATCGACCACTTCCGGACAAGGCTCTACTTTTGATACTCCTCGTCTCGATTGCCACATAAGCCGCACTTTCCGAGGATACTATTAATTAGCAGTAGACCAGGTCGCACCACTGCAGCTGCTTTCAGTGATCGAGATCCACGTATCCTAGCTCCGCAAAAGAGGCAGGCCACGTGGCGGCCTGCTCAGCCCACTTCTTCACCTATAAATACATCCATTTTGAAAATGGAAAGGGATCTCTCTTTCTCCATTTCAACTTTCATCTTCTTCAAAGATAAAAACTTCTCCATGGCTAAGTCCAAAAATAGCCAACTCTCCATCTTTCTTCAATAGAGAAAAGTGATGCACTTGTAATCAAAAGTGAATTACTACATATAAAGTGGAGGCACCATCTTTGCAGAACCACTATAAAAAGTCTTGCGTGTTCCCTGTTTTCTTTAACTTATTGTAATTTGTGATTGTTATTTGCGTGCTCTTCACATATTGGAGGTTGACCGTCACTAGTAACCAACTTTTGTCGTCAACACTTTGGTGCGCTAGGAAGAGGGCACACACCGACATACTCTATGACCTTCAGCAAGTTCCAATCCATGGCGAACAAGCGGAAGAAAGATGTAATATCTTCTCGCCTCGCAAACGCTGATGCAGTCGAGACAACCGCTGTAGAAGCAAGTATGGAAGCCTCCTCTCGTAAAGACATGTCCCGATATCTTACCAGGGATGACACGGACAACATTCTGGCCCAGTTCAGAGGCTAAATGACATCTCAAGGTAAACTCCTCGAACGACAACAATAGTTTATGGATCACCTTCTGCGTTGAACGGGGATGGGATTTAACGCTTCAACATCAATTCCAACACCGACCAGGACTGGGGAAATAACTGATCTTCTGTCTGTGGAAATCCAATCTCCGAATCAGGTCATACCTTTGCTTCCTCCTGGCTCAGTTTCATTTCTGAACCGACCATAGCCAGGAGCATCACTTGCAGCAACCAGCGCAGCCGCAACTGCAGATTCAAAGAGGCCGACGATCAAGATCTAGGTCGTTCGACTGAATTACCTCCACTCCAAGGGTAGCTCGTCCTCTCGGACCAATCAAACAACCGCTGGGCCCATCAGGATCTATGTCATTCCCATTACAACCCGACATCTTACAGCAGACTCGTCATATGCTGCTTTTCCTTTAACTAAGTGCTGGTGGAGCCTTCCCTTTGAACCAGGGAGACCACTCTACCATACCGGTTCCTACCATGGCAGAGGAAAATGCTACCATAGATCCTTCTAGCATCGCTCTGACCGGGGGAAACACCGAGACCCAAACATCACATGCTATGTTGGATCAGCCTGGACCTTCCATCATAGGTATGATCTGATCCAATTATCATTAGGTTCAAGAGGCGCCTCTTTCCAGAACCATCATCTTGGGCTCACCCACGCCCTCACCTTCATTCAAATCTCGGAGGTCTAGCCCAAATAACGACCACCCTTCCTAGCACACTTTCGTTGGACCCCGGTGTTGGAGCTCTCCCGGGTGCAAAGATAGATTCTTGACAGCGACTCCTCGGAGATGGAAGTTAGCTTGCAAGCACCATCTGACCCTTCACCCAGGGCACTTTTTCTCAGTAGGATATAGATAATATTCACCGTAGCCCCTTCACCAAGGAAATCAAGAACTCCCGCAATCCTTCGGACTTCAAGTTCCCATCCATTGAACCCTACAATGGTCGAACCGACCCGACCATCCATCTCATGCGTTACATGCGTCATATTGAAGTACTCTCTGCATCGATCAATGTTATGGCCAAGTGCTTCCCGCTTTTTCTCACAGATATAGCCGGCATATGGTTTCGGCAACTAACAACGGAGTCGATCAGCAGCTGGAACATGTTGGTCACCCGTTTCATCGAGCAGTTCAGAGTTCACATCTCCCGATCAAAAAGTGTCATGCTCCTGACCTCCATCAAGCAACGATCGTGAGAGACACTTCGATCTTTCCTCGAAATATTCAACGCAGTCGTAGCATCAGTCGACCGACCCGAGCCATCGATGGTGCTTATGGCCGCCATCGCAGGTGTCCAGAACTGGTCGTAATTTTCAATCTCTTTGACCAGAGATTCCCCCAAGGACATTGAAGATTCCTATATAGAGGCCGAATGGTTCCTCCGACAAGAAGATGTCAGCATTGAGTTGGAGAGGGTCGAGGTCCTTGCCACCAAACATGGAGGGTCATCTAACACTAATTGCCAGAATAAAGGAAGAGAAAGGCCTCGGAAAAGAATGAACGCAACATACGATCCCGGAGAGAAAATAAGTACGATCAATATACCGAACTCAATTTTTCCCTTCTCGACATCTACCTCGACATATGAGGATCCCTAACTTTCCCAAAACCTCTTCGAAGAGAGCCAACCCAGAAAGAGCTCGATTCTGGAAAGCACTGCATGTTTCACAACATAGTCGGTCATAGTACCAACGAATGCCGGCACTTACATGATCTCATCGAGGATAGGGTTAGGCGAGGAGAATAACCTGGGTACGTCAAGAAAAGCACACCGTCCATGCCGCCACAATCTTTTGCCCAATCTCCTCAGGTCAGTCCTCGAATTCCTAGAAATGGAAAGGACCCTGAGTTCAGCACTTATGGAATCATCATCAATTAATAAGATTTAGATTTCTTATTTTTAATGTATTTTTATTTCTTTCAATAGAATGGATATGTTGATGTACACATGTACGGGGTTAGGATTTAGCTCCTAGGCATGCTCTGGAATCAATAGTTGTCCTCTTAGAATTTATCTCCATTTTCCTGTAATAGTTCTTTAGCAACAATGAAGTTTCTTTTGCAAATATGGATTATGTTTGAATGACTTAAGTCGAGCATGACTAACGCTCCCCAACCCGAACATGGTCAATGCTAAGCCATCGTCGGTAACGCACGATCAAAGCTTGCCACCATAACGAAACCTACTCCGTAAGCCGAGTATGGTCAGATTTCTTCAAGCCGAGTATGGATTATACTCGCCCCTTCTTTGAACCAAGTGCACTCTTCACTTGTTGAACTTCACAAATGACCTTATATAAGTCGAGCATGGTCAATAATTGCCACAAGCCGAGTATGGATAATACTTGCCATCTCTGTAAGTCGAGTATGGACAATACTCGCCATCTCTGTAAGCCAAGTATGGATAATACTCGCCATCTCTGTAAGCTGAGTATGGATAATACTTGCCATCTTTGTAAGTCGAGTATGGCTAATACTTGCCATCTCTTTAAGCCAAGTGTAATTACTGCTCTCCCTTATATTCAAGCCGAGTATGGTTAATACTCGCCCAGACGAGACCAAAGCCTTCTATGGACCAAGAATGACCCATGCAATCTCTATAGGTATTGGATCTCACGACCAGGGTTAGCAGTTACTTTCTCGGCCTTAATACCGTCCCCGATGGTTGTCGTTTTTCAGACCTTAATACGATCTACTTTGATCGTCGGTTTTTTGGTCTTAATACAACCACCGGGACCGTCAGACTTTTGGCCTTAATATGGTTCGGTGCAACCATTGCTACACGCACATTGGGCTTCGATACATGTTTCAGAACACACCTCCTTTACCAAGAAAGATGTATTCTAAGGGGTAAAGTGTTGACCATCTTTTTGGCAAAAGCCGTCGCGGCTCAACGGATCGAAGATCAACTTCCAGAAATTCTCTTCAACATTAATGAATCAGTCGAAAGAGTAATACACACTCCAAAAAGCCCAGACAAGATTCGACCCAAGCTGGTCTCCTCTAAAAACAGCCGGAACCTATGTTGACCCGAGCTAGTCTCCTACAAGCAACGACTCATCGAGTCCGGAAGAATCACTCTTCTTAACCGACCGAGTTAGCCGCTTTCTTAAAATTCGGATCGACCAAATATCTCCGAATCTATGTGGAAATATATAGCTGAGTCGTTCAATACTCGGCCCGACCCTCAAGGCATTAAAAGCGGTCAACCACTTCCAGATAAACCTCATCTTGACTGTCACGTAAGACACACTTTCCGAGGATACTATAAATCAGCAGTAGATCGGGTCCCACCGCTGCAACTGCTTCCAATGACCGATCTCCACGTGTCCGAGCTCTGCAAAACAGGAAAGCCACGTGGCGGTCCGCTCAGCCCACTTCTTCACTTATAAATACATCCATGCTAAAAATGGAAAGGGATCTCTCTTTCGCCATTTCAACTTTTGGTTTCTTCAAAGAAAAAAATTTCTCTATGGCTAAGTCCAAAAAATAGCCAACTCTCCATCTTTCTTCAATAGAAAAAAGTGTTGTACTTCTAATCAAAAGAAAATCAATACATATAAAGTGGATGTAGGCACCATCTTTGTCGAACCACTGTAAAATGTCTTGCATGTCTCCTGTTTTCTTTACCTCATTGTACTTCGTGATTGTTATTCGTGTGCTCTTCACACGATTGGGGGTTGACCGTCACTAGTGACTAACTTTTGACGTCAACATGATGTATAAGTAAAATTGTATTAAAATTCTTACTAAATTGGTTTGTCTTTTACTTTTGGACTGTTCATTTCATCGCGAAATATTCTAGATAAATTTGGTTTGGGTTGCACTTAAATTCTTAGTTAGTTGATTAGTTAATTTGGCACTTTAACCTTTAATTTTATTATGAAATATTCCATGTAGATCACCAAGGCAGCGTTCGGCGGTCCAAAATGGGCCGTTGGCGGTTTCAACGTGTCGGACGCATCGAAAACGACAACAACCCATTTTGGACCGTTGTCCCAATAGCTGGAATGTGGCCGTTGGGAGACGACGCGTTGGACACATCTCCTCCTAACTACCACGTTTCGGCTCCTCTTTCTCCTCTCCCTCTATATTACTTCCTCCTCTCCCTTTTCTTCTTTCAACATCTTTTTCAAGTCTCATCTCTTCTTCATTTTCTTCTTCAATACTTTCTTTAATGACCAATTCGAGTTTAGACTCAAACGATTCAGATTATGAGGATATAGAATATATCGCTATTATTGAATCGTATTTACGTGAAAGACGTAATGAAAGAGCTCGTCAGTTGCACACGTTGGAGTATATCCGTTTAATGTTGATAAACGACATACTTAACAACCATCAACAACGATGTCAATGAAATTTCTGTATGAAACGGCTCAGTTTTCTTTCGTTATGTGATATAGTACAAAATTATGGTTTGGTTACAATGGTTTCGTTATGTCATATTTTTGTACACTATGGTTGCAGCTCTTTCGAATAGACAAATAGCCGATAGATTTCAACGGTCACGTAACACAATCATTCTTTGTTTTCATGCTGTTTTGGATTCGGTTCAATTATTGGCTACTGATATATTAAGCCTGTTGATCCTCAATTTAACACAATCCCAGATGAAATTAGAACATTTAAATGTTACTTCCCTTACTTTAAAAACTATGTTGGTGTTATCGACGGTACACACGTAATGTCACACTCACCTCAAGAACAAGTCGTTCCATATATATGACATAAATGATACTTTACACAGAATATTTTTGCTACATGCTTATTCGATTTACTGTCAACATATGCTGCAGTCGGGTGGAAAAGGACCGTGCATGACAGTCAAATTTTTAATTCGGTTGTAAATGATTGATCTTGCAATTTTTTTCATCCTCCTTTTAGATAGTATTATGTAGTAGATTTTGGTTTTCCGCTTACTACTGGCTATCTACCGTATACCGTAATGTTAGATATCAAATTCCATAGTTTCATAAACTACAAATCAAGCAAAGTCGAATAATGAAATATTTAATTTTTACCATTCGAGTTTACGTTGGCAATTGAGAGAACATTTGAAATATAAAAGAAAAAACTGTCATACTGAAATATATATATATATGTATATATATATATGTGTATATATATATATATGTGTTTATATATATATATATATATATATATATATATATATATATATATATATATATATCAACCTACGCATTTGAAACTCTCAAGTAAAAATTGTTATTGCTACAATGACTATATACAATTGTATACGTAAATACAACAAGAGTGATCCAGATTTTATGGCGTATGATGATAATCTAGATCTTATTCCCGAGAAGTACTTTGAAGAATATGCCGATTTGAGAATTACAGAAAACAGAAAATTTGCATCGACTCGACGAAATCAAAACATTGAGATGACAATTCTTTAAGATAGAAAAGTTCACTTGTTGCAGCAGGGTTGCACTGATTGATTTGTACTATGTTGTATTTAATTAGTTTCTGAATTATTATTACATAGTGAGCTGTTTTGTTTGGTTTACTATGCTATTATGTTTTAACAATATTGTTCTGATTTAAAAAACCCGTTAGCTTCGCAGGTCGTGGCAGCATAACCCAGCTCAGCTATTATGTTTCCATCCCCAGATATTTAAAAAAAAAAAAAAATTGCGGAAGAACCCCCATCAAATTTGCTCAGATTATTTTAGTTCCATTATGCCTAGTTATATATGAATAACGAATCATTTTGTGATAAGACAAAATAATCGACTTTTATACATAAAAGGCATGAAAAGTAAACGTATGGTTAGACCCGACGCTGGATATATTGAAAGGTACAACTACAATACATAAAGTGCCAAATGGCTGGCCAAAAGATGCCATGCCTTCGTTTGCTTATATATCTATTTATATTTGTTATAGCCTGCTGTTTTGTTTTGTTGCTTCTGAAACCAGTTCCTACTTACTGTTGAAGTTTACATTTTTCTTCTGTCCCAATGTCACTATATATACATATAAACTAATGTGATATCTTCCCACTTTGCTCATATTTGTTCTATTACCTGTTTTTTCTACAATTTACTGCTTAGTCAAATTTGTTCCACAAATCAAAGATTTTTCATTTTTATTTAGTTCTTTTACATTGAAGCAACATTATATTTAAAGGTGAGTAGGTACAGTAGAAAAATGAACACATTTCATGTTTCTTTTAACTAAATTTAAACTCTAATTACCCTAGATTTCTTTTAATTCTTGTTGGAAAGTCCAAAGTAGTGCAGATTATGATTCCTTTTTATCTGTAGTAGGGGTGATATGTGTCAAATGGTATGCTTAACTTGTTGGAAAATGCAAACATGTTAAATGTTATAATACTGCCATGGAGTATATTTTTCAATCTCGATCACAAACTTGACCCGATGTTAAAACTTGCGATTCTGATGAAAAAGGTGAAGACAAAAATATGCACTATTAGATGCCTTTTGTTGAAAACGTCCACTAGTTAGATATGTACTGATTCTGTCAAAGCTTTGAAGTTATCAAGCAAGCTTTGTAGAATACAACAAACAAAATTCACATTTTTATTATTGACTAGGATATGAAAACCAAGATTCTCACTCAAGAAGCTTCTACTCCATACCAAAACCGTTCGAAGATTACAATCGAAATGCACATACGGATTTAGAAAAGGATAAACATCATAACATCGCTATTAAAAGATACATGATGTAAACTAGTTAATTTGATAGGCTCCATGTATATTTGCATAGAGGAAATTCATATGAAGAAGAAACATTAGCAAATGAATAACAGCAGTGTTATAATAAACATTTTCCCGATCATTACTTCCTTCAAATTTGAAATCAAAAGACGTAAACATAACATTAAACATATGTTTTAATTTAGAGAGAGCTATCGAAACATAAAACTTGACATAAAATCAAATACATAGATTTTGAAATATTGGATTTGTCTGTCTCTAGATAAAAGGTTAAATTGAGGGGAAGATAGATTAATTATTTTTGTTTAAATATATACTTTTCCATTAATTTCATACAACTAATCCAATTTGTGACAACATACATTCGTGGCCCACAAGTTTATAGCATAGATTTTTTTTTCTTCCTCCTATATGGCTATATCTATATACATTATACACTGAATGTTAGATATTTCATATATTTAACATCTGTCACGCTACTGTCAGCATATAGTCATGCATGCTAGAAGAGAAATTTTCTTTCCTTTGCTCTCAAATGTACATATTTAAAATTTTCTTATGCAATTTGTATTTGCCAGAATGTTTTCTTTTCCCCCCAGTTTTTCAGTTTTCACAACGTTTTCAACATTTCAAGTTTAGAAAAAGAACTCCATTCAATAAATATAATAAAATTATTCCAACAGGACATGGATACCATCTACATGGAGAAGTTGGAATTTATACACAAGAATATAATGAAATAACTTGTATCCATAGAAAATTACATATGTATGTTCAAGGTGTCATACACCTCCATGCAGAAGCAGTGATCAGATTACGATCTTGCCATCCCAACCCCAAACTCTTCCCATCATCTCCTTCCAAAATTCTAAACCCACCATCATTCGTATTCGAGCAATGGCCCTTGATTTTTATTAGTAATTTTGCTTGGCTTACAGACCTAGAACTTAAATTTACATCTTCGAATCTAGTTTTCTTCATTCTTTCTTTCCAATTCTCCATTTTTCCTGACTTGTTAGTACAACTTGTATTACTTTCGTTTACGTCCCCATTAGATATAACCGACCTCTTTATCTCTCTTCCCAAATGATTCTTCTCAATGCTCAACCTCTCCACGCTTTCCATGGGTAAACAATCGTCCAAAGAATCAAACATGGCGGCAAAGTAATGCAAAGATTGCATGAACCTTGATAAAAAGTTACTAGAAGTTATACTTTCTTCTTTCTCCACCAAAACCAATAATGATGGATTCAATGCATGTATATCACTCAATGTACTATGATCAAGTTGATGGAAAACCACATTCACAACTAAAGTCTCATTCTTGGCAATCTTGATTTCACTCAAAAGCGCTTTTTCTTTAAGTGCGCCGTTAAACTCAAACTCTAAGTTAGGACACCCGCTGGCAAAACTACACAACCTCAACTCGGTCTCCTCCAACTCTTTAACATTTTTTCCATACCCTGTTAACTTGAAGTAGATTTTGGGCTTATTTGTTGCCTTATCCGATAAAGATTGAATCAAAGAAGGCCATTGAAACCCATAAGAAACATCAAAATCAATGACATGTAAGGAATTACTACCATTATTCAACTCATCATATTCAAAAGCTTCAATGATAGCTTGGTTAGCGGTGAAGTGGGCAAACTGGTAGTAAGGAGAAGCACGATATAGATAAGTGAAGGATGCGAACTTCTCTTGTGTGGTGGGGTTAGCAATTATCATGTCATAGAATAACGATTTTGGTGTCAATAACTTAGCAACGAGGGCATCGGCAAAATATGCGGTGACACGTTGTATAGGTTCACCTTTGAGAGAAGTGTGGTGATATAGTTTAGTTAAAGAGTCTATGGCGGAGTAGGAGTTGTTAGAATCAATAGAAGTGGCCGAGATTAGAAGCAAGTGGATTAGCTGCAACCCTTCACCATTTTCGACTCCTAGCCTGTCTCTTGAAGGGTGATTTTGTAGCATTTTATCTCTTGCTTGAAGCAATGGTAAGTACTTGCTGTCCAAGTTGCTCTTTTGTGTATCATTTAGCTTTCTCTTTTTGGAAACGAGCACTGTGTGTGTTGAGGTGCTGATGCCTAGACCAAGAGTTAAGAGATCATCTTCTACATCGTGTCTTTCTTCTAACATTCTTTGGATAATAGATTTCTATTGTTTTATCATATATTTTCTCTTATGAAGAAGTTGGGTAGAGATAGAATAGCATGAGAGCGAATATATATAAGGAAGTTATAAGGAAGTTAGGAAGGAATTAGATGGAAGATTCCTTGGTGTGGTTACAATAGGAAGGTAACAAAAGTGGTTTGAAAAAGAACATATCTGTGTTGTATTGTTTAATAAGTTCATTCCAAACATTTCTTTCCTTCTTCAAGATTCGTGAAACCTTAGATTGATTTCCAATTGAGAACGAATCTTTTACATCAGCCACACTATTTAGAACATGACCAATTTAAAATGCCTTACTATACAATATATTATCTGCTTGTAATTATAATTTGTTATATACCATGTTTTTTTATGCTTGATAATTTCATTGTTTAGGTTTACGTAACAATTCCATTACCTTATATATTTATACTTAAACCATCCAGAGTTTATCAAGATTAACTGTTTTTCATGATAATGCAAAAAGCTATATATATGTGATCACCAAGTAAAGTATGAAGTTCGAATTTCAAAAGGAACAAAATATAATGGTATTGGTGAAGTAGTTGAAAGGGGGAATTGTTCAAAAGATGCTTATAAACGGCAAAGAGAATTCAAAGAAAAGGAAATTAATAAAATGGAATCATCAGCCGTTTTGTCTCATTATTTCTTTGTCTTGTTCACTCTTATAGAAATGTATAATGCCAATATTTACAACTTATATCCATCTTTTCAACTACCATTGGAAAAAAATTATTTGTGCTGTCATGATAAGATCCTACTTTACACAAATAAGATCCTGTAGACCTTAACCAGACTAACTTCTATTGTATATAATCAACACAATAATATGTCCCATTAGCTAGCTCTTAAATTTTAATTCAAATAGAGAAACATTATATTTATGGACGATTTAAATAGTTCATGTCAACTGTATCCACCTATAATGAAGTAAAATATGAATTTATTCATTTTGTATCTTTTATGAAGAATCATGTATACTTCAAGTTGACAAGTTACTGCATAAAAACTATAACTATATGTCTTATTACCTCTTTAATTATCTTAATTATCACTTTTTTTTAAGTGCCTATGGTGCCATATATACCTGGTACCTACAATCATAAAACATAATATGAAAGTTGGTTGCTTAATTAAACTCCAAACAGCTAACTATTGAAAAGTGTATGCATGTTATCCACCACTGCAAATTTGTAGATGAAAACCATTTTACGGAACAACTTTGACATAAATTTAGAATGCAAACTTGGAAAGAAAGAAAAAGGCCAATTGAAAGCATCACAGCCTCACAGGACTTGGTACGTGTACGGATTAATAAAACTATACCTAACAAGGTTATCCAAAAATTTAAAATAATTAGGACGTATAAATCAAAAGAAACAACAAAAGAGATGTCATTTTCGGTAGAGAAGATTAACACACAAAATTAATTGTCTTAAAAATGTATGAATACAAGCCGACCCTTACCCTTTTGTATATACAATCACTAAAAAGAATTTAAACTGCTTTGTAAACACCATCATAATGAGAATCTAAGTAAACTGAATACATCATGAAGTGCCTATTATTTACCACATACATTTGTTGGGAACGGGTCTCTTCCTATGTGGAAAAACTCATATTTAATTGATTGGAGCATAAGTGTTGCTACGGTATTTCGTGCTTTTATTCGAATAGGTAACTGTTTGACCTTTTGATGTGTCTTGGTATTTGCACCTTGTTGGGAATAGTAACCTTATTAATTATGGTGGTTGAATGGTCACTTCAAGGTGCCTCTTTGTTGGCTATATATACATCAATTCTTGGGTAGCAAACACGTACACAAGATACAAGTCTACAACATCAAAACTTTGTCAGTTTCTCCAAAACTTTGTGGGCTGCTTCTACTACTTTGAGATTGCCCTTTGCTGGAGTGTTTGTGCGAGACCTCTCAACTTTTCTGAGTTTTGTTTCCCGGTGATATTTTTCATTTTTCTCGTTTTTGTTTTGATGCTGTTATTGCTAGCTGTTGTTGGATAATTTGTGTATCCACTTTGCGGCTTGGATTTGGATTTGTGTACTGCTCCATTTTCATAGTAAGAGAAGTTTGGAAGGACTCCTGTCACTGGTCCCGTGGTTTTTACTCCTCACATCGAAGAGGTTTTTCACGTTAAAAATTCGTGTGTTCTTACTTTATTATTATCTCTTGTTCTGTTGATTATTTGCATTATTCATTGGTGATTGTGGTGCATTTGGCTGGATTTGTCTATGTCATTCATAACAAACTGGTATTGGAGCAAGGCTGGTTAATCTGTAGTATCTCCTGATGGATTTTAGTAATATCAACACTAGTAGAATTATTAGTATGAATGGAGCTAACTATCATATTTGGAAGAGAAAAATGAGTGACTTATTGTATGTCAAAAGTTGGCATTTACCTGTGTTTAATGATGAAAAACCAGAAGGTAAAACTGATGAACAGTGGCAATTTGAACATGAACAGGTGTGTGGATTTATTCATCAATGGGTTGATGATAATGTTTTGAATCATATAAATGATGATGTTCATGCTAGATCATTATGGCAAAAACTTGAATCTCTTTATGCTAATAAGTCTGGAAATAATAAATTGTACCTTATCAAGCAATTGATGGGCTTGAAGTACAATTCAAGCAAGTCACTTTCTGATCACCTGAATGATTTTCATGGCATTATTCAGCAATTATCAGCTATGGATATAAATTTTGATGATGAAATTCAGGGACTTTTGTTACTTGACACTCTTCCTGATTCATGGGATACTTTCAGAATGACACTTTGCAACTCAGCACCACATGGCAAAATTACACTGGATATTGCCAAAATTGGTATTTTGAATGAGGAGATGAGGAAGAAATCTCATGGTGTGTCTTCTTCATCCGAGGAAGCATATGTTGCTAAAAACAGAGGAAGAAGCAAGCGTAAAGATCCAGTTTCCAGAGACAAAAGCAGAAGCAAATCTCGTGGAAGATACGCAAATATGAAGTGCCATTATTGTGATAAATCCGGTCACATAAAGAAATATTGCTACAAGTGGAAAAGAAACAGCAAGGGCGGTAAAGGCATGGAAGATAAGAAGCAAGATCAAAAGGATTGCAATAATGATGATAGAGCTGCTACTGCAATTGGCGGTGATCTTATCATTGTACATGATGAGAGCTATGTGAACCTTGCTAAATATGAGTCGAGTTGGGTCATTGATAGTAGAACATCACTACATGTGACATCACGGAAGGAATTCTTCACATCTTATACACCTAATGACTTTGGGGTGTTGAAAATGGGTAATGATGGTGTGGCTCAGGTTGTGGGCATTGGAGATGTCTGTTTGGTGACCAACATTGGAGCAAAGTTAATGCTTAAAAAGGTAAGACATGTTCCAGAAATCCGATTAAACTTGATCTCTACTGGAAAACTCAATGATGATGGCTACTGCAACACTTTTAATGGTGGTTAATGGAAGCTTACTAAAGGAAACATGATGCTAGCTCGTGGGAAGAAGCACACAAGCCTTATCTGATTGTGGCGTAAAAGACTTGGTCATATAAGTGAAAAGGGGCTAAGTTGTTTGATGAAGAAAAATGCATTACCTGATTTTAAGTGTATAAAATTGGACAAATGTTCTCATTGTTTTGCGGGAAAGCAGAATCGGGTCTCCTTTAAGAGACATACTCCTTCAAGAAAATCAGGTTTTCTTGGTCTTGTTCATTCTGATTTTTGTGGTCCATTAAAAGTTAAGACCTTTAGTGGTGCACTTTACTTTATTACTTTTATTGATGACTGTTCAAAGAAATTGTGGACATATGCTTTAAAAACAAAAGATCAGGTACTTGATGTTTTAAAGCAATTTCAAGCCTTGGCTGAAAGGCAATCTGGTAAAAAGCTAAAGTGTTTACATTCTGACAATGGTGGTGAGTACATCGGTCCACTTGATGAATATTGTAAGACTCAAGGTATTCGACATCAGTTTACACCTAAGAAGACTCCACAGCTGAATGGTGTAGCAGAGAGAATGAATAGGACTTTGTTAGAGAGAATGAGGTGCATGCTTTCAGAGGCTAAGTTGCCAAAACACTTTTGGGGTGAAGCTTTATTTACAGCTACACATGTGATTAATTTGTCACCTTGTTTTTTTTTGAATGGTGATGTTCTAGATTAGGTTTGGCTTGACAAGGAGGTTTCTTACAGCCATTTACGTGTCTTTGGGTGTAAGGCGTTTGTACATGTGCCTAATGATGAAAGATCGAGGCTGGATTCCAAGACTCGCCAATGCATTTTTGTGGGCTATGGTCTTGACAAGTTTGGCTATAAGTTTTATGATCCTATAGAGAAGAAATTGATTCGTAGCAAGGATGCACACTTTGTTGAAGACCAAACAATTGAAGATATTCAGAAACCACAAGAAGCTGCATCACATAGTGGATATAATCTGGTTGATCTAGATCTTCCTCCTTTGACTCCTACAACTCTTGTAACTCTTGCACAAACTCCAACTGAACAAGTACAAGAAAATGACAATGAATGTCATGTACCTGAGGAAGATGATCCCCATGATGAAGATGCTGGAATTGATCATCATGCTTCTCCTAAAACTCAAACAACCTTTGTAAGGCGATCTACCAGGGAACGAGGTCCTTCCACTAGGTATGCTTCTTCCGAGTATGTTCTCTTAACCAACGGAGGAGAACCTGAGAGCTTTAAGGAAGCTATAGACAGCGATAATAAGCAACTTTGGTTGGATGCAATGAAAGAAGAGATGAAGTCGTTGCATGATAACATATCTTTTGATATAGTGAAACTACCGAAGGAAAAGAAGGCTTTGAAGAATCGTTGGGTTTACAGCTGAAACAAGATGAAAATGCAAAGACGCTTCGCTACAAAGCAAGGCTTGTTGTAAAAGGATGCAACCAAAGAAAGGGAATTGACTTTGAAGACATATTTGCACCGGTTGTCAAGATGTCTTCCATCAGAGTTGTTTTGGGTCTTGCTGCTAATTTGAACTTAGAAATTGAGCAGTTAGATATGAAGACCACCTTTCTTCATGGTGATCTTGAAGAAGACATTTACATGAAACAAACAAAGGGCTTCAAAGTTAAAGGGAAGGAAGAATATGTGTGCAAATTAAAGAAGAGTTTGTATGGTCTAAAACAAGCTCCAAGGTAATGGTATCACAAATTTGATTCTTTTATGAAGGAGTAAGGCTACAAAAAGACATATAATGATCATCGTGTTTTCTTGAAGAAATTTGCTAACGATGATTTTATCATTTTGCTACTTTATGTTGATGACATGCTAATTGTAGGGCAAAATGTAGATCAGATTGCTTGTTTGAAGCAACAGTTGAGCAAGACATTCTCCATAAAGGAACTTGGTCCGACGAAGAACATTCTATGAATGAGAATTATTCGTGATCGCAAGGTTCAAAAGTTATGGCTATCACAAGAAGCATATATTCATAGAGTGCTTAAAAGGTTCAATATGGAGAAAGCAACGCCTTTGAGTACTCCACTTGCTATGCATTTTAAGTTGAATTCTCAACAGTGTCCTTCCACAACTGAAGAGAAGGAGAAGATGACGCATGTTCCTTATGCTTCCGCCGTGGGTAGTTTGATGTATGCAATGGTTTGCACTCGACCTGATATAGCTCATGCTGTAGGTTTGGTTAGTAGATTTCTTTCTAATCTAGGTAAAGAGCATTGGAATGATGTGAAGTGGATTATGAGATACTTACAGGGTACTGCTGATATGAAGCTTTGTTTTGGGAGTGACAAGCGTTGTCTTGTTGGTTATTCAGATTCTGATATGGCTGGTGATATTGACTCGAGAAAATCTACTTTGAGTTATTTGATCACTTTTGCAGGGGGAGCAGTGTCTTGGCAATCTAGGCTACAAAAATGTGTGGCTTTGTCTACTAATGACTCGGAGTTTATTGTAGCGACAGAGGCATGTAAGAAGTAATTGTGGATGAAACAGTTTGTTCGTCAGCTTGGATTTACACAAAAGAGGTATGTGTTGTATTGTGATAATCAAAGTGCAATCCATCTTGCTAATAATTCCACTTTTCATGCAAAGTCGAAGCATATTGATGTGAGATATCATTGGATACGTGATGTTCTTGATGATAAGTTAATCGAGCTTGAGAAAATTCATATCGATGACAATGGTTCCGACATGATGACTAAAGCTTTGGTAAAAGACAAATTTGAGACTTGTCGTTCAATTGGCGGAATGGCAACCATCTCCACATAGTCGGGAGGGCGAGATTTGTTGGGAATGGGTCCCTTCCTATGTGGAAAAACTCATATTTAATTGATTGGAGCAATAAGCGTTGCTACGGTATTTCATGCTTTTTTTTGAATAGGTGACTATTTGACCTTTTGGTGTGCCTTGGTATTTGCACCTTGTTGGGAATAATAACCTTATTAATTATGGTGGTTGAATGGAGACTTCAAGGTGCCTCTTTGGTGGCTATATATACATCCATTCTTGGGTAGCAAACACACACACACAAGATACAAGTCTACAACATCAAAAATTTGTCAGTTTCTCCCAAACTTTGTGGGCTGCATCTACTACTTTGAGATTGCCCTTTGCTGGAGTGTTTGTGCGAGATCTCTCATCTTTTCTAAGCTTTGTTTCCCAGTGATATTTTTCACTTTTCTCGCTTTTGTTTTGATGTTGTTATTGCTAGCTATTGTAGGATAATTTGTGTATCCACTTTGTGACTTGGATTTGGATTTGTGTACTACTCCATTTTCATAGTAAGAGAAGTTTGGGAGGACCCCTGTCACTGGTCCCGTGGTTTTTACTCTTCACATCGAAGAGGTTTTCCACGTTAAAAATTCGTGTGTTCTTACTTTGTTATTATCTCTTGTTCTATTGATTATTTGCATTAATCATTGGTGATTGTGGTGCATTTGGCTGGGTTTGTCTGTGTCATTCATAACAACATTAAGTACGTATAATTTTGTTTTTTATACCACAAACATTATGTCCGAACCTTGTCATATGACTACTACTAGTTTACGAAATGTATGATAATGCCAAAGCAACATCAAATGATGTTAAAAAAAGCTCAAACAGTGATATGCCAGTTATGTTATAAACTGAGAGCTAGTTCATCCAAAATTTTGATTACTATTGAGCATACTGGCATGTAATACAATACTTATGTACGCTATATATTTTGTTCAATCCAAACATTAATTATCGTGTTGGGCCAAGCCCATGTACTCAAGCGTATTATATATACACTACATCTGTACACATCTTTGTATTATTCTAGCTATTACAAAATATCAAATAAAAGATTTATCTTCATTGTTTGATTATCCGTATTCAGCAAAGCTTTGTATTGCATTTCTTCTACAAATCTAACTTGGTATCAGAGCACCTGCATGCTAACAGCACCATCAGATCATTGATCACCCGGCTGCTACTGTAGTTGATCAGTTCCATTGTCCATCAGAGAGAGTTCATTATTTGGACCCTCTTATCTAAGATCTTTCAATCTTTACCTTTGACAGTTGCTGCGCATTTTATCATAGAAACTGTGTCTCGCCATCAAATTGTGGCTGCGACAGTTTCTCCAATCAACCATGGTGTTGCAATCAATTTGAAACTCAAGAAAACCATCATGAAAATTCAAGAAATCAACACAATTGATATAAGTGCCTTCCAAGATAGTATATCAGTCAATTTTTTTCTCAAGCACGAAAACCAAAGAGAAATTCATCATGTAAGCAATCCAAGCTGCATCTTGAAAAGACACAATTCAAAATCTCTTTGTTTGGTTCTCATACCTGATTTGTTTCGAAGTCCCATCACTGTGATAATCAGCATGTCAAACCAAGGAGATACCATAAGCCCCAAGTTTTCAGCACCAGAACATCACAAATCCAATCTGATCCTACTCATGATCTAATTAATTAATTAAGACAATCATCAAACCCCAGATTCAGTTGGTCTCCATACAAATCGATGAGTCAAACTACTTGCTGTAGAATCTGCAAATAGAAACAACCATAAGAGGATATGGGTTAGATGACTTCATCCTTGAAACAAAAATTATTCCACCGAAGTTTATTAGAGATAGTGAAGATAAACTTGTGCAAAATCAAGAGTATATTGCATATATGAGACAAGATAGCCTCTTCTGCTTTTAGATGATATAATCCATTAGTGCTGGAATTTTGCCACAGCTAACAGGCTGTAAAACTGCTCAAGAAGTACGGTCAACTATTGAAAGAAATTTCAGCTCACAGTCATCTGCATAAAATATGCACAATAGAAGACAATTATAGTGTATTAGAAAATAGGGTTCAACCATGAATGAATACCTACTCGAAATCAAAAAAAATATGTGATCAACTTGCTTCAGCAAGGCAAAAAGTGTCATAATTTGAATATGTTCTATCAATAATTAGTGGTCTAGATGAAAAGTATGAAGTTGTCATAGTAATCATCATGTCGGAACACATACCACCTCTACAGTATGTGCACTCCACCTTATTAGCAAACGAAGGCATAATTGAACATAAGGGAAGAACCAATTCAGACATATCAGTGAACTACACCAACTACAACAAAGAGAAGAAGTAGAAAAAAGGAAATGTGCCGTTTATTATCAATGCATATTTGAGTAGCTCCTTTTTGTTGCAAATGAAGTTCTTTCAGCATCTTTCTTAACCATAAAGCATGACATGTACTTGAACTTGCAGCAACATATTCAGATTCATAGGTTGACAACGTGACAATAGATTACTTCTTTGATAACCAAGAAATAATACAATTACCCAGGAAGAATACATATCCCGTAGTACTCTTTCTATCATCTATGTCACCAGCAAAATCACTATCGCAAAATCCATGCAACAGAAGATCATTGGATGAGGAATAAAATATTCCAAAATCAAGCGTTCCTTTAATGTGAATTTTCGAAGAATCTCCAAAGGAAACATTACCTTTCACCTTGTCGTTGATCTCCACAAATTTTTCTTTTTATCCGCACATATGATTGCTAGCACCATTATCCAAATACCACAAGCTTTCAACTTCCTTTTCTTCCTTTTTCTCAGCTAGCAACAAAGTGGGTTCTTCAACTTCTTGGTTATCATTGGCTCTTTCTTCAGTATTAGCGGATTCTCGACATTACCACGAATAATGACCAAATCGATGACATTTATAACATTCAATTTTGGACTTGTCATACCTTCTATCATTTGATCTTTGATAATTTCCACGGCCTCTTCCTCGACGTCTTCCACGACCTCTAAAATATGAAGGATTTCTCTTATCATTATTTGAACTTTCACCATTGCTTCTTTCTGTTCACGTCCTTGTCTTCCGCATCCTCTTCCTCGTCCATGTCCACGTCCTCTTCCTCTAAAGTATTGTTTTTCTCCTTCTTCGTTTTTCAAAATTTCTTTAGTTTTAAGAACTTGCTCTTGTGGTTCTTCTTGTCTTCTCTTAATTTTCTCTTCTTGAGCACGTAAAGAGCCTTCCAATTCTTCTACTGTCATTTCTTCAAGGACCTTCGTTTCTTTAACGACCCATACATAATATAATCAAACTTCGGTGTCAAAGAACGAACAATCTTCTCCACCACTCGAACATCTGCAATTTTTTCTTCATAGCCTCTTGATTGATTCGTATTTGCCTTCATCCTTGTACAATAATCCGAAATCGATTCGGATTCACTCATCTTCATTGTTTCGAAATCACTCCTTAGTGATTGAAGCTTAACTTTCTTTACTTTATCAACTCCTTGGAAATATATTTTTTCAAAATTTCCTAGGCTTCATTTGAAGTGGTTGCATCAGATATTTTATCTATCATTGAATCATCCAAACATTGATGGATGAGGCTAAGTGCAAGTTGATCTTTTTCCTTCGTCTTTGCTAAGGCTTCCTTCTCTGCACGAAATAATGTAGTTTCATTTTGTGGCTCGTCGTAGCCTTTGTCTACGATCTCCCACACTTTTTGTTCGCCAAGTAAAGCTTTCATTCGAATACACCATTTTTCATAATTTTCTTTTGTGAGACGAGGTTATTGGAAGGAAAACATTCCATTGTTTTCCATTTTATCACACCTTTATTTACCTCGCTCTGATACCACTTTGTTAGAGGAAGAGAAATAGAGGAAGAATACTTAATTTAAGTGAAGAACTTCTTTTGAATTTCTTGCTTTCAACACACAAAATGACCACATATTTATAGTGGTTTACATAACCATTCACCCAATAGACATGACTTTACAACAACCAATAGACATGCCTTTTCAATATTCTAGATACCTGATTCCAATGCAAATATTAATTATTTAGTAAGTCAACATTTCAAATTATATTTCCAACACAAATAATGTTAAAAAAACTCAAACAGTGATATTCCAGTTATGTTATAAATTGAGAGGTAGTTTATACAAAATTTCAATGATAATCGAGCATACTGGCATATAATACAATACTTATGTACACTATATATTTTTTTCAATCCGAATATTGTCGTGTTGGGCCAAGCCCATGTACTCAAGTGTGTTATATATACACTGCATCTATACACATCTTTGTATTATTTTTGCTTACAAATTATCAAAAAAAAAGATTTATCTTTATTGCTTCAATCATCCATCTTCACCAAAGCTTTGTATTGCTTTTCTTCTGCAAATCTAATTTGGTATCAGAGCATCTACATAATAAGAGCATCTGCATGCTAACAACATCATCAGAGCATTGATCACCAGATTGCCACCGTAGTTGATCAGTTTCATTGTCCATCAGAGAGAGCTAATTATTTGGACCCTCTTATCCAAGATCTTTCATTCTTTACCCTTGAGAGTTGCTGCTTTATCAGAAAAATTGTGCCTCGCCATCAAAATGTGGCTACAACAGTTTCTCCAATCAATCTTGGTGTTGCTATCAATTTGAGAATCAAGAAAACCATCATGAAAATTCAAGAAATCAATATAGTTGATATAAGCGCCTTCCAAGATAGTCTATTAGTCAAAAAAAATCTCAAGTAAGAAAACCAAAGAGAAATTCATCACGCAAGCAATCTAGGCTGCATCGAAAATCAACTGCATAATTTCTTGACAAGATACAATTCAAAGTCTCTTTGTTCGGTTCTCATACCTGATTAGTGCCGATGTCCCATCACTATGATAATCAACATGTCAAACCAAGGAGATACCACAATCCCTCAAGTTTTCAGCACCAGAACATCACATATCCAATCTGATCCTACTCATGATCTAATGAAGACAATCATCAAACCCTAGAGTTAGTTGGTCGCCATACAACTCGATGAGTCAAACTACTTGCTGTAGAATCTGCAAATAGAAATAGCCATAAGAGGAATATAGGTTAGATGGCTTCATCCTTGAAACATAAATTATTCCACCAATGTTTATTAGAGATAGTAAAGATAAATTTGTGTAAAATCAAGAGTGTATATCATATGTGAGACAAGATAGTCTCGTCAGCTTTTGGATGATGTAATCCATTCGTTCTGGAATTTTTCCACAGCTAATAGGCTGTAAAACTGCTCAAGAAGTATGGTTAATTATTGAAAGAAATTTTAGCTCATGGTCATCTGCAAAAAATATGCACAATAAAAGACAGTTACATTGTATTAGAAAAGAGGGTTCAACCATGAATGAATACCTACTCAAAATAAAAAATATATGTGATCAACTTGCTTCAGCAGGGCAAAAAGTGTCAGAATTTGAACATGTTCTATCAATAGTTAGTGGTTAAGATGATGAGTGAAACACCCCACCTCCGTTAAGGTCACTCACAAAGGGAATGCCTTAATTTTGGTGGAGGTTTATAAGTAAAAGCCACAGATAAACTCAAGACAGATATAAATACACATATTTTAAACAGCGGAAACCAACAGACTTTTATTCATCAATATGTGTTCCAAAACAAAACATTCCATAATTGTCTCAAAATACATCCATCATTACAACATCATAACTGTCTTGATTATTAAAGAAGCATAGAACATAAATAAAGTGAACAAAATCCCCATAGTGATATCCAAAGCCATAGTCCGAGCAAAAGAGACCCAAATCATACATCTACGTTCTTAGAGCTTGAACAGAGCCTGTCTGAGATGAGCTGTTTCCTCCCTGTGGACCTGGGGGGGGGGGGGGACGAAAGAAAGAAGACGAAAAGAAAATAGGGTCAGACATAAAGCCTGAGTAAATCTAGTAACTCTTCAGGATGTGAATAAGAAAAGGGCATGATAGATATATACTGAAAATAGGATGGTGTCACGAGCAAAGGGAGTGTCGAATATACTATCGCACCCATACTATATCTCTGCATCAACTTGAGTTTACTCTAACTGGCACCCCATTGTGAGGGTGAAGTGATCCCCAACTTTATTTAAAGATCGTCTCCTACTCGCGCTAACATGTGTCATACGGCCCCCAATAATTGTAGATACCTATGCTGGTCCCACCATGGGGTGTATCAAGACCCATGGTGGCGGCCTCGACACAAATTCTAGAAGGCATAGGTATACTAATGGTGTCCCCAGTGCCCTGGTTGTCTGCTCCGAAGTGTGTGCACGCCCACACCCCGTTAGACCTGCACTGTGCACCCACCGCCGTCGTTTGACCGCTTACAATCAGCCCAGTAATTGTGCCCCACCCTGCCTAGTTTCAGGGTACCGTTGATACCTAAATTGGGTTACTGCTGAAACGGGTCCCTCGTTACCAGGATTTTCTAGTCAAACATGTTAAGTGGTTAAGTGTCTGTATTTACCTAACCCCCACCCATCAATTCTTGTTAACATGTTGAATTTGGTTAAGTGTTATAGTTGAATTAACCCTACCACCTGTCCTTAGCCTCTTAGGAGCACCAGACGGTCGGTTCCGGGCAGGTTTACACCGTAGCTCAGTCTAACCTCGGGTCTTTGTTGGGCTCAATGCTTAACCACCCACATTGGGTAGGTATTGTTGTGACTACTGGACAGCCGGGCGGTTCTCGGCAGGTTTACATCACAACTCAATCCAACCTCGGGTTAAGCATATCGTGTTTTCTAAATTTACATATTTATTATTATATATGTAAATGTCATATCTTTTATTCTTGGGCATAACAATTTATACCGCTTAAATGTCATTGTCATTGGCATGCCAACATATATTTTCATGTTTTACACCCAACGTCATTACCCCCGTTTATACGTTCGCAACGTTATAACAAATGTTGGGCTTGACACAATTCAGCCCAACTTTATAAGCGTAAGAAAAAGGGGAAATCAAGAACATGTAATATTTGACAACATATATGGGTGTGTGTCGCATGAACTTGTAATTTAGCAATACTAACATAAATGATGGGTCATGTGAACTTGCATTCAAATCAAAGTACAACTAAGTAGGTGACATATGAAATGGCATAGTTTAGGCTTACACAACTTGTGTTTAAATATGTTTAACTTGGCATAATGTCAAACATGTAACACCCCGTAATTCTGTTAATATTAATATTCACAAATTAAAGAATAACTAATCTCAGACGTGAGAATTGTGGGAAACGGGTTGCGCCATTGTGTTCGTCTCGGAATTCTGGTTGAAATAGAGTCCGAGTTTGCGTGAATTGGACTTCGTATGAAGAAGTTATGGCCATCGGAAGTTTCAGAAAATTCAAAACAGATTTCAGAAGTTTAAAATTCAAAATTGGGAGTCAAACACGCTAGGCGGGAAAATTCCCGCCCAGCACCCAAGGTCGACTGGGGAGTCGACTGGGCAGTCGACACCCCCCCCAGGTCGACTGGGTAGTCGACCTGGGTGTCGACCTATCCAGGCGGCTACGGTTTGGCTGATGTGTCTTTAGGGTTGAGTTGGCAAATTAAACGGTTCAGTTTAGTTCTGAGTTGATATGACGGTCTAAATAAATCCTAAACTCTATAAATACCTAGGTAGTCTCTCACTCTAATTCACATGAAAAATAGAATAGCCACCGTCATACCACCGCCATGGAACTCAGTGTAGCCACCGCCAACTAAGAAGGAAGAAAAGCTAATTAAATTCTAATTCTACTCAACTCTAAAGCAAATCAAGACTCTCTTTCTCTTCTAATTGTGAGTATGATGATCTTAACAAGATTATTGCAAACTAACTAGATTAAGTTATGAATGGATCATAAGAAAATGATATGAATTGTCATATATGCTGTTGTAAACCTTATGCTATCATGTATGTTGTAAATCCTATGCTATGTGATGATGATATCCTATATGTTATGATGATATTGTATAGGTTGTAATTTTCTATGCTAAATTGTGATAAATCATACATGTTATAATGTCATGATGTTATTATCTATGCTAATTAGTTCATGTTAATCAAATCATAATGTTGATATTATTTGGGATATGTTGATCTATATGACAAGTCACATATGCAAGTTTAGATTTATTAGTAAAGATTATGAACATATGCCATGACATCTATTTAGATCTAGAATTATGACATCTAGAATTATGCTATGACATATGTGAATTCTATGTATTAGATGCTAGTTCACACCATCATTATGTTGCATAAAACCCCATACGCAAGTTTATACATAAATTTAGGTTATGATCATATCATGTAAATTGTGACATTTAACAAGTTGACACCTTTAGATCCTTAACATGTGTAGTTTATGCAAGTTTCACCCCTATATGATTAGTTTTATTTTATTTGTCTATATGTGGTGATAATTTATCTTTGTGCTATGAGTTAGACTATTCGAGTCTAACGTATACTTTGCGTCGAATAAGCGAACGTATAATGTGGGGTAGGGGTGATATTAAGGATTCAATAATAAGAAGTTGGGGTGCAATTGATATGATTTTGCATGCCATGAATGGATGGCCATAATTGAGTCAATTATGGGCATCATTAAAATTGGAGTTAATTAATAATTTGAATAGGGAATTATTAAAACTGGGGTAAAAGATTATAAGTGATAATCAATGCTTAGGACACGAGGTTGGACTCGTTTGTGACGTAAACCTGCCCAGACCCGCCCGACAAATCCAGTGGTCACAAATGTCAGCCCAATGTGAGAGGTCCTAGGTTCGAACTAAAGCATAACAGTTGTAAAGACATGAGGTTAGACTCTTTTATGGTGTAAGACTTCCCGGACCCGCCCGACAAATCCAGCTGCCATAAATGCCAGTCTAATGTGAGGGGTCTTTATGAGGTTATGGCCTGAATGAATTAAGAAATACTTAACCAGATAAACATGTAAGGTGGGACATGGGGGTTAAGTAGGTGCCTTGGGTGGCATGAGGAATCTAGTGGGTGCCGTAAGTGGCATGTGAAATACGATTAGTAAGACTTAACCAAACACACGTGTTAATGAACATAACTAAGAGGGTTAAGTGGGATATACTAGTGGTGACAAGCTTAGGTGGGTAGCTTGTGGGGGCCCATTTCAACCAGTATCCCAAACGTATCTTTGTGGGCTCGACCAAAGTCGAGGATGGGACACGCATGCTGGGTTTGACTATAAGAGGCCAAAACGGGGTAGCGGTGGCAACACAAGTCCAACGGGTTTCATGTGCGTGTGTGGACCCAGGCTGGTAGGTAAGACATTGTTGCATCGTGTAGGTATAAGCCGTGCATTCTCAAGTTGTATCGGGTTGCCACTTTAGGGGAGTGATACACCTCACTGTGGGGCCAGCACGGGTATCTACGAGTAGGGAGCCGATCGAAAGTGGGTAGTGGGGTACACCTAGTGGAGATAGGGGCAGCCGGCACCTATGTAGTCAGCTAGGGGTACGCAAGGCTATTTATATAGTTTCTGTGTGAAGCAAGCGGGATCAACCTTTAGGGTGGCTGGTGCGGTGCAGTGTAGCAATTATTCGTTAGTAATTAGAAGTGCCTTTAACGTTATCTTTATCTGCTCTTCCATACCCAATAGTTCATAGACATTTCCTTGTTTTTTAGCTTATGCCTTAGTCTAGTTACTTTGATAATAGTATTGTTAGAATTATCATACTCGCCAGACTTTATGTCTAACCCACTCCATTTCTATCCTTTTTTCCCCTCCAGGTCCTCGGGTTGGGCCCAGCTCTAGCGGAGTTTGATTGGATTGCTTTATCTCTCTTTTGGAAAGCTTGGACCGTTGAAGTAAAGTCCAGCTTGTTATCTTCTTTAATGGCTATTCATGTAATGGGGTTATGTATTTTGTTTTATCAAGATGAATATTGTACTTGACTCTGATTTATGGTTTTATGATGTAACAAACATGTTAATTTCCGCTGCAATAAAATGAAGTTTTAGATTTCCAAGTACTACTTATTATCTGTCTAGTTGTAATTTTTCTGTTCTATATTCACTTATAACCTCCATGGAAGTTAATGCATTCCCTTTGTGAGTGACATTAATGGACGTGGGGAGTTACACGTGGTATTAAAGCTTAAGGTTACCAGAACAGATAAATTTTTTAGAAAAACTATTTTTCTAAAGTATTTTTGGAAGAAGTGTTTTCAAAAACATGTCCTAATGAGTAATTTAAAGAGGAAAGTTTTTAAGAAAAACATAATCCCCAATAGTCATATCTTTATCTTTCGAATTCTCCATTTTGAATCCTTCTTCTTTCGTTTCAGCATGGCTGAATATCTTAACCTTCCGGATGGTGTAACGATACCAGGATGGTATAGGAGGTTATTAGAGGATAGGGCCGCTGCAGGTCCAGCCAATGTTCCTCCACCACCAGTTGCACCCGTTCCTCCTCCTCCTCCTCGTGTTGATACTTTTGCAAAGACGTGCAAGGAATTTAAGGCTATGGGTGGAAAACCTTTTCAAGGGTCAGAAACGTTTGTGGAGGCTAGAGATTGGCTTAAGGAGGTAGAAGAACTGCTAGAAAATTTTGAAGTAGAAGAAGGGAGGAAAGTTAATTTAGCAGCTTGGTTAATGAAGGGAGAGGCCTCGTTTTGGTGGGAGGTCACTAATGGGGAGCGTCCTGTTGATTCTTGGGCGGATTTCAGGCGTAGGTTTGAGGCGAAGTTTCTCTCAAGGGCAGAAGAGAATCTATATATGGAAAGGTTCTTGACATTAAAGCAAGGAAGCTCATCAGTGAAAGAATATGTCAACAAATTTAATCAGTTAGCAAGGTTTGGCTTGGACTTAGTGAACACGCCGGAGAAGAAGGCTCTGAGGTTCGTTAATGGATTGAATGAACCGTTGCAAGGGTTGGCTATGACCCACATCCCTATGGGGGCTACCTTTGAGAAGCTAGTAGACATGGCACTCATGCACGAGGAGAAAGGCACTAAAGCTGATAAGGCACCCGAGAAGAACGGGGATCAAAAGAAACCACAATAGCAAAACAAGAAGGGTGGTAAAGACAATAATGGCAAGGGAAAGAAGAAATGCTTTAACTGTGGGACACCAGGCCATCTCAGCAAGGATTGCCGAAAGAGAAAGAAAACTGGCTGTTTTCACTGTGGTGAAGTGGGACATCTAGTGAAGGACTGCCCAAAGAAGGGGCAGAGGGCAGGATCTACCTCGGGAGGACAGGTGCAGGCTCTTATGGCACCAGGGCTGGCAAGGGGACAAGTTCAGGCTCTAGCGGTCGCACCGCTGCAAGAACGAGGTAGAACCATTTCTGTTGAAAGCTTAGTTTTTCTGTTTGATCACCATGTCCGTACTTTATTCAATTCGGGCGCATCGCATTCGTTTATCTCTACATCATTAGTTGAATCACTGCACTTAAACACCAGTTTAGTAGAGGATCCCTTAGTTGTTTCGAATCCAATTGGGGGCTCAGCTTATTTGTCCATGATGTGTTTGGATTTGAAAATTTTTATACTTAGCGTTGAGTTTAGATGTGATGCTTATGTGTTGGGCTTCACGGGCTATGGGCTAATTTTAGGAATGGATTGGTTATCCAGAAATGGGGCCGTTCTTGATTATGAAAGGAGAGTAGTTAGGCTCGTGACTCGCCTTGGCAATGCTCTCGAAATCTTTTGTAATCCCATAAATTCTGTTATGCTAAGTTATTTAGAATCGCTTGACGCATCTGAGGAAAATCTACGATCTGTTTGAGTGGTCCGAGAATACTCGGATGTGTTTGAGGAGGTGAAGGGCTTGCCTCTGAAGCGGGAGATAGATTTTCGAATATATCTTGTGGATAATGCAAAACCAGTATCTTTGCCAGTACGCCACATGGCTCCTCGTGAAAGGAGGGAACTCGATAAGCAAGTGAAGGAGTTGCTTGAGAAGGGGTTCATAAGACGAAGTATATCGGAGTGGGGTGCTCCAGTAGTATTTGCCACGAAGGCGGATGGGTCCCTTAGACTTTGTGTGGACTATAGAGAACTTAATAAACTTACTAAGGAAAACAGACACCCACTGCCGAGGATTGACGATCTCTTCGATCAGTTAGTTGGCACCTCAGTGTTTTCGCAGTTGGACTTAGCCACTGGTTTCCATCAGTTGAGAGTGGCTGAGGATAGCATTGACAAGACCGCCTTTAGGACTCCAGACGGTTTCTATGAATGGCTAGTGATGCCCTTCGGTTTGACAAACGCCCCCGCATACTTTGTTGATTTGATGAGTAGGGTGTTTAGGGAGTACCTTAACAAATTCATGGTAGTCTTTGTAGACGACATCCTGATCTTTTCTAAGGATGAAGAAGAGCATGCCCTACATCTTAGGGAAGTGTTGGAGACCCTACGAGCGCTTAATCTTAAAGCTAAATTTTCTAAGTGTCACTTCTGGAGGAAGTACGATTCTTAGGGCATGTGGTTTCCAAAGATGGGATAGCTGTGGATCCCGCGAAGGTGGTGGCCATCCAAGATTGGAAGGTCCCTAAAAATGCTACCGAAGTGAGAAGTTTCTTGGGGTTGGCTGGCTACTATAGGAAGTTTATCAAAGACTTCGCAAAGATATCAGCTCCATTAACATGCTTGACGAAGAAGAACCTAGTTTTCGCGTGGGACGTAGATTGTGATGATGCGTTCCAACGTTTGAAGAGAGCTTTGACTTCAACCCCAGTCTTAGTATTGCCAAATGGGAGTAAGCAATTTACCGTTTATACTGACGCTTGTGGGATAGGACTAGGCGCAATCCTAATGCAAGAGGGAAGGGTAATAGCCTATGGTGGAAGGCAGTTGAGAGTGCATGAAAGAAATTACCCTATACATGACCTAGAGTTGGCCGCTATTGTTTTCGCTCTTAAGTCTTGGTGTCATTATCTTCTTGGCGAGAAATTCGAATTATTCACTGATAACAAATCTTTAAAATACTTATTCTCTCAGAAGGACTTGAACTTAAGGCAACAAAGGTGGATGGAATTCTTAGCATCCTACGACTTCGAGATAGCATATACCCCTGGAAAGGGTAACGTAGTGGCAGATGCCTTAAGTAGAAAAAGGTTGTCCTTGAGTCCGTTGTTTGTTGAGCGGCGAAGTTTAGAGTTCATTTCTACGTTTGACTTTACACCTTCCGTTGACTTTGTACCCGGTTTGCTAGCATCGTTGGAGGTCAGACCTACGCTTTTGGGACGGATTGGCGAGGTATAGCGAGACGACCCACGGTTGGTTGAGTTAGTAGAAAAGCTCAAAGGAGGGGAGTCATCAAGCCATCTCCGTAGGTATACCCTAGATGATAAGGGTTGGTTACGTAGGGACGGTAGACTTTGTGTACCAAAAGACGATGACCTAAGGAAGACCATTCTTGACGATGCACATCGTTCGAAGATGACCATTCATCCCGGCGGGGACAAGATGTACAAAGACATGAAGCGAGTTTACTTTTGGGCCGGTATGAAGAGGGATGTGGCCGAGTATGTCGCTAGATGCTTGGTGTGCCAACAAGTAAAAGCGGAGCAAAAGAAACCCGGTGGGTTGCTTCACCCATTGGAGGTTCCACTATGGAAATGGGAAAGTGTCTCGATGGATTTTGTGGATGGATTACCAAGATCAAGGAAGGGTAATACGGGGATTTGGGTTATAGTAGATAGACTTACTAAGAGCGCCCATTTTATTCCCATGAAGAGTAAGAGGACTGCTCTATGGTTAGCTTCTATGTACGTCCGAGAAATAGTTCGTTTGCACGGTGTTCCTTCTAGCATAGTGAGCGACCGCGATCCTATTTTCACTAGCGAATTTTGGAGAAGCTTACAAGAGGCGGTAGGGACTCAGTTATGTTTGAGCACCGCATATCATCCTCAGACGGACGGCCAGACCGAGAGGGTGAATCGCATTCTAGAGGATCTTTTGAGGCTATGTATCCTAGAATTTGGGGGTACATGGGAAGAGCATCTTCCATTGGTAGAGTTCGCATATAATAATAGCTTTCAGTCCAGCATTGGCATGGCACCTTTCGAAGCTCTTTATGGACGACCTTGTCGTTCACCTACATGTTGGTGGGAATCTACGGATAAGATCTTACTTGGGCCCGATATGATTAGGAAGACTTCGGAGAAGATCGACTTGATTCGAAGGAGGATGAAAGCAGCGCAAGATAGGCAGAAATCTTATGCGGATAAGAGGAGGACAGATCTTGAGTTTGAAGTTGGGGACATGGTCTTTATCAAAGTGTCTCCATTATGGAACGTTGTTCGCTTTGGGTCCGTTGGGAAATTAGCACCAAGGTTTGTAGGGCCATTTCCTATTAGGGAGAAGATTGGACAGATGGCGTATAGAGTGGAGTTGCCTGAGAGACTTGGTGGTGTACACGATGTATTCCATGTGTCACATTTGAGGAAGTGCTTGCATGAAACCGCGGAGGTGGTAGAGCCGAGCTTGCTTAGAGAGGTGGAGATAGAGCGTGAGGCAACGATTCGACGAGCTCCTACGCACATTCTTGGGTCAGAGATCAAGAAGCTGAGAAATCGAGAGGTCAGACTAGTCAAAGTACAATGGGGAGATGATGAGAGCAACGCTACTTGGGAGACGGAAGAGAAGATGCATTCGTTGTACCCTTTTCTTTTTGAGGGTATGTCCTTTAATTTCTCCTTTATCGCTTATCTTGTACTTATCTTACCTTTAGAGTATCCTCTCGCTAGTATCCTTGACCTTTAGTTAGGATAATCCTATGGTTGAAACATGTGTTTGAGACATGTTATGTATGATGGATGCAAAGTGGATGCAAGTGGTTGCTAGTGGTTGCTCGTGGACGCATATACACACACTATTAGGCACTAGATCGGCTCAGTCACTTCATATTGCATATTGCATATAAATGGATGTATTTAGTAAAATGGATGTATGATGATTGCTTTATCATATGGATGCTGCATTCAGATGATGATTGTGCACGCATATAGAGATAATATGTAGCATTAGGGAACTTTTGCATACATAATGGACGCAAGGCACTATCATGATTTGCATTAAGGAGGTCAACTGAATCAGTGGGCCGCCTGATTTTGCATTAGATATGGACATATACACACACTGTGCATTTAAACATGAAAGCATTAGAAGTCTATAAGGACAATGGATGCCTGTGGTTGATGGTTGAGTAGATGGACGATTGGAAGTTAGGATATACATTCTTCTTGACTTAAAGATTTCAGGGTCGAAATCCTTTAAGGAAGGGAGAATGTAACACCCCGTAATTCTGTTAATATTAATATTCACAAATTAAAGAATAACTAATCTCAAACGTGAGAATTGTGGGAAACGGGTTGCACCATTGTGTTCGTCTCGGAATTCTGGTTGAAATAGAGTCCGAGTTTGCGTGAATTGGACTTCGTATAAAGAAGTTATGGCCATCGGAAGTTTCAGAAAATTCAAAACAGATTTCAGAAGTTTAAAATTCAAAATTGGGAGTCAAACAGGCTAGGCGGGAAAATTCCCGCCCAGCACCCCAGGTCGACTGGGGAGTCGACTGGGCAGTCGACACCCCCCCCAGGTCGACTGGGTAGTCGACCTGGGTGTCGACCTATCCAGGCGGCTACGGTTTGGCTGATGTGTCTTTAGGGCTGAGTTGGCAAATTAAACGGTTCAGTTTAGTTCTGAGTTGATCTGACGGTCTAAATAAATCCTAAACTCTATAAATACCTAGGTAGTCTCTCACTCTAATTCACATGAAAAATAGAATAGCCACCGTCATACCGCCGCCATGGAACTCAGTGTAGCCGCCACCAACTAAGAAGGAAGAAAAGCTAATCAAATTCTAATTCTACTCAACTCTAAAGCAAATCAAGACTCTCTTTCTCTTCTAATTGTGAGTATGATGATCTTAACAAGATTATTGCAAACTAATTAGATTAAGTTATGAATGGATCATAAGAAAATGATGTGAATTGTCATATATGCTGTTGTAAACCTTATGCTATCATGTATGTTGTAAATCCTATGCTATGTGATGATGGTATCCTATATGTTATGATGATATTGTATAGGTTGTAATTTTCTATGCTAAATTGTGATAAATCTTACATGTTATAAAGTCACGATGTTATTATCTATGCTAATTAGTTCATGTTAATCAAATCATAATGTTGATATTATTTGGGCTATTTTGATCTATATGATAAGTCACATATGCAAGTTTAGATTGATTAGTAAAGATTATGAACATATGCCATGACATCTATTTAGATCTAGAATTATGACATCTAGAATTATGCTATGACATATGTGAATTCTATGTATTAGATGCTAGTTCACACCATCATTATGTTGCATAAAACCCCATATGCAAGTTTATACATAAATTTGGGTTATGATCATATCATGTAAATTGTGACATTTAACAAGTTGACACCTTTAGATCCTTAACATGTGTAGTTTATGCAAGTTTCACCCCTATATGATTAGATTTATTTTATTTGTCTATATGCGGTGATAATTTATCTTTGTGCTATGATTTAGACTATTCGAGTCTAACGTATACTTTGCGTCGAATAAGCGAACGTATAACGTGGGATAGGGGTGATATTAAAGATTCAATAATAAGAAGTTGGGGTGCAATTGATATGATTTTGCATGCCATGAATGGATGGCCATAATTGAGTCAATTATGGGCATCATTAAAATTGGAGTTAATTAATAATTTGAATAGGGAATTATTAAAACTGGGGTAAAAGATTATAAGTGATAATCAATGCTTAGGACACGAGGTTAGACTCGTTTGTGACGTAAACCTGCCCGGACCCGCCCGGCAAATCCAGTAGTCACAAATGTCAGCCCAATGTGAGAGGTCCTAGGTCCGAACTAAAGCATAACAGTTGTAAAGACATGAGGTTAGACTCTTTTATGGTGTAAGACTGCCCGGACCCGCCCGGCAAATCCAACTGCCATAAATGCCAGTCTAACGTGAGGGGTCTTTATGAGGTTATGGCTTGAATGAATTAAGAAATACTTAACCAGATAAACATGTAAGGTGGGACATGGGGGTTAAGTAGGTGCCTTGGGTGGCATGAGGAATCTAGTGGGTGCCCTAAGTGGCATGTGAAATACGATTAGTAAGACTTAACCAAACACACATGTAAATGAACATGACTAAGAGGGTTAAGTGGGATATACTAGTAGTGACAAGCTTAGGTGGGTAGCTTGTGGGGGCCCATTTCAACCAGTATCCCAAACGTATCTTTGTTGGCTCGACCCAAGTCGAGGACGGGACACGCATGCTGGGTTTGACTATAAGAGGCCAAAACGGGGTAGCGGTGGCAACGCAAGTCCAACGGGTTTCATATGCGTGTGTGGACCCGGGCTGGTAGGTAAGACGTTGTTGCATCGTGTAGGTATAAGCCGTGCATTCTCAAGTTGTATCGAGTTGCCACTTTAGGGGAGTGATACACCCCACTGTGGGGCCAGCACGGGTATCTACGAGTAGGGAGCCGATCGAAAGTGGGTAGTGGGGTACACCTAGTGGAGATAGGGGCAGACGGCACCTATGTAGTCAGCTAGGGGTACACAAGGCTATTTATATAGTTTCTGTGTGAAGCAAGCGGGATCAACCTTTAGGATGACTGGTGCGGTGCAGTGTAGCAATTGTTCGTTAGTAATTAGGTGTGCCTTTAACGTTATCTTTATCTGCTCTTCCATACCCAATAGTTCATAGACATTTCCTTGTTTTCCAGCTTATGCCTTAGTCTAGTTACTTTGATAATAGTATTGTTAGAATTATCATACTCGCCAGAATTTATGTCTGACCCCCTCCATTTCTATCCTTTTTCCCCCTCCAGGTCCTCAGGTTGGGCCCAGCTCTAGCGGAGTTTGATTGGATTGCTTTATCCCTCTTTTGGAAAGCTTGGACCGTTGAAGTAAAGTCCAGCTTGTTATCTTCTTTAATGGCTATTTATGTAATAGGGTTATGTATTTTGTTTTATCAAGATGGATATTGTACTTGACTCTGGTTTATGGTTTTATGATGTAACAAACATGTTTAATTTCCGCTGCAATAAAATGAAGTTTTAGATTTCCAAGTACTACTTATTATCTGTCTTGTTTTAATTTTTCTACTCTATATTCACTTATAACCGCCGTGGAAGTTAATGCATTCCCTTTGTGAGTGACATTAATGGACGTGGGGAGTTACAAAACACAAAGCTAGCATGATGTATATTCACCAAAAGGTCCAATTATAACATTTAATCACATAGCCTATTTCAACATGAACTTGCATAGTTTTTGAAACACAAGCGATACTTAACATAAATCCAATTATACTTGCAAATAAAGATGGAAATGATAACTTAGGCTTTGGGTCATGTAGGCATAAAAGGTTTCAAGTCTAAATCACGTTTACATAAACTTTAGGCCATGTAGGCATAAAAGGTTTCAAGTCTAAATCATGTTTACATAAACTCTAATTTAGACTAAGGGAATATACATAGTCCATGCCATCGACATATACATAAAAGGATCAATTTCTAATTTTTGCCATAGCTTGCAAGTGTCATTGTTTTCATATACAATTGTTCAATAGGCTTGCATCAATCAATTTATGCCACAAACGTCAATACACAAGTCATGACAGAATCATCACAATATATAGAATTTTATACAATATAATAACACAATTTTATTTTCATTCACATCGAATCACATCGCAATTCTTATTCATATTCTGAAAGGTCACTATACTTACAACGAATGCAGAATCTTGAATTCTGGATTCTGAAATTGGAATGCGCTCCTTTGGGTAGACTAACGTTGTGTTGAAAACTTTTGATTTAAACTTTAAATCTTCTTCTTAGTTTGATTCGTCTCTAGGCTTTTCTCTTGACGGCTATGTTCAATTCCTCCCTAGCAGCATGACGACTCCTTTCTCATATTTTTGTGTGAATTTTCAGTTGAGAGTTAGGGTGTATTTATTGATTTTTAAGTTGTTTTGAGTCGTCAGATGAAGATAGGAGGAATCTAGGCCATTCAAAATTCAGAGAGCCAATCAAGAGGTGACACGTCATCCCTAGTGACACACAAGGCCTTAGAAATTCGAGCCAGAGCCAGACCTGGCCAGCCAGGTCGACACCCGGGTCGACACTATGGTCGACCTGTGGGACCAGGTCGACACTGTGGTCGACCTGGGGTGACCAGGTCGACACCATGGTCGACCCTATGGTCGACCTGGTCTCTGGGCAGGAATTTTCCCGCCCAGCCCAGTTTGAACCAGAAATTCGAAATTTTGAAATTAAACTGAGCTGTTTGAATTTAAATTGATTCTGAAACTTCCGAAGGCCATAACTCCTTCATACGGAGTCCGATTCACGCAAACTCAGACTCTATCTTAAGCAGAATTCCGAGACGAACGCAATGGCGTAACCCATTTACCTTAATTATTTCATTTATAACTAATTATACTTTAATTTGTGAAGCTTAGCTTTATAGAATTCACGGGGTGTTACATTCTCCCCCCTAAAAGGATTTTGTCCCCCAAATCTTTAAGTTAGGAAGAATGTATATCCTACCATCCAACAGTCCATCTACTCAACCAACAAACACAGGCATCCACTGTCCTTAAAAGACTTCTAATGTTTCGTGATCATATGCATAGTGAGTGTATATGTCCTTATCTAATGCAGAAATCAGGCGGTCTACTGATTCAGTTGACCTCCGTAATGCGAATTATGTAAGTGTCATGAATCCATTATGTATGCAAATTTTTCCTACTCATAATTCTACATGAGTAAACACCTATTCATACAAATGCAACAACAATATGACAGCATATCAAGTTTCAACCATATACAAATGAGAATACACATATGCATATGCAATATGAAGTGATTGAGTCGATCTTTAACCTAGGGTGTGTGTGTATGCATCCACGAGCAACCACTAGCAACCATTTGCAGCCATCATCCATAACATGTTTTCAAATACATGTTTGCATCCATTTGTTTTCTACCTAAGGAGTTAGGAAAAGGACCGAGGAGATATACCTAAAAAGATAGATAAAGCATAACTTAAGGAGAAAGAGAGATCAAAGATGTACCCTCAAAAAGAAGAGGGTAGGAAGCGCGTATTCTGTCCTCAGTTTCCCAAGTCGCGTCTTCCTCGGCGTCGCTCCACTGAACTTTGACGAGTTTGATTTCGCGATTGCGTAGCTTTTTCACTTCCGTTCCTAAGATGCGGGTTGGAACTCTCCTCACAGTTGCTTCACATTCCACTTTGGCTTCTTCTAGAATGCTAGGTTCCACCACTTCCGCTGACTCATGCAAACACTTCCGGAGGTGAGAAACATGAAAGGCGTTGTGAACTCCGGCCAGTCTCTCGGGTAGCTCTAATCAATAGGCCATCTTTCCAACCTTCTCGATGATAGGAAACGATCCTACAAATATTGGTGCTAGTTTTCTTGCGGATCCAAAACGAACGACGTTCCTTAAAGGTGATACCTTAAGGAAAACCCTGTCCCCAACCTCAAACTCAAGGTCGGTCCTTCTTTTGTCGGCGTAGGATTTCTGTCTGTCTTGGGCAGTCGTCATTCTCCTACGTATCAAGTCCACTTTCTCCGAAGTCTCTCGAATCATATCTGGTCCAAGTATAAGCTTATCTGTAGACTCGTACCAACAAGTTGGTGATTTGCACGGTCTTCCATACAAGGCTTCGAAGGGTGCCATACCGATGGTAGCTTGGTAGCTGTTGTTATAGGCAAATTCCACTAAAGGAAGGTGGTCCTCCCAAGTCCCTCCAAAGTCAATAACGCAAAGTCTTAAAAGATCCTCTAAAACTCTATTCACCCTTTCCGTCTGGTCGCTAGTTTGGGGGTGATAGGCTATGCTCAGACATAACTGTGTGCCTACAGCTTCTTGTAGACTCCGCCAAAACTCGCTTGTGAAGATAGGGTCTCGGTCACTAACAATGCTAGAGGGTATCCCATGGAGTCGAACTATTTCCTTGAGATAAAGAGATGCTAGAGATGCGGCAGTCCTTCTACTCTTGATAGGTATGAAGTGGGCACTCTTAGTAAGCCTATCCACTATTACCCAAATGCTAGTGTTGCCTTTTCTCGACCTAGGTAGTCCATCAATGAAGTCCATTGAAATGCTATCCCACTTCCACTGTGGGACCTCTAAAGGATTAAGTAG
Organism: Allium sativum; assembly: GCA_030737875.1. Classification (NCBI taxonomy): domain Eukaryota; kingdom Viridiplantae; phylum Streptophyta; class Magnoliopsida; order Asparagales; family Amaryllidaceae; genus Allium; species Allium sativum. The sequence goes on from CM060922.1 coordinate 459,233,344, forward strand.
TCCTCCAGACTTCTTTTGTTCTGCCTTGACCCGTTGGCGGGTCATGCACTTAGAAACGAAATCTTCCACGTCTTGTTTCATGCCGTTCCAAAAGAAAGTCCTTTTTATATCCTGTACATCTTATCGCCGCCAGGGTGTATAGTCATCTTGGAATGATGCGCTTCTTCGAGAACCTTCTTTGTCAACTCCCTTGCTTGTGGGACGCACAATCTTCCATCTCGCCTCAGCCAACCCTTATCATCGATGGCGTACCTACTGAGGTGACTAGAAGTCTCACCCTTAATAAGTTTATCAATCACATCAACAAGCTGAGGGTCTTCACGTTGTGCAGCCCCTATTGAGTCCAAGAGAGTAGGGCGTACTTCGAGAGATGCTAGCAAACCCAGTACAAAATCTGAGGAGGGCCTAAAGTTAAAACTGGCTATATACTCCAAGCTTTGCCTTTCCACAAAGAGAGGGCTTAAGGTCAGTTTCTTACGGCTCAACGCGTCTGCTACTACGTTGCCTTTGCCGGGAGTATAGGAAATTTCAAAGTCATGCGAGGCAAGAAACTCCATCCATCTTTGCTGCCTCAAGTTAATATCCTTCTACGAGAAGAGATATTTCAACGATTTATGGTCAGTGTATAATTCGAACTTCTCACCTAGGAGATAATGGCGCCAAGACTTAAGCACAAAGACGATGGCGGCTAACTCAAGATCGTGGGTTGGGTAGTTCTTTTCATGAACTTTTAATTGTCTTCCACCATAAGCTACTACCCTTCCTTCTTGCATTAGAACGACGCCTAGTCCCATTCCACATGCATCCGTGTATACCGTGAACATTTTGCTTCCATCTGGCAAAGTCAGAACTGGGGCTGTTGTGAGAGCCCTTTTTAATCGTTGGAAAGCAAACTCGCAATCCAAATCCCAAGTGAACGCCAAATTCTTCTTTGTTAGCCTTGTGAGTGGGGCTGAGATTTTCACGAAATCCCTAATAAACTTTGGGTAAAAACCAGCTAGCCCAAGAAAGCTTTGAACTTCGGTTGCATTTCTTGGTGTCTTCCAATCTTGCACTGCCACCACTTTTGCGGGGTCCATAGCCAACCCCTCTTTGGACACTATATGCCCCAGAAATCTTACTTTTTTCTCCAGAAGTGACACTTGGAGAATTTGGCTTTTAGTTGATGAGCTCGAACTGTTTCCATGATTTCTTTCAGATGTTGGGCATGCTCTTCCTCATTCTTTGAGAAGATTAAGATATCATCTACGAAGACAACCACAAATTTGTTGAGGAATTCTCTGAACACCCTGCTCATTAGGTCTACGAAATAAGCGGGTGCATTTGTCAAGCCGAAAGGCAAGACAAGCCACTCGAAGAAACCGTCTGGGCTTCTGAACGCTATTTTATCAATACTATCTTCAGCTACTCTTAGCTGATGGAACCCAATTGCCAGATCAAGTTGGGAGAAGACCGTTGCACCTACAAGCTGATCAAACAAATCGTCGATTCGGGGAAAAGGGTGCCTATTTTTCTTGGTCAATTTGTTTAACTCCCTATAGTCGACGCAAAGGCGAAGCGAACCATCCGCTTTAGTTGTGAACACCACTAGAGCACCCCATTCCGAAATGCTCCGTCTAATGAACCCCTTTTCGAGAAGTTCTTTAACGTGCTTACTGAGCTCCTTTCTCTCCTTTGAAGCCATGTGTCTGACAGGTATAGCTACAGGCTTTGCGTTATCCATAAGATATATGCGGAAGTCTATTTCCCGCCTCGGAGGTAAGCCTTTCACCTCCTCAAAGACATCCGGACATTCCCGGACTACTCTCACTGATTGCAAATTCTAATCAGAAGCATCAAGCGACTCTAGATAACTTAGCATAACAGCATTCAAGGGATTACAAGAAATTTCTAGAGTGTTACCAAGCCAAGTCAAGAGCCTAACTACTCTTTTCTCACAATCAAGAATGGCACTATTGCTGGATAACCAGTCCATGCCTAAGATTAAACCATATCCCGAGAAGCCTAAGACAAAGGCATCACAACTAAACTCAACGCTGAGAATAGAGATTTTCAAACCCAAACAAACCATTGACAAGTAAGCGGAGCCCCTAATTGGATTTGAAACTACTAAGGGATCTTCTACCATACTAGTGTCTAGATGCAGAGATTCTACTAAGGCAGATGAAATAAAAGAGTGCGATGCGCCAGAGTCAAAAAGTGTACGAACTGGATGATCATAAAGATAGACTACACTTTCTACAGAAATATTACTACCTCGTTCCTGCTGAGGTGCCATTAGCGCATGAACCTGACCCCCTGAAGTGGATCCAGCTTTCTGTCCCTGCCCTTTCTTCTTTGGGCAGTCCTTAGCTTGGTGCCCAGTCTCTTTACAATGGAAGCAACCACCCATCTTCGCCTTTCTTTTCCGGCAGTCTTTTGATATATGGCCCACAATGCCACAGAAATTGCACCTTCTCTTCTCACGGGGCTTATTGTTCTTTCCTCTTTTCTTGAAGTCTGTTTTCTTTGCTTGTAGACCCTCTTTCTTCTCTTCCACCTTAACTTCTTTCTTACCGTAATCTTCTTCGTGTAGCAACGCCATGTCCACCAAGCTTTCATAAGTCGCTCCTGTGGATACATGGGTCATGGCAAGGCTATGTAGAGGCTCATTCAAACCCTTGACGAAGCGAAGTGCCTTCTTGTGTTGGGTGTTTACTAAGTCAAACCCAAATCTGGCCAGCTGGTTAAACTGATTAACATATTCCCTGATCGTCATGCTTCCCTGTTTCAGAGTTAGGAACTTTTCCATTTGCAGGCTCCTTTCCGCTTGGGAGAGGAATTTCATCTCAAACCTCGTCCTGAAATCCTCCCATGTTTCCACCGCCCGCTGAGCATTGGTAACTTCCCACCAATAGGAAGCCTCATCCCTAAGCAACCATACCGCTAGTTGTATCTTTTGCCTGTCATCCACTCCAAAGATGACAAACAGATCCTCAGTCTCCTTTAGCTAGTTTCTTGCCCCTACATAGGATTTTGTCCCATAAAAATCTTTTCCACCCATTACCTTGAAGTCTCTAAATGTTTTTGTGAAGGCATTTCCACGAGGAGGTGGAGGAGGAGGAGGAACCGTGGCCACTGGAGGAGGGATGTCTGCTGGGCCCGCGCCATTGGCCCTTGCTTCTAAGTACCTCCTAAACCAGCCGGGAATCGGCACTCCTTCCGGGAGGTTAAGGTCTCCAGACATGCTGAAATAGAAAGGGAAAAATTCAAAATGAAGGACAGAGAGAGATAGGTAGGGCACATGGCTTTTGGGGATTTTTTCTTTTATAAATATAACACTTTTTCTTGAAAAATGCTTCTTTAAACTTTCTTTTGAAAACAATTTCAAAAACTATTATCTTGTCTGGAAAACCTATGCTCTGATACCAAGTGAAACACCCCACCTCCGTTAAGGTCACTCACAAAGGGAATGCCTTAATTTTGGTGGAGGTTTATAAGTAAAAGCCACAGATAAACTCAAGACAGATATAAATACACATATTTTAAACAGCGGAAACCAACAGACTTTTATTCATCAATACGTGTTCCAAAACAAAACATTCCATAATTGTCTCAAAATACTTCCATCATTACAAGATCATAGTTGTCTTGGTTATTAAAGAAGCATAGAACATAAATAAAGTGACAAAAATCCCCATAGTGATATCCAAAGCCATAGTCCGAGCAAAAGAGACCCAAATCATACATCTACGTTCTTGGAGCTTGAACAGAGCCTGACTGAGCTGAGCTGTTTACTCCCTGTGGACCTGGGGGGGGGGGGGGAACGAAAGAAAGAACATGAAAAGAAAATAGGGTTAGACATAAAGCCTGAGTAAATCTAGTAACTCTTCAGTATGTGAATAAGAAAAGGGCAAGATAGATATATATTGAAAATAGGATGGTGTCACGAGCTAAGGGAGTGTCGAATGTACTATCGCACCCATACTATATCTCTGCATCTACTTGAGTTTACTCTAACTGGTACCCGATGGTGAGGGTGAAGTGATCCCCAACTTTATTTAAAGATCGGCTCCTACTCACACTAACATGTGTCATACGACCCCCAAGAATTGTAGATACCTATGCTGGTCCCACCATGGGGTGTATCAAGACCCATGGTGGCGGCCCCGACACAAATTCTTAAAGGCATAGGTTATACTACTAGTGTCCCCAGTGCCCAGGTTGTCTACTCCGAAGTGTGTGCACGCCCACACCCCGTTAGACCTGCACTGTGCACCCACCGCCGTCGTTTGACTGCTTACAATCAGCCTAGTAATCGTGCCCCACCCTGCCTAGTTTCAGGGTACCGTTGATACCTAAATTGGGTTACTGCTGAAACGGGTCCCTCGTTACCAGGATTTTCTAGTCAAACATGTTAAGTGGTTAAGTGTCTGTATTTACCTAACCCCCACCCATCAATTCTTGTTAACATGTTGAATTTGGTTAAGTGTTATAGTTGAATTAACCCTACCACCTGTCCTTAGCCCCTTAGGAGCACCAGACCACTCACATTAGACAGGTATTGCTACGGTTATCGGATATGTCAGTTGGTTCCGGGCAGGTTTACACCGTAGCTCAGTCTAACCTCGGGTCCTTATTGGGCTCAATGCTTAACCACCCACATTGGATAGGTATTGTTGTGACTACTGGACAGCCGGGCGGTTTCGGGCAGGTTTACATCACAACTCAATCCAACCTCGGGTTAAGCATATCGTGTTTTCTAAATTTACATATTTATTATTATATATGTAAATGTCATATCTTTTATTCTTGGGCATAACAATTTATACCGCTTAAATGTCATTGTCATTGGCATGTGCCAAACATGCCAACATATATTTTCATGTTTTACACCGAACGTCATTACCCCCGTTTATACGTTCGCAACGTTATAACAAATGTTGGGCTTGACACAATTTAGCCCAACTTTATAAGCGTAAGAAAAAGGGGAAATCAAGAACACGTAATATTTTACAACATATAAGGGTGTGTGTCGCATGAACTTGTAATTTAGCAATACTAACATAAATGATGGGTCATGTGAACTTGCATTCAAATCAAAGTACAACTAAGTAGGTGACATATGAAATGGCATAGTTTAGGCTTACACAACTTGTGTTTAAATATGTTTAACTTGGCATAATGTCAAACACAAAGCTAGCATGATGTATATTCACCAAAAGATCCAATTATAACATTTAATCACATAGCCCATTTCAACATGAACTTGCATAGTTTTTGAAACACAAGCGATACTTAACATAGATCCAATTATACTTGCAAATAAACATGTAAATGATAACATAGGCTTTGGGTCATGTAGGCATAAAAGGTTTCAAGTCTAAATCACGTTTACATAAACTTTAGACCACGTAGGAATAAAAGGTTTCAAGTCTAAATCATGTTTACATAAACTCTAATTTAGACTAAGGGAATATACATAGTCCATGCCATCGACATATACATAAAAGGATCAATTTCTAATTTTTGCCACAACTTGCAAGTGCCATTGTTTTCATATACAATTGTTCAATAGGCTTGCATCAATCAATTTATGCCACAAACGTCAATACACAAGTCATGACAGAATCATCACAATATATAGAATTTTATACAATATAATAACACAATTTTATTTTCATTCACATCGAATCACATCGCAATTCTTATTCATATTCTGAAAGGTCACTATACTTACAACGAATGCAGAATCTTGAATTCTGGATTTTGAATTCTGAAATTGGAATGCGCTCCTTTGGGTAGACTAACGTTGCGTTGAAAACTTTTGATTTAAACTTTAAATCTTCTTCTTAGTTTGATTCGTCTCTAGGCTTTTCTCTTGACGGCTATGTTCAATTCCTCCCTAGCAGCATGACGACTCCTTTCTCATATTTTTGTGTGAATTTTCAGTTAAGAGTTAGGGTGTATTTATAGATTTTTAAGTTGTTTTGAGTCGTCAGATGAAGATAGGAGGAATCTAGGCCATTCAAAATTCAGAGAGCCAATCAAGAGGTGACACGTCAGCCCTAGTGACACACAGGGCCTCAGAAATTCGAGCCAGAGCCAGACCTGGCCAGCCAGGTCGACCAGCCAGGTCGACACCCAGGTCGACCTGGGGGTGACCAGGTCGACACCATGGTCGACCTGGTCTTTGGGCGGGAATTTTCCCACCCAGCCCAGTTTGAACCAGAAATTCAAAATTTTGAAATTAAACTGAGCTGTTTGAATTTAAATTTGATTCTGAAACTTCCGAAGGCCATAACTCCTTCATACGTAGTCCGATTCATGCAAACTCGGACTCTATCTTAAGCAGAATTCTGAGACGAACGCAATGGCGTAACCCATTTCCCTTAATTCTTTCATTTAGAATTAATTATACTTTAATTTGTGAAGCTTAGCGTTATAGAATTCATGGGGTGTTACAATGAGTATGAAGCTGTCACAGCAATCATCATGTCCATGGACCTCGTACCACCTCTACAGTTTGTGTACTCCACCTTAGCATACGAAGCCAGAATTGAACACAGAGAAGTGCCAACTCAGAACTATCAGTGAACTACACCAACTATAACTAAGAGAAGAATTATAAAAGAGGAAATGGATCAAGAAGTCAACCCAATGGTCAAAGAAGTGGTCAATTCAACAGGGGAAAAGGAAGAAACAACAGTAGCAGAATTAGGTGCCAAATCTGTGAGAAATTTAGGCACAATGTAAACAAGTGCCACTTCAAATTCAATGCTAACTACACACCCACACAACAAAACAACAACTCAAATTCCAATATGGTGAATATGCAGCATGATAACAATAAAGGGAAATAAAAAATTCTAAATACCGACACGACTAAAGTGGAAGATATAAATGATGGCTACTGGTACCCTGACTCTGGAGCCACTAACCATGTAATCAACAATCTAAATTTTAGACAACAAAGAATATAAAGATATTTGGAACCTTGTTGTTGTTAATGGTAAAATTGGTCACGTTACATACACTGGAAATGCAAGTATTAAAGGACCCAAACAGTTATCTCTAAAAAAACTTGTTAAGGGTACCATGTATCTACAAAAACTTAATGAGTGTTTCCCAATTTGCCAAAGATAATAATGTCTACTTTGAATTTTACCTAAATCATTATATTGTGAGAGATATACCGACACAAGAAATTATTTGTAAGGTATAGAGAGTAGGGGTCTATATAAATTTGATGTTTCCAATTCAAATTACCCTAAATATAAAGGAAACACACGTACGTTGTCGGTTATGAATGATTCTGAATGTTGCAAACAGTTTAATTTGTGGCATAGTAAGCTGGATCACCCTAGTATAAAGATAGTCAACAATGTTGTTGATAATAATAATATTTCGATTGATAAAGTTCCCACTTTATATATATGCACATTTTGCCAAATAGGAAAGAGTCATAAACTTGCATTTCCAAACTTATAAACAACATACACAAAACCATTACAGCTAATAGACCCTGATATATGGGATCCATCCCCAATATACTCAGATTATGGATATAAATACTAAATATCATTCATTGATACATACTCTAGATTTGTGTGGATACATATATGTTAAAGTCATAATCTGAAACTTACAACACTATCAAAAAAAATTATTGCCAAGGTTGAGAATGCGATAGGGAATATGGTAGGCACATTGCAAACTGATGGTGGAAGGAAATTCCTACCACTTATATTTGAAACTAGGGGAATTCATCATAGAACTACATCTCCCTATACCTCTGAGCAAAATGGTATTATTGAAAGAAAGCATAGGCACAATGTTGAGACTGGTCTAACTTTACCTTCTCAGGCTTCCATCCCACTAAAATTCTGTCCAGAAGCATTTACCACTGCTTTCATGTTCAATAAAGTTAATTTTCAGGATACTTGAAGTTGCATAAGTATTTATGGATGTTTAAATCAGATACTCCCCCTCTAACTATTGGTTGTAATTCCATTCTCCTTTCTTTTGTGTTTTGAAAATTTTCTTCAAGTCCATTTCAATTCACCTCATCTCCATATGTTATTTTTAACCACTTTTTTGGAACCAAGTAATCTTTTTTTAATTTCAAGGGCCTTTGTCTGGCTTTTTATGTTATCAAACTAAGGCATAGGTAAAAAAAACAGTCATATCTTATTTTGTAACGCTGGTTCACTAAAAGTTCTTGGATTATTCATGAGTGATGCAATTAGGCTTTGTTAAAGGAGGACATATGCATGATTCTATGAATTTGAACTAATATTTGTGTACTTAAATAGGTATGATTGTGTATGTTCCAAGGATGGACTTAACAGACATGCATATAAGGTATGATACTTTCCTATGTTCTGAATATACTATCTCGCAAGTTTTCATTCTACTCCAATAATATTTGTAATCTTTTCATATTTTTTCTTCTAATTTTCTTTAGTAATAAATAGATATTTTTAATTAATTCCCCATTTCTTTGGTCTGCTATTGTGGATTTTATTTTATTTATTTCTATGAATCAAATTTCTCTTTCTGCTGAAATGCAAAAAGAAAAAAAAATGATTACCTTTTCTGAAGTTGGATGAAATGTTAAAGAATTCAGTCATGTTCTTTTGTCACCTGTAATTCTCAACACGTTTGCCTATTAGTGAATGAGATAGGGAAACATTTGAAAAGTTGCATGTCGATTTGTTGCATCCGAGTACTATCAAAAACCCATATAAGCTTCATATAAAGTTACATATGATATGATTGTTAATACATCCATTTTTTAATTGCTGATAAATGTGATGTTAATCACACTCATATTTCAGGTTGTATACGATATATTATCACTTCCAACTCTATTTGAAAAAATTAAACATTATAGTTAGAAATGTAGAAAAATTAATATTTAAAAATCAATTTTGATGTTAAACAATACATAACGTGTATCTACTGTCATCGCCTGACCATGTGGGTTATTGTTACCAATCTTAATATGGTGAATGAGATATAAGTCCCACATCGTCAAAAATAACAATGTGTCCATACTTAAATAGTAGATCCACATCCTTATACTGGCACTTAGAGTCAGATAATATTGTGCGAGGGAAGGACCTATATGGTCATGGATTAATACATACGTGCGAGCTGCTCTGCACCCGTCCCGTACTGAACCGGGTGCCGGTCCAAATAGAGTGGACCGTGTAATATTTTTTCTACACAAAAGTGAACGGTTTTCAAACAAAAATAATCGTTGGAAATATATGAATGGACGTGACATTTTACCAACAAAAATGATTGTTGCAAATTAAGCATTGTGACATATGTATTCATAACGGAAATGATCGTTGTGAATCACTGTTGTAAGGGTTGCAGATTTAAGCATTGCAAATGAAGAGACATGAGTATTCGCAATGGAAATGGTCATTGCAAATTATTGTTGTAATTGATGAAGTGGCGTGACTAAGCATTGCAATAGTTAAAATAGATGCAACCTTTTTTTCTAATAGAAATATGAGTTGCAAATGCAAATTAAAGAGATACGACCTTTACAATGGAAACAAACCGTTGCAAATCAGTTTATAAATAGAGAAGGAAACTTTATTACTTTCCTCACTCAGAAATTTACAGATTTTCGCTTCTTCTTCTTCATTTCTACAAAAATCTAAACAGTCATGTAAATTACACAGAAGATCATACACATCACAATCTCGAGCAAATCAAGTCTGTTGTATCATTGGAGACTTTGAATATAGTCTTAAGGAAATTGTCATGACAAGCCTTAGACGTGATGTCCTTCTATCGCGGTTAGTTTTTATTTCTTTTAAATTTATTTACATTTAGTCCTACTATCTTTCCTATTATAAGGTGTATCATTTCTACTTAATAGTGAAATGGTACTTATCGTTGTTGTTTAATACAACACCTTGTTGTTGTCGTTATCAACATAACTTGTCATTGTGCATTCGTTATGACAATGGTTATTGTTGAAAAATTACTAAGATCATATTACAAAATACTGAAAATTTTGTTTATAAACTTGTGAAAGAAGTTTATAATTGTTTAGTCTCTGTTTAGTATACTAATCGTATAAGATCTTAAGACTTCCCTGTTTTCACTAAATTAGAGATAGCGACAGTTGAATTATCAGCAAAGACTGCTACTCACAACAGGCCTGATCCTTTTAAAGGAGATGGTGATGACTTGTTGACTTGGAAAAATCAAATGCTATTTTATATTATCATGTTGTGGCTGCAAAAGTGTATTAAGGAGGATGAACTAAAGCCCAAAGGCGAAATGATGAAAGAAAATGACGTAGACGTTTTTCTCAAGTTTGACTCATGGAAACATTCAGATTTCCTGTATCGAAACTACATTATGAACTATTTGGATAAAGTACTATATAGAGTGTATACAACAAAATCCTTTTGGACTTCACTTGCAGAGAAATACAAGACACAGAATTCCAATTTGAATAAGTTCATAGTAGATAAATTTATGGAATACAAGATTGTGGGTTCTAAATTCGTAACCACTCAAATGCAGGAACTTCAACTTATAAGCCATGAACTTGAATCGGAAAGACATCAAGTTGGAGAATCTTTCCTTGTTGAGGTAATAACAGAAAAATTACCACCATCCTGGAGAGACTACCGCAACTACCTGAAACACAAGAAAATGGAGATTTCCGTAGAAGATTTCATTGTTAAATTAAATATGAAGCAGATAATCGTGGAATAACTTAACCCAATGGAGAAGATGCATTTGTTACTGTAAGGGTCTAAGAAGAAAGGAAACTTCAACAAAAAGAGAAACTTCTCTAAAAATAGAAAGGCCTTAGAAAATCAATCCAAAGATGAGCAAACCAAGAAGTTCAAAGGCGAATGTTTGGTTTGCGGAAAGATTAAACATGCCGCTAAAGATTGCAGGCACAAGAGGATGAGAGATAAATCGATAGCAAATATAGTGGAAATTTTGAGTTCAAACATTGAGAAGTTGAACTTTTCAATAGTTGCTTCAGAATGCCTCCTAGTCCAGAACCCTGCACAGTGGTGGGTAGACACAGGTGCTACTCGTCATGTCTGTTCTGACATATCTATGTTCTCCACTTACAAAAAATACAATCAGTAATAAAAACTCTATATGGGTAATTCTGCAGTCTCCAAGATCAAAGGTAATGGAATTGTCATCGGGAAAAGCCATAACACTGAATGAAGTTCTTTATATTTTGAACATCCACAAGAATCTTATCTTTGATCTGTGCTTTTGAAAGAATGAATTTTGAATGGTCTTCGACTCAGATAGAGTAGCTCTGCCTAAGGTTGGAATTTATACAGGAAGGTTTTATTTATGTGATGGCCTATTCAAGGCAAATATAGCCGTAGTCGACAATAAACTATGTATTTTTATTTTGCTATTAATAAAAATGAAGTTTCTTATTTGGTTGAGCATGAAACTTCACTATAGCATGATAGATTAGGACATATAAATTTCCAAAAAATAAAAATTTTATCAAAATTGCGATTAATTCCTAAATTCCAAGTAGATAGAAACTACAAATGTGAAACATGTGTAGAAGCAAAAATGGTCAAAACCATTTCTTATTGTCAATAGAAGTACCGAACCACTAGGTTTGGTTCATACTTATTTATATGATTTTAAATCATTCCTACAAGAGATGAGAAAAAGTACTTTATCACTTTTATTGAAGACTATACATGATATTATTATGTATATTTTTAACAAGTAAAGATGAAGCAACTACATCGTTTATAAAATATAAGACTGAGGTGGAGAATCAGTTAAATAAAAAGATCAAGATATTGAGATCTGATCGAGGTGGAGAATATGAATCATCATTCGAACAATTATGTGCAAAAATGGTATAAGTCATCAAATAATAACACCATATTCACCCCAACAAAATAGTGTTTCCGAGAGAAAGAGTAGAATATTAAAAGATATGATTAATGCAATGCTATTGACCTCTGGATTACCGACAAACTTGTGGGGAGAAGCGTTAAATATGTTTAATAACATATTAAACAAGGTTTCTCATAATAAAACAAGAACAATTTCACATGAACTATGGAAAAGACATAAACCAAGTTTCAAATACCTTAAAGTGTGGGGATGCTTGGCAAAAGTTCAATTTCCGCCTCCCAAGAGAGCCAAACTTAGAGTAAAAATTGTAAATTATTACTATTTAGGACCAACCCAAAATAGTAGTGCCTAGAAATTTTTGGTATTCAAGTCTGGTATAGCTAATATCAACGTAGATACAATCACAGAGTTAAGAGATGCTCTTTCTTTGAGGGTGGTTTCCCAACAAAAAGAATGAAAGAAATATTGTCCCTAAAAGGATAATAGAAGAATCAAGCAATCACATGAATATGAAATTCACCATGAAATTGAGGATGTTGAGCCAAGAAGAAGCGTAAGGGCAATAAATTCTAAGAAATTTGGTTTGGAATTTTTAATTTACAGGTTAGAACATGAACCAGAAATGTTCAAGGAAGTAGTGTCATTTTCAGAATCTTTATGTTGGAAAGAATCAATCAAAAGTGAAATTGATTCAATACTAAGTAATAATACTTGGAAAATAGTTGATCTACTTCCTAAAATAAAACTGATCGGCTGTAAATGGATATTCAAAAGGAAGGTGAAACTAGATAGTTCTATTGAAAATTATAAAGCAATATTAGTAGCTAAAGGATATCATCAAAAAGAATGTGTAAACTTCTTTGATGCCTACTCACCGATAACATGAATAACTGTTGTATATAACATAGTTGTATACACAATTATATGATTTTTTTGATGATAACAACCAAATAAGTATTATTTTAAATGTGTTTGTTACTGTATTGTTCTATATATACATCACAAACGGGAATATAATATTTATATTTAAATGGAATACTACTGCACTAGAATTGAACATTCAAACTGTACTCTATTTGAATATAATATTTTATTTCAAATATTCAAACAATACAACTATTTATAACTCCACTATTTGAACACATCACATTTCATATACATTCCCAGAATATTGTACTTGTAAATAAACTGAATATAATAGACAAGTTTGTTTAAACACAATAAAATAATATTTTATTTCAAACAAAATTTGTTTATTACAAATATCAGTACAATTCTCTCTACAACACTCATACAGTCATTCTGTCATATATACATACATTTTCACTTTCATATGTAGACACATTTACTGACACTTTTTCATTTACTGTCTTCAGTCTTCTGTCTTCACAGCTCTCTGTCAGTCCAGTCATCATCTTCTTACCTGTCACATGAAACACACACACACACACATAGAGTACACTACAATAGAAATAAAACTGTATATATGCAAATATAAATTTTATTTTTAAAATTTTATTTGCCTCAGATTTCTGGTGTGTTTCTCATCATTTTTCATGACTTGATCTGATTCATCTGTGTCTAGGCAGACAATTTGTATATGTACAGGGACATGAAATTTCTTGATCGACTACATATACACACGTGTATAAATATACACGTGTGCACTGCCTCGCCAGTCAGTGTGCAACTGAGGAGTAGTCACGTGGACCATCTCGACTCAGTGCACAATCAACACAAGTTCAAATCAAATAGCATAGTGGCACAAGTAAAGCAAATGAACTAAAAATTGTCGAGCTCTTCAACGATCACAATGGTACAAAATGAACAAATACTCAAGCTTGTGTGCAAGCCAGCAATGAAATACAGACAACATCAAGTATAGTTTCAAAAATGTCAAACCAAAGTGGTCGATCAACCAACAATCAAGATCAGCTCATTTTCAAGTAATTTGCATGGCAGATCAACACAAATAGCATGGTTGATTCATGTTATCAAAATGAGTGGTGCAATTATGTGCAAGTGAAATCAAGTCAGCACAAAAACAACATAATACAAAACAGCAATGATATGTGTCATGTAGAAGAATTTGTCAAGCAATACAAGAATGAAGCAGATGTGATCTTGCAAGCAGAGCACCAGGTTAAGATGCAAAGACTAACTTGGTACAACAGTTTCATTTATGCAGTGCAACAACAAGTTCATGCTCAAGATCAATAATTACAAGGGTGCAGGTTCATGTGTGTATCTCAATTCATATGGTTGAGCTAATCAAGTTCAAGAAAGCTCACAGCCAAGGGCAACTACAATGAAAAGGTTCAGTTTTAAGTGGTGCATGTATACATGGTAATCAAAATAAAGTTCATAAGGAGCTGAAATATACATGAATACAGTGGTGTAAAAGTGATACTGAGTTTAAACAAGGAAATGATGAGACATGCTCATGTACATGCACAAGTTTTACCAAAAGTTCTCAAACTCAAAAACAGCAGCAAAGTCCAAATGCATTTAAATGACATAATGACATAGCTGAATCAACGCATATGGTTGTCTTTCAATTCAGTACAGAATGGTCCAGTCTAGTTGAATACAAGTGACAAAGACAAGTGCTCAACAAAGTAATACAAAGCCAAAGCATGCAAGAAGCAAACAGGTTCATTTATTTTACAGTTGTTAAACAACATTCCCAATCTTTCAATACCATGGAGACAGACTAGAGATCATGCAAGTATTTCATAAACAAATGGCAACGGAATTCAATTCTGTTTCCAGAAATACATAAATCATGCATATTTTATAGAAAATCATTTTGGCAAAAATAAAATACATGTGTTTCCAGAAATTAGCATGTGATGACAAAGCAAAGCCTTGGATATATGCCAAGAATTTCAAATGACGAAATCAATCAAATTCAGGACCAAAAGTTTTTAATTTCCTTAATGTATCAAGTAAAAGGGAAAGCCAACAGAGATGATAATTTCAGTAATCAAAATATGGGGCAAGTCTATAATATATTTTTTCCAGAAATGATTCGATCAATTTCTTTTTGGAAAATCCAACTCGAGAATTCACAGAAGGCAATAATTCAGAAAACATGCCACGGACAAATTTATAGTGGGAACAAAAATCATTTATTTCCATTTTTTGTCAAAGATTCATTTCTGAATTTAAAAGCAAGATTTCTTTTTCGAGCAAATTCACTGCAGGATTAATCAAAGGGGAAATTCAAATTCCAGATTTATATGTTTCATCGAAGGACAAAATTTAAGCCAGGTTCATCAATAATATTCACGGCAAACTTTGCAAGTCAAAAGGGGAAACCCGCAAATCAGCCAAGTCATCAATTCATTCGAAATCAGAGTATAGGATTTTATAATCCTATAAACATCACCTTTTTCATCATCAGCATTTTTATACCCAAAAATTCACAAAAAACAATTCAAGTATCAAAACATAAATCAAAGTTCTTACTTTGATAAATCGAGCAAAGATTGAGGATCGAGCTTGCAAAGAATATCAGCGTCCATCATTTCAGAGATTGCACAAAGACATATCGATTTCATCAGCAACGAATTGGATCCAAGTGAAAAATCATAGCCGCCATTTTTTCAGAGACAAAAGAGATAGGGCAAGAGATAATAAAATATGGGCCGACCAATTTTAATTTTGAAAAGGGGATAACCCTTTATTCTTTAATCTCCTTTGTTTTATTCTGTCTAGGGTTTTCTTTGAACTGTTTTTCATTTTATTATTTTTCAATTTGAGTTGTATATCGTCTGAACCGTCTTCTAGGTCTGTAAAATCTAGGGGGAATCAGTTGGGGATTAACAGACAATTTACTAGTGTCTGTAAAACTAGGGGGAAATATGGTCTAGTGGATATAGACCAGTCTAGGGTTTTGAGCGTAGAGTTAGAATAGGAGCGAGGAGTTCGTGAGTGTACACGGTCTTGTATGCGGGATCTGTTCTATCATCTAGTAGAAACCTTAGGAATGCAGCAGTAGGCAGGATTTTGCCGAAGCTGGGTATATCTTGTGTCATTTACTTTTCTGAATTTCTATTTCTGCTATATTCTATGATCTATGAATGTTTTAATATCCCATAATATTTGAAATCTGCGATAATTTGCAATAAACCCTATTCAACCCTCTCTAGGGTTAATCCAGATCCAACAAGTGGTATCAGAGCAGGCATTTTCTGTCAACTCTAGAGTAATGGTGATCACTAGTTGTCAGTCCATAGAGAGTCAGTCCAGTGATGTTCCAATTATTTTCAATGGAACAGATTTTTTAATATGGAAATCAAAATTCAAATTATATTTAAAATCTTTTAATTTTGAATATTGGAATATTATTGAAAATTTGGGAGATATGTTGGATAAGAAGAATAGGGTTTTGAACGCTCGTGTTATGCACATTATTTATTCCTATCTTGATAATGATCAATTAAAATTTATCTCTCATTGTTTAACTGCGCAGGATATCTAGAAAACTCTCAACACGCTGTATGGAAAATCTGATGACTGCTCAAAACCCTAGAATGGAAACTTAGATTCAGATCCATGCTTAACAAGTTATGTGGATGAAATTTCAGATGGATCAGATGATGGAGAATCAACAGATGTTGAAACGGAAAAATTCACATACGAAGATTTAGTTTATATGTGTGTTGATTTGACTAAATCCGTTGATAAATTCCAACTGAAAATTAAAACTTTGAAATCTGAAAACTTTGAGTTGCGATGCAAAAATAATGTTTTGGAATTGAAATTTGAAAATAGAGAATTTACTAATTCTAAGTGTGAAAATTGTTTGAATTTGGAAAATAGTCTTGCTCATCTTAATGAAAATTTTGAAAAGCTTGAAAACCAAATTTTGATTTTGAGAAATAGTGAGGATGAGCTCACTCATAGAAACAATTTTTTGCAAAAGGAATTAGATAATTTCAAGACATATGAAAATTCCAAATTTGAATTTTTTGAAAAAGAAAACTTGTTGAAAACTGAATCTACTTTGAAAGAGCTTGAAAACAAAATTGAAAAATTCAAGATTTTCGAAAAAACAACAATTTGAAAAGCAAATTCAATTTGAATCTGAGATTCTTGAATCTAAGACGAAAATCAAATTGCTTGAAAACGAAAATTCTATTTCGAAACAGAATGATACTGAAACGAGAAAGATTAGCATTAATGTAATGGCGCGTTTTGTAAGGTATAATAATTAAGTTATTTAATTATTTAAATAACGAATTTATTAAATAAACGATAGTTGAACGTATAATTTATAATATAATTATAATCGAGCTCGAAATGGCGCGACAGTTCGCTATTTGGCGAGTTGAACTTCAACTGAATGTACATGATTCGTTTTAAGCCGGATTTCTGTGAAAGAAGAAACGTGTGGAGCTGGTGGACTATATCTTTCTAGTGGAAGAGAAATATCGGGATTTCGTCGTGTAGATTTTGAGTTACGTCCAGATCAAATTATCAGAAATGCAGCGCCCTAACGATTTAATTTTATTTTAAATAAGGATTTAAATAGAAATCGAACATCGATATAACCCTGGCGATGTAATATCGAGCTGTAAATACATACAGGAATATTCTGGAGCTGTATGGTATCCTACTGTGAATACAGACGATAATAATTAATTTTAAACAATTAATTTAATTATATTTAAATATATTTATATATTTAAATAGGCTATTTAGAGCGTTAAAAATAGCCACTTTTGCAAACGAAGTCGAAATTCGATGAAACCAGTTTTGTTGGATCCGCAATATCAAATAATTGCTAGATGTCAAGTTTCGTGATTTTTAGAGTCAGTTTGTGATCGTACGGATTTTTAGACTGAGAAATAGTCAGTATTTCAAAGGTTAAAAATACGCTGTGTGGGCATACGAAGTCGGAATTCGACGAAACCAGTTCCGTTGGGACCGTAATGTCGAAGTCTACCTACGTGTCCAGTTTCGTGATTTTTGGGCATCGTGTGTGGTCACACGGATTTTTAGAATGCTTAAACGAATATAAAACAATGAAATAAATATCTCAAATTATTCTAAGGACTAAAACTGGCCCCCCAACACCTGGTACAGCCACTAATCTCAACAACCCTCCTCTATAAAACACAGAACAATGTTCTCAAGCCGCCACATTCATTTGGCAGAAAAACCCAACACCGCAACAATGTAAAATCAAAAAGAATTCAAAGAAATTATGTAAATAAATCTATGGGTTTATTTGGATCTTTGGGACGCTGCTCTTCCTTTTGATATGCTTTTCGTTGGGTTCGACGACCATTTTGTCGCACCATCTAGTAGCAGCGCGAGCTAGGGCTTCGGGCGTGCTGAACCTGGGGAAGCCGAAGGGCGATTCATGGGCGGAGGTGTATTTGTGGTGGAACGAGGAGCTAGTTGCCGGAGTTTGGTGGTGGTTGAGCACTAAACATGTCGCTCGATCCGTAGCAATTCGAATGAGAGAAGTCGAAGTCGGATTTAGAAAGGGGAATGCGGGTTCAATTCAGATGGCGAGAGGAGGTAGAGAATTGAAAGGGAAATCGGATGGTGTTTGGTTGAGGTGATTTCGTGGAGTAATGGTAGAGAACGGAGCGGCCGAAGTGGTGAAATGGTTTGCGTTCATTTCCTGTTGCTGAGTATTCGGAGAAGAAGGAGTAAGGTTTGAACGGGTGGGCTGTTAAGAAGTGGAGTGGACCGGGCTGATTTGGTAAAGCCCATGGTTTATTTAAAAATCTAAGTTAAATTCCTTTATAAATGTGTATTAACTTCAACGTATCATATCTTATTCATATCTTAACGGAATTCAACAAAACAAATTGCGTTGGGATCGTATGGACGAGCACTTCGCAATGGAACTGACCGCTAGTCAATTGGAGTCTGTCACAATTTATAGCAAAATAAATTGTCTGAATCAAGCGATGGTTATTGTCATTGACGATGATCTTCCAAAGGTGAGTAAATCTCACTAACTCTGAACAGTTTATAATTTCATGTTGTATTGTTAGAACTGTTAAAATTGTCTGTTTGACTGTGCGTTGATTGAACTGCTAGTCAGTTAGTTAAATTTCTATATTGATTCTGTTTAACAGAATATATCATATGGAACTGAAAGTGATGTTATCTGTATTGTCTAACATCTGTGATGCAGGGAAACAGGTTGGAGGAATCCGACTGGATTCCTCAACAGTTATTTTATTGTTTTTCATATATTGTTATATGATGTGATATAAAATCTGTGGGCTATCATATGTGCTTGGACGATATTGAACATCGTGATTGGATATGATTGAATACCATAACATACCGAAATGTTGATAAGGGGATTTTCAATGTTTATATTGGAAATGAATCTTATTTATAAAATCGATAGGATTTTATAAAAGGAAAACATTTATTTAATTTGAAAATAAATAAATGAAAAAGGAAACATTTATTTAGAAAATAAATGAAATAAAATAGAAACATTTATTTAGAAAATAAATGAATTAGAATATAAAGGAATATTTATTTTAGGAAATAAATAAAGGAACATTTATTTAGATTATAAATAAATGGAATAAAGGAATATTTATTTAGGGAATAAATAAAGGAACACTTGTTCGGAAAATAAATAGAATTATACAAGGATAGATTTAAACACGTGCTTCGCACACAAGTAGAACACGATATGGATTTTAAGGAGATATTGTAGAAGTAGGAATTATAACCAGAGTGTGAAAAAAGGATTAAACAAAGTAATTGGTTAGGTTAACCAAAGCAAGTTAGTCGAGTTAATCAAAGTAATTGGTTAAGTTAACCAAAGTGAATTAGTCAAGTTAAACTAATTGGTTAATCGAAGTAAATTAGTTGGGTTAATCAAAGTGAATTAGCTGAGTTAAACTAAGTAAATCGGTTAGAGTTAATCAAAGTGAATTAACTAAGTTAAACTAAGTGGATTAGTTCAGTTAATCGAGACAAGTAAATCAAGTTAGGTTAAACCATTTGAGTTAACCAGTTAGGTTAAACCATTTGAGTTTACCAGTTAAAATTTACCAGTTAAAGATAAACAGTTAGAGTTGACCAGTTAAAGTTGACCAGTTAAAGTTGACCAGTTAGAGTTGATCAGTTAGAGTTACTCAGTTAAAGTTGACCAGTTAGAGTTGACCAGTTAGAGTTATCCAAGTGGAGTTAATCGAGTAGAGTTGCCGAATATCACTTATTCGAAGTAGAGTTATCGAATATAGAGTATTCGAGGGAAGAGTAATCGAATATAGTTTATTCGAGTGGAGAAATCAAATGTTATTCATTTGAGAAGAGTTACCGAATATTATTTATTCGAAGAATAGTTATCGAATATTGGTTATTCGAGGTTAGTTAATCCAAAGGAGTTATTCGAAGTTAGTTAATCCAAAGGAGTTATTCGAAGTTAGTTAATCCAAAGGAGTTATTCGAAGTTAGCTAATCCAAAGGAGTTATTCAAAGTTAGTTAATCCAAAGGAGTTAGTCGAAGAGTTAATCGAATATAGTTATTCGAAAGAAGGTGTTAATCGAATATAGTTATTCGAGTAAAGTTAAAAGAGTTAATCGAATTTAGTTATTCGAAATGAGTTATTCGAATTTGATATTTTAATAGAGTTAAACACATTAGAGTGATTCGAATTACTTATTCAAATAGAGTTAAACACGTAAGAGTTAATTGAATATTAGTTATTTAATTAAAGTTAAATCGAATTTAGTTATTCGAAAGGAGTTAATCAATTTGAGTTAAGTTAATCGATTTGAATTAAGTTGAATCGAAATGGAGTAAATCGATTAGAATTAAGTTAATCGAGTTAGAGTAAATCGAATATTGGTTATTCGAAGGTAAGTTATTCGAATTAGTTATTCGAAGGAGTTAATCAAATAAGTCGATCCAAAGGAGTTAGTCGAATATTAGTTATTCGAATAGAGTTAAAGGAGTTATCGATTTTAGTTTGATCGAAAGGAGTTATCGATTAGTAAATCGAAAGGAGATTTTCGAATATAGCATATTCGAAAGAAAGAGATCGAATATTGTTTATTCGAAAGAGAGAGATTTCGAATATGAGTTATTCGAAGAGAGATAATCGAATATAGGTTATTCGAAGAAGAGTTAATCAAATAGAGATTACTCGAAAGAGAGTTATACATCGAATTCGATTATAGCGAATTCGGGAAAGTACTATTTACTTTCCAGGGTTTAAATCAAGATTTAGTTATTGATTTAGAAATTAGGTGTCTGTTAAATTATTCGAGTTAGGAGATAAAGTTATAATTTAGGTTAGATATTGCAGAAGTAGGAATTATAACGTTATAGTTATAATCAAACGTTTTCATATAAGAAGTAGATTCGTAACCTGAATCCGAGAATTTGCGTAAACAGATGATTGGAAAAAGTGAGTGACGAGCTTCATCTATTTCACAGTAAAGGACGTTGTTCAATTAAGGTCTGAGAGGTAATTATACCCCAACTTGATTGACTTCAGAATTGACAAAGGAATAGTTGTGGTTCGATAGAAAAGGTTGATTTGAAATATAGTTAAGTAATAAGCGATTAATGGATTAAGCGTAACGATGTTTTATACAACGTTCATTGGAAATCCGTAAATGAGTTTTGGAAACGTTTTCCAAATATAGTCAGATATGTTTTCTAAACATAGAAATGAAATGTTTTCATGATAAGAATTTAAGAAATAGAGTTAAGCAAATTCAGAAACTAACTGGAGAGGGTAAGTTGAACGGTTTTCTAAGTGGCGATCTGATGTTGGTTTCGACCTTCCGGATTGATACTTAGAGAATTGTTCTCATACTAGTTACAGTTAGGGACTGATAGTTGCGAAATAATAGTAATGTGAAAATAAGCTATGGAAATGTTTTCCAATGATTAATAACATATATTTTCTAAATATATGAAATAAGGAAATATGAACATATGATGATTGATCGATCGAATTTCCATTTGGAAATAAGATCGTTGTTTGTACACCGACATGTTTTCATTTGATAGTTGAATCACAGACTATCAAAGTTTTTACCATTTTAACGTTGTTAATATGGAGAGACCGGTTGGATTATTATCCAAAGAACCACTCTGTATTGGCATAAGCGTTGCGAGCAATATATGCCAAAGATAAATTGAAGACGGAGTAAAGTGCAAGGGCTGTTGTATAAGTCTTAGATAACAGTGACTAAGATGGATATACTGAATAGTGCCTTCGGTTTGTCTAGTCCCAGGACAACGTATATGGAAGAAGGTCTGACAGAGTATATCCAATGGATCGCGTAAGTTGATCTGTTCAAACGTATTCACGTTTGGTGGCGGGGGAATTTGTTTCTCTTAGCTATATACCCGTGTTAGTTTTGGATAAGTCAATTTGTGATTTGGCGGGTATGACGATGTGGCATTCAAAGTGAATGGTGATCAGATGTTCTGAAGATAGACGTAGCTTCTAGCCTCACACCGGGAAGTAATAAAAGTTGGGCTAGGCAGCATGGCTAGTTGGGTCATCCCCAAGCAGGGTGTATTGTCACCGATCTAGGGAATATTCATATTTATGCTTCTTTTGATTCTGTATCTTCGGATGACGGTTTGATGGCCTATAACCGTGGTGGCAATATATTCGCGACACTCAAGCTAAATGAGTGAGCGGTCATGTGTGGCCGGGTTGCAAGACGTTCTTGTTGAACCCTGAGTGTATCACCTCTAGAGTACACTATTCAGAAGGTGCTCCCATACCTTGTCTGTTGGAATCCATTCTCCGTTAAGCGCCCTGCGGTTTATGATTTTTACTATGTATGTAGAACGTGAGATGCAAGCGTTTCTGCTAGATTGATACCTATTTGTACTTAGACATTATTATAATATCACAATGATATGCTTGTCAAAGTTGTTCAGATACTCATAAGGGAAAAACCCGTTCCGTATTCACGACGTGGTCTTATGAGATATCCTATACCTGTTTTAAACTATTTTACTCATACCAGTCCCATGACTGACCCGGAGTTTACTTTGTTGTTTTCCCTAAACTCTTGGGTGCCTAAATTTGTACGGGCAGTCAAGTAGTCGGGATTTACAGATATGCTTGGAGAGCTTGGAGCAGGAGGCTGCAAGATTCTATAGCTATAGTTATTTCCGCTGTGTTGTAAGTGTTGTACTCTGATAAGTGCTATTGTATATATATAACTGTTTACTTCAAAGCTATGTTATATATTATATGTTATTCGTTCCGCTGTGAGATTCGTGTTACTCTGATGATTCTGATCTTCTTCTTCTTCTTCTTCTATTCTATTAGTTCTATCTTTTCTTTCTCACCTTCTAAATTCTTTCACTAACGTCGCGGAATTTTCGACTCTCGAGGAGTCGAAAATTTCCAGCCGTTACAGTTGGTATCAGAGCTTAAGTTAAGAATTACTTGGCTCTGTGGCGTGACTCGGTAGAGATAGGGTTAGTAATACCCTAGATTGAGTTTGAGTGTATATATACGAGTGCGTATTTGTATTTGATGTAAAAATGGTTTTATATTGTGGAGATTCATTGGCTGAGTTGTTTACGAGTTCTGGTCGATCAGTTTGATCCACTGTATCGGTAGGAGTTAATAAACACTCGAATACGATGGGTCGTCACGATATGTTTTGAAAGAGGGTAAGTGAATTTAACTTTACCCAACGTATATTTTGATATATATATATATATATATATCAAAATTTATTATATAATATATATATTGGTTGTTATTATAATCGAGTAAGATTATAAATTTAATGGTTATATATATAACCAATAAGAATTCCTATAAGTAAAATACGTGGAATCAGTTGAATTAAAATATGAAATTTAAATCAGAATTTAGAATTAAAATAAGGAAATTTTAAGTTCCTGGGAGATTTTGAAAATGTTTTTCAATTTGAAATAAATATAGTATCTAACTCACCTGGATGACTGGAAAATAATTCCGAGGATGGATCGATACATCGTCGGTGTGATTTTCGAGTTTCTAAGTGGCGGATTACTACCAAGGGTTTTGTTTTCGAATTGTGTTGAGAAAACAAGTTGTTTAGAAATTCAAAGGTTTTGAATTGGTGTTAGGATTTGAAATTGATTTGAAATAAAACCCAGGAATTTAAATCTTGAAATTTAAAATTTAACTTGTTAAGTTGAATGAATCAAGATGGTAAAAACAAATAAGTAAATTAAAATTTAACTTGAACCAAGTTAAATAAATCGGGATTTGGTTAGAGAATAATCTGGATTGGAATTAAGTTGATGGGTTAAGAGTTTGAAATCCGATATTGGAGTTTGAATAGAATTTGACTTGGATAGAACCAAGTGTTTGAGTTGAAGGTTGGATTGAGATGACATTGGTATATATTGGGTTGATAACAGGTGAAAGTGATAAAGTTAATATGCCCGACAAAAAGGTACAAGTTTATATTTGATATAAGCATGAGATTTATGAGCCGAATTGGCAAGTCGCTTGGCTGTTTGATTTTCTTTTGGGTTGGAGAAGGCCTAGAGAGGTGAGAGGTGGTTTGTCATATTAACCAATACAAAGGAGGGTATGGCGAAATTTTTCGAAAATTCCAGGCGTTAGAACATTCTCGTGATTTATGGAAATTCGGTTAGCCGGAATGAATTAATAATTTAATTGAAAATTTAATGGTTCAGTTGAAACTGGAGTTGAGAAGTAAACTAAAAGATATTTGAATCTAGTTAGTAAAGTTGGTAGCATTTTCCTAGCTTAGCAATTTCGACGACGAAATTATTTTAAGGCGGGAAGTCTGTAATGGCGCGTTTTGTAAGGTATAATAATTAAGTTATTTAATTATTTAAATAACGAATATATTAAATAAACGATAGTTGAACGTATAATTTATAATATAATTATAATCGAGCTTGAAATGGCGCGGCAGTTCGCTATTTGGCGAGTTGAACTTCAACTGAATGTACATGATTCGTTTTAAGCCGGATTTCTGTGAAAGAAGAAACGTGTGGAGCTGGTGGACTATATCTTTCTAGTGGAAGAGAAATATCGGGATTTCGTCGTGTAGATTTTGAGTTACGTCCAGATCAAATTATCAGAAATGCAGCGCCCAAACGATTTAATTTTATTTTAAATAAGGATTTAAATAGAAATCGAACATCGATATAACCCTGGCGATGTAATATCGAGCTGTAAATACATACAGGAATATTCTGGAGCTGTATGGTATCATATTGTGAATACAGACGATAATAATTAATTTTAAACAATTAATTTAATTATATCTAAATATATTTATATATTTAAATAGGCTATTTAGAGCGTTAAAAATAGCCACTTTTGCAAACGAAGTCGAAATTCGACGAAACCAGTTTTGTTGGATCCGCAATATCAAATAATTGCTAGATGTCAAGTTTCGTGATTTTTAGAGTCAGTGTGTGATCGTACGGATTTTTAGACTGAGAAATAGTCAATATTTCAAAGGTTAAAAATACGTTGTGTGGGCATACGAAGTCGGAATTCGACGAAACTAGTTCCGTTGGGACCGTAATGTCGAAGTCTACCTACGTGTCCAGTTTCGTGATTTTTGGGCATCGTGTGTGGTCACACGGATTTTTAGAATGCTTAAACGAATATAAAACAATGAAATAAATATCTCAAATTTTTCTAAGGCCTAAAACTGGCCACCCAACACCTGGTACAGCCACTAATCTCAACAACCCTCCTCTATAAAACACAGAACAATGTTCTCAAGCCGCCACATTCATTTGGCAGAAAAACCCAACACCGCAACAATGTAAAATCAAAAAGAATTCAAAGAAATTCTGTAAATAAATCTATGGGTTTATTTGGATCTTTGGGACGCTGCTCTTCCTTTTGATATGCTTTTCGTTGGGTTCGACGACCATTTTGTCGCACCATCTAGTAGCAGCGCGAGCTAGGGCTTCGGGCGTGCTGAACCTGGGGAAGCCGAAGGGCGATTCATGGGCGGAGGTGTATTTGTGGTGGAACGAGGAGCTAGTTGCCGGAGTTTGGTGGTGGTTGAGCACTAAACATGTCGCTCGATCCGTAGCAATTCGAATGAGAGAAGTCGAAGTCGGATTTAGAAAGGGGAATGCGGGTTCAATTCAGATGGCGAGAGGAGGTAGAGAATTGAAAGGGAAATCGGATGGTGTTTGGTTGAGGTGATTTCGTGGAGTAATGGTAGAGAACGGAGCGGCCGAAGTGGTGAAATGGTTTGCGTTCATTTCCTGGTGCTGAGTATTCGGAGAAGAAGGAGTAAGGTTTGAACGGGTGGGCTATTAAGAAGTGGAGTGGGCCGGGCTGATTTGGTAAAGCCCATGGTTTATTTAAAAATCTAAGTTAAATTCCTTTATAAATGTGTATTAACTTCAACGTATCATATCTTATTCATATCTTAACGAAATTCAACAAAACAAATTGCGTTGGGATCGTATGGACGAGCACTTCGCAATGGAACTGACCGCTAGTCAATTGGAGTCTGTCACAATTTATAGCAAAATAAATTGTCTGAATCAAGCGATGGTTATTGTCATTGACGATGATCGTCCAAAGGTGAGTAAATCTCACTAACTCTGAACAGTTTATAATTTCATGTTGTATTTTTAGAACTGTTAAAATTGTCTGTTTGACTGTGCGTTGATTGAACTGCTAATCAGTTAGTTAAATTTCTATATTGATTCTGTTTAACAGAATATATCATATGGAACTGAAAGTGATGTTATCTGTATTGTCTAACATCTGTGATGCAGGGAAACAGGTTGGAGGAATCCGACTGGATTCCTCAACAGTTATTTTATTGTTTTTCATATATTGTTATATGATGTGATATAAAATCTGTGGACGATCATATGTGCTTGGACGATATTGAACATCGTGATTGGATATGATTGAATACCATAACATACCGAAATGTTGATAAGGGGATTTTCAATGTTTATATTGGAAATGAATCTTATTTATAAAATCGATAGGATTTTATAAAAGGAAAACATTTATTTAATTTGAAAATAAATAAATGAAAAAGGAAACATTTATTTAGAAAATAAATGAAATAAAATAGAAACATTTATTTAGAAAATAAATGAATTAGAATATAAAGGAATATTTATTTTAGGAAATAAATAAAGGAACATTTATTTAGATTATAAATAAATGGAATAAAGGAATATTTATTTAGGGAATAAATAAAGGAACACTTGTTCGGAAAATAAATAGAATTATACAAGGATAGATTTAAACACGTGCTTCGCACACAAGTAGAACACGATATGGATTTTAAGGAGATATTGTAGAAGTAGGAATTATAACCAGAGTGTGAAAAAAGGATTAAACAAAGTAATTGGTTAGGTTAACCAAAGCAAGTTAGTCGAGTTAATCAAAGTAATTGGTTAAGTTAACCAAAGTGAATTAGTCAAGTTAAACTAATTGGTTAATCGAAGTAAATTAGTTGGGTTAATCAAAGTGAATTAGCTGAGTTAAACTAAGTAAATCGGTTAGAGTTAATCAAAGTGAATTAACTAAGTTAAACTAAGTGGATTAGTTCAGTTAATCGAGACAAGTAAATCAAGTTAGGTTAAACCATTTGAGTTAACCAGTTAGGTTAAACCATTTGAGTTAACCAGTTAAAATTTACCAGTTAGAGTTGACCAGTTAAAGTTGACCAGTTAAAGTTGACCAGTTAGAGTTGATCAGTTAGAGTTACTCAGTTAAAGTTGACCAGTTAGAGTTGACCAGTTAGAGTTATCCAAGTGGAGTTAATCGAGTAGAGTTGCCGAATATCACTTATTCGAAGTAGAGTTATCGAATATAGAGTATTCGAGGGAAGAGTAATCGAATATAGTTTATTCGAGTGGAGAAATCAAATGTTATTCATTTGAGAAGAGTTACCGAATATTATTTATTCGAAGAATAGTTATCGAATATTGGTTATTCGAGGTTAGTTAATCCAAAGGAGTTATTCGAAGTTAGTTAATCCAAAGGAGTTATTCGAAGTTAGTTAATCCAAAGGAGTTATTCGAAGTTAGCTAATCCAAAGGAGTTATTCAAAGTTAGTTAATCCAAAGGAGTTAGTCGAAGAGTTAATCGAATATAGTTATTCGAAAGAAGGTGTTAATCGAATATAGTTATTCGAGTAAAGTTAAAAGAGTTAATCGAATTTAGTTATTCGAAATGAGTTATTCGAATTTGATATTTTAATAGAGTTAAACACATTAGAGTGATTCGAATTACTTATTCAAATAGAGTTAAACACGTAAGAGTTAATTGAATATTAGTTATTCAATTAAAGTTAAATCGAATTTAGTTATTCGAAAGGAGTTAATCAATTTGAGTTAAGTTAATCGATTTGAATTAAGTTGAATCGAAATGGAGTAAATCGATTAGAATTAAGTTAATCGAGTTAGAGTAAATCGAATATTGGTTATTCGAAGGTAAGTTATTCGAAGGAGTTAATCAAATAAGTCGATCCAAAGGAGTTAGTCGAATATTAGTTATTCGAATAGAGTTAAAGGAGTTATCGATTTTAGTTTGATCGAAAGGAGTTATCGATTAGTAAATCGAAAGGAGATTTTCGAATATAGCATATTCGAAAGAAAGAGATCGAATATTGTTTATTCGAAAGAGAGAGATTTCGAATATGAGTTATTCGAAGAGAGATAATCGAATATAGGTTATTCGAAGAAGAGTTAATCAAATAGAGATTACTCGAAAGAGAGTTATACATCGAATTCGATTATAGGGAATTCGGGAAAGTACTATTTACTTTCCAGGGTTTAAATCAAGATTTAGTTATTGATTTAGAAATTAGGTGTCTGTTAAATTATTCGAGTTAGGAGATAAAGTTATAATTTAGGTTAGATATTGCAGAAGTAGGAATTATAACGTTATAGTTATAATCAAACGTTTTCATATAAGAAGTAGATTCGTAACCTGAATCCGAGAATTTGCGTAAACAGATGATTGGAAAAAGTGAGTGATGAGCTTCATCTATTTCACAGTAAAGGACGTTGTTCAATTAAGGTCTGAGAGGTAATTATACCCCAACTTGATTGACTTCAGAATTGACAAAGGAATAGTTGTGGTTCGATAGAAAAGGTTGATTTGAAATATAGTTAAGTAATAAGCGATTAATGGATTAAGCGTAACGATGTTTTATACAACGTTCATTGGAAATCCGTAAATGAGTTTTGGAAACATTTTCCAAATATAGTCAGATATGTTTTCTAAACATAGAAAATGAAATGTTTTCATGATAAGAATTTAAGAAATAGAGTTAAGCAAATTCAGAAACTAACTGGAGAGGGTAAGTTGAACGGTTTTCTAAGTGACGATCTGATGTTGGTTTCGACCTTCCGGATTGATACATAGAGAATTGTTCTCATACTAGTTACAGTTAGGGACTGATAGTTGCGAAATAATAGTGATGTGAAAATAAGCTATGGAAATGTTTTCCAATGATTAATAACATATATTTTCTAAATATATGAAATAAGGAAATATGAACATATGATGATTGATCGATCGAATTTCCATTTGGAAATAAGATCGTTGTTTGTACACCGACATGTTTTCATTTGATAGTTGAATCACAGACTATCAAAGTTTTTACCATTTTAACGTTGTTAATATGAAGAGACCGGTTGGATTATTATCCAAAGAACCACTCTGTATTGGCATAAGCGTTGCGAGCAATATATGCCAAAGATAAATTGAAGACGGAGTAAAGTGCAAGGGCTGTTGTATAAGTCTTAGATAACAGTGACTAAGATGGATATACTGAATAGTGCCTTCGGTTTGTCCAGTCCCAGGACAACGTATATGGAAGAAGGTCTGACAGAGTATATCCAATGGATCGCGTAAGTTGATCTGTTCAAACGTATTCACGTTTGGTGGCGGAGGAATTCGTTTCTCTTAGCTATATACCCGTGTTAGTTTTGGATAAGTCAATTTGTGATTTGGCGGGTATGACGATGTGGCATTCAAAGTGAATGGTGATCAGATGTTCTGAAGATAGACGTAACTTCTAGCCTCACACCGGGAAGTAACAAAAGTTGGGCTAGGCAGCATGGCTAGTTGGGTCATCCCCAAGCAGGGTGTATTGTCACCGATCTAGGGAATATTCATATTTATGCTTCTTTTGATTCTGTATCTTCGGATGATGGTTTGATGGACTATAACCGTGGTGGCAATATATTCGCGACACTCAAGCTAAATGAGTGAGCGGTCATGTGTGGCCGGGTTGCAAGACGTTCTTGTTGAACCCTGAGTGTATCACCTCTAGAGTACACTATTCAGAAGGTGCTCCCATACCTTGTCTGTTGGAATCCATTCTCCGTTAAGCGCCCTGCGGTTTATGATTTTTACTATGTATGTAGGACGTGAGATGCAAGCGTTTCTGCTAGATTGATACCTATTTGTACTTAGACATTATTATAATATCACAATGATATGCTTGTCAAAGTTGTTCAGATACTCATAAGGGAAAAACCCGTTCCGTATTCACGACGTGGTCTTATGAGATATCCTATACCTGTTTTAAACTATTTTACTCATACCAGTCCCATGACTGACCCGGAGTTTACTTTGTTGTTTTCCCTAAACTCTTGGGTACCTAAATTTGTACGGGCAGTCAAGTAGTCGGGATTTACAGATATGCTTGGAGAGCTTGGAGCAGGAGGCTGCAAGATTCTATAGCTATAGTTATTTCCGCTGTGTTGTAAGTGTTGTACTCTGATAAGTGCTATTGTATATATATAACTGTTTACTTCAAAGCTATGTTATATATTATATGTTATTCGTTCCGCTGTGAGATTCGTGTTACTCTGATGATTCTGATCTTCTTCTTCTTCTTCTATTCTATTAGTTCTATCTTTTCTTTCTCACCTTCTAAATTCTTTCACTAACGTCGCAGAATTTTCGACTCTCGAGGAGTCGAAAATTTCCAGCCGTTACAATTAATCGTTGTTCGAATCTAATGAAAGAGAATTCTAACCTTAAATCTAAAATTCAACGACTTGAATTAACTCTAATCAAATTTTCTAACGGAGAAAAATCTTTAAATATGTTGTTGAAAAATCAACTATTTTCAGGAAATAAAAATGGTACTGGTTTTGGGAAAAGAAATGATTTTGGAAATTTGAGCTCGTATGATTTTAAAAATCCTTCGAACTGCTTCAAGATTGGTCATTCTGATATTTTAAATTTTGAAATTTCCAAAAGGTTTTTAAATCACAAACGAGACAAAAATTGGTTTAATAACAATCTAGTTGAATAGTTGTAGACCCTAAAAAGAAATAAAATGATTTTTTTCGAAAAACTAAACAAGTTTGGATTCTGAAAGGCACAAAGATAGATTTGAATGGGTTGTTATACAAACAGATTTGGGTACCAAAACAAATGAATACAACTTTGAGTGATTTTACAAATTTTGTTAGACTACTCGATTCTCTAAACTTCTAGGTACTAGAGGAGGCTGAGGAACTGTATTGCGAAAGAGAAACTGAAATCTAGTTGCTTCACATCATCAGAATATTCACAGTTCCTTAGTCAAGTTTGATGAGTCAGAGATTCTGGTTTATACTAATTTCAGGTATGATCTCTGAACTTACCTTTGTAAATATTTTCTATTTTTATTTTCTTTGTTTTTTCTCCTTCTGTCTCTTCTGTGTATTTTTTTTCTTTTGTTTTTGATATGTCACTATCATATCATTGTAACCTCTTCTGGGATTCATTAACTTCCAATTGTAGAATTCATATTTTCTGGAAATTCGCTTTAGTTGAATAGAACTCTGATGTTTTAATTATTTCCAAATCTTGAATTTTAACTTGTATATATCTGCAATTGTTTTGAAGTTTATGTTCTGACTGTTGAATTCATAACAGTGTTAATGTATTCTTGTCATACCTTGAACATTGTTAATTTGAATTCTAAGTTTTTTTGAAGATCTGAAAATTTTATTGAAATTTCGCACATCTCTGCTGTTCTGAGTTTCTTCTAATTCATTTTAGAAAAAGCTGAAATACTATACTCATTACAACTCTCTGTTATTTATTAGTTGTGATAATTTTCATTGATTTTCAAATTGGCTTGGATATTTTAAACATAACTTGAATCTCAGTGATACATCTTGAAAATCATCCTTATTTATGATCAATATGGTAGAAATTTGTTTGTTTGAAATCATCTGAAATTCTTGATATGTTGAATCTCACACACCTCCTAAATTTGAAATTATCAACCTTGTGTGACTGATTCAATATATCTCAAAACTTGACATTGATTCAAGTGATTTCAAATAAATTATTTTGGATCATGAATATTTATCAAACCTGACATAAATGATCTGATTTTTTTCTTTGGGCTTGTCAGAAATACTTGTGAAAATTTCTTTGAAAATCCAGTCTTAAAATTCTCTATTATTTCATGATTTTTTGGTTTGAATATCTATTTGTTTAAAATCATTTGAAATTATTGATTTATTTAATCTCACGCATATCTTGAATCTGAAATTAATAATCTGGTGTGATCGATTCATTGAATCTCGAATTTTTCATATTCCTCAAATGATTTCAAATAAACGGTATTTTTTAATCTTGGATCATGAATTATCTTTTGTGACCATCATCCTGACAAGTCTGATTTGAACTGATTCTTGTGTTGCTTTGATATTGGTTTGAAAATATTTTGGAAATTACATGTTTTTGATCTGATTGCTGCTCTGATACTGTTTTCAAATAACTGCCTGTTATTGATCTGTCTGTTGCTTGCCTAATTAGTTATCTTGTCTGCTTGGACCTTATGATTGAATTGTTTTTGTCTGTGATATCCTGATTTGTCTCCGGTGTCTTGTTAATCCTCATTAATAAGGACACGAAGTGGTATCGAAAGTGCCTTAAATTTGTCTCACTCATCTGTTCTTAGATTCTAATCTTCACCTTGTATAGATCTACACACTCTTTTTGCCTTGTACAAATTTATCCCTCTTAGAATGTACAGATTTTCATATTCCTCTTGTAGTTGATTTTCAATTTTAAAATTATTTATTGATTATTCATTCAGAAATCGAAATCAATATCCAAATTGAACTGTATTTATAATTCATCAAAATTATTATCAGATTTTGAAATTGTGATGAATCGTGACTGCAGTATATTTCACAACAAGAGGAGATTTTATTTAAATTTTCATGATGGTTGAACATTTATTATAATATCTTTGAATTGGCAATTATTTCACGACCATCTCCTTTATTAATCATCACTTTGCCATCCATGATAATTTTATATTAATGTGGAGAGTTAATATGTTTTTAAACTATTTTTTAAACAGTGGAAATATTTGTGATAGAAATGGGACTATGTTATTTTTAGGAATTAGTGACAATTGAAGATTTTCAATGATCCTGGTACAGTCGAGCATATTTCATAATATAATTAATTTAGAAATTTATTTCACAGTCCATTTTTGTACCTACCACATTTGTATCATTCATATTGGTTTTATATACTAAGGAGGTTGTCATCTTTGAAACTAAAAATAATAAAAATATAATTAATTCATAAGTGTGTCTCTAACCTCATTTAAAAAACCAAGGTCTGGTCATGCATGGTTATGAGATAACTTATAATTTAAGCTGCGACTGACCTCATTTAAAAATCCAAGCTCTGGTTATGCATGGTCAGTGTGCTCTTAAATAAAATTAAAAGAAAAGAAATAACTTGAATAAATAAAAATTTATGTGAAATTCTCCTTGGTGTGTAAAAACAAGTCTATCGGTTCATATTCTAATCTTTTAAATGTGTTGAAATCTTATGACGTATTATGATTTGTTGATTGATAGGTATTGGGATTTGAGATTATTCATTTTTGTCACTTAAATTGAATTATTAATTTTAGTCCAAATCCATCACTATTTTTGAACTTCATTTTTTATAAAATCTTTGAAAATAATTAAAATTCATATTTTTATGACTCTCCTCATTGTCATACAATTCATTGTAAATCCATCGTTCTACAATGTGAAATATGCCACCTGTTCTCAGTTTATTATGATTTTTGTTTGACTGATTGAGATTTATGATGACTGTTCTTCCTCTTAAGCTGAAATTATATTTATTAGTCACTTTTCATCTATATTTTAAACTCTGAATCCTTTTGATGATAACAAAAGGGGGAGAATGGGTTGAGATTTTGATTTATGAGTGAATATTTTATAAATATTTTAATTTTGAAAATTCCAATTCAATTTTCAATTCTTTCACTCATGCACAGTTATAGGGGGAGTTGTCTGTTGTAGAGGGAGCTAATAAATAGGGGGAGTTTAGTTCTTCACTGTCAAACACATTTACTGTTTTTCAATATCTTTTATTTGTTTGTCATCATCAAAAGGGGGAGATTGTTGTATATAACGTAGTTGTATACACAATTATATGATTTTTGTTTGATGATAACAAACAAACAAATATTATTTTAAATGTTTGTTACTGTACTATTCTATGTATACATCACAGACGGGAATATAATATTTATATTTAAATGGAATACTACTGCACTAGAATTGAACATTCAAACTGTATTCTATTTGAATAAAATATTTTATTTCAAATATTCAAACAGTACAACTATTTATAACTCCACTGTTTGAACACATCACATTTCATATACCTTCCCACAATATTGTACTTGTAAATAAACTGAATATAATAGACAAGTTTGTTTGAACACAAGAAAATAATATTTTATTTCAAACAAAATTTGTTTATTACAAATATCAGTACAATTCTCTCTACAACACTCATACAATCATTCTGTCATATATACATACATTTTCACTTTACAGACACATTTACTGACACAATTTCATTCACTGTCTTCAGTCTTCTGTCTTCACAGCTCTCTGTCAGTCCAGTCATCATATTCGTACCTGTCACATGAAAACACACACAGAGTACACTACAATAGAAATAAAATTGTATACACGCAAATATAAAATTTATTTTTAAAATTTTATTTGCTTCAGATTTTTGGTGTGTTTCTCATCATTTTTCATGACTTGATCTGATTCATCTGTGTCTAGGAAGACAATCTGTATATGTACAGGGACAGGAAATTTCTTGATCGACTACATATACACACGTGTATAAATATACACGTGTGCACTGCCTCGCCAGTCAGTGTGCAACTGAGGAGTAGTCACGTGGACCATCTCGATTCAGTGCACAATCAACACAATTCAAATCAAATAGCACAGTGGCACAAGTAAAGCAAATGAACTAAAAATGGCCGAGCTCTTCAAAGATCACAATGGTACAAAATGAACAAACACTCAAGCTTTTGTGCAAGCCAGCAATGAAATACAGACAACATCAAGTATAGTTTCAAAAATGTCAAACCAAAGTGGTCGATCAACCAACAATCAAGATCATCTCATTTTCAGGTAATTTGCATGGCAAATCAACACAAACAACATGGTTGATTCATGTTATCAAAATGAGTGGTGCAACCATGTGCAAGTGAAATCAAGTCAGCACAAAGACAACATAATAAAAAACAGCAATGATATGTGTCATGTAGAAGAATTTGTCAAGAAATACAGGAATGAAGCAAATGTGATCATGCAAGCAGAGCACCAGGTAAAGATGCAAAGACTAACTTGGTACAACAGTTTCATTTATACAGTGCAACAACAAGTTCATGCTCAAGGTCAATAATTACAAGGGTGCAGGTTCATGTGTGTATCTCAATTCATATGGTTGAGCTAATCAAGTTCAAGAAAGCTCACAACCAAGGACAACTACAATGAAAAGGTTTAGTTTTAAGTGGTGCATGTATACATGGTAATCAAAATACAAGTTTCATAAGGAGCTGAAATATACATGAATACAGTGATGCAAAAGTGATACTGAGTTTAAATAAGGAAATGGTGAGACATGCTCATGTACATGCACAAGTTTTACCAAAAGTTCTCAAACTCAAACACAGTAGCAAAGTCCAAATGCATTTAAATGAGATAGCTGAATCAACGCATATGGTTGTCTTTCAATTCAGTGCAGAATGGTCCAGTCTAATTGAATACAAGTAACAAAGCCAAGTGCTCAACAAAGTAATACAAAGCCAAAGCATGCAAGAAGAAAACATATTCATTTATTTTACATTTGTTAAACAACATTCCCAATCTTTCAATACCATGAGACAGACTAAAGATCATGCATGTATTTCATAAACAAATGGCCAGGGAATTCAATTCTGTTTCCAGAAATACATAAATCATGCAGATTTTATAGAAAATCATTTTGGCAAAAATAAAATACATATTTTCTAGAAATGAGCTTAATATGACCAAGCAAAGCCTCAGATATATGCCAAGAATTTCAAATGAGGAAATCCATCAAATTCAGGACCAAAAGTTTTTAATTTCCATAATGTATCGAGCAAAAGGGGAAAGCTAGCAGAGATGATAATTTCAGTAATCAAAATATGGGGCAAGTATCTAATATATTTTTTCCAGAAATGATTCAATCAATTTCTTTTTGGAAAATCCAATTCGAGAATTCACCGAAGGCAACAATTTAGAAAACGTGCCATGGACAAATTTACAGTGGGAACAAAAATCATGTATTTCCATTTTTTGTCAAAGATTCATTTCTGGAATTTATAAGCAAGATTTATTTTTCGAGCAAATTCATAGCAGGATTAATCAAAGGGGAAATTCAAATTCCAGATTTGTATGTTTCATCGAAGGACAAAATTTAAGCCAGGTTCATCAATAATATTCACGACAAACTTTACAAGTCAAAAGGGGAAACCTGCAAATCAGCCAAGTCAACAATTCATTTGAAATCAGAGTATAGGATTTTAAAATCCTATAAACATCACCTTTTTCATCATCAGCATTTTTATCCCCAAAAATTCACAGAAAACAATTCAAGTATCAAAACATAAATCAAAGTTCTTACTTTGATAAATCAAGCAAAGATTGAGGATCGAGCTTGCAAAGAATATCAGCGTCCATCATTTCAGAGATTGCACAAAGACATATCGATTTCATCAGCAACGAATTGGATCCAAGTGAAAAACCCTAGCCGCCAATTTTTCAGAGACAAAAGAGATAGGGCAAGAGATAATAAAATATGAGTCGACCAATTTTAATTTTGAAAAGGGGATAACCCTTTATTCTTTAATCTCCTTTGTTTTATTCTGTCTAGGGTTTTCTTTGAATTGTTTTTCATTTTATTGTTTTTCAATTGGAGTTGTACATCGTCTGAACAGTTTTCTAGGTCTGTAAAATCTAGGGGGAATCAGTTAGGGATTAACGGTCAGTTTACTAGTATCTGTAAAACTAGGAGAAAATCTAGTCTAGTGGATATAGACCAGTCTAGGGTTTTGAGCATAGAGTTAGAATAGGAGCGAGGGGTTCGCGAGTGTACATGGTCTTGTATGCGGGATCCGTTCTATCATCTAGTAGAAACCTTAGGAATGCAGCACTAGGCAGGATTTTATCGAAGCTGGGTATATCTTGTGTCATTTACTTTTCTGCATTTCTATTTCTGCTATATTCTATGATCTGTGAATTTTTTAATATCCCGTAATATTTGAACTTTGTGGTAATTTGCAATAAACCCTATTCACCCCCCTCTAGGGTTAATCTAGATCCAACAATAACCTCTATAAGAATGACAGTAGTAATTACCTCCATCTATAATAGAGATTCATCAAAAGGATGTAAATACAACATTCTTAAATGGAAATCTTTATGAGGAGATTTACATAGAGCAACCTGAAGGATATGTTTCCAAAGGAAATAAAAACAAAGTATGTAAATTAGTCAAATCATTATATGGACTAAAATATGCTTTAAAACAATGACATAAAAAATTTGATAGTGTCATGGTTAAATTAGTTTTCGTATAAATGAATGTGGTTAATGTGAATACTATAAACAAAGTTGGACAATCATATGTGATGATTAGTCTGTATGTCGACGATATGATAATATTCAATCCGAATAGTAAGGTAATGGAGACCATAAAGAAGATGTTAATGAACAATTTCTATATAAAAGACTTAGGAGTTACAAACGTTATTTTGGGAATCAAAATAATAAGAACAACTAACGGAATTGAATTATCCAGCCAGTCACACTGTGGACAAAGTAATCGAAAATTTCTTACAAGTTAGTAATAATAAAAGGTAAGATAAAAGATCAACCCGACAAGTTAGTAATAATAAAAGGTAAGATAAAAGATCAACCCGACACTAATTCTTTTCCATACGAACAGGAAATTCAACACATGAGATTAAACAGAATTATGAATGAAAAGTTTTCCTTTTCGTATGGAAAGGTATTAGTGCCTTGTTGATCTTTTATCTTACCTTTTATTATTACTAACTTGTAAACTAGAGAGTGTGAGTCAAAATTTTGGAATTAACGAGTGAGAACACCTTTTAATCCATAAACGTACTACATGTAAACACTAATGATATTTTAATGCAATCGGAATATTCTCATGTCATAGGATGTCTAATGTATTTGATTAATTGCATAAGACTAGATATAGCTTATGCAGTAAGTCGACCGAGCAGGTATACAAGTAATCCAGGAAAGGAACACTGGAAATCGCTAATGAGATTGTTGGGACACTTAGAAAGTACCACAAAATTTTCTTAAGACTATGTAAAGTATCCTATCCTCTTAGAAGGATATAGTGATGCAAACTAGATTGTTGATTCATAGAACTCAAATTCAACAAGTGGTTATGTCTTGACCCTAGCAGGAGCAGCAGTGTCATGGAAATCCACTAAATAAACATGCGTAGCTCGATCCACTATGGAATCAGAGCTCATTGCTTTAAACAAAGAAAGTGAAGAAGTAGATTGGCTTCGTCATTTTTTAGAAGATGTTCCACTTTGGCCTAAACCTGTACCAGCCATATGCATACAATGTGATAACCAAGCAGCGTTAGTTAGAGCATAAAAGTTTGTGTATAATGGAAAGTCATGAAACATTTGTAGACACCATAACATGGTTAAGCAGTTACTCTCAAATGGAACTATTTCCATTGATTATGTGAGAACAAGTGATAACGTAGCGGATCCAGTTATTAAAGATTTATAAGAGAGAAAAATGACTGCGAATCGAGGAGAATAGGTTTAAGAGCCTAAACCAACAAGAGTTATCTTATACGGAACTTATCATAGCGATTGGAGATTCCCCGTACTACGATCAATAGACAAACCATTTATGAGTAACTCAAGAAGTAATGCATTTCTGGGGACTTTGTCCTACTCCGTTCCTATGATGCACAATAGAATGCCTATAGAAGTATTTAAAAGTTAAAACTATGTTTTTTAATGATGACTATATTTTGAAAAATAACAAGTAGGGTATACGTAAGGTACTCTTTGTGGTTGTAATCACCTATGTTATTGTGAGCTGGGTTGGCTCTATGAGAATATTCAAGGCTTATATTCTCTAAAACTCTCGCAGAACCAAATTTGTTCAAGGCCAAAATGAATACAACCAAGAGATTGAATGTGAAGGGAAAAATGCTTTGTAAAGCTTATTGTTTGTTTAAGCAAAAACGGTTGACGATTAAAGATGAAATAATCCACCGATTAGCCAAGCATATCCAATTAGTTTTAACTAGGGAAAGTTCAAAGTGATATATGTACTTATCATCGATATAACATCATTATCATATGGACTGTGTGGTATTACACTTTCTATGGAGGAGATATATATCGTCATTCATGTAGGGGATTGTGACAAATTTTAATATCGTGAATGGGATATAAATCACATATTGTCGAAAATAACATTATGTCCATGCTTAAATAGTATATCCTCATTTCTTATGTTGGACCTTAGGGTCAGATAATTTTGTGCGAGGGAGAGGACCTATATGGCCATGGATTAACACACTCGCGGGCGTCGCCGAATGCCCGTCCCGTACCGAGTCGGGCCGGGTGCGTGTGCGGATACAAAAAGAGTGGACCATGTTATATTTTGCTACACAAAAGTGAATGGTTTTCAAATAGAAATAACTATTGCAAAAGATCTCAGCTATTGAAGTTAGAGAGTGATGAAGAGGCCCGCTTTTGGTCTATTTAAAATTTGCAAATTTTGGTAAATAAATTAATGTATATTTGTATTCCTCTATGTATATGAATTTTGTAAACTATGATACTTTGTATAAAAGATTCCGTTGTGAGATATTATTGTTTATTCCATCTGTGATTCTATAGGATATTCTGTTTTAAACCCTGTAAGCTATATAACTATTTGTTGTTTTGAACGTTTTGAGTTGGTTTAATTACTGACTTGAAGCGGTCAAAAAGGCAGGTCATTACATCTAGTTATTTAGCTTATAGGTTTTAACATTCTTCTATTAATTCATCATACATACTTAGTTAAAATTTCCTAAATTTCAATGACCATTTGTTCTTACAAC
This sequence comes from Allium sativum, assembly GCA_030737875.1. Taxonomy (NCBI): domain Eukaryota; kingdom Viridiplantae; phylum Streptophyta; class Magnoliopsida; order Asparagales; family Amaryllidaceae; genus Allium; species Allium sativum. The sequence goes on from CM060922.1 coordinate 459,273,681, forward strand.
AAGTATTTTCCAAATGCTTGATTCAAATTCGATTAGTGAATAAGTTATTTTATTAATTCACGTAACTTATACTCATATTTCTTGACAAACCACCACGACTCAACAATGGATTTTGAATGGAATCAAGATTCAAATCTAGGAAGGCCTTATTGAAGAGAATTGTCAATGGAACGGATTCAAAGGGTGGGTTTTGTAAAGGATTTAAATTACAAAATATTTTATGTTTCAAAATAATTTATATATTCTAAATACTTTATTTTTCAAAATGCGCTCTCACTAGAGTAACTATGGTGATGATTTCACTCATTCTAGGGTATTGCTACCCTATCTCTAATGAGTTTTTAAACCCAATAAGCTGAATAGATGGACGCGAATGTTTACAAATGAAAATAGCCATTACAAAATGATTGGACGCAATGTTTTGGCAGCGAAATTAGTCTTTGCAAATTAAACACTGCAACGCATGTATTAGCGACAAAAATGGCCACTATGAATCATTGTTGTTAACACTGCATATTTAAACATTGAAAATGAAGAGAGATGGGTATTCACAATGGAAATGACTATTGCGAACTACTGATGCGGTCAAGCATTGCAATAGCGAGACACAACCTTTTTTCAACAGAAATAAGCGTTGCAAATTCGAATTGAAGGAATACGACCTTTCCCAATGGAAAAAACTGTTATGAATTATTTTGTGAAAGGAGAAAGAAATTTAACACTTTCCTTCACTCAGAATTTCCAAATTGTCTCTTCTTCCTCTTCATTTCTACAAAAATCTAAACAATCCTACAAATTACACAAAAGATCATACACACTACAAGCTCGAACAGATTACGTATGTTGTATCTTGGGAGATTTTGAATAAAGTATTAATTACAAATGTCATACAAAGTTTTCCTTTTTGGATAAAATATGGAAGTAGGTTCTGTAGCAATCAAGGGTAAAAACAAGTTCTAATTTGTTAAAATTTGATAGAATGTGACAATCCGAACTTCCTTAGTACGAAAGTAAGGATAATCATAAGAGTGTAACATAATTAAAACAATAACAAATCTCAGATAATAGCAGAACATATAAACCATTGCAGCGGAAATGGAAATGTCATCACAAACAACATCACAGAAACATCAGAGTACGCAATACAGGATACACTTAGCAAAATAGATGTCTAAAATAGGGAAAGAAATAAAGTCTCAAGCTCTGAAAATACATCAATACTCAATACTGTCTCAATGTCACAAGAAGTAAATAAAAATATAAAAAGAAAAGATCCTTCATCTTCTTCATCTTCTTCATCAGCAAGCTCTAGTCCAGAAAACATCCCTACTGAAACCTGTCAATTGGCTGTCTGTGTGGAAAGAGGGCACCCAATTGACAGGTTTTAGGTAGGGATGTTTTCTGGACTAGAGCTTGCTGATGAAGATGATAAAGGATATTTTCTTTTTATCTTTTTATTTACTTCTTGAGACATTGAGACATTATTAAGTATTGATGTATTTTGGGAGACTGAGACTTTATTTCTTTCCCTATTTTAGACATCTATTTTGCTAAGTGTATCTTGTACTGCGTACTCTGATGTTTCTGTGATGATGTTTGTGATGACATTTCCATTTCCGCTGCAATGGTTTATATGTTCTGCTAGTACCTAAGATATGTTATTGTTTTAATTATGTTAACTCTTATGATTATCCTTACTTTCACACCTAGGAAGTTCGGGTTGTCACATTTGTAACAATCCGGAAAATCCGAACCAATTTAAAATTTTTTATTTTGGTTATTTCAGTAAATTTTGAATAGTTAAAATAATTTATTTTAAATAATAACGATTAAAAATTTATTTTAATCGAAGTTAGAGTGAATAAATTTATTTTGATTTCTAAAGGAATTAGAAATAGTACGGTAGTTTGAAAAGTCAAACCTGTACTTTGACCGATTGTACCGGATCCAAAATCTAACGGATTTTAGTGAAACCAAAAATATCTAAATTTGTTTGAAATTATCTTCCAACGAATTCAAAAAATCGAAATTTCATAGTGGGAATCAAAAGTTATGTCCAGTTGAATATTCATAATGGTCGCTATAGTATAAATTATAGCCCGTATAAAAGGCCATTTTTCAAACGACCTCCGTTTTCAACGAAATTACTTTTGTTGGATCCGAAATGTCAAATTATTGTTAAATTTAATTTTCCAGAATTTTCGGAATTAATATGTGAGCGTGTCAAACAAAAATGTGTCTTGTCAATTTTAGTCAAACCTGATCGACTTGAAAATGGCCATTTTTCAAACAGTCTCAGAATTCGACAAAATTAATTTTTTAGGATCGTATCGTCAAACCAAAAGCCAAAAATGATTTTTTTGGAATTTTCTGAGTCCATATGTGGCCCGATGAATTTAATTATACGATCGAATTAATTTAATAAAGGATTTAAATAATAAATTAAAGATTTCAGGCTGCAGACAGTCGTTTGGACTGACGGGACCTAGCCTAATGGATCTAGAACGGGGGCTATTGGGTGGGATCAACTCTGGTTGGACGGAAATCGGAGTTGTTAAGAGTGTATGGATTTAATTGTAAAATTTACATTAAAATAATATAAATAATAGGAAAATCATTCTTTTCAAAACCCTAATCTTTGTAGCCGCCGCCTCTTCTTGAATCCATGGCCAGAAAACTCCCTTCTTCCCTCCTCAAATTCTTTCAATCTACAGCAAATTAGACCTCACTCCTTTAGGCTTTTCTATAGAGATTTTCATTCTTCCTTTCCAAACGGTTGGATCGCCACCAGGAGGCACGAACGACGAGGTACAGCACCCCGAAGTTGCGCCAAAACCGCCGCTCCGCACCCTATTGCTCGATCGAGCTGCACCAAAGCGGGATCCCCTGGTGCGCCTTGTCTATCCCTTCAATGTCCCACTGTCTGATCGCCTTCTAGCCCTCTGTGTTGATCGAAAACGTGAGACCTAGTTTCAAACTAAGTGAAAGCTTCGCGGTCTGTTACTCTTTAATTCTTTTATTAATTTAATTTTAAAAAAATTATTATCCATCTTGTTTAAATCCTAACTAACTCATACGACATCGAAAATTAACGATTTCAGATCTTGTGCAATCGTAGAGACGAGATCTACGACTCTAGACTGAAAAGGAGCAATTCCGAGCTGTTTGAATTTTGTACAAATTTGCTATTCTAATCAAAGCAGAATAACCCGCCTGTGAGATTTCTGATTTTTAAATAATTAATCAATTTAATTATTTTACTCGCTATGTAATGATTGTATGTATATGATTTAGATCTGCTATGTTCTGAAATTTTGGATGATGATTGATCTCTTGATTGGTGATGAATAATTATAGATCTGTATGTGTTGGTTAAATTTAAATAAATTATTTTCTCTTTGTCAATATTTGGTGAATCATGTATATTAAACAAATATAGAATATTATTTTGTCATTTTTATTGAATTGAATTAGTTTGGGAATTCAATATAAAATATTGTGTTGTCATTTTTATTGAATTAGTTTGTCAATTCAATATAAAATATTATTTTGTCATTTTTATTGAATTGAATTGGTTTGTCAATTCAATATAAAATATTATGTTGTCATTTTTATTGAATTAGTTTGTCAATTCAATATAAAATATTATTTTGTCATTTTTATTGAATTGAATTAGTTTGTCAATTCAATACAAAATATTATGTTGTCATTTTTATTGAATTGAATTAGTTTGTCAATTCAATACAAAATATTATGTTGTCATTTTTATTGAATTGAATTAGTTTGTCAATTCAGTTAAAAATATCATTTTGGCCATTTTTGTTGAATTGAATTAGTTTGTCAATTCAATTAAAAATATCATTTTGGTCATATTTGTTGAATGGAATTATTTAGCCAACACAATTAAAAATATCATTTTGTTTACATTATTGAATTGAAACACAATTGTCAATTCAATTAAAAATATCACTTTGTCATATTATTATATTGAATTAGAGTTGTTAATACAATTAAAAATATATCATTTTGTTTACATTATTGAATTGAAATAGAACTGTCAATTCAATGAAAAAGATTACATTTTTTATTTGCAAATTTAGATGCAAATGAACATCGTAGAAAAAGTTACATTTTTATTTTGCATTCTTTGATGCAAATAAAAACATGAATTAAAGTTACATTTTTATTTGCATTCTTTGATGCAAATGAAAACATGAAGTAAAGTTGCATTTTCACTTTGCATTCTTTGATGCAAATAAAAACATGAATTAAAGTTGCATTTTTATTTGTATTCTTTGATGCAAATAAAAACATGAATTAAAGTTACTATTTTATTTTGCATTCTTTGATGCAAATGAAAAAATGAAGTAAAGTTGCATTTTCATTTTGCATTCTTTGATGCAAAGAAAAACATAAACTAAAGTTACATTTTTATTTTGCATTCTTTGATGCAAATAAAAACATGAATTAAAGTTACATTTTTATTTGCATTCTTTGATGCAAATGAAAACATGAAGTAAAGTTGCATTTTCATTTTGCATTCTTTGATGCAAATAAAAACATGAAATAAAAAGTTACATTTTTATTTGCTTTTTAGATGTAAATAAAAACATGATTTAAAAAGTTACATTTTCATTTGCATTTTAGATACAAGTAAAAACATTGATTTAAAAGTTGCATTTTTATTTGCATTTAGATGCAAATGAATATAATGATTTGAAAGTTACATTTTTATCCGCATTTTATATGTGAATAAAAATATTGATTTAAACGTTGCATCTTTATTTGCATTTTAGATACAAATAAAACATAGGTAAAAAGAATTACATTTTTGTTGACATGTTAGTTGTAAATATAAGAGTAGATTTTAAAATTACATTTTTATTGTCATTTAGAGACAATAAAAAGAACAGAATTGAAAGTTACATTTTATTGTCATGTAAAAGAAAAGAAATAAAAATTACATTTTATATACGATAAAAGAATAGATTTAATGTCACATTTTCATCGTCATCTTAGATGAAATAAAAATTGTAGGATTAAAAGTCATGTTTTTATTGTCATTTGGTTTCAACATAGAAAGTGAGCATTAGAAATATATACTTACCATTGGGAATAACTAGACATTAAAACAGAATTTAGTTCAAATCATCATTTTTATCATGTTAGTAAGATTATGAAAATCATATATAATATCTCTAACATGAAAATGTACTGTTTTTGACTTGCATGTGATTGCTTGAAAGTAGTTGAAATAGCCAAACGATATATATATATATATATATATATATATATATATACAAATTAAAATTAAAACGGATCGCGCATGGTAGTTCGCGTTTCGGCAATCAGAACTTCAAATGATTACACCGTAATATCCAGCCGTCGGATTTTCCCAAAACCAGAACCGTTAGGACCGCTTTGGGAAGATCTTTCCATTGATATGAATTTTGTAAAATCCAATGGTTAGATTTCAAGATATGCGTAAATCAAGTTTTGGTAAAAACTACGCCAGGGCCGCCCATCGACCCGAAGCGTCGTTAAATAAAAATAGCGATTAATCGTTATTAAATACCATTAACGATATGAAATGATTTTAAATAATATATATACATATATATATGCGAGGATCATTAGAAAAGTCCGAGTTAAAACTCATTTCTAATGGTCATATGACAGTCTAAATTGAATATCTCAAAGACGACGACTGGAGACCGGCGATCTTCACGTCGAAAGGATAACTACTAATGCCTGGCAATGTTTTTTTTTAGGAAAGAGAAATATCATATAACAAAACGGGAGAATTCAGCCATTCTCCAAAGGCTCACAAAAACGTTTTCTACTCATCAGAGGGGAAACTGATGCCTGGCATTGGCTAGCTACCAATAAAGGGTTAAAGTGGTAGTTGTCCGGACGTACTTGTTGATCGTCTGGATACGCGAGCACCTCACTTCCGTATTGGACATACGGGACGAGGAATAAGGTGACTCTGGTTTCGTTCAGACCCAGAAAGGACTTGTAAATGGATGTGTGTCCGACATTGAATTTCATGCTGTGTAATTAAATTGATATCTATTAATATATATCTGTGGTGGCGGAGAATTTATTATCTTGCTTAACACCCTTCTTTGAGACGCATTAGCTCGAAGGTTATATATTGGTAGTTATTAATCGCATGGTATGGACTGTCAATGTGACATGCCAAGATGACGTTGATCGAGGCTTTTGTTGAAAAGCAGGGCCTTGTGGATGATGATCAAAGCATAGCCTATTTAGGCATAGCTTTGTGTATTTCATTACCTCGCGAGCCTCACACCCGGTAGAGTCAAAATCCGGACAAGGGAACGCAGTGAGTGCACACGTTTCTTCCTAACTAGAAGTGGTGTTTGGGTTTTTACATGGCCCGACATTTTTACTTATGTGGTTGATGGAATAAGGCGCCTCGGATTTTTTTATTGGTCCCCAATGGCCAATTTTTAGGTCCAATAGGATCGGGGAGCATGTGTTCAGGCATAACTAATCCATTAGCATTATTTGTGGACCGACCCTGCTGTATCCAAGGGTTCACTACGGGGAATCCTAAGACATTGCTAGAGTGTCTCAAATCGGTTAAGAGATCGTCCTTAGCCTTGACTCATGATGGAAACCCAATCTCGAATACGACATTAACGGTTTTGATTGTATACCTATATATGGCGACATAGTATACGGTAGCTATGCCGTCTAGGATTGATACATTTACTGGGAAGTATTTTTGATACATATTAGACACTAACAATAATACTAAAAATATTATTTTCTACATATCAAGCATTTTTTATCATTATAATGTAAAACTCTATCCTTCAGTCTGCGTTGCATTGTGTGATGGGACATGAGTCTTATAATGATTCCATTTTCTAAAAAGCATTACATTATTTTTGACTTAAAATTTATAAACCTTATGCACTGGCAATCCAATGGAGTTAAACCCATTCCGCGTTAGCGGCGTGGTCCAGTAATTTGCCATATTGTTAGTTAGTAAGATTTCCCGTACCAGTCCCATGACTGACTCGTAGTTTGTTTCACTTTGCAAACTCGGGTGCCCTCTTTCCACACGGACATCCATTAGACAAGTTTCAGGTAGGGATGTTTTCTGGACTAGAGCTTGCTGATGAAGATGATGAAGGATCTTTTCTTTTTATCTTTTTATTTACTTCTTGAGACATTGAGACAGTATTGAGTATTGATGTATTTTGGGAGATTGAGACTTTATTTCTTTCCCTATTTTAGACATCTATTTTGCTAAGTCTATCTCGTACTGCATACTCTGATGTTTCTGTGATGATGTTTGTGATGACATTTCCATTTCCGCTGCAATGGTTTATATGTTCTGCTATTATTTGAGATCTGTTATTGTTTTAGTTATGTTATACTCTTATGATTATCCTTACTTTCATACCAAGGAAGTTCGGGTTGTCACATTTGGTATCCGAGCTAAAGGTTAATCTTAGCTACGGAGTATAACATTTTTAGAACAATTCGTCTAGATAGAATCTGTAGAATTCTAAGGCGAGTAGCTCATTAGAGATAGGATTAGTAATGTCCTAGAATGAGCACAGAAGAATAGCACATGTTAATCAGTCATTACATCATTATCACCTTATCATGTGTCTCTATTTTTTTTAAGTCTTTCCTTTGAAATTATCGTTTCTCTTAGTCTGACTCTTTCCTTGATGATACAGACTGACTGAGAAATGAGTACAAGAGCACGTACGAGAGTACAAGGCCGAGGTGGGGCAAGAGGACCCGCTAGAGACGAGACTCCTACAGCTCAAGAACAGGAACATGCCACTCCAGAAGTTGAGACACGACCACCAACCCCCTCGCTTGCTTTTGATCTTGACAATGTGGCAAAGAAAATAAAGAATCTATAAGGCATGCATTACACAGGCCAAGAAATAGTAACAGAAGCACAAGCATGGCTGAAGACAATGGAGAAGATCTTGGGAGGACTAGAGCTCGAGGATCATAGGAAGCGTTTTATGGCGACTTGGTTCCTGAAGGACCAAGCCCAAATTTGGTGGGAAGCAGCTATGGTTGGGGGTAACGAAGCTGACGTAACTTGGGAGAAATTCAAAGAGCTATTCAATGAGAAGTTCATTGCACCTCACGAAGTCGAATGCCTTCATGATGTGTTTGCCCACCTTCAACAAGGAAGTATGACAATTGCTGAATATGTAAAGAAATTTGATGAGCTTTCCCGATATGCCCCTGAGTTAGTCCAAGACTCGCTTCAGGAAAATAAGAGGTTTATCAATGGTCTGGCAAGGAGATATCATAATAGGGTGACGGTACACATTGAGCGTCCATTTTCTAAAGTGATCGAGGTGACCTGCATATATGAGGAGATTGACCAGAAAGGCTCTCAACAAGATAGAGAAAAGAATCAAGCCAACAACAAGAAAAAGGATTCGAATAAGAAACTTGAGGCAGGCAGCTCTTCTACCGCCAAACCCCAGGGTAAAAAGAAAAGAGACAGGTCTAAGGTGAAGTGCTACAACTGCCAGAAGATAGGGCATTTCGACTATGAATGCCGAGCTTTCAAGAGACCAAAAAGGAATGACTTTGGACCTAGCCAAAGTTCTTAGGATAAGAGGGAGTGCTATAATTGTCACCAAAGGGGTCACATCAAGCCAAACTACCCGCTGCTGAAGAGTTCTCAGGTGGTACATGTCTATGACAGAGCGGCTGCATCGGCTTCTTCCAAGGGAGCAGGTAAGCCTAATGTTTTAGGAGGTACACTTAACATTAAGAACATTCCTATTACAGTTTTGTTTGACATGGGTGCATCTAGGAGTTTCATATCTGCAGACACTACTAAGAAGCTTAAATTGAAACCAAGGAAACTCAAAGAACCTATTAGAGCCCGTAGCCCGATAGGAGGCTCACTTATTCTCGATCAATATTGTAGAGAGCCTGTTTCTTACTCTCACTTCCAATTTCCTTTTAATCTGATCATCATGAATTTCTCCGGGTATGATATCATACTTGGAATGGATTGGCTAACGAAATATGAGGCCGAGGTACTATGCGTAGAAAGAGTAGTCAGAATCAAAATCAAATTCGGAAATATGATGACTATACCATGCCACGGCTCAGCTACAGATAAGAGAGAATTCTGGTCATCTCTAGAAGTAACTCCTACTTCTATTGAGGATATTCCTATCGTCATAGACTATGCGGACGTGTTTGAACAAGTAGACAACTTACCTCCGTGTAGAGAAATCGATTTCAGAATTGACTTAGTCCTGAATGCAAGGCCCCTTGTACACCACATTCGGAGAATGTACTAAAAGAAAAAGAGGAGCTGAGTAATCAAACCAAGCAACTTTTGTGGAAGGGTCCGATCAGACCTAGCTTCTCGAATTGGGGTACAGCAGTGGTTTTCGTCCCAAAGTCAGACGGTGCCCTCAGGCTATGTATAGACTACCGGGATCTAAATAAGCAGACTCTGAAAAATAAATACCCACTACCCCGCATTGATGATCTGCTAGACCGCTTGAGTGGGGCAAGAGTATTCTCTAGGATGCACCTAGCTACAGGTTTCCACCAACTACGCATTGCCGAGGAATGTGTTCCTTTGACAGCCTTTAGAGGACCCGACTTATTTAAAGAATGGCTAGTGATGCCCTTCGGTTTATGCAATGCTCCAGCATACTTCGTAAATCTGACGAAAATAATCTTCCGCGATGTTTTAAATAAATTTGTGCTGGTGTTCATCGACGATATTATAATCTTCTCTAAGTCCACTGCTGAACACGAAAAGCATTTGAAAGAAGTCTTGGAGATTTTGCATAGAAATGTACTGAAAGCCAAATTCTCCAAGTGCATATTCTGGCAAGAAGAGGTGAAATTCATCGGCCATGTGGTATCTAAGGAAGGCATCTCAGTAGATCCAGGAAAGATCTCGGCCATCAAAGATTGGAAGCAGCCTACTACGCCTACTGAAGTCAGAAGTTTCTTAGGTCTGGCTAGCTATTATCGAAAATTCGTTAAGGATTTCTTCAAATTATCTTGTCCATTAACGAAGCTAAATAAGAAGCATACAAAGTTCATTTGGACACCCGAATGTGAGGCAAGTTTCCAAGAGCTAAAACACAGATTAATCACTGCTTCTGTGTTGACCATTATTGATGGCAATCAGGATCTGAAATTCTGGACAGAAGCATCAAGAGAAGGTTATCCTTTTCATCCAAATAAACATGTCAGAAATGACATTTTTCTAGTGTCAAATCTTATTTTAACATGTTATCCTTTTTTCTGTTTAAGGTATTGGTGCGGTGCTCATGCAAAGAGACAAAGTTGTCGCATATGCTAGCCGCCAATTAAAACCACATGAGAATAATTATGCCACTCATGATCTTGAGCTAATGGCCATCGTTTTTCTTTAAAGATATGGAGGCACTATCTCTTAGGCGAGAAATTTGAGCTGTATACTGACCACAAATCCTTAAAGTATTTGTTCACCCAAAGAGATTTGAACTTGAGGCAGCAGCATTGGGTTGAATTCCTTGCACCCTATGACCTGGAAATCTTATATACTCTAGGGAAAGCCAATGTAGTGGCAGATGCCCTCAGCAGGAAGAATACGACCAGCACCAACCTTATCCTTGCCAATCTCATTATTACCCCTACCTTGATTGATAAGATCTCTGCTCTTCAGAAAAATGATGAATTTATTCAGAGAATCAGCAAAAGAGTCAGGGAAGGCGAACCCATGAGTTTCCAGATTGATGACAAAGGGGTTCTAAGGCTATTGGACTTAATTTGTGTTCCGAATCTTCCTGAGCTTAGAAATGAAGTAATGGACGAATGTCACAATTCGAAGCTCGGCATTCATCCGGGAGTGAGCAAGATGAACTATGACCTCAAGCGTACATTTTGGTGGAGATTTATGAAGAGAGACATTTCTATATATGTTGCTAGATGTCCCACCTGTCAGCAAGTCAAAAGCGATCAGCAAAAGCTAGCAGGTCTATTGCAACCGCTAAGGGTTCCAAGTTGAAAATGGGACGAAATTTCTGTGGACTTTATTGATGGCTCGCCCTTGACTAGGAAAGGCAATGATAGTATATGGGTGATTGTAGATCGCGTCACAAAGACTGCCCATTTCATTCCTGTCAAATCCAATAGAACATCTCGAAGTTTGGCACAACTTTATTTCAGAGAGATTCTCAGACTGCATGGAGTTCCCAGTAGCATTGTCAGTGACCACGATCCGATATTTGCTAGCAAAGTCTGGGAAGCTTTCCAAGAAGAGCTAGGGATTAAGCTGAATATGAGCACAGCTTATCACCCTCAGACAGATGGCCAGACTGAGAGGGTGAACCACATATTGGAAGACTTGTTGCGAGCATGCATCCTAGATTTTGGTGGGTCATAGGAAGATCAATTGCACTTGGTTGAATTCTCTTATAATAACACCTACAAAGCAAGCCTGTAGATGTCACAATTTGAAGCATTATATGGCAGGCCATGCAGATCTCCCGCATGTTGGGTGGAACCCGGTAATCAATTAGTATTGGGTCCCGACATGATTTGCGAAGCATCGGACAAAGTTGATTTTATTAAGAAGCGATTACTTGCTGCCCAAAGCCAATAGAAGAGCTATGCGGACACTCGAAGAAGGGATTTAGAATTCTCTGTCGGCGATCTTGTATACTTGAAGGTTTCCCCACTGAGAGGTGTAGTTAGATTTGGGAAGACCGAGAAATTGGCACCGAGATTCATTGGTCCATTTCCTATTCTCGAAAGGACTGGAACTCTCGCCTATAGATTGCAGCTACATGACTGGTTGTCAGGGGCCCAGGATGTATTTCATGTGTCCCAACTCTGGAGGCATGTTCATGATCCAGATTTAGTTGTGGAGGAAGCAGCACAACGAGATTTGGAGATTACCCCGTGCCTAGCAGTAAGAAGGGAACCAGGTAAAATTGTGGGCAAAGAAACCCGAGCGCTGAGGAACAAGAGGATCCACTTAGTCAAGGTGCAGTGGAGCGAGGATCCTAGAGACTGTATATGGGAGACTGAGGATACTATCAAGCAGGCCTATCCCAAGTGCAGAGTTAACATCTCCGAGTGACTCTTGTGCTGAGGTACATTTACAATACCTTATATTTTCCGTTTTTTTCCTACTTTACTATTATTTCCTTTTCGAGGACGATAAGTGGGGGAGATTGTAATAACCCGGAAAATCCAAACAAATTTAAATTTTTTTATTTTTGCTATTTCAGTAAATTTTGAATAGTTAAAATAATTTATTTTAAATAAAAACGATTGAAAATTTATTTTAATCGAAGTTAGAGTGAATATATTAATTTTGATTTCTAAAGGAAATAGAAATAGTACGGTAGTTTGAAAAGGCAAACCCGTACTTTGACCGAATGTACCAGATCCAAAATCTAACGGATTTTAGTGAAACCAAAATATCTAAATCTGTTTGAAATTATCTTTCCAATGAATCCGAAAAATCAAAATTTCATAGCGGGATTCAAAAGTAATGGCCAGTTGAATATTCAGAATGGTCGCTATAGTATAAATTATAGCCCGTATAAAAGGCCATTTTTCAAACGAGCTCCGTTTTCAACGAAACCACTTTTTTGGATCCGGAATGTCAAATTATTATTAAGTTTAATTTTCCAGAATTTTTGGAATTAATATGTGAGTGTGGAAAACAAAAATGTGTCTTGTCAATTTCAGTTAAATCTGATAGATTTGAAAATGACCATTTTTCAAACAATCTCAGAATTCGACGAAATTAATATTTTTAGGACCGTATCATCAAAACAAAGCTAGAAATAATTTTTCTGGAATTTTCTGAGTCCGTATGTGGCCCTGTTGAATTTAATTATACGATCGAATTAATTTAATAAAGGATTTAAATAATAAATTAAAGATTTCAGGCCTCATACAGTCGTTTGGGGGTGACGAGACCTAGCCCATTGGATCCAGAATGGGGGCTACTGGGTAGGATCAACTCTGGTTGGACTGAAATCGGAGTTGTTAAGAGTGTATGGATTTAATTGTAAAATTTACATTAAAATAATATAAATAATAGGAAAATCATTCTTTTCGAAACCCTAATCTTTGTAGCCGCCGCCTCTTCTTGAATCCATGGCCAGAAACTCCCGTCTTCCCTCCTCAAATTCTTTCAATCCACAACAAATTAGACCTCACTCCTTTAGGCTTTTCTATAGAGATTTTCATCCTCTTCCTTTCCATACGGTTGGATCGCCACCAAGAGGCACGAATGACGAGGTATAGCTCCCAGAAGTCATGCCAAAACCACCGCCGCCACCCCTATTACTTGATCGAGCTGCACCAAAACAGGCCCCCTTAGTGCGCCTCCTCTAGCCCTTCAATGTCCCACTGTCTGATCGCCTTCTAGCCCTCTATGTTGATCGAAAACGTGAGACCTAGTTTCGAACTAAGTGAAAACTTCGCGGCCTGTTACTGTGTTAAGAAAGGTTTAATCCCTTAATTATTTTATTAATTTAATTTAAAAAATATTATTATCCATCATATTTAAATCCTAAATAACTCATACGACATCGAAAATTAACGATTTCAGATCTTGTGCGATCGTAGAGATAGATCTACGACTCTAGAAAAGGAGCGATTCCGAGCTGTTTGAATTTTGTACAAATTTGCAGTTCTGAACAAAGCAGAATAACTTGACTGTGAGATTTCTGATTTTTAAATAATTAATCAATTTAATTATTTTACTCGCTATGTAATGATTGTATGTATATGATTTAGATCTGCTATATTCTGAAATTTTGGATGATGATTGATCTCTTGATTGGTGATGAATAATTATATATCTGTATGTGTTGGTTAAATTTAAATAAATCATTTTCTCTTTGTTAATATTTGGTGAACCATGTATATTAAATAAATATAAAATATTATTTTGTCTTTTTCTATTGAATTGAATTAGTTTATCAATTCAATATAAAATATTATGTTGTCATTTTTATTGAATTAGTTTATCAATTCAATATAAAATATTATTTTGTCATTTTTATTGAATTGAATTAGTTTGTCAATTCAAAATAAAATATTATGTTGTCATTTTTATTGAATTAGTTTGTCAATTCAATATAAAATATTATTTTGTCATTTTTATTGAATTGAATTAGTTTTTCAATTCAATATAAAGTATTGTGTTGTCATTTTTATTGAATTAGTTTGTCAATTTAATATAAAATATTATGTTGTCATTTTTATTGAATTGAATTAGTTTGTCAGTTTAATATAAAATATTATATTGTTATTTTTATAGAATTGAATTAGTTTGTCAATTCAACTAAAAATATCGTTTTGGCCATTTTTGTTGAATTGAATTAGTTTGTTAATTCAATTAAAAATATCATTTTGGTCATATTTGTTGAATGGAATTAGTTTGTCAACACAATTAAAAATATCATTTTGTCATGTTTATTGAATTGAAACAGAATTGTCAATTCAATTAAAAATATCACTTTGCCATATTATTGTATTGAATTAGAGTTGTCAATACAATTAAAAATATATCATTTTGTTTACATTATTGAATTGAAATAGAATTGTCAATTCAATGAAAAAGATTAAATTTTTTATTTGCAAATTTAGATGCAAATGAGCATCGTAGAAAAAGTTACATTTTTATTTTGCATTCTTTGATGCAAATAAAAACATGAATTAATGTTACATTTTTATTTGCATTCTTTGATGCAAATGAAAACATGAAGTAAAGTTGCATTTTCATTTTGCATTCTTTGATGCAAATAAAAACATGAATTAAAGTTGCATTTTTATTTGCATTCTTTGATGCAAATAAAAACATGAATTAAAGTTACATTTTTATTTTGCATTCTTTGATGCAAATAAAAACATGAATTAAAGTTACATTGTTATTTGCATTCTTTGATGCAAATGAAAACAAGAAGTAAAGTTGCATTTTCATTTTGCATTCTTCGATGCAAATAAAAACTTGAATTAAAGTTACATTTTTATTTTGCATTTTTTGATGCAAATAAAAACATGAATTAAAGTTACATTTTTATTTGCATTTTTGATGTAAATGAAAACATGAAGTAAAGTTGCATTTTCATTTTGTGTAATAACCCGGAAATCCGAGCCAATTTAAAATTTTTATTTTGGCAATTTCGATGAATTTTGAATATTTAAAATGAATTATTTTAAATAATAATGACGAGAAATTTATTTTGAATAGAATTCGAACGTATATATTTATTTGAATCGTCGTTAGAATATAAATATTTATATTAAATTATAAAAGGAATTGAAAATGGCGTGGTAGTTTGATAAATCGATTTCAAATTCCAAATGAATGTACCATATGCAAAATAAACCGGATTTTAGTGAAACCAAAAATATTTGAATCTAATTGAGAATATCTTTCCAACGAATCCGAAAAATTGAAATTTCATAGCGGGAATCAAAAGATATGCCCAGTTGAAAATTCACAATAGTCGTTATGGAATTCGGGCCCTTAAAAATGGAAATTTTGCAAACGACCTCGGTTTTCGACGAAACCACTTTTGTTAGATCCGTGATGTCAAGTTATTGCTAGATTCCAAAATTCATAATTTTTCCAATCAATATGTGGGCGTGGCGAAGGAAAAGGCGTTTGACCAGTTTTAGTTGATTTTAATCGACTGGAAAATGGCCATTTTTCAAATGGTCTCAGAATTTGACGAAATTAGCTTTGTTAGGACCGTATCGTCAATACAAAGCTAGAAAATATTTTTTGGGAATTTTTAGGGCTCGTATATGGCCCCGGTAAATTGAAATTTACGTTCAAATTCAATATATAGAGTTATATTTTGATTTAGATAAAAACTGATCGAAACGTTCGAATCACCTGATGAAACATATCCCATTGTGTTCTTAATGGGGGTAATTAGCTAGTGGCGACAGTCGTTGGGCCTCGTTTGGAGGTCGAAATAAAAAGTCAACTATAAGAGAAGAATAAATAAATAATTTTTATATATTATTATACTTCCTACTATCCTCTCTCTCTTCATTATAAGCCCGAAATAAAAAAAAGAAGAAGAAAGGAATGACGGAGGGGTTGGGGAGCCACTGCCGCTCCTGGCGCAGGCCGCCGGCCATCTCCACCGCCCTCCGATCAAACCGCGCCACCACCCGACCCCCCCTCTTGCTTCCCCCGTCGTATCGAGAATCCCCCTTCCTCTGAAAAGATCAACGCGCCCTAGCCGCAGGCCACCGCGACGTCATCTGCCACCTCAGCACCGCCCTTCCGGCTCCGATCAACCGGTGGGCCCCCCTGTTCGCAGGAACCAGCCCCCCAGCTCGTTGAAGATTGTAAGCCTTTTAATTCATTTTTTTTTGTTTTTTTTATTTCTTTCCTATCATATAAAATAGTGAATTTATTTTCAGCTTTTATAGTATAAAGATATGATTTTTATATCATCAAAAGTATAAAGATGTGATTTTTATATGGTAGAAAGAATAAAAATGTGATCTTTATAGAAGTAGCAATGTAAAAATACGATTTTTATTATATAGAAAGAATAGAAATACGATTTTTATATTATATAGATAGTAAAAATTTGATCTTTATTTATGTGGCGAAATAAAAATATGATTTTATTATATATACGTTGAAATAGAAATGTGATTTTTATAGCGATGATATAAAAAAATTTGATCCTTATATTAGAAGTAGATATAAAAATATAATTTTTATATAGGAATAAGCGTTATAAAAATATATTCTTCATTGAAAGAAGAGCGATATAAAAATATAATTTTTATATAGAGAATAGTGTTATAAAAATAGGATTTTTATCTATATAGTAGCGTTATAAAAATGTGATTTCTATCCATATAGCGTAGTAATAAAAATGTGAATTTATATATATGGCAACAATATAAAAATGCGATTTTTATATATATGTAGTGGATGCGGACAACGAAAGTGACGAAAGAAAACACGATGAAGATTTCCTACATATGAAGAGTTGTGGCGTTTGGATTAGCTAATTGGTGAGAACTTCTCACTTTTAATTTAATTTTCTAGTTAAAATATATACTAGGATGCAGACGGTGTTTTGTAACACCCGACACCCGTCGTCCACAGACCATGGACGACTGGTTTGTTTGTTTGTTTGATTTTGATGTGTAGTTGATTGTGTGAAGTGGATTGAAATAAAAATATTTTTATAGTTAAAAATAGAATTTTTAACGTATATATGAAATGAAATAAATTAATATAAACAAATCGAACGATTTGTTTATATACACCCATTTGACTGATATTGATTGGGACGATAAATTTTACACATCGCCCAACTGCACAAATAAATCTGTGTTTGATTGTTTGAAACCCCACACGGGTATTGGGATGATATATGACATTCACTAATCCCAATAATTAGTTGTATGTCGATCGATTGATTGACAGACTGTTATGAGCGTTAAATATTTATATTGATGCTTATACAGTGTAGAATGCACTTTGGATGATGGTTGATTATTTGTCATTGTTGATATATACATGCGTTGTATGGAAATCCATAGAAATAAATTCTATGGTAATTGATTGGGCCTCATTCCAGTTTTGAAATAGTATATTTGAAGAGAAATATTTGAATAAAATATTTGAGAAAAAATATTTAAAATGAAATATTTAAATAGAATATTTGAATAGAATATTTGAAATAGAAATATATAAAGCCGTGTTGATTAGATATGCGCTATTTTGACGCGAACGATATTTATATCGATTATGTTCATTTTTATAATGAATATTGAAAAGTGATTTCAAGATCGAATATTTTGAAATGAAATTCGAATTAAATTGAATTGAAATGAATTAGAATTCGAATTGAATTGAAACGAATTAGAATTCGAATTGAATTGAAAATAAAATGAATTCGAATCGAATTGAAATTGAATGGAAATCAATTTGAAATGAATTTAAAACAAATTTATGAGGAAATATTCAATTTTGATTAGAAATTGAATACGAAGTTGAAATCGTTTTGAAAATGAATTTAAAACGATTTATAAAATACGTTTTCAAAGGAAATCGACGAAATATAATATATATATATATATATATATATATATATATATATTATACAATGGCCTGAATAGAACGCGCCGCGCTGTGGCAGTTCGCGAATTTCGACCATTGACTTCGAATCGATATTACGGGAGATCCGACCATCGGATTCTCCTAAAACCGGAACTGTTGGGTTCGCATCGAAAAGAGCTTTCCAACGAATATGTGAAATTAGAAATCTAACGGTTGGATTTGGAATTATGTCCGAATCATATTTTAAAAAGGTCGTTGTAAGTGTAGTTCAATGGCCGTTGATGGAAATCGACTGTACGGGCCTTGATTAAATTGTTAAAAATAGTAATAATTTGTGGAAAATCATAAGAAATGATTTGTGAAGAATTAGGATGAAAAACTCCATATTTGAAAATATAAAAGAAGATTTTTATCCAAATGAACTAGTTTTGAACTAGAATAATAATTTATATATTTTGAAAATAAATAAATTGAATTTGAAAAGGGTTTTAAAAGTAACCAGAATTTCCAATAATTGAATTGGAATGGATTTGAATCGAAATTGTCTTTGGAATATTTCGATGTTGGATTTCGTGATTATACAGATAACGTTATGGAAATTTGAAAGATATATAGATATCGTTATTTCCAATACGATATTTGTTGGTCGTAGAATTTGATATTGAATATAAGCCGATATATTTTCTATTTAGAGCCTTGTATTTAATATCAAATGTGATTTGGGTTTGTCGTGAATAGTGTCTTCACTAACACTGTTCTTAAGCCCAGTTGAGAAAAAGATTAGATCTTTTTATTTAGATTTAATGAAGTGTACCAATTAAATAATATTTAATTGGAATTGAATTGGTATTGATTTTTGGGTTTATCATGAACAGTGTTTTAAATAACACTTGTTCTTTAACCCGATAATTAATGGAATGTGATTTTGGGTTGTCGTGAACGATATCTTCAATAATACTGTTCTTAGACCCAAAGGAGTTAAGAAAATCAGAAACTAACTGGAGATTAGTTAAGTTGAATGGTTTCTAGGGTATTGATCTGATGTTGATTTCGGCCTTCGGGGTTAATACTTAGGGAATTGCTCACTCGCTAATTTACGGTTCGGGACTAGTTGAAATGTGATGTGATTTTGGGGTTTATCGTGAACCGTGTTTTAAATGACATTGATTCTTTAACCCAATCAAAGATTAAAACTAAGTGGAGTTTTAATGAATCTTTAATTAGATTGAAAAGATCGATAATGGAGTATCACCAGCTTTTCTCCAGGCGATAGTTAAATCTTTAATTACATTTGAACGTGAAATGGTAATAGAATTTACCGATAACACCGTGGTGTTAGATATGAAGTATGACCAGTTTTACTTCATGGGATGAATAGGTTGGGATTGGGAAATAAATTAAATGATCACTTCGGTGTGGTTCGCTAATCCCGACTAGTTTGAATTGATATTCAAAAGAAGATTAAAGAATAAATTTAAAAGAATTTATCTTTGATAAAATTAATGGGAACCTTTCCCTAAGAAAGTGAAATTTAGAAACTAGCTGTAGGTTAGCTAAGATGAATGGTTTCCTGGGTATTGATCTGATGTTGGTTTCGGCCTTCGGGGTTAATGTTTGTGGAATTATTCTCTTGCTAATTTACGGTTAGTGACTGATGAATTGGAATGAGGTGTATGTTGTGGTTGTGTAACACTTGTTAATTATATACGCGAGTTATTCAGAAAGACCCGGTTTATCCCTTTCTGAATAACTGATTCAATGATGAGTCGAAGATGAAGACGGTGGTTGAAGACCGGAGGTCTTCACGTCGTTTGGATAATTACTGATGATCTTGATTGGGATGTACACCCAAGAGGAGAGAATCAGTTGGTGATCGTCCAGACGTACTTGGAGATCGATGGATATGCGAGGAATAAGGTTCCTCCGGTTTCATTCAGACCCAGAACGGACTTGTAAATGGATGTGTGTCTGACATCGGATTTCATTCTGTGTGATTGATATCAGTTGCATAGCTTGAATTGCCTGTGTGGCATGCTAAGATGCAAATGATCAAGGCTTCTGTTGAAAAGCAAAGTCTTGTGGTTGATGATCAAAGCACCACTTGTGTGGCATAGCTTTGTGTAACGTTGATTCGCGAGCCTCACACCCCGGTTGTGAACCAGAAACGGGAGAAGGATCCAGGGAGGACATGCGTCTCTTTCTAGCTAGAAGTGGCGTTAGTGGTTTTACACGCCCTGACGAGTTTGACTTATGTGGTTGTTGCTGTTGTGAGGTGCCTCGGATATACCAGTCGTTCTCGAACCGATGGAGTCATTCGTTGGCTCATTTACACCCCATAGGGCGGGGAGACGTAGTGTTCAGGGTTTCATATAATCCACATCGAGTGGACCGGCCCTGTGGCTCCAAGTTTCGATGCGTTCTGATCCTGAGACATGAGCTAGATTGTCTCGAATTCGGTAGGGACTATCCTTTGCCTTGGTTCAGAGATGGAAATCCAACTTCCAAATACGTGACATTTGCGGTTTTGATTGTATACCTAGTATGGTGACATGATATGTGGTACCCATGCCGTCTATGATTGATATTTATGATTGTATATAAAATCAGAAACTAACTGGAAACGAGCTAAGATGGGTGGTTTCCTAGGTATTGGTCTGATGCTGGTTTCGGCCTTTGTGGTTAATACTTAGGGAATCGTTCTCTTACTAATTTACGGTTGGAGTCTGATTAAGAATTAAAACATGAAATTTAGTGTATCAAGCATTCTTTGGCTATTATAAGGTAAAACCCTATCCTCCGGTTTGTGTTGCATTGTGTGATGGGACCTGGGTCTTATAATAGCTTCATTGTTCTTTATTTAGCATTGCGCTATTGTTTTATGCACTGGTGTTCTTGGGAGGAAACCCGTTCCGTGTTATACGGCGTAGTCCCTTGATTTACCTAACTTTAAAATAAAGATTAATAACTGTTTTAGTTCTCACACCAGTCCCATGACTGACCTGGAGTTTATTGTTTTAACCTAAACTCTGGGTGCCCTTATTTTCACACGGGCAGCTAGTAGTTTTGGTTTGGCCGATTTATATTCACAGGATCCTGATTTACAGCTGGGACGATACTCGGAAAGCTCTGTATCCACGTATTACTTCTAGTTGTGTGTTGTATTATTTTTCCGCTGCGATGTATTTAAATGTAATTTAAATCTCTGATATTTTCTGTATAATATTGATTCATACTCTGTATATTCTTGTATTCTGATGGAATTGTTGTAATATACAATGAAATGTTCTTCTGTCTGCGTTCTGTTGTGGCTTGTTCTCAACTCAATCCGTGATTTCCCGTAAGGGGGATTTTGGGTCGTTTCATCATGGTATCAGAGCTCTGGTTTACAGAGCTAGAGAACAAGACACATTAGAACCATACGAAAGAATTCATTAGAAATTGCATTAGTAATATCCAATTGGAATGACTCGTTAGAGATAGGATCAGTAGTATCCTAGAACGAGTGTGAAGAGTATATTTTTAAAATGAAAATGAATTTTGTTTTGAAAATTTAAACTTTATTCAACGTATTTGAATATTTATTTATATTGAATCTGGACAGTCCAATATATAAAGATTTTGCATATACGCCTTGCAAACGTGTATTCGAAGTTTTAATGTACTGGACAGTTATAGATTCACACTCTAGTTGCCCGGGGATAATTCTGGTGACGGGGCACCATCGCCAGTATTTATATTCAAGCGACGAAAGTGAGATTTCTATATATTTCCAATTGATTGGTGTGAGAACCGAAACTAGATAGGGCTTATTATTGTGATTTGGCATCAAAAACATGATTTTCTGTATATATATCAAAATTATGAATTTGAAACGATAATCAACTAATTGATTGCTGATTGTGTTGTTTGATTATTATTTGATTAATTAGAATTTGAACCATATAACCAAATTGATCAAATATTGGACTTGATTGAAAATTGTCGCATTTGCATGCATATACATGTACTTACATTAAACAGGTCATAGCAAGGAGGCTAGAGCAGAAGAATAAAATTGTTTGCCCGACAAATAGGTACATGTTTATTGTATTTCCTTGGGTTTGGATGATTTTATGAGCCGATTGGCTAGCCGCTTGGTTTTTTCTTTTTCTTTTGAGTTGAAGAAGGCCATTGGAGGCTATATGAAATATCCCTAAGTCCCCGGTGCAGGGGAGGTTATGGAGAAATTTTTCAAAAATTTAGGGTGTTAGCCAAATTTTTGAAAAATTTGAAAAGTTCTTAGAAACTGAAAAGTTGAAGAACTTAATCCGTAATGAAAATAGTGAAAGTTGAGTTGATTAGTTAAACAACTTTCGGCTTCGTTCCTTTTCGGGGACGAAAAGTTTTAAGTGGGGGAGATTGTAATAACCCGGAAATCCGAGCCAATTTAAATTTTTTAGTTTGGCAATTTCGGTGAATTTTGAATATTTAAAATGAATTATTTTAAATAATAACGACGAGAAATTTATTTTGAATAGAATTCGAACGCATATATTTATTTGAATTGTCATTAGAATATAAATATTTATATTAAATTATAAAAGGAATTGAAAATGGCGCGGTAGTTCGATAATTCGATTTCAAATTTCAAATGAATGTACCAGGTGCAAAATAAACCGGATTTTAGTGAAACCAAAAATATTTGAATCTAATTGAGAATATCTTTACAACGAATCCGAAAAATTGAAATTTCATAGCGGGAGCCAAAAGATATGCCCAGTTGAAAATTCAGAATAGTCGCTATGGAATTCAGGCCCTTAAAAATGGAAATTTTGCAAATGACCTCGGTTTTGGACGAAACCACTTTTGTTGGATCCGTGATGTCAAGTTATTGCTAGATTCCAAAATCCGTAATTTTTCGAATCAATATGTGAGCGTGGCGAAGGAAAACGCATTTGACCAGTTTCAGTTGATTTTAATCGATTGGAAAATGACCATTTTTCAAACGGTCTCAGAATTTAACGAAATTAGTTTTGTTAGGACCGTATTGGCAATACGAAGCAAGAAAATATTTTTCGGGAATTTTTAGGGGTCGTATATGGCCCCGGTAAATTGAAATTTGCGTTCAAATTCAATTTATAGAGTTGTATTTTGATTTTGTAGAAAACTGGTCGAAACGATCGAATCAGCTGATGAAACATATCCCATTGTGTTCGAAATGGGGGTAATTAGTTAGTGGAGACTGTCGTTGGGCCTCGTTTGGAGGTCGAAATAAAAAGTCAACTCAAAGAGAAAAATAAATAATTAATTTATTATATTATTATATTTCTACTATCCTCTCTCTCTCTCTCTTCATTATAAGCCCAAAATAAAAAAATAAAAAAAGAAAGGAACGACGCAGGGGGAGCCACCGCCGCTCCTGGCGTTGGCCGCCGGCCATCTCCACCGCCCTCCGATCAAACCGCACCACCACCCGACCCCCCATCTTGCTTCCTCCGTCGTATCGAGAATCCCTTCCTCTGAAAAGATCAGCGCGCCCTAGCCCCAGGCCACCGCGACGTCA
Organism: Allium sativum; assembly: GCA_030737875.1. Classification (NCBI taxonomy): domain Eukaryota; kingdom Viridiplantae; phylum Streptophyta; class Magnoliopsida; order Asparagales; family Amaryllidaceae; genus Allium; species Allium sativum. The sequence continues at coordinate 459,297,335 of CM060922.1, forward strand.
GCCGCCACCTCAGCACCTCCCTTCCGCCTCCGATCAACCAGTGGGCCCCTCCTGTTCGCACAAACCAGCCCCCCTCAGCTCATTGAAGACTGTAAGCCTTTTAATTCATTTTTTTTATTTCTTTCCTATCATATAAAATAGTGAATTTATTTTCAACTTTTAAAGTATAAAGATATGATTTTTATATCATAGAAAGTATAAAGATGTGATTTTTATATGGTAGAAAGAACAAAAATGTGATCTTTATAGAAGTAGCAATGTAAACATACGATTTTTATTAGATAGAAAGAATAAAAATACGATTTTTATATTATATAGATAGTAAAAATTTGATCTTTATTTATGTGGCGAAATAAAAATATGATTTTTATCATATATACGTTGAAATAGAAATGTGATTTTTATAGCGATGATATAAAAAAATCCGATCCTTATATTAGAAGTAGATATAAAAATAAAATTTTTATATAGGAATAAGCGTTATAAAAATATATTCTACATTGGAAGAAGAGCGATATAAAAATATAATTTTTATATAGAGAATAGTGTTATAAAAATAGGATTTTTATCTATATAGTAGTGGTATAAAAATGTGATTTCTATCCATATAGCATAGTAATAAAAATGTGATTTTTATATACATGGCAACAATATAAAAATACGATTTTTATATATGTAGTGGATGCGGACAACGAAAGTGACGAAAGAAAACACGATGAAGATTTCCTACATATGAAGAGTCGTGGCGTTTGGATTAGCTAATTGGTGAGAACTTCTCACTTTTAATTTAATTTTCTAGTTAAAATATATACTAGGATGCATACGGTGTTTAGTAGCACCCGACACCCGTCGTCCACAGACCATGGACGGCTTGTTCGTTTGTTTGATTTTGATGTGTAGTTGATTGTGTGAAGTGGATTGAAATAAAAATATTTTTATAGTTAAAAATAGATTTTTTAACGTGTATATGAAATGAAATAAATTAATATGAACAAATCGAACAGTTTGTTTATATACACCCATTTGACTGATATTGATTGGGACGATAAATTTTACACATTGCCCAACTGCACAAATAAAATCTGTGTTTGATTGTTTGAAACCCCACACGGGTATTGGGTTGATATATGACATACACTAATCCCAATAATTAGTTGTATGTCGATCGATTGATTGACAGACTGTTATGAGTGTTAAATATTTATATTTGATGCTTATACAGTATAGAATGCACTTTGGATGATGGTTGATTATTTGTCATTGTTGATATATACATGCGTTGTATGGAAATCCATAGAAATAAAATCTATGGTTATTGATTGGGCCTCGTTCCAGTTTTGAAATAGAATATTTAAAGAGAAATATTTGAATAAAATATTTGAAAAGAAATATTTGAAACGAAATATTTGAATAGAATATTTGAAATAGAAATATATAAAGCCGTGTTGATTAGATATGCGCTATTTTGACGCAAATGATATTTATATCGATTATATTCGTTTTTACAATGAATACTGAAAAATGATTTCAAAATCGAATATTTTGAAATGAAATTCGAATTAAATTGAATTGAAACAAATTAGAATTCGAATTGAATTGAAACGAATTAGAATTCGAATTGAATTGAAACGAATTAGAATTCGAATTGAATTGAAAATAAAACGAATTCGAATCGAATTGAAATTGAATGGAAATCAATTTGAAATGAATTCGAATTGAAAATGAATTCGAATTAAAATTGTATAGAATTGAATTCGAATTGAAATTGAATAGAAATGAATTAGAATTGAAATTGAATTGAATTGAAAACGAACTGAAATTGAATTAAAAATCGATTTGAATTGAAATCAATTTGAAATGAATTTAAAACGAATTTATAAGGAAATATTCAATTTTGATAAGAAATTGAATATGAAGTTGAAATCGTTTTGAAAACGAATTTAAAACGATTTATAAAATACGTTTTCAAAGGAAATCGATGAAATATAATATATATATATATATATATATATATATATATATATACATATACATTATACAATGGCCTGAATAGAACGCGCCGCGCTGTGGCAGTTCGCGAATTTCGACCATTGACTTCGAATGGATATTACGGGAGATCCGACCATCGGATTCTCCTAAAACCGGAACCGTTGGGTTCGCATCGAAAAGAGCTTTCCAACGAATATGAGAAATTAGAAATCTAACGGTTGGATTTGGAATTATGTCCAAATCATATTTGAAAAAGGTCGTTGTAAGTGTAGTTCGATGGCCGTTGATGGAAATCGACTGTACGGCCCTTGATAAAATTGTTAAAAATAGTAATAATTTGTGTAAAATCATAAGAAATGATTTGTGAAGAATTAGGATGAAAAACTCCATATTTGAAAATATAAAAGAAGATTTTTATCCAAATGAACTAGTTTTGAACTAGAATAATAATTTATTTATTTTGAAAATAAATAAATTGAATTTGAAAAGGGTTTCAAAAGTAACCAGAATTTCCAATAATTGAATTGGAATGGATTTGAATCGAAATTGTCTTTGGAATATTTCGATGTTGGATTTCGTGATTATACAGAAAGCGTTATGGAAATTTGAAAGATATATAGATATCGTTATTTCCAATACGATATTTGTTGGTCGTAGAATTTGATATTGAATATAAGCCGATATATTTTCTATTTAGAGCCTTGTATTTAATATCAAATGTGATTTGGGTTTGTCGTGAATGGTGTCTTCACTAACACTGTTCTTAAGCCCAGTTGAGAAAAAGATTAGATCTTTTTATTTATATTTAATGAAGTGTACCAATTAAATAATATTTAATTGGAATTGAATTGGTATTGATTTTTGGGTTTATCGTGAATAGTGTTTTAAATAACACTTGTTCTTTAACCCGATAATTAATGGAATGTGATTTTGGGTTATCGTGAACGGTATCTTCAATAATACTGTTCTTAGACCCAAAGGAGTTAAGAAAATCAGAAACTAACTGGAGATTAGTTAAGTTGAATGGTTTCTGGGGTATTGATCTGATGTTGGTTTCGGCCTTCGGGGTTAATACTTAGGGAATTGCTCACTCGCTAATTTACGGTTCGGGACTAATTGAAATAAGATGTGATTTTGGGGTTTATCGTGAACCGTATTTTAATGACATTGATTCTTTAACCCAGTCAAAGGTTAAAACTAAGTGGAGTTTTAATGAATCTTTAATTAGATTGAAAAGATCGATAATGGAGTATCACCAACTTTGCTCCAGGCGATAGTTAAATCTTTAATTAGATTTGAACGTGAAATGGTAATAGAATTTACCGATAACACCATGGTGTTAGATATGAAGTATGACCAGTTTTACATCATGGGATGAATAGGTTGGGATTGGGAAATAAAATAAATGATCACTTCGGTGTGGTTTGCTAATTCCGACTAGTTTGAATTGATATTCAAAAGAAGATTAAAGAATAAATTTAAAAGAATTTATCTTTGATAAAATTAATGGGAAACTTTCCCTAAGAAAGTGAAATTTAGAAACTAGCTGTAGGTTAGCTAAGATGAATGGTTTCCTGGGTATTGATCTGATGTTGGTTTCGGCCTTCGGGGTTAATGTTTGGAGAATTATTCTCTTGCTAATTTACGGTTAGTGGCTGATGAATTGGAATGAGGCGTATGTTGTGGTTGTGTAACACTTGTTTATTATATACGCCAGTTATTCAGAAAGACCGGGTTTATCCAATTCTGAATAACTGATTCGACGATGAGTCGAAGATGAAGACGGTGGTTGAAGACCGGAGGTCTTCACGTCGTTTTGATAATTACTGATGATCTTGATTGGGATGTACACCCAAAAGGAGAGAATCAGTTGGTGATCGTCCAGACGTACTTGGAGATCGATGGATATGCGAGGAATAAGGTTCCTCCAGTTTCGTTCAGACCCAGAACGGACTTGTAAATGGATGTGTGTCTGACATCGGATTTCATTCTATGTGATTGATATCGGTTGCACAGCGTGAATTGCCTGTGTGGCATGTTAAGATGCAAATGATCAAGGCTTATGTTGAAAAGCAAAGTCTTGTGGTTGATGATCAAAGCACCGCCTGTGTGGCATAGCTTTGTGTAACGCTGATTTTCGAGCCTCACACCCGGTTGTGAACCAGAAACGGGAGAAGGATCCAGGGAGGACATGCATCTCTTTCTAGCTAGAAGTGGCGTCAGTGGTTTTACACGCCCTGACGAGTTTGACTTATGTGGTTTTTGCTATTGCGAGGCGCCTCGGATATATCGGTCGTTCTTGAACCGATGGAGTCATTCGTTGGCTCATTTACGCCCCATGGGGCGGGGAGACGTAGTATTCAGGGTTTCGTCTAATCCACATCAAGTGGACCGGCCCTGTGGCTCCAAGGGTCGATGCGTTCTAATCCTAAGACATGGGCTAGATTGTCTCGAATTTGGTAAGGACTATCCTTTGCCTTGGTTCACAGATGGAAATCCAACTTTCACATACGTGACATTTGCGGTTTTGATTGTAGAGCCTAGTATGGCGACATGATATATGGTACCCATGCCGTCTATGATTGATATTTATGATTGTATATAAAATCAGAAACTAACTGGAAACGAGCTAAGATGGGTGGTTTCCTGGGTATTGGTCTGATGTTGGTTTCGGCCTTCGAGGTTAATACTTAGGGAATCGTTCTCTTACTAATTTACGGTTGGAGTCTGATTAAGAATTAAAACATGAAATTTAGCGTATCAAGCATTCTTTGGCTATTATAAGGTAAAACCTTATCCTCCGGTTTGTGTTTCATTGTGTGATGGGACCTGGGTCTTATAATAGCTTCATTGTTCTTTATTTAGCATTGCGCTATTGTTTTATGCACTGGTGTTCTTGGGAAGAAACCCGTTCCGTGTTATACGGCGTGGTCCCTTGATTTACCTTACTTTAAAATAAAGATTAGTAACTGTTTTAGTTCTCACACCAGTCCCATGACTGACCTAGAGTTTATTGTTTTAACCTAAACTCTGGGTGCCCTTATTTTGACACGGAAAGCTAGTAGTTTTGGTTTTGCAGATTTATATTTACAGGATCCTGATTTACAGCTGGGACGATACTCGGAAAGCTCTGTATCCGTGTATTACTTCTAGTTGTGTGTTATATTATTTTTCCGCTGCGATGTATTTAAATGTAATTTAAATCTCTGATATTTTCTGTATAATAATGATTCATACTCTGTATATTCTTGTATTTTGATGGAATTGTTGTAATATACAATGAAATGTTCTTTTGTCTGCGTTCTGTTGTGGCTTGTTCTCAACTCAATCCATGATTTCCCGTAAGGGGGATTTCGGGTCGTTTCATCTTGCATTCTTTAATGCAAATAAAAACATGAAATAAAAAGTTACATTTTTATTTGCAATTTAGATGTAAAAAAAACATGATTTAAAAAGTTACATTTTCATTTGCATTTTAGATGCAAGTAAAAACATTGATTTAAAAGTTGAATTTTTATTTGTATTTAAATGTAACTGAATACAATGATTCAAAAGTTATGTTTTTATCCGCATTTTATATGTGAATAAAAATATTGATTTAAACGTTGCATCTTTATTTGCATTTTAGATAAATTTAAAACATAGGTAAAAAGAATTACATTTTTGTTGACATGTTAGTTGTAAATAAAAGAACAGATTTTAAAATTACATTTTTATTGTCATTTAGAGACAATAAAAAGAACAGAATTGAAAGTTACATTTTATTGTCATGTAAAAGAAAAGAAATAAAAATTACATTTTATATACGATAAAAGAATAGATTTAATATCACATTTTCATCGTCATCTTAGATGAAATAAAAATAGTAGGATTAAAAGTCATGCTTTTATTGTCGTTTGGTTTCAACATAAAAAGTGAATATAAGAAATATATATTTACCATTGGAAATAATTAGACATTAAAACAGAGTTTTGTTCAAATCATCATTTTTATCATGTTAGTAAGATTATGAAAATCATATATAAATTCTCAAACATGAAAATGTACTGTTTTTTACTTGCATGTGATTGCTTGAAAGTAGTTGAAACCGCCAAGCAATATATATATATATATATATATATATATATATATATATATATATATATACAAATTAAAATTAAAATGAATTGCACATGGTAGTTCGCGTTTCGGCAATCGTAACTTCAAATGATTATACCGTAAACTCCAACCGTCGGATTTTCCCAAAACCAGAACCGTTAGGACCGCGTTGGGAAGATCTTTCCATCGATATGAATTTTGTAAAATCCAACGGTTAGATTTCAAGATATGTGTAAATCAAATTTTGGTAAAAACAGCGCCAGGGTCACCCATCGACCCGAAGTTTGACCTGAAACCATTTCCATTAAATTCATTTTACGGTTTACCTTTCCGTAGAGTGGTCACATAAGCCAAACGGACTCACCGTTTGGGAGATATGGCTGAAACAAGTTTCAGATAGTGAAAAACTGCTTAATTGGGCTTAACCGGGTGATTAACTGCTAGGCCCAAAGGGGAATTTCGGGATTAGGGTTATGAGAGGACTGGAAGGGTTAGGAAAATCATTTCATTTCAGTTTTCTCAGCCGCCACAAACCTTCCTTAAGCTCTAGCAATGGCCTCCATCTTCTAAAACACTCCAAAACACCTTTTTGTCATCTCTAATCACATATTAGCATAATCTACATCAAATCAAGGCGGATTAGCATAAGGATTGGGATAGAGCTGCTGGAACACGTAGAGATTTGATCCAAATCAGAGATTATTTCAGATCTATAGCTTACTTTGTGGCAAATGTGAGTGATTTGCATTGTTTTTCACTAATTACGGCTAATTATGGTAATTAGCGAAGATTAGCGAAATTATGGCTCAGAAAAATCTAGAAAAATTCCTAAAATTCTAAAACATCATTTTATGCCTCTGATACGAATTTGGGTTAATTTCGACTAATTTTGCTAATCCCGGAATTTAGGGGATTAAGGAGTGATTAGTGATAATTAGCGAAATTATGCATCATAAAAATATGGAAAAATATTTAGAAATTCCAAAACATTATTTTAGGCCTCTGATAGAAAATTGGGTTAATTTGGTTAAGTTTTGCTAATCCTATCATTAGTTATGCTTAAACATGATTAAGGGGAAAACATGTGTTTTGGGTACGTTTGATCCATATTGTTATGATTAAATTGTTGTTTTGGTGTTTATGGTTGATTATACATATTGCTTTTACTGTTTGATATGACCTATGATTGCATTATAAAGTTAGAATGGTTGAAAACGCCGTCGAGAGGCGAAAATAGCTTGCTGAAATGGTGCAGGTTTTCTTTGGGTCGAGTTAGACCGACCAGGGGAAGGTTTTGACCGACTGACCCGAGCTCACGACCAACCCGAATAGAAGGAGGACATCACGACCGACCTTGTATGAATTGTTCGACCGACTAGGGAGACCGACCAGGCTGGGCAAGACCGACCACTATGCGATGTTCGACCGACCCCATACGATGATGAAGTACGACCGACCAGGGATGGTGAAGTACGACCGACCAGGAATGGTGAAGTGTTCGACCGACCAGGGGGGGCAATACCGACCGACCAGGGTAGAGATGATGAAAACCGACTAGAATGAATGGTGCTTGACCGACCGACCCGAACAGGAGGAAACCAAAACCTGAGATGCAAAGGTAGTCCAAGTGGAAGTTAGAGCTCAAGATCCAGTTGGGAACCAATGAGTTCACTTCATGATTGGGCTTTGCTGCGGGACGTGTGCAAAGGGGTTGTCGATATTCATAACTTTGGTTCACCACTGAGAGATGGATAGTGGGCTTATAGTGATAGTTGTACGGGATTGGATTCCGTCATGGCCCAAAGGATTAGGTGACCAAGGTAGTGGGTATCGTATGGTTTACGCACTGAGTGAGAGATGTGAGGATGGTTGCTATGCTTGATTGTTTGCCATCACTATGACATTCACACCTCCACCCCGTATTATTCACACCATGTGTTAGTGGCACCTTGGAGTATTGTACAATATGTAGTGCTAACTCTTTGGTTGCAGGTCCAGGTTCAGGTATGATTGGATTATACCTGTTATTGTTTTGTTTGTTGCTTATCGCTCATACCAGACTTTTTGTCTGACCCAGAGTTTTATGTCTCTTCTTATTACTCTGGGTGCTCACATGAGCAGACTAGAGACAGGTTAGCTGGGTATGCACGGGTAGCTGATCTGGAGACGAGCAGGAGGCTTCCACGTATGATATATATAGTATTCTCCCTGTGTTGTTGAAGATCACTGCTTGGGCATTAGTCGTGCATCTTCTATTTTCGATTTCTTTTGTTTTAGAGACAGTAAATTTGGAAAGTTGTAATAAGCTGTATTTGGATTTCCGCTGCTATGTTGGTTTAGTTTTCAGCTTACGCACTGTCTCGCCTGTTTTATGTCAGGATTATGTTATTACTATATTTTGTTCCATGCGCTGTGAGACATTCTACAGGTTCCTTGATTAGTTCATTCTCTTCTTTCCTTTCTTTGGCGACCGTTCCGTGCTAACTGGACATGTGTACAACACACTTTTGGAGTAAATGTCGGTTGGTGCGGGGCGGGCCGTCACATTTGGTATCAGATCTCTAGGTTGCAAAATTAACCTAGGGAATCATCAGGGAGAGTTAGTATACATATACAGGAGCGCGTATTTGTGATTACTTTGGGTTTCAAAAGCTATATATATATATATATATATATATATATTATTAGTATAGCTAAGGATGAAGTCACATTGCACTAGCACCACTATGGAGATGGTTGATCGTTTTCTCTTTACAGATCGAACGATGAGCCAATACGCAAGAGGCGCTGGTAGAGGAGCCAATAATGGAAATGCTGCTGACATGAGGACGATGTTTACTGACCTCATGAGAGATGCTTAGGGATGTGCAGAGGGCAGCTCCCAATGGTGGTAATGGTGGTGGTCCAGTAGTGCAGGCGCCTAGGGCCGATTTCGCCAAGTTGTGCAAGGATTACACTAACCTTGGTGGAAAGTCGTTCCACGGAACAGAGTCGGCCACGGATGTTCAGGATTGGTTGGATAGCTATGATCGTATCTTCGACGACTTGGGTATCGAGGATGCGATGAAGAGAAGGCTAGCGTCTCGTCAGCTGCAAGGGCGAGCGATGAATTGGTGGAATGCTATTAAGACAGCCACTCCAGAGGATCAGGTTACTTGGGATCAGTTTAAGGCTCGCTTTAGCGACAAGTTTATCCCAGCTGCTCAGAAGTCGGAATTGTTTAGGAAGTTCTTGGAGCTTAAGCAGAGTGGTAGGGCAGTCTCGGAGTATATTGCTGAGTTCGACACATTGTCGAAGTATGGATTATCCCTTATCGATACTCCCGAGAAGAAGAACGAGAAGTTTATAACAGGCTTGGATCAATACTTGGGGGAAAAGCTTATTAACCACATCGATGAGACGTTTGAATCGATTGTGGGGAAAGCATTGAGGTCAGAGAGTCTTTACCCTAAGCCAAAGACTGAGGTTGCTATTGCATCTGCAGGGGATCCAAAGCCGCAAGCAGGCGGTGGAGGCAAGAATAATTCCCAGGACAAGAGGAAACAAGACCAAACCATGGATGGTCAGAATAAGAAAAATAAGAAAGATTTCGAGTGCTTTAGCTGTGGTAAGAAGGGCCACTATGCCAGAGATTGTCGGGAAAAGTCTGGGGAAAGGAAGTGCTTTAATTGTGGCCAAGCGGGACATCACAAGAATGAATGTCCACAACCTCCTAGGGAGAAGCAGACCGTGAAAGCATATGTTATCAACGTTGTTCCTTCTTCGTCGAATGCCCCAACTGCGGCGCAGGAGGAAAAAGGTGTCGTTATTCGAGGTATGCTTTCTATTTTAGATGTTTTGATCGGGTTTTGTTTGACAAACCTGAGTTAGTCGATAGACCTTTAGTAGTGACGAACCCGATTGGTGGTTCGACTAGCCTCAGTATGATTTACCGTAACGTAGTCTTATCGAGTCATGGATGTAAGTTTGTTTGTGATTACTTTGTTTTGGGCTTTACTGGGTTTAGCATTATTTGGGGAGTCGATCTACTCTAAAGGAATGGGGTGGTATTAGGTACCTACCTAGTGATGGCGATAGTAACTGGAGTCAAGGAAGCTGAGAGGTTATCGTTGTATTAAGTCCTAGTTGTCTCTGGGAGGCAAATGAGTGCTCCAGTGCTTAGTTGTTTCGCTAGTATCACTTCACGTGGATTGTCCGAATTCGGAGGAGATGTTCCTTAGGTGCTTGTATGATATTGGTTTAGGCCTTTGGGGCTTGTGCTTGGGGAATGTAGAGTTTGACTAGGATGGTTTGCGTGAGGGATAAGTAGTCGTTGTGATTTTCATTGGATGATACCTTGGTTTACTCGAGGAGTGATGCGCAGCTGTGACAGGATAAGACTATTCGATGGTATGGACTGCCCCGAGTTGGACTCGATAAGGTTATGAGATGACTCGACTGGGATTCGAGAAAGATGCAAAGTAATGGATTGTTTAGGACCCTATGCTGATGTTCTCTTTGGATAGTAGAACTTTGAAGGAATAGGATGAGTTCGTTGATCATGGAAGATGCAACGAAGGTTAGGACGATTCAAGTTGGACTTGAACTCATAAAAGAAAATAGGTATTCGTTGATCTAGGAGCTGCAACGAATAGGGGGACGACTCATGTTGGACTAGGGTTGGTAGGTAATGGATACTCAAGACTGGGTCTGAGTTTATGGGTAATAGATTGACTCGAGTTGGATTCGAGAAGGCTGCAAGGAATTGGATAGACTCGAGTTGGACTCGAGAGGGCAGCAAGATAATGGATAGACTTGGGTGGGACTCGAGTGTTTCAGGCGGACAAAAAGCAGGGGTATCTGGGGACGCCCGTTACCTTGGATCCATTGGACGTGATCTAGTTATCCTTGGAGGATAAACGTGCGTTGGACGTACGGTAGTCCGTCTGGAGGCTGGGCTTCCATTGGTTCTTGATGTTGGTTAGACCAGACATACAAGAATCGACATATTGGGATTGATTAGACCAGTCACGTAGGTGTCGACGTATTCATGGCTTTAGCAGGTGATAGACAGGATTTGTTTGATGGATGCTATGGTTGTTGTGTTTGTTCTTACCTTTCTTCTCCTGAGTATCACCTGTGGGATCCTGTTGAATGGAAATAGGGTAAGTTCGTTGATCATGGTGATATGACGAGTGTAAGATACTTTACGTCAGACTTGAAGTATGTTGGGCATTGTGGAGCGTCCGTTGTCTTGGAGATTCAATGGATATAGGAGTTTCAGTTGGACTTGCACTCATAGGTAGAGTACCTAGATTCATTGGATGAGTCTAGTTCACCTTTGGAAGGTGAATGTACGTTGGACGTACAGTACGAATATAGGTAGAGTACCTATATTCATTAGATGAGTCTAGTTCACCTTTGGAAGGTGAATGTACGTTGGACGTGCAGTATGAATATGGGTAGGGTACCTAGGTTCATTGGATGAATCTAGTTCACCTTTAGAAGGTGAATGTACGTTAGATGTACAGTGCGGATATTGGTGTAGTGCCTAGGGTCATTGGATGGGTCTAGTCTGCCTCTACGAAGTGAATGTACGTTGGACGTGCAATACGAATGTAAGAAGGACTCAAGTTGGACTTGAAAGGACATTTGGAATGTAGTTGAAAAGTTGGCGTATAGGGTTGGATTACCTAAGAAAAGACAGTATAGACGAATGCCATAGTATCGGACTGGGTGCGATAGCTGATGCATTGAGTAAAAGGCATGCCAGTTTAGAGGCTATTTTTCTGGAATGGAAGCAACTAGAGTATATCACGGGATATGACTTCAGACCTAAGTGTGAATTGGATCCAGAAACGCTAGTAAGCTTGACGATTAGATCGATCTTGATTAAGTGGATCGGTTCCAGTTAGAGGGACGATCCCAACTTATTAGAAGTTACCTCTAGGGTAGAAATGGGAATCGACGGCGAGAGAATGACTGTACTTGGGAAGTAGAGAATGACATAAGAAAGTCGTATCCAAAGCTCTTTGCCTGGTGCGATTTTAGCGGCGATGATTCTTCCCTTGTTAGTAAACCGCATGTTAGGGCAGAATGGTTCTGTTTGTTTTGCATGTTTGATTGTTGTATATGGTTGGTAAGCATGCGGGATCCTTTGTATGTTTTGGGTTAAGGAATTTCGGGGACGAAATTTCTTAAGGGGGGGAGAATGTAACAACCCGCATTCTACGTATCTAGGATCGTAGAATATTTATTTCTTTTTCGTATGAAGTTGTGTGGTCAAGTAACTTTGGGAGACGACTATTGGGGTCATTTCCCATGTTCATGATTTTTGCCGATTTTTAAATGACCATTTTGCCCCTAGCCGATATTGTTTTGGCCATAACTTTTGATTGGAAAGGAATTTTGACCTGAAACCACTTCCATTAGATTCGTTTGATGGTTTACCTTTCCGTAGAGTGGTCACATTAGCCAAACAGACTCACCGTTTGGGAGATATGGCTGAAACAAGTTTCAGATAGTGAAAAACTGCTTAATTTGGCTTAACCGGGTGATTAACAGCTAGGCCCAAAGGGGAATTTCGGGGTTAGGGTTATGAGAGGACTGGAAGGGTTAGGAAAATCATTTCATTTCAGTTTTCTCAGCCGCCACAAACCTTCCTTAAGCTCTAGCAATGGCCTCCATCTTCTAAAACACTCCAAAACAGCTTTTTGTCATCTCTAATCACATATTAGCCTAATCTACATCAAATCAAGTCGGATTAGCATAAGGATTGGGATAGAGCTGCTGGAACACGTAGAGATTGGATCCAAATCAGATATTATTTCAGATCTATAGTTTACTTTGTGGCAAAGGTGAGTGATTTGCATTGTTTTTCACTAATTACGGCTAATTATGGTAATTAGCGAAATTATGGCTCAGAAAAATCTAGAAAAATTCCTAAAATTCTAAAACATCATTTTATGCCTCTGATACGAATTTGGGTTAATTTCGACTAATTTTGCTAATCCCGGAATTTAGGGGATTAAGGAGTGATTAGTGATAATTTGCGAAATTATGCATCATAAAAATCTGGAAAAATATTTAGAAATTCCAAAACATTATTTTAGGCCTCTGATAGAAAATTGGGTTAATTTGGTTAAGTTTTGCTAATCCTATCATTAGTTATGCTTAAACATGATTAAGGGGAAAACATGTGTTTTGGGTACGTTTGATCCATATTGTTATGATTAAATTGTTGTTTTGGTGTTTATGGTTGATTATACATATTGCTATTGCTGTTTGGTATGACCTATGATTGCATTATAAAGTTAGAATGGTTGAAAACGCCGTCGAGAGGCGAAAATAGCTTGCTGAAATGGTGCAGGTTTTCTTTGGATCGAGTTAGACCGACCAGGGGAAGGTTTTGACCGACCGACCCGAGCTCACGACCAACCCGAATAGAAGGAGGACATCACGACCGACCCTGTATGAAGTGTTCGACCGACTAGGGAGACCGACCAGGCTGGGCAAGACCGACCACTATGCGATGTTCGACCGACCCCATACGATGATGAAGTACGACTGACCAGGAATGGTGAAGTGTTCGACCGACCAGGGGGGGCAATACCGACCGACCAGGGTAGAGATGATGAAAACCGACCAAAATGAAAGGTTCTTGACCGACCGACCTGAACAGGAGGAAACCAAAACCCGAGATGCAAAGGTAGTCCAAGTGGAAGTTAGAGCTCAGGATCCAGTTGGGAACCAATGAGTTCACTTCATGATTGGGCTTTATTGCGGGACGTGTGAAAAGGGGTTGTCGGTATTCATAACTTTGGTTCACCACTGAGAGATGGATAGTGGGCTTATAGTGATAGTTGTATGGGATTGGATTCCGTCATGGCCCAAAGGATTAGGTGACCAAGGTAGTGGGTATCGTATGCTTTACGCACTGAGTGAGAGATGTGAGGATGGTTGCTATGCTTGATTGTTTGCCATCACTATGACATTCACACCCCCACCCCGTATTATTCACACCATGTGTTAGTGGCACCTTAGAGTATTGTACTGTATGTAGTGCTAACTCTTTGGTTGCAGGTCCAGGTTTAGGTATGATTGTATTATATCTGTTATTGTTTTGTTTGTTGCTTATCGCTCATACCAGGCTTTTTGTCTGACCCAGAGTTTTATGTCTCTTCTTATTACTCTGGGTGCTCACACGAGCAGACTAGAGACAGGTTAGCTGGGTATGCACGGGTAGATGATCTGGAGATGAGCAGGAGGCTTCCACGTATGATATATATAGTATTCTCCCTGTGTTGTTGAAGATCACTGCTTGGGCATTAGTCGTGCATCTTCTATTTTAGTTTTCTTTTGTTTTAGAGACAGTAAATTTGGAAAGTTGTAATAAGTTGTATTTGGATTTCCGCTGCTATGTTGGTTTAGTTTTCAGCTTATGCACTGTCTCGCCTGTTTTATGTCAAGATTATGTTATTACTATATTTTGTTCCATGCGCTGTGAGACATTCTACAGGTTCCTTGATTAGTTCATTCTCTTCTTTCCTTTCTTTGGCGACCGTTCCGTGCTAACTGGACCTGTGTACAGCGCACTTTTGGAGTAAATGTCGGTTGGTGCGGGGCGGGCCGTCACACATTGGCTAGCTACCAATAAAGGGTTAAAGTGGTAGTTGTCTGGACGTACTTGTTGATCGTCCGGATACGCGAGCACCTCACTTCCGTATTGGACATACGTGACGAGGAATAAGGTGACTCCGGTTTCGTTCAGACCTGGAACGGACTTGTAAATGGATATGTATCCGACATTGAATTTCATCTTGTGTAATTAAATTAATATCTATTAATATATATCTGTGGTGGCGGAGAATTCATTCTCTTGCTTAACACCCTTCTTTGAGACGCATGGGCTCGAAGGTTATATACTGGTAGTTATCAATCGCATGGTATGGACTGTCAATGTGACATGCCAAGATGCAGTTGATCGAGGCTTTTGTTGAAAAGTAGGACCTTGTGGATGATGATCAAAGCATAGACTATTTAGGCATAGTTTTGTGTATTTTGTTACCTCGCGAGCCTCACACCCCGGTAGAGTCAAAAACGGGATAAGGGAATGCAGGGAGTGCACACGTTTCTTTCTAGCTAGAAGTGGTGTTTGGGTTTTTACAAGGCCCGACATTTTTGCTTATGTGGTTGATGGGATGAGGCGCCTCGGATTTTTTTATTGGTCGCCCATGGCCTATTTTTAGGTCCAATAGGATCGGGGAGCATGTGTTCAGGCATAACTAATCTACTAGATTTATTTGTGGACCGGCCCTGCTGTATCCAAGGGTTCACTGCGGGGAATCCTAAGACATTGCTAGACTGTCTCGAATCGGTTAGGAGATCTCCCCTAGTCTTGACTCATGATGGAAACCCAATCTCGAATACGACATTAACGGTTTTGATTGTATACCTATATATGGTGGCATAATATATGGTAGCAATGCCGTCTAGGATTGATACATTTACTTGGAAGTATTTTTGAAGCATATTAGACAGTAACAATAATATTAAAAATATTATTTTCTACGTATCAAGCATTTTTGATCATTATAAGGTAAAACTCTATACTCCAGTCAACGTTGCATTGTGTGGTGGGACATGAGTCTTATAATGATTTCATTTTCTAAAAAGCATTGCGTTATTTTTGACTTAAAATTTATAAACCTTATGCACTGGCAATCCAATGTAGTTAAAACCGTTCCGCGTTAGCGGCGTGGTCCAGTGATTTTCCATATTATTAGTTAGTAAGATTTCTCATACCAGTCCCATGACTGGCTCGTAGTTTGTTTCACTTTGCAAACTCGGGTGCCCTCTTTTCACACGGGAAGCCATTAGACAGGTTTCAGGTAGGGATGTTTTCCGGACTAGAGCTTGCTGATGAAGATGATGAAGGATCTTTTCTTTTTATCTTTTTATTTAATTCTTAAGACATTGAGACAGTATTGAGTATTGATGTATCTTGGGAGATTGAGACTTTATTTCTTTCCCAATTTTAGACATCTATTTTGCTAAGTGTATCATGTACTGCGTACTCTGAGGTTTCTGTGATGATGTTTGTGATGACATTTCCATTCCCGCAGTAATGGTTTATATGTTCTGCTATTGTCTGAGATCTGTTATTGTTTTAATTATGTTATACTCTAATGATTATCCTTACTTTCGTACCAAGGATGTTCGGGTTGTCACGGGTTCCATGGATGAAGTACTAGGAAAAAGACTAAGCTAAAATGGTCAAAGGAAGCGTAAAGGTAAAAATGGTTAATATAGACTACTAAGAAAAATGGAATAACAATAAGAAAATTAGAAAGGAAAATGACAACGATATAAATAACCAATAAAAATGAAAATGGTAGGTTAATCTGGTTTAAATGTAAAATAAGCACATAATGATGGAAATACAAACTAAGCTTCCATATAAAAGATTAAGAGGTAAAAAAATGTTAGGGAAAAAAATAAGTAAATACAAAATGAAAATTGTATATGTAGACTCAAATATGCGTTTAAAAATGAATTTGGGTAAATCTGTAATGTATGCAAATGGTGCATTCTGTTATACGTAACATGGGTAAACTATAACAACCCGCACCTCTGTTCACGCAAGATATTGTCCCCAACTTAGCCACCATATAGGTGTGGGGTTTTGTTTCTCAAAAGTCCTCTATATAAGTACCCACTTCACACAGCTTCCACGATGTGGGACTTAGGGGTGTAACATTCTCCCCTCATACGGAGCACAATGTCCCGGTTGGCTCACGAACGCCTCACCCAGGCGTTGTGGTCCACATTGAAGCCACAATTCCGGCTGGGTATTGGCTCTGGTACCACCTTTGATAACCTCAAACTTCCGTGATTCGAAAGTAAGGATAATCGTATGGAATACAACATATTTACAACAATAACAGATCTCAGATAATATCATAACACATAAACATTGCAGCGGAAAAGACAAATTTCATAAACATCAAGCACCTGAACATCAGAGTACGTAGTTATAGGATCCACTTAGCAAAATAGAAAGCCTGAATAAAAGGAAATAAGTCTCAACTCCAAAACGAACATCAAATACCAAAGATGAAATACAGTCTCAAAAGCAGAAATAAAAGGAAGGGAAAAGGTCTTCGTCTTCTTTCCTCAGCAAGCTCCAATCCAGAATATATCTCCCTAAAACCTGTCACTTATCTGCCCGTGTAAAGAGAGGGCACCCAAGTTTGCAAAGTGAAACAAACTTCGAGTCAGTCATGGGACTGGTATGAGAAATCTTTCTACACTATCTAAAAAAAATGGCGAATCACAGGACCACGCCGCTAACGCGGAATGGTTTTACTCCATTGGATTGCTAGTGCTTAATTAAGTACACTTTGATACAAAATAACGCAATGACTTTTGAAAAATGAAATCATTATAAGACTCAAGTCTCATCACACAATGCAACGCAAACCGGAGGACAGAGTTTTACCTTATAATGATCAAACATGGTTAATACGTGTAAAATAGTATTTTAATATTTTTATTAGTGTCTAAGCAGTATTAAAATACTTCAAAATAAATGTATCAATCCTAGATGGCATAGTACCCCATCCTACTATGTCTCCATATATAAGTTTATAACTAAAGCTGTAGTGTCGTATTGGAGATTTGGTTTCCATCATGAATTGAGGATAGGGATTGTCCTCTCCGATTCGAGACACTCTAGCAAATGCCTCAGGATTCCCCGCAGTGAACCCTTGGATCTTCAGGGCCGTTCCACACCTGTCGAAAGTGGATTGGCAATTCCTGAACACACGCTTCTCGGTCCTTTTGGACCTCAATATGGCCACTAACAACCTATAAAACCCGAGGTACCTAAAAATCCATCATCCACATAAGTAAAATGTCCGCGCTGGTAGCTCCCTGACATCACTCTAGCTAGAAAGAAACGTGTGCATTCCCTGTAGTCCTAATCCCGTTTTGACTCATACCGAGGTATGTGGCTTGTGAAGTCACGCTATACACAAAGCTACGCCTAAACAGGCCGTGCTTTGATCATCAACCATAGGGCCTGCTTTTCAACAAAAGCCTTGATCTTTTGCATCTTGGCGTGCCACATTAACACTTCATCCCATGCGATCGACAACTATCAATATATAAGAGGGTGTTAAGTAAGAGGATAAATTCTCCGCCATCAATCAATTATATATTAAAGAGAAATCAATTTAAATACATGAAATGAATTCCAACGTCAGACACGCATCCATTTACAAGTCCGTCCTAGGTCTGAACGAAACCGGAGACACCAGAGAGGTTCTCGCCTATCCGGGCAATAACCCATACGTCTGGACAACTACTACTTCAACCCCTTCCTGGGAGCAAGTCAGTCCAAGGTATCAGTAATCACCGTCCATTCGATGTGAAGATCGCCGGTCTTCAATCATCGTCTTCTATATTTTCAATTTAATCGTCGTATAATTATTTGAAATGAGTTAAACTCGGTCTTTTCAAATAATTCTCGCATAATTTATCATTTAAATCATTTCATATCATTAATACTTATTTTTAATGATTTATCGCTATTTTTATTTATTTAAAATAGCTCAACTATAATTAAACGACGCTTCGGGTCAAAAGGTGGCCCTAGCGCTGTTTTTACCAAATTTTTATTTACACATATTTTGAAATCTAACCGTCGGATTTTGACGAATTTCATATCGTTGGAAAGATCTTCCCAAAGCGGTCCTAAAGGTTCCAGTTTTAGGAAAATCCGACGGTCGGATCTTCCGGTATAATTGTTAAAAGGTACGATTGTCGATATGTGAACTGCCACGAGCGTTTCATTTTAATTTTATAAAAATAATTAAATATAAATCATTTGGCGATTTCAACCATAAAAATCCATTCTTTTTATCTCATCTAAAATGACGATAAAAATACCACTTTATTTCTCTGTTTTTATTTATATCTAAATTATAAATAAATACACTTTTTAAAATTCATGTTATTATTCACATCTAAATTGTGAATAAAATACTCCTTTTAATATCATGCTTTTATTCACATCTAAAAGGTGAATAAAAATATATTTTCAATGTCATAACTTTATTCGTAACTGAATTACAAATAAAAATGTACTTTCTAAATTTCATGTTTTATTTGCAACTAGTTTGCAAATAAAAATTCACTTTTTTATGGTGTTTTTATTTACATATGAAATGAAAAAAAAAATGTACTTTTTATTTTCATATTTTATTCACATCTAAAAAGTGAATAAAAATGTGCTTTACATATTCATGTATTTTATTTGCAACTAATTTGCAAATAAAAAGTATAATTCCTTTCTATGAATTATTTACATCTAAAAATGCAAATAAAAAGTATAATTCTTTTTAATGTGGATAAAACATGAAAATAAAAAGTATAATTATTTGCATCAAAAGGAATTATACTTTTTATTTGCATTTTTAGATGCAAATAATTCATAGAAAGGAATTATACTTTTTATTTGCAAATTAGTTGCAAATAAAATACATGAATATGTAAAGCACATTTTTATTCACTTTTTATATGTGAATAAAATATGAAAATAAAAAGTACATTTTTGTTTGCATTTCATATGTAAATAAAAACACCGTAAAAAAAAGTGAATTTTTATTTGCAAACTAGTTGCAAATAAAACATGAAATTTAGAAAGTACGTTTTTATTTGTAATTCAGTTACGAATAAAGATATGACATCGAAAATATATTTTTATTCACCTTTAAGATGTGAATAAAAACATGAGATTAAAAGGAGTATTTTATTCACAATTTAGATATGAATAATAACATGAATTTTAAAAAGTGTATTTACTTATAATTTAGATATAAATAAAAACAGAGAAATAAAGTGGTATTTTTATTGTCATTTTAGATGCGACAAAAAGAATGGATTTTTATGGTTGAAATCGCTAAATGATTTATATTTAATTTTATATATAAAATTAAAACGAAACGCGCATGGCAGTTCGCATATCGACAATCGTACCTTTAAACGATTATACCGGAAGATCCGACCGTCTGATTTTCCCAAAACTGGAACCGCTAGGACCGCTTTGGGAAGAGCTTTCCAAAGATATGAAATTCGTCAAAATCCGAAGGTTAGATTTCAAGATATGTGTAAATAAAAATGTGGTAAATACAGCGCCAGGGCCGCCCTTTGACCCGAAGCGTCGTTTAATTATAGTTGAGCTATTTTAAATAAATAAAAATAGTGATAAATCGTTATAAATAAGTATTAACGATATGAAATGATTTAAATGATAAATTATGCGAGAGTTTGACTCATTTCAAATAATTACACGACGACTAAATCGAAAATATAGAAGACGGTGATTGAAGACCGACGATCTTCACATCGAATGGACGGCGATTACTGATACCTTGGACTGACTTGCTCCCAGGAAGGGGTTGAAGTAGTAGCTGTCCGGACGTATGGGTTGATTGCCCGGATAGGCGAGAACCTCTCTGGTGTCTCCGGTTTCGTTTAGACCCAGGACGGACATGTAAATGGATGCGTGTCTGACGTTGGAATTCATTTCATGTATTTAAATTGATTTCTATTTAATATATAATTGATTGGTGGCAAAGAATTTATCCTCTTGCTTAACACCCTCTTATATATTGATGGTTGTCGATCGCATGGCGTGAAGTGTCAATGTGGCATGCCAAGATGCAAAAGATCAAGGATTTTGTTGAAAAGCAGGCCTTGTGGTTCATGATCAAAGCACGGCCTGTTTAGGCATAGCTTTGTGTATAGCGTGACTTCACGAGCCTCACACCCCGGTATAAGTCAAAACCGGATTAGGACTACAGGGAGTGCACACGTTTCTTTCTAGCTAGAGTGATGTCAGGGACCTACCAGCGCTGACATTTTACATATGTGGATGATGGATTTTGATGTACCTCGGGTATTATAGGTTGTTAGTGGCCATATTGAGGTCCAAAAGGACCGGGAAGCGTGTGTTCAGGAATTACCAATCCACTTTTGACAGATGTGGATCGGCCCTGAAGATCCAAGGGTTCACTGCAGGGAATCCTGAGGCATTTGCTAGAGTGTCTTGAATCGGAGAGGACAATCCCTTGCCTCGATTCATGATGGAAACCAAATCTCCAATATGACACTACGGCTTTAGTGTAAACTTATATAGTAGGATGGGGTACATTGCCGTCTAGGATTGATACATTTACTTTGAAGTATTTTAATACTGCTTAGACACTAATAAAAATATTAAAATACTATTTTACACGTGTTAAGCATGTTTGATCATTATAAGGTAAAACTCTATCCTCCAGATTGCGTTGCATTGTGTGATGGGACTTAAGTCTTATAATGATTTCATTTTTCAAAAGTCATTGTGTTATTTTGTATCAAAATGTACTTAATTATGCATTGGCAATCCAATGGAGTAAACCCGTTCTGCGTTAGCGGCGTGGTCTTGTGATTCGCCATTTTTTTAAGATAGTGTAGAAAGATTTCTCATACCAGTCCCATGACTGACTCGAAGTTTGTTTCACTTTGCAAACTCGAGTGCCCTCTCTTAACACAGGCAGCCAAGTGACAGGTTTTAGGGAGATATATTCTGGATTGAAGCTTGCTGAGGAAAGAAGACGAAGACCATTTCCCTTCCTTTTGTTTCTGCTTTTGAGACTGTATTTCATCTTTGGTACTTGATGTACATTTTGGAGTTGATACTTATTTCCTTTTATTCAGGCTTTCTATTTTGCTAAGTGGATCCTATAACTGCGTACTCTGATGTTCAGTTGCTTGATGTTTATGACATTTATCTTTTCCGCTGCAATGTTTATGTGTTATGATATTATCTGAGATCTATTATTGTTGTAAATATGTTGTATTCCATATGATTATCCTTTCTTTCGAATCACGGAAGTTTGGGGTTGTCACATAAACTGATTCTGATACATCCTAATGGTGGCATGATAAGTATCATTGGAGCATGAAATGAGTTGCTAAAGACGAGTATATGAATAGTGTAATAACTCGGAAATGCAAGCCAATTTAAAATTTTTATTTTGGCAATTTAAGTGAATTTCGAATATTTAAAATGAATTATTTTAAATTATATCGGCGAGAAATTTATTCGAATAGAATTCGAACGTATATATTTATTCGAATCGTCGTTAGAATATAAATAATTTATTTTAATTATAAAAGGAATTGAAAATGGCGCGGTAGTTCGGTAATTCGATTTCAAAGTTCAAATGAATGTACCGGGTGAAAAATAAACCGGATTTTAGTGAAACCAAAAATATTTGAATCTAATTGAGAATATCTTTCCAACGAATCCAAAAAATTGAAATTTCATAGCGGGAATCAAAAGTTACGTCCAGTTGAAAATTCTGAATAGTCGCTATGGAATTTTGACCCTTAAAAATAGGAATTTTGCAAATGACCTCGGATTTCGACGAAACCACTTTTGTTGGATCCGTGATGTCAAGTTATTGCTAGGTTTCAAATTTCGTAATTTTTCGAATCAATATGTGAGCGTGGCGAAGTAAAACGCGTTTGACCAGTTTCAGTTGATTTTAATCGACTGGAAAATGGCCATTTTTCAAATGGTCTCAGAATTCGATGAAACTAGTTTTGTTAGGACCGTATCGTCAATACGAAGCTAGAAAATATTTTTCTGGAATTTTTTGAGTTAGTATGTGGCCCCGGTAAATTGAAATGCGCGTTCAAATTCAATATATAGAGTTATATTTTGACTTTGACGAAAACTGTTCGAAACGATCGAATCAGCCTGCGATACATATACCATTGTGTTCAGGAATTGCCAATCCTCAAAAGTAAGAGAGGACCGGCCTTGGAGGTTCCAAAGGATCATAGTGGGGTCCTGAGACATTTGCTAGAGTGTCTCGAATCGGAGAGGAGCTTTCCCCTTGCCTCGACTCATGACGGAAATCCAATTTCCAATACGTGATATTGCGGTTTTATTAGTAGATCCTAGTATGGCGACATGATATATGGTACCCATGCCGTTTATGATTGATATTTATGATTGAAATTGTTTTGACACTATACACCTATAATAGTATCAAATGATTTGTTTTAAACGTACCAAGCATGTTTGGCTATTATAAGGGAAAACCCTATCCTCCGGCTTGCGTTGCATTGTGTGATGGGACGTGGGTCTTATAATAGCTTCATTTTTCCAAAGAGCATTGCGCTCTTTTGTTATATGCACTAGTATTCTTGGGAGGAAACCCGTTCCGTGTTATCCGGCGTGGTCCCTTGAATTACTCTCTTTTAAAGTAAAGTTTTAAATAACTGTTTTAGTTCTCACACCAGTCACATGACTGACCTGGAGTTTATTGTTTTAACCTAAACTATGGGTGCCCCTATTTTCCACATGGGCAGCTAGTAGTTTTGGTTTTGCAGATTTATATTCACAGGATCTTGGTTTACAGCTGGAACGATACTCGGAAAGCTATGTATATGTGTATTACTTTCAGTTGTGTGTTGTATTATTTTTCCGGTGCTATGTAATTTATTGTAATCTCGGATATTTATCGAATGTGTAATATTTATTCATACTCTATATATTCTTGTATTCTGATGGAATTGTTGTAATAAACAATGAAATGTTCTTCTATCTGCGATCTGATTGGTCTTGTCCTCAATTCTATCCGGGCTTTCCTTACCGGGGAAGTTATGGTCGTCTCAGTTTGGTACCAGAGCTTTGATTTACAGAGCTCGAGAACAAGACACATTAGAACCTAACGAAAGAATCCATCGGATATTGGATTAGTAATATCCAATTAGAATAACTCGCTAGAGATGGGATCAGTAGTATCCTAGAACGAGTGTGAAGAGTATATTTTTCAAAATAAAACAATATTGTTTTGAAAATTTAAACCAGTTTATACGTATTTGAATATTTTATTTGTATTGAATTTGGACAATCCAATATATAAAGATTTTGCGTATACGCGTCATGAACGTATATTCGAAGTTTTAATATACTGGATAGATATAGATTCGCACTCTAGTCGCTCGGGGATAATTCTGATGATGTGTCCACATCATCAGTATTTATATTCGTGCTTCGAAGGTGTGATATCTATATATTTCCATTAGACTGGTGTGAGAACCAAAACTAGATAGGTTTATTGTTGTGATTTGGCATCAAAACATGATTTTCTGTATATGTATCAAAATTATGAATTTGAAATGTTAATCCACTAATTGATTGATAGTTGTGTTGTTTGATTATTTGTTTGATAATTTTGAACTATTATGCCAAATTGAACCGAATATTGAACTGTATTGAAAATGATTACAAATGCATGCATATACATGTACTTACATTGAACAGGTCATAGCAAGGAGGCTACAGCAGAAGAATAAAATTGTTTGCCCGACAAATAGGTACATGTTTACCATAATTTACTGTTTTGTTTGGGTGATGATGATTTTATGAGCCGCTTGGCTTTTTCTTTTTCTTTTTGATTGAAGAAGGCCATGGGAGGCTATATGAAATATCCCGAAGTCCCCGGTGCAGGAGAGGTTAGGGCGAAAATTTTCAGAAATTTAGGGTGTTAGCCAAAATTTTGAATTTTTTTAAAATTTCTTAGAAACTAAAAAGTTGAAGAACTTAAGCCGTAACGAAAATAATGGAAGTTGAGTTGGTTTGTAAAACAACTTTCGGCTTCGTCCCTTTTCGAGGACGAAAAGTTTAAGTGGGGGAGATTGTAATAACCCGAAAATGCGAGCCAATTTAAAAAAATTATTTTGGCAATTTTAGTGAATTTTGAATATATAAAATGAATTATTTTAAATAATATCGGCGAGAAATTTATTTGAATAGAATTCGAACGTATATATTTATTCGAATTGTTGTTAGAATATAAATATTTTATTTTAATTATAAAAGGAATTGAAAATGGCGCGGTAGTTCGATAATTCGATTTCAAAGTTCAAATGAATGTACCGGGTGCAAAATAAACCAGATTTTAGCGAAACCAAAAATATTTGAATCTAATTGAGAATATCTTTCCAACGAATCCGAAAAATTGAAATTTCATAGCGAGAATCAAAAGTTACGCCCAGTTGAAAATTCTGAATAGTCGCTATGGAATTCTAGCCCTTAAAAATAGGAATTTTGCAAATGACCTCGGATTTCAACGAAACTACTTTTCTTGGATCCGTGATGTCAAGTTATTGCTAGGTTTCAAATTTCGTAATTTTTCGAATCAATATGTGAGCGTGGCGAAGTAAAATGCGTTTGACCAGTTTCAGTTGATTTTAATCGACTGGAAAATGGCCATTTTTCAAACGGTCTCAGAATTCGACGAAACTAGTTTTGTTAGGACAATATCATCAATACGAAGCTAGAAAATATTTTTTTAGAA
Source organism: Allium sativum (assembly GCA_030737875.1). Taxonomy (NCBI): domain Eukaryota; kingdom Viridiplantae; phylum Streptophyta; class Magnoliopsida; order Asparagales; family Amaryllidaceae; genus Allium; species Allium sativum. The sequence continues at coordinate 459,322,825 of CM060922.1, forward strand.
TTTTTCGAGTTAGTATGTGGCCCCGGTAAATTGAAATGTGCGTTCAAATTCAATATATAGAGTTATATTTTGATTTTGACGAAAACTGTTCATAACGATCGAATCAGCCTGCGATACATATGCCATTGTGTTCGGAATGGGGGTAATTTGCTATGGACGATAGGCGGTGGGTCTCGTTTAGAGGTCGAAAATAAAAGTTGCTTTTTGAAATCAATTAATTAAATAAAAAAATATAACTCTATCTTCTACCCCCACATTATCTTCCAAATCAGAAAAGCAAAAAAAAAAAAGGGCGGAAGCCCTAATCGATCACCCCCCCCCGGCGCCGCCCACCACCCGACCTCCGCCCCTCCCTGGCACCATCGCCTCCCCATGCGTCGCCTGTCCCTCCGCCCCTTCCTTCCTCTGTCCGACCCCCTTCTGCTCCTCCGTAACCCCAACGCGCCGTCGACCCCCCCAGTCCGCTCCCCTCTCCTCCGACCAAGCCTCCCCGGTCCGCTCCCCTCTCCTCCTCCGAGCGACAAAATTAGTGAGCCCCTTTTTATTTAATTTATTTATTTATTTTAACTTCAGTTTATATATTTAAATCATGCTTTTAAATTCAGTTTTTGTGATTGTAAAGTTAAGATTTTCCTATATAAAGTTTAGACCTTTGTTTGGGAGATTTTAGATCTTTGGTTAAGGTAAAGATTAGATTTTTATTGATCTTAAGTGGTGATTTTTGATTGTGAAAAGATACGATTTTTGGTTACATAAAGTAATGATTTTTATATAGAGAGATTAGAAATAAAAATTCGATTTTTATTATGAAGTAGCAACTATAAAAATTCGATTTTTATTTATGAAGTAGCAATGTAAAAATGTGATTTTTATATAATAGAGAATATAAAAATGTGATTTTTTATATAATAGAGGATATAAAAATGTGATTTTATATATGTAGTGGCTATGGGCAACGAAATTGACAAAGGGCGAGCACGACGAAGATTTCCTACATATGAAGAGTCGTGGTGTTGGTTTATCTAGTCGGTGAGAATTTCTCACTTTAAATTTTCTTTTTCTAGTAATATATACTAGGATGCAGATGGTGCTTAGTAGCACCCGACACCCGTCGTCCACAGACCATGGATGGCTTGTATGTTTGATTGTTTGTTGTGGTGAAAATTGATTGTGTGATGTGAAATAAAATATTTATATAGTTAAAAATATTTTATCGTTAAAAATATAATTTTTAACGGGTATGTGAATAAATAAAAAATCTGTGTTTGTTGATTTGAAACCCCACACGATTATTGGGATAAAATACGGCATACACTAATCCCAATAATTAGTTGTATGTCGATCGATTGATTGACAGGCCGTTATAAGCGTTAGATATCTATATTTGATGCTTATACAGAGTAGTGCACTTTGGATGATGGTTGATTATTTGTCAGTGCCGTTATATACATGTGTTGGGTGGAATCCATATAATTAACATTATATGATAATTGATTGGGCCTCATTCCAATTGGGAAAACAAAGAATATTAGAATATAAAAATAGTCATGTGTTGATGATGCTCATGTGTTGAGAATACTCATGTGTTGAAACTATTCATGTGTTGAGTAAAATATTTTAACAATAAAATTTACATCTTTATCATATTTAAGATTAGAAACTACATTACGGTTGGAGTCTGATTAAAAATCAAATGATAGGTACCATAATTTTATAAAATATATTACATAACAAAAATAGTCATGTGTTGACAGTACTCATGTGTTGAGATTAGTCATGTGTTGAAAGAAATATAGATTCATGTGTTGAATAGAAAAAATATTCATTTGTTGAATAGAATAACGAATTTATTGAAATATATAACGCCGTGTTGATTAAAGATGCTCCATTTTGACGTGAGCGAGATTTATATCGATTATATTCGTTTTTATAATGAATATAGAAAAAAGAAGTGATTTCAAAATATAACATTTTGAAAATATTATCCTTTATATAGTAATGATATGAAATATTCAATTTTGATTAGAAATTGAATATAGAGTTGAAATGGTTTTGAAAACGAATTTAAAACGATTTATAAAATACATTTTAAAAGGAAATCGACGAAATATATATAATATATTATATTATATATATAATGGCCTGAATAGAACGCGCCGCACCGCAGCAGTTCGCGAATTTCGACCATTGACTTCGAATTGACGTTGCGGGAGATCCCACCGTCGGATTCTCCTAAAACCGGAACCGTTGGGCTCGTATCGAAAAGAGCTTTCTAACGAATATTAGAAATTTGAAATCTAACAATTGGATTTGGAATTATATCCAAATCAAATTTGGAAAAGGTCGTTGTAAGTGCAGTTCGATGGCCGTTGATGGAAATCGACTGTACGGGCCTTGATAAAATAATTAAAAATATCAATAATTAGTGTAAAATCATAAGAAATGATTTAAAAAAACTGGGATGAAAAATTCCATATTTGAAAAGATAAAAATAGATTTTTATCGAAATGAACTAGTTTTGAACTAAAATTAAAATCAATTTATTTTTGAAATAAATAAATTGAATTTGAATTGGTTTTGAAAATAACCAGAATTTCCAATATATATAAAGTGGAAGTGGACTTGAATCGAAATTGTCTTTGGAATATTTCAATGTTGGATTCCGTGATTATACAGATATTGTTATGGGAATTTGAAAGATATATTTATATCGTTATTTCCAATACGATATTTGTTGGTTTCAGAATTTGATATTGAATATAAGCCGGTATATTTTCTATTCAGAGCCTTGTATTTAATATCAAATGTGACTTGGGTTTGTCGTGAATCGTATTTTAGGTGACATTGGTTCTTTAACCCAGTTAAAGACTGGATGTTGGTTTGGGGGAAATATTAAAACGAAGTGGAGGTTTAATGAGTCTGTAATTAAATTGAAATGTGAATTGATACTTTAAATTATCAAGTTTGGAAAGTGATCGAGGACGGAGTATCACCAGTTTTGCTCCAAAGCGATAGTTAAATCTTTAATTAGATTTGAACGTGAAATGGTAATTAATATTTACCTATAACACTGTGGTGTTAGTTATGGGGTAATAACATTTTTGCTCCATGGGATGAATAGGTTGGGATTGGGAAATAAAATAAATAATTACTTTGGTGTGGTTCGCTAATCCCGACTAGTTTGGAAAACCATAATATGGTTTGAAATGATATCCAAAGGAAGATTAAAGAATAAATTTAGAAGAATTTATCTTTGATAAAATTTATGGGAACCTTTCCCTAAGAATGTGAATTTTTGAATAAAAGAATATTCTAAATTGGAATGAGGCGTATGTTGTGTTTGTGTAACACGTGTTTATTATATACGCGGGTTATTCAGAAAGGTCGGGTTTATACCCATTCTGAATAACCGATTTGACGATATGTCGAAGATGAAGACGGTGGTTGAAGACCGGAAGTCTTCACATCGTTTGGGTGATTACTGATGATCTTGATTAGGCTGTACACCCAAGATGAGGGAATCAGTTGGTGATCGTCCAGACGTACCTGGAGATCGATGGATATGCGAGGAAAGTGCCTCCGGTTTCGTTCAGACCCAGAACGAACTTGTAAATGGACCGTGTGTCTGACATTGGATTTTATTCTGTGTTGATTGATCTCTATTAAATAAACATCAGTTTGGCGGCGGAGAATTTATTCTCTTGCTTAACGCCCTTCTCTGAGACGTACGAGCTCAGAGGTTGTATATCGATGGACATCAGTCGCATGGCATGAATTGCCTGTGTGGCACGCCTAAGTGGCAGATGATCAAGGCTTCTGTTGAAAAGCAAAGTCTTGTGGTTGATGATCAAAGCACGGCCTGTGTGGCATAGCTTTGTGTATGGCGTGAATTCGCCAGCCTCACACCTCGATATGAGTCAAAAACGGGATAAGGACCCAAGGAGTGCACAATGTTTCTTTCTAGCTAGTGGTGGTGTCAGTGCTTAAACTGGCTGACATTTATATATACTTTTCACCTGTGTGGTTGTTGGAATGCGAGGCACCTTAGATATAGGTCTGTTAGGACCGGGAAACGTGTGTTCAGGAATTGCCAATCCTCAAAAGTAAGAGAGGACCAGCCTTGGAGGTTCCAAAGGATCATAGTGGGGTCCTGAGACATTTGCTAGAGTATCTCGAATCGGAGAGGAGCTTGCCCCTTGCATCGACTCATGATGGAAATCCAATTTTTGATACGTGATATTGCAGTTTTATTTGTAGAGCCTAGTATGGCGACATGATATATGGTACCCATGCCGTCTATGATTGATATTTATGATTGAAATTGTTTTGACACTATACACCTATAATAGTATCAAATGATTTGTTTTAAACATACCAAGCATGTTTGGCTATTATAAGGGAAAACCCTATCCTCCGGCTTGCGTTGCATTGTGTGATGGGACCTGGGTCTTATAATAGCTTCATTTTTTCAAAGAGCATTGCGCTATTTTGTTATATCCACTAGTATTCTTGGGAGGAAACCCATTCCGTGTTATCCGGCGTGGTCCCTTGAATTACTCTCTTTTAAAGTAAAGTTTTAAATAACTGTTTTAGTTCTCACACCAGTCACATGACTGACCTGAGTTTATTGTTTTAACCTAAACTCTGGGTGCCCCTATTTTCCATACGGGCAGCTAGTAGTTTTGGTTTTGCAGATTTATATTCACAGGATCCTGGTTTACAGCTGGAACGATACTCGGAAAGCTCTGTATCTGTGTATTACTTTCAGTTGTGTGTTGTATTATTTTTTCGCTGCTATGTAATTTATTGTAATCTCGGATATTTATCGAATGTGTAATATTTATTCATACTCTATATATTCTTGTATTATGATGGAATTGTTGTAATAAACAATGAAATGTTCTTCTATCTGCGTTCTGATTGGTCTTGTCCTCAATTCTATCCGGTCTTTCCTTACCGGGGAACTTATGGTCGTCTCAAATAGTCTGATCATGGGGGGTCCGTGAATAACTTCGAATTAGGAAATAAAAGGCCATAGTGGGTGGTCCAACCCTGGCAATTTGTTGAGGCAATAAAAGGCTTAGTGCTCATAGTGATGACAATTATATATATATATATATATATATATACACACACATATATATTTCATATTCATCCATACACATACACATTCACATACATATACATCTTTTTAGTTGTAGAACCCATGGAAGATGTGGTTACATGCTATGAAATATTCTAGGATAGAATCCGTGATTGAGGCAAAGGTGTTGTTTGTCAGCGCTTTGTGTTTACTTCAGGTTACCATGGGGGTATGGCCTTGATTGCTTTAGGTAATCTAAAGGACAGAGGATTGGTCAAATATATTAGAAACTAAGGGAGGTCGGATACTGGCCATTAAGGATAGCGCAACATAGTTATTTGGTCATCGTTAGCCAAACAGTCAATGGGAAGAAGATGGTTTCACTTTGGTTGAATGATATTTCTCTTCCAAGACACTCAGGTCGATTACGCAATGCCACAACTGTTCTTTTAGGTTTATTTAAGCATATCTTGTTAATCCGTATAAAGATTCTTTCAAAATGGTGTGGTTTGCAAAACCATCTGTGACATTAAGAGCAGACTAAATAGAAAACCCAACTGAATTCTATGTTACATAGGTATTGGGAAGTCTGCTAGCAGAATTCAGAACATCTATGGTGTATGCATTGGGCATTCCAATGTGGATTTGGATTATTAATGCTCATCTGTGATGTAGACTTTGGGCACTCCATTGTAGATGTAGCTATATGTGCACATTTCTGATTTAGGCATTAGACGTTCCACTGTGGGGGTAGCTTATTCGTGCTCCTAACATATGATGGAAATATCGTTATAGGGCAGGAAGGTTGATCATAATTAGGTGCTTGTGAAAGATACTATGGGATAGTACCTAGGTTTGAGGTGGGCCAAGGGATATACATGTATGTATGGCAAGCGTTCAATGGCACCTCAAAAATGTATCACCCCAATAGCCCTCCTGAAATCCACCTCTCATTTATATTAGTTTAAGTTAGTGGAAAGTGAGAGAATGAGTGGAAGGAGAGAGAGGAGAAATGTGTGGTGGAAAAGTGGGAGGTCATTGGGGTGCTCCACTATTACGGGTGCCATTGAACCTAACTATATATATATATATATATATATACATATACATATTGAAAGTAGATGGGTACAGGGCATACACAATGGAGAAGTCTGAATGATTTATAACAAATCCTAACATAACATAAATGGTTAGTAATCAGAATTTATGTATAAAATATATGCTTTATCTATCACTAAGACATTATGTTGACCACATCCTCATTACAACCCACAGGATAAATGGAACGCAAATTCTAGTGTTATTGTTAGTGCTTGTAAATTATTATACTGTATTTATTCCTCTATGAGTTATTTACTTGAGCTCAGGTGAATATCTTTGCTTATCTGTATGATATCGTTTTCCAATGGATTAGGGTTTTTGTTTTTTGCGAAAATTTAGGACCATTGGGGTGTAGGCTGTCACATTTGGCAATAGAGTTTAAGTAACAGATCCTAAGAATATAACGAGCAAATGCATTCATATTTTGACTATAAATATAAATACAATATATACTAAAACCCTAGCATTCCTACTTATAAAATAAGAACATATGAAAAGTCCCTAGAGATGAATTTGTACATTATTTTATAGTTGGTAAATGTAACCTAGAGTTGTTTGTGATTTCTGATTTATAATATACAATAAGTCTAGTTATGCAAAAAAATTGTTATCCATACGTTATAAAAGGTAGAAAGTATAAGAGTTCCTTAAAGGTAGAGAGATGGATGCTTGTATTTTAGAAAGAAATGATTTAAGTACGGAAAACAAGGATTTAAATGTTTTAAGAAGGAAATACTCCTATAAAATAAGTTAAAAGGCAACTTTGAGTCTAACCCATATATGATTTTGAAAAGGAAGAATTTAAAATAGTATATTCTGAAAGAATTTTTTATATTTTTGAAACCTATTAAGATATTATATTTTTTAGAAGATTTTAAATTAGGTATTTAAAAAGCAAATCAGATTGGAAAAAATTAATGTTTGAATAGAAATGGAAAAATAAAATTGTTAGAAAAATACAAAAATGTTTTAAGTCGTACATAATTCAGAAAGGTGAAATATTGTATAGGTATTGGAAGTGCGAAGACTCTACTTGGAGGATAAAGTAAACTATGGGAATAAGAGGCAGTGCATAATAGCGGCGGTAGTCAATAGAACGTAATTGAAAGTGATCCATGCAAAGGAAGGGGAAGATGGAAAGACAAACGAAAAAAGAAGTGGCAGTTGGTCGGCTACTGGAGCGATCGACTGTGGCAGTTGATCGCCTCGAATAACGGTTGATCCAACTCTTGTTTTTTTATAAGAAGTGTGGTGCTAAGGGCACCCCAATATGTTCTTAATACCACGACTAAGAAATACCATAAGAATTAGTATTACACTTTTCTTAATACTACACACTTAAAAAAATAGGGGCTACCACACTGTTTTACCCTATTTCTATTATTCTCGATATTTGTTCGTCCTCATTTCTAAAACCGATCAACGAGCTAAACTCTATATCTATAACCGATCAACGAATTCGATGTTGCAATGCCGAGGAATATACAAAAGCCGTGAATAAAGTTTGAATTAAGCAAATCGAAGAGGAAATGAGAGATCAGGGTTTTCAAATCACCAAACAATTGAAAGATTACTATACGAATTTAAATTTTCCCGCAAGAGATGCGAAGAGACAACGATTATGAGGGATAAGTTTTTTAGATTAGCTTAGCACGTGATAAATTCGACAAATAATGATTGAGTGAGATATTAGAATGGAGAGGTAATGCGGTACTAGAAAGCATATGTCAAGTAATAAGAAGTTTATGCAGCATGTATCGAACGAGAAATACAACTTATTACAACAAAACACGATACAAGAACGAAGTATAATAGGCAAACTCGTTGTAGTGACAACCAAATTTATAACAATTTGGTTATAATTGAAAGAAAGGATTGAGACAGAAGCTTATAATAAATAAGCTTAAATTATGAGATAAGCTAATCCAAATTTTAGTTGTGGAAATATTATAACACAAAATTATAAATAAAATAGGAAGAAGATTAGAGTAAGCTTATTATAACAAACTTATAATTGAGGAATTAAGTTTAAAGAATATAATAATAAGTGATGGGGTCTGTTCCGATAGCGAGGGATGATTAGGGAAAATAAGTGGCCAATTTAGGCTAATAAACGAATAACTTTAATGAAGAGTGTAATCAGTGAAGATATGAAATAAAGTGAATGAGAAAAATATCAGTCTCCATGAATTCATGGATTCATCTCATTAAGGTTTTGAAATAAGAGGGAAACAATGTTTAAATAGTAGCAGGCATTGACAAATTGAAAGTGGGCCGAATAAATGAAACTGGGCTAATATATATATATATATATATATATATATATATATATATATATATATATACACACACACTAAGTCAGCCTGATACATAATATAAACTAAATAATAGAAATAAATATGCTTCTTCTCAATTATACTCCCCCTCAAGTTGGAGAGTATATATTCTTCATTCCCAACATGCTGCATAGTGACTCCACTCTCGACCCATTCAATGCTTTTGTGAACAGATCGGCTACCTGCTCTCCAGTTCGAACAAACTCAGTTTCAACAATACATTCTTGAATTTTTTTCTCTTATGAAATGGCAGTCTACTTTAATTTTTTCTGTTCGTTCGTGGAATATTGGATTGGAAGCAATATAAATTGCAGGTTGATTGTAGCACCACAACTTAGGCAGCCTTATCCTGTTTCAGATTCAACTCCTTCAACAAGTGCCTTATCCACATTACTTCACACACTGCATTTTCCATAGCTCTATACTCTGATTCTGCACTTGAACAAGAAACAATTGATTGTTTCTTGCTTTTCCAGGATACCAAATTACCCCCAACAAACACACGAAACCATGAAGTTAAGCCTCGGTCAACTTTTGATCCTCCCCAGTTTGTGTCACTAAATCTCTCAATATTCATATGACCATTATTTGCAAAAATAATACCTTGACCTACTATGCCTTTAAGATAGCACAAAATTTGCTTACGAGCTGCCCGGTGTTGAACTGTAGGACTTAACATGAATTGACTGACAACACTTACAGAATAAGCTGTGTGACCTGTGTCAGGAATAGTAACAGAGAAGTAGTTCAACTTACCTACTAAATGTCTATATCTCTTTGTATATCTTATAGGCTTCCCCTCTTTTGTGAAGTTATAATTTGGAGTCATAGGGGTGCTACATGGTTTAGCCGCTAACTTTCCAGTTTGACTTAATAGATCAAGTTTTTGTATTTTCTTTGTGATAAGTATATACCCTCACTACTTCTAATGATTTCAACACCCAAAAAATACTTGAGTTCTCCAAGATCCTTGTTCTGAAATTGAGAGTGGATGAAGTTTTTATGATTACAAATGCCAGCCTCATTACTTCCTATAATAACTATATCATCGGCATACACTACTAACAGAATTATACCTTTATTAGAGATCTTGTAGAATACAGAATAATCATATTTACTCCTCATAATGCCAAATATTTCTATAACCAAGCTGAATTTGCCAAACCATGCCCTTGGATTTTGCTTCATTCCATACAGTGATTTTCTTAATCTACACATCAAGTTTGTTTCCACTGAGCAACAAACCTAGTTGATTGCTGCATATAAACTTCTTTAGTGAGATCCCTATGTAAAAAGGCATTTTTTGATATCTAATTGGTGAAGCTTCCAGCTATATCTGGCTACCATTGATTTAAACAACGTTATAGATGTCATTTTGGCTATAGGAGAGAAGGTTTCATAATAACCAATACCATATGCTTGGGCACAACCTTTGGCAAAAAGGCGAGCCTTAAGCCTTGCCACGGTTCCGTCTGCATTCATTTTGAAAGAGAAAATCCACTTACAACATATTGCCTTTTTTATGGTAGTTTCACTAAATTCCAGGTTTTGCTTTGTTCTAATGCTCTCATTTCATCCATCATTGCTTCACACCATTCTAGTGAAGTTACAGCTTCTCCTACAGTCTTTGGTATAGTGATAGATTCCAATGCTTAAATGAAGATATGTGATGAAGGTGGTAGCTTATTGTATGTCACACAAGAGGTAATATGATATGTACATTTCCTCTTCTCCTTTCTCAAAGCAATAGGTAAGTCTAGGCTTGGGTCAGTCTCAGTTTGGTGTATATTATCTACATGTATGTCCTTTGTGTAACGATTAAGGATTTCACCTGGACCTAATCGATCGCAAAATCGACTAAGACCATTCAAAAACCCGAATACGCTAACTTGGGGTATACAACACATCAGAACAAATAACAAAAGACTTTTATAAACATTATAATAATGTTACATCAGAGTACAAAATATATCAGAGTACATCGAATATAATACAGCGGAAAATAATTTACAATAAATGTAATACAATGCAGCGGAAGACTATCATTGCTCTGGCCATAGCTTTAAGCTTCGATCCAGAATCCTGCCTAATAAATAGATATCTGTAAAACAAGTCACTCGACTGCCCCTGTGGAAAAGAGGGAACCCGAGTTTGCAAGTGAAACAAACTACAGGTCAGTCCTGGGACTGGTATGAGAAATCTTACTTAATCTATTTAATAAAGGCTAATCACAGGACCACGCAGCTAACGCGGAATGGGTTTACTCCATTGGATTGCCGGTGCATAAATAAAGTAAATCGTTAAACAACGCAATGCTTTTTAGAAAAATGAAACCATTATAAGACTCAAGTCCCATCACACAATGCAACGCAAACCGGAGGATAGAGTTTTACGTTATAATGGTAAAAAAATGCTTGATACGATAAAACGGATTTGATATTATTATTAGTGTCTATAAGTTTCAAAAACATTTCAATCATAATGTATCAATCATAGACGGCATAGCTACCATATACTATGTTGCCATACTAGTTCTACAATAAAAACCGTATGGTGTCATATTGAAAGTTAGATTTCCATCATGAACCAAGACAAGAGATAGTCCTTACCGAATTCGAGACAATCTAGCCTACCATGTCTCAGGATACAACCGCAACTGCACCTAGGAGCGCCGGGGCCGTTCCACAAATATGTTAGTGGATTAGTTATGCCTAAACAATACGTCTCCCCTCCCTACGGGGCGTAAAATAGAGCCACTAGGGACTCAAATCCGAGGTACCTTGTTTTCTACCATCCACATAAGTAAAAATGTCTGGGCTTGTAAAACCCAGACACCACTTCTAGCTAGAAAGAAACGAATGTTCTCCCTAGGGTCCTTCTCCCGTTTCTGGTTCATACCGGGGTGTGAGGCTCGTGAAGTATCGCTACACAAAGCTATGCTAAATAAGACGTGCTTTGATCATCAACCACAAGGCTCTGCCTTTAAACAAAAGCCTTGATCAATTGCATCTTAGCATGCCACATAGTCAATCCATTCCATACCATTGATTTCTGCCAATATATAACCTCTAAGCTCATACGTCTCAGAGAAGGGTGTTAAGCAAGAGAATAAATTCTCCGCCACCAAACAGATATATATTTAGCAGAGATCAACGAATACAGCATAAAGGAATACAACGTCAGACATACCATCCATTTACAAGTCCATTCTGGGTCTGAACGAAACCGAAGATAACTTATTCCTCGTCCCATATGTCCAATACCGGAGAGAGGTGCTTGCATATCCGGTCGATCTCTAAGTGCGTCTGGACGATCACCACTTATTACCTTGTCTTGGGATGCCTCCCAATCAAGACATCAGTAATCATCCAAACGATGTGAAGATCTCTGGTCTTCAACCACCGTCTTCATCTTCGACTTTTAATCGTTGTAGTAATTATTTAGAATGTATTAAACCCGGTCTTTTGGAATAACTCACGTATTTTAAATCAATAATTAGGTTCTATAGAAACACATCATATGCCTCATTCCAATTCAAAATATTCTTTTAAATAAATATTCATATTATTAGGGAAAGGTCCCCATTAATTTTATCAAGAAAAATTCTTTTAAATTTATTCTTTAACCTTCTTTTTAAATACTCATTAAAACTCCTATTTGGTTTTAATCTCAAAAATCCTTATTTAAAGATTATTCAACTTTAGGAAATTAGTCTTGTCTTTAACTGGGTTAAAGAACCGATGTCATTTAAAACACAATTCACGATAAACCCAAAATCACCTTCCATTAAATATGGAATTTTCACAGAAATCAAATCAATATATAATCGATATAAATCTTCGTATCAGACTAGTAATATAAATGGAATAACGATAAAGCCTTTTAAATTTCATATATAATAATGGTCTTCTTTTACAGAAGCTCATCTCGATTATTATTAAATCAAATTCTCTTCAATTCCAATTTAATATATTAAATTGGAAAACTTTACTTTGGAAAATTTCCATTAAATCTTAATAAAAAGATTTATAAATTCCAAACTATATTTCCACTGTTAGTCGGGTTGAAAAACAAATGTCGTTTAAAACACCGTTCACAATAAATCCAATTCACATTTCATTTTATTCCAATTATTAAATATAATTGGAAACTCTAATAGTTTCAATTAAAGATTTATTCTCTTTACAACTGTGTTTAACAACAGTTTTATTGAAGGCAATATTCACGACAAACCCAAAAATCCAATTTATTCTATTTAATTCCAATTAAATATTAGTAAATTAGAAAACTTCATTAAATCTTAATTGAAAGAATTATTCTAGTTAATAACTAGTTCATTTCGATAAAAATATATTTTAATCTTTTCAAAATTGGAATTTTTCATCCAAATGCTTTTCAAATCATTTATTATGATTTTACATAATTTTTCCACATTTTTAATAATTTTATTAAGGCCATTTCAGTCGATTTATATAACGGTCATCGAACTGCATTTACAATGACCCTTTCTAAAATTGATTTGGACATAACTCCAAATCTAACCGTTAGATTTCAATACTCTTACATTCATCGGAAAGCTCTTTTCGATACGAACCCAACGATTCTGGTCTTCGGAGAATTCGACGGTCGGATCTCCCGTTACATCAATTTGAAGTTAATGGTTGAAATTCGCGAACAGTCGCTGAGCGGCGCGTTCTAATTCATGCCATTATATATATATGTATGTATATATGTATATATTATATATATCATCGATTTCCTTGTTAAAACGTATTTTATAAAATATTTATGAATTCATTTAAAAACGATTTTTAATTTCATTTTCAATTTTAAATCAAAATTGAATATTCTATGTTTATATCATATTAAAATATTAATATTTTCAAAATATTATATTTTAAAATCACTACTTTTTTATAATCATTATAAAATGAATAAAATCAATCGATAAACCCTATTTGGGTAAAAATGGCGTTTGCAACTTAACTCGGCTTCATATTTTTATATTTTTGTGCCCATTCTAAGATGGACATAGAAATCATAACTTTATTATTTATTTTAAAATACTTTTTATATTAAAACATTCTTTATTTTAAAATACTCTTTATATTAAAATTTTCTTTTAAAAATTTTCTTTATTCTAAATCGGAATGCGACCCAATCCATTACCATATAAATTCAGTTATATGGATCTCATACATTGCATATATTCAACAATAATGATAAACAATCATCAAACAATCCATTCACATCCAAAGTGAAGTTTATAACTGTGTGAGCATTAAAATAAATAAATAACGCTCATCACATACTGTCAATCCATCGATTGACAATTATTTAAATATTGGGACTAGTGTGTCAAATATCATCCCAATACCCGTGTGGGGTTTTCAACCAACAACAATTTATATAAATAAATCATTGGTTAATAGATTTAACCAATTATACTTTGGTTTGCATTATTTCTAATATCGCTAACATAATAATGTTAATATTAAAGGAATGTACAATTTTCTACTTCTCTAACATGTTAATGTTAATATTAAACAAATGTACATTTTCTACTCCTATAACATGTAAATGTTAATATTATAGAAATGTGCATTTTCTAATATTAAACATTTTTATTATGTTAAAACATTTTATCAAACTTGAATCTTTTTTAATGATTCATTCTTTCACATTAAAAATGTAATTTTTTAATGTGAACAAATTTCCATTTCATATAATGATCATTTTTAACCTTTTATAATATACAATAAAAATGTAAATTTTTATTGTTAATAAACTTCATTTCAAATAATGATCTTTTTAACAAGTTCTATTTATACAATAAAAATGTGATTTTTATTGTTTAACCAATTTTATTCAAACATGAATATTTTCATATTTGATATATATATATATATATATATATATACACAATAAAAATGAGATTTTTACATGACAATTCTAATTCACATAAAAGGATACGTTTAGAAGACAATTCTAATTCACATAAAATGATATTTTATAAGGCAATTCTAATTCACCATAAAAATGATATTTTTTTATATGGCAATTCTAATTCAACATAAAAATGATATTTTTATGTGACACAAATATAATTCTACAAAAGATGATATTTTGTTTTGACACAAATATATTTAACAAAAATGTTATTTTGTTTTTGACACAAATATTATTCAACAAAAATGATATTTTAACTAACATGACGTTTCAAATGAAAATGATATTTTTAAATAAATGACATTTTTTATTTAAATGACATTTTCTAAATGAATGATATTTCTAAATGGATGACTTTTCAAAATCAATGACATTTTTATTCTAAATAAACATTTCTAACTAAATTGTTATTTTAAATCTAAATAAACATTACTAACTAAAACGTTATTTTTAATCTAATATAACATTCCTTAACAAAAATGTTATTTTTAATCTAATAAAATATTTCTAACAAAAGTGACATTTTTAATCTAATAAAACATTTTATAACAAAATGTTATTTTATTTCTAATGCAACATTTTATGATAAATATGTTATTTTCTTTTTTTCTCTAATGCAACAGATGATAATTTTATTCTAATATGACATATTTTACTAAAATGACATTTTAAACTAAAATGACGTTTTTAACTAAGATGACAATTTTACTCTAACATGACATATTTTACTTACAAAATATGATTTCTACATGAATGACACATTTGTTGACCAAATACGATTTCTACATAAATGACACATTTATTGACAAAATATGATTTCTACATAAATGACGCATTTATTAACAAAATAAATTTTTTCTACATAAGGGACATATTTGTTCTAATATAACATTCCTAATGAAAATGACACTTTTAACATGTCATGGCATTATTCTAACATAAATTATATTATAACATGATATTATCCTAACATAAACAATGTTGTTTTTAATTAACATGACATATAATAACAAAAATGATGTTTTCCTTTAACATGTCATATAATAACAAAAATGATGTTTTTCTTTAACATGTCATATAATAACAAAAATGATGTTCTTATATTTAACATTTCTAATTCAACAAAAATGTTATTCTTATATTTAACATTTCTAATTCAAAAAAAATGTTATTCTTATATTTAACATTTCTAATTCAACAAAAATGTTATTCTTATATTTAACATACCATGATCCTAACAAAACATTATCTAGATAATTGACATTTTTATTTACACAATTAAAGATTATATTTTTACCTTACAAAAATGTAATTCAGCAATTCATCACACCACAGTCAATCAATCAATCTAGATTTTATATATATGGCGCATATATTTAATATCACAACCACAATCAACATATATGTATATATATTAGTTTTAATTTTTAAATCGAGAAATCTCACCATGATTTTATCTGAATTTCCAACATGCTCTGTTTAACCTCTAATCAGTTCCATGTTGTAGATCTCATCGTTGTGATTCCAACGCATCCAGTTTCGTTCCATTCGGTGTTCATATGTAAAAGATATGACATTATAAACACTAATTACAATTTGCGATAATTAAAATTTAATTCATTTAATTAGTCCACTTCCAATCCCTTAATTACCCTTGATATTTATCTTCCACTGCTAATTCAAAATACTGGAGCACAAAACCCATCGTCGGTTTAGTTTCTCTACTCATGCACCGGGATTCGCTCCACAATTGGTCGATCCAACCCTATCATGTCAAAGCCACCACTATCGCCCATCATCACCTGGCCACCCGATCAAATCGCCCTCCTCCACAGTTCCGAAAAGCCACCTAAACTGCCACTGCTTGAGGCAGGAAATCGGCCTCCAGAGTTGATTACATTCGATCATAGCAGTTCACCCTGTAGATCTCGCGGAGCTCTCCATTGTTGGTTATAAAAGTCTTTGATTTCGTTGCATGGTAGAGGAGTTAGAAGAGGAAGAAGATGGTTGTGTTTCAGCCGTTGAAGATAAAGGGGGGCAGCGGCTGATTATGTTTTAGGGTTTCTAGACTAGGTATTTATAATATTTTATTAACTAATTTTTCTAGTTTTCACAAAAAAGCCCGTTAATTTCTAACAACTCCAAATTCAGCCCAAACAATGTTGCTTATAGCCAAACACCCCTATTCCAGACACAATGGACTAGGTCCCGTCAGCCCGTTTGATCGTCTCAGCCCACTTTTCTTTATTTTAAAATATAAATCATTTAACTATTTAATTTGATCGTACATTTAAATTTACCGGGGCCACATACTAACACTAAAAATTCCCGAAAAATTATTTCCAGCTATGTTTTGATGATACGGCCCTAACAAAACAAATTTCGTCGAATTTCGAGACCTTTTGAAAAATGGCCATTTTCTGGTCGATTGAAATTGACAAAACACATTTTCCTTTCCACGCTCACATAATGATTCCAAAAATTATATAAATTGGAATCTTGCAATAATTTGACATTCCGGATCCAACCAAAGTGGTTTCGTCGAAAACGAAGCTCGTTTGTAAAATGGCTATATTTAATATTAATATATATATAAATTCTACAGCGATTATTTTGAATATTCAACTAACCATAATTTTTTATTCCTGCTATGAAATTTCAATTTTTCGGATTCGTTGGAAAGATATTTTTAAATAGATTCTAATATTTTTGTTTTTACTAAAATCCGATTTATTTTGCATCTTGTATATTCAGTCAAAGTTCGAATTCAAATTTTCAAACTACCGCGCTGCTCCTTTTATAATTAAAATATAAATATTCGTTCTAACTTCAATTTAAATAAATTTTTAATCGTTATTATTTAAAATAAATTATTTTAAATATTCAAAATTCTCTAAAATTGCTATTTAAATTGGTTCCAAAATTCCGGGTAGTTACAATCTCCCCCACTCAAAATCTTTTCGTCCTCGAAAAGGAACGGAGTTGAAAGTTGTTTAATAAATAATTCAACTTTCATTCTTTTATTGGTTTTAATAATTTTATTAGTTGAACTAATAATCACACAACACAACCATCAATCAATTAGTTGATTAGCTTTCAAAATATATATAACTTTTATATATTCAAAATCATATTTTCTAAGATCGGATTATGTATATAATCGCAAATAAGTTAATTGCGTACTGGTCACTCTGAAGTCATTCTAGTGCATCACTAACCCCATCTCTAATGAGTTTTCTCATTCTAGGATACTACTGATCCTATCTTTAATGAGTATTCTTTTATAGGATATTACTAATCTGACCTCTGATGAGTCTTTTGTTCAGTTCTAACGAGTTGTACACCAAAGATTTGAGCTAACCAAAGCTCTGATACCAACTGTAACGATTAAGGATTTCGCCCGGACCTAATCAATTGCAAAATCAACTAAGACCATTCAAAAACCCGAATACGCTAACTTTGGGTATACAACACATCAGAACAAATAACGGAAGACTTTTATAAACATTATAATAATGTTACATCAGAGTACAGAATATATCAGAGTACATCGAATATAATACAACTAAAAATAATTTACAATAAATGTAATACAATGCAGTGGAAGACTATCATTGCTTTGGCCACAGCTTTAAGCTTCGATCCAGAATCTTGCCTAATAAATAGATATCTGCAAAACAAGTCACTCGACTGCCCGTGTGGAAAAGAGGGCACCCGAGTTTGCAAGTGAAACAAACTACAGGTCAGTCATGGGACTGGTATGAGAAATCTTACTTAATCTATTTAATAAAGGCTAATCACAGGACCACGTCGCTAACGCGGAACGGGTTTACTCCAATGAATTGCCGGTGCATAAATAAAGTAAATCGTTAAACAACGCAATGCTTTTTAGAAAAATGAAACCATTAAAAGACTTAAGTCCCATCACACAATGCAAGGCAAACCGGAGGATTGAGTTTTACCTTATAATAGTAAAAAATGCTTGATACGATAAAACGGAATTGATATTATTATTAGTGTCTATAAGTTTCGAAAACATTTCAATCATAATGTATCAATCATAGACGGCATAGCTACCATATACTATGTCGCCATACTAGTTCGACAATCAAAACCGTATGGTGCTGTATTAGAAGTTGGATTTCCATCATGAACCAAGGCAAGAGATTGTCCTTACCGAATTCGAGACAATCTAGCTTACCATGTCCCAGGATACAGCCGCAACTGCACCTAGGAGCGCCAAGGCCGGTCCACAAATATGTTAGTGGATTACTTATGCCTGAACAATATGTCTCCCTGCCCTACGTGGCGTAAAATAGAGCCACTAGGGACTCAAATCCGAGATACCTCGTTTTCCATCATCCACATAAGTAAAAATATCTGGGCTTGTAAAACCCAAACACCACTTCTAGTAAGAAAGAAACGCACGTTCTCCCTGGGGTCCTTCTCCCGTTTCCGGTTCATACCCAGGTGTGATGCTCGTGAAGTATCGTACACAAAGCTATGCTAAATAAGCTGTGCTTTGATCATCAACCACAAGGCTCTGCCTTTCAACAAAAGTCTTGATCAATTGCATCTTAGCATGCCACATTGTCAATCCATACCATACCATTGATTTCTACCAATATATAACCTCTAAGCTCATACGTCTCAGAGAAGGGTGTTAAGCAAGAGAATAAATTCTCCGCCACCAAACAGATATATATTTAGCAGAGATCAACGAATACAGCATAAAGGAATACAACGTCAGACATACCATCCACTTACAAGTCCGTTCTGGGTCTGAACGAAACCAGAGACACCTTATTTCTCATCCCATATGTCCAATTCAAGAGAAAGGTTCTCGCATATCCGGTCGATCTCCAAGTACGTCTAGACGATCACCACTTATTACCTTGTCTTGGGATGCCTCCCAATCAAGACATCAGTAATCATCCAAACGATGTGAAGATCTCCGGTCTTCAACCACCGTCTTCATCTTCGACTTTTAATTGTTGTAGTAATTATTCAGAATTGGTTAAACCCGGTCTTTCCGAATAACTCACATATTTTATAATCAATAATTAAGTGCTATAGAAACACATCATACGCCTCATTCCAATTCAGAATATTCTTTTACATAAATATTCATATTATTAGGGAAAGGTCCCCATTAATTTTATCAAAGATAAATTCTTTTAAATTTATTCTTTAACCTTCTTTTTTAAGATTCGTTAAAACTCCAATTTGGTTCTAATCCCAAAAATCCTTATTTAATGATTATTCAACTTTAGGAAATTAGTCTTGTTTTTAACTGGGTTAAAGAACCAATGTCATTTAAAACACAGTTCACGATAAACCCAAAATCACCTTCCATTAAGTATGGAATTTTCACAGGAATCAAATCAATATACAATCGATATAAATCTCCGTATCAGACTAGTAATATAAATGGAATAACGACAAACCCTTTTAAATTCCATATATAATAATTGTCTTCTTTTACAGAAGCTCATCTCGATTATTATTAAATCGAATTCTCTACAATTCCAATTTAATATATTAAATTGGAAAACTTTACTTTGGAAAATTCCCATTAAATCTTAATAAAAAGATTTATAAATTCCAAATTATATTTCCACTGTTAATCGAGTTGAAGAACAAATGTTGTCTAAAACACCGTTCACAATAAAACCAATTCACATTTCATTTTATTCCAAATACTAAATATAATTGGAAAATCTAATAATTTTAATTAGAAGATTTATTCTTTTTACAACTGGGTTTAAGAACAGTGTTATTGAATACACCATTCACGACAAACCCAAAAATCCAATTTATTCTATTTAATTCCAATTAAATATTAATAAATTAGAAAACTTCATTAAATCTTAATTGAAAGATTTATTCTAGTTAATAACTAGTACATTTCGATAAAAATATATTTTAATCTTTTCAAAATTGGAATTTCTCGTCCAAATGCTTTTCAAATCATTTATTATGATTTTACATAATTTTCCACATTTTTAATCATTTTATTTAGGCTATTTCAGTTGATTTCCATAAACGGTTATCGAGCTGCATTTACAACGACCCTTTCTAAAATTGATGTGGACATAAGTCCAAATCTAACCGTTAGATTTCAAAACTCCTATACTCATTGGAAATCTCTTTTCGATACGAACCCAACGGTTTCGGTTAGGAGAATCTGACGGTCGGATCTCCCGTTACATCAATTTGAAGTTAATGGTCGAAATTCGCGAACAGTCAATGCGCGGCACGTTCTATTCATACCATTAAATATAAATATTATATACCATCGATTTCCTTGTTAAAATGTGTTTTATAAAATACTTATGAATTCATTTAAAAATGATTTTTAATTTCATTTTCAATTTTAAATCAAAATTGAATATTCTATGTTTATATCATATTAAAATATTAATATTTTCAAAATATTATATTTTAAAATCACTACTTTTTGATAATCATTATAAAATGAATAAAATTGATCGATAAACCCTATTTGGGTAAAAATGGCGTTTGCTACTTAATTCGGCTTCATATTTTTGTGCCTATTCTAAGACGGACATAGAAATCATAACTTTATTCTTCACTAAATTTATTTTAAAACCCTTTTTATATTAAATATTATTTATTTTAAAATACTCTTTATATTAAAATATTCTTTTAAAAATGTTCTTTATTCTTAATCGGAATGCAACTCAGTCAATTACCATATAAATTCAGTTACATGGATCTCATACATTGCATATATTCAAGGATAATGATAAACATTTGTAACACCCCGTATTTTCTATGAATATTAAATTTGGAAAAATGAAGAATACTTAATTTTTAGAAGAAGAATTAAGTAAAACAGACTATACCATTGCGTTCATCTCAAAATTCTGGTCAAGATGGGCCTAAAGTTTGCGTTAAACAGATAATGTATGAGAAAGTTATGGACCTTGGAAGTTTGTATACATATAAGGTAAATGTATTTATATATATATAAATTAATAAGATAAAATCGATCTAAAATTCAAGAAAAAATTCAAAACAGCGGAAGCGAGAAGGCAAAATGTCGAACTGACCTATTTTTTGGGTCGACCCGAGACTCGCTGGGTCGACCCGGGGTCGACTCGGGGTGTTTAGAGTCGGTCCCATCGGCCCAGAATGGCTTGTGACGAATTCTTGTGTTTTAGGGCATACGTGGCGTTCTATGATTGGCCTAATGACGATTTTCTTGGACTAGATGGTTTGGATAGATCCTATGTTGATCTAAAGGCTCTAATTAATCCTACACATCTATAAATACATATCTAAACTTAACCCTAACCTCATAACCCTATTCTATGATGCCACCATGTCGTCCATCTCTAAACTAGCCTAGCCTCCTTCTTCTTCTCCAAACTAGAAATCAAATTAGAGAGCTTCAAATTAAAGTAAATATTTTCTGCTCCAATCAACAAAGAGATATTAGAACACTACAACATCAAATAATTCTCCTTTTCTAATCCTATAGCTACAAGTTCAGTTATTATTCAGATTTGAACACATAATAGGAATCATGACTGTAATGAATCAAATCCAGAACTATGCCTAATTATAATGATAACCAATTCTGATTCATTCTTATTCTTTTATCAAATCTGAGATTACATATGCCTGTAAGACTGTTACTAGTGATATAATTGAATCTATCTGGTTGTACATCAAATTGGTGGTTCTTTTATGTTCAGTACTATCGAATCTTTGTGCCTATGATGTAACTTACTCAGTTTGCTCATGTTTATTGTTAATGTACAACAAATCTATTGGAACCATGATTCTTGTGTTTGGTACACCTTTACATGGTTATTCTCTTGTGTCAATTCTTGCGTTTCTTCTCTATTCCTCCTTTTGTTTTATTTTATGAATACTTGGTTCAATTGGAAACCTAGTTTGAATCTTGTTGTACGTACGATTGTAACGCGGTGAATTGGGTATAACTTATTGGAGTAATTTTGGACATAACAAGTAAATGAGACATAACTTTAATTGACTACAATTGTGGATAATTGGCATACAAAAATCTAGACTTGGGCATGTATGGTAAATATGTAAACTGGCTAAAAGATGAACATGCCTAACCCGAGGTTAGATTGAGTTGCGGTGTAAGGCTGCCCGGAACCGCCCAGCACATCCAGCGACCGCAACAACGGATCTAATGTGAGAGGTTAGCGCATTAAGCCCAAAACCCGAGGTTAGAATGAGTTTGCGGTAGAAGTCTGCCCCGGAACTGCCCGACACATCCAGCAACCGCAAACAACAGTTCTAATGTGAGAGGTTGGTGAATTAATGAATGAATTAATGCTAATGAACAGACATGCTAAGAATGGTAAGGTTATGTAACATATGAATATGCGACACTTAACCAATACAACATGTTAATTAAACAAATGGGTGGGTCTAGGTTAAATTAATAACACTTAACCGTTATAACATGTTGATTAGGAAACCTTAGTAACGGGGACCCATTTCAGCAGCAACCCACATAGATGTATCATGGTACCCTGAACTAGGCAGGGTGGGGGCACGATTACTGGGCTGATTATAAGCAGTCAAAATAGCGGCAGGTGGTGCGTAGTGTAGGTTCCGACGAAGTACGGGCGTGCACGTATTCCATAGTGGAAAAATCAGGCACTAGGCATCAGTAGTTATACACTATGCATCTTGAATTGTGTCGGGTTTCCATCAAAGGGATTGATACACCCCATAGTGGGACCAACACAGGTATCTACAAACAAGTGGGGCCGAATGACACAAGTAATAAATACATGCGAGTAGAAGCCGATGATAAAGGGATCATTTTGTTATGAACATATGAGGCTAGATGAAACAATTGTTTGTAGGTGTAGAGAAATAGAAATGAGTGCGATAACATATTCAGTTTATCTTTCCTTACCTTGTCTTATCTTATCTTGTTACTATGGTATTGTCTTATATTCAGCTTATCCATGTCATGATCCTTTTTCCTATTTACATGCTGAAAATCACTAGGCTTACTAGGCTTATGTCTGACTTGTTTTCTTTTCTTACGGTCCGCCCCCCGGTCCGCAAAGAGGGAATACTTTAGCTTAGTTCAGAACTTTTCCAGCTTGAAGAGAGTAGATGTATTGCTTGGATTCTCTTTTCTTGGGCTATGGCTGTGGTTACACTTTTATTGGGGATTTATTCCGCTTACTACTGTTTTATGCTTCTTTATGTATTTGGAGTTTTTAATCAAGAAAGAGGTTTTATTGTAATGACTTGGAAGTTGGGTTTTGAGACAATGGTTGTAATGTTTTGACTATACCACGCTGCTTATGAAATAATTTCAGTTTTTCCCGCTATTTATATGTATGCCTTGTAAATTATTTGTATCTTTTACCTATAATGCTTCACCGAAGTTAATGCATTCCCTTTGTGAGTGACCTCGATGGAGGTGGGGTGTTTCACTTGGTTTCAGAGCCAGGTTACCAGATCAGATAAAAAAATTTGAAAACTATTTTTTGAAAAGAAGTTTTAAAGAAGCATTTTCAAGAAAAGTGTTGTTTTATTTTAAAGGTATATTCCCCAAAACCATATGCACTATATTTCTATCCTTTGTTTTGAATCTTTTATTTTCATTTCAGCATGTCTGGGGATCTTAATCTTCCAGAGGGAGTCACTATACCCGGATGGTTCCGTAGGTATTTGGAAGCCATGACACCCGCCGAAGGCCAAGGAGACATCCTCCATCTGTACCCATCGTTCCTCCTCCTCCTCCATGTGTGAATGCTTTCTCGAAGATATGTAGAGACTTTCGGGCTATGACGGAAAGAACTTTAATGAGACTGAATCATTTGTGGAAGCAAGAAACTGGCTCAAGGAAACAGAAGATTTGTTTGGTATCTTCGAAGTGGACGATAGATAGAAGATACAGATGGCTATATGGTTACTTAAGGACGAAGCCTCTTTCCGGTGGGAAGTTACTAATGCTAAGAGACCAGCTGAAACTTTGGAGGATTTCAGAATGAGGTTTGAAATGAAGTTCCTCTCGCAAGCTGAACAAAGCCTACAGATGGAGAAGTTCTTAGCACTCAAACAGGGAAGCCTATCGGTTAAGGAATACGTCAACAAGTTCAACCAGCTGGCTAGATTCGGACTGGAGTTGGTAAACACTCCACATAAAAGGGCTCTCCGTTTCTCTAAAGGGTTAAACGAGCCACTGAACGACCTAGCTATGTCCCATATACCTATGGGCGCGACCTATGAGAGATTGTGGATATGACACTGTTATAGGAGGAAGACAAGGATGGGAAGA
Organism: Allium sativum; assembly: GCA_030737875.1. Lineage (NCBI taxonomy): Eukaryota > Viridiplantae > Streptophyta > Magnoliopsida > Asparagales > Amaryllidaceae > Allium > Allium sativum. Next base: position 459,347,603 of record CM060922.1, read on the forward strand.
AAGATGCAAAGATGGAAGAACCTCTAGACAAGAAAGTGGAGGGATCGCAAAATAAGAAGACGGATTCCAAGAAGGGCAGGAAGCATAACAAACCCCGTGTCAAGAGGAAGTGTAATTTTTGCGGCATACCTGGACATCTGGTTAAGGACTGCAGGAAGAATAAGAGGAAGATGGGTGGTTGTTTTCAATGTGGCGAGACAGGACATATGGCTAAGGACTGCCTAAGAAGGAAAGGGCAAGGGCAGAGGACTGGATCTACTTCTGGAGGGCAGATTCACGGTCTCACAGCACCTACGCAAGAAAGAGGTAGAAACATTTCTGTTGAGAGTTTAGTTTATCTTTCCGATCATCCTGTTCGTACTCTTTCTGGCGTTTCGCACTCTTTTATATCTACTGCTTTAGTTGAATCTCTGCACTTAGATACCAGTATAGCAGAGAATCCCATGGTTGTTTCAAATGCAATTAGGGGTTCAACTTATTTATCGATGATTTATTTGGATTTGGAAATTACTATACTAAGCATTGGGTTTAGATGTAATGCTTATGTTTTGGGTTCCACGGGATATGGGTTGATTATCCAGTAATGGTGCCTTTCTTGATTGTGAAAAGAGAGTGGTTAGACTTATAACTCGCCTCGGTAATACTCTCGAAATCTCTTGTAATCCTATGAATTCTGTTATGCTTAGCTACCTAGAATCTCTTGATGTGTCTGTTGAAAATTTGCAATCTGTTAGAGTAGTCCGTAAGTACTCAGATGTCTTTGAAGAAGTGAAGGGTTTACCTCCAAAGCGAGAGATAGATTTCTGCATATACCTAGTTGATAATGCAAAACTAGTTGCTTTACCTATTAGACACGTGGCTCCAAGGGAAAGGAAGGAGCTCAGCAAGCAAGTCAAAGAGTTGCTCGAAAAGGGGTTCATAAGGCGGAGTATTTCTGAATGGGGTGCTCCAGTAGTGTTCGCAATCAAAGAGGATGGTTCACTTCGCCTATGTGTGGATTATAGGGAGCTAAACAAGCTAACCAAGAAGAATAGGCACCCACTTCCAAGAATAGACGACTTGTTCGACCAGCTTGTAGGTGCATCAGTTTTCTTCCAACTAGATCTGGCCACCGGATTTCATCAGGTAAGAGTGGCTGAAGACAGCATAGATAAGACCGCGTTCAGGACCTCAGATGGTTTCTTTGAATGGCTTGTCATGCCTTTCGGCTTGACAAACGCATCCGCCTATTTCGTAGACTTGATGAGTAGGGTGTTTAGGTAGTTCCTTAATAAGTTTGTAGTGGTCTTTGTGGACGACATTTTGATTTTCTCAAAAAGTGAGGAAGAACATGCGTTTCATTTAAGGGAAGATATGGATACTCTTCGAGCACATCGGCTGAAAGCAAAATTCTCCAAATGCCATTTTTGAGAGAAGAAGTAAGGTTTCTTGTACATGTGGTGTCCAAAGAGGGAATAGTTGTGGATCCCGCAAAAGTAGTTATGGTGCAAGATTGGAAGATTCCACAGAATGCAACCGAAGTACGAAGTTTTCTCGGACTAGCGGGCTATTATAGAAAGTTCATTAAAGACTTCGCGAAGATCTCATCCCCACTTACAAGATTGACGAAGAAGAACCTAACTTTCGCGTGGGATTTGGATTGTGATGTTTCTTTCCAACGATTGAAAAAGGCACTAACAACACCCCCAGTCCTGACATTGCCTAATGGGAGTAAGATGTTTACAGTATACGCAGACGCATGCGGTACAGGATTAGGCGCTGTCTTGATGCAAGAAAGCAAGGTAGTTTGTTATCGGGGAAGGTAGTTGAAGGTACATGAGAAGAACTACCCAACTCATGATTTTGAACTAGCTGCCATTGTTTTCGCTCTTAAGTCATGGCGTCATTATGTACTAGGAGAAAGGTTTGAATTGTTTACTGACGATAGATCATTAAAGTACCTTTTCTCACAAAAAGATCTTAACTTAAGACAACTAAGGTGGATGGAATTTCTTGCCTCGTACGATTTTGAGATTGCTTATACCCTTGGCAAGGGCAATGTGGTAGCAGATGCCTTAAATAGGAAAAAGTCGACCCTAAGTCCTCTCTTTGTGGAAGGGCAAAACTTGGAGTACATAGCAACCTTTAACTTTAGACCCTCTTTTGAGTTTGTACCTGGTTTGTTAGCAATGATAGAGGTGCGGCCTACGCTTTTGGACTCAATAGGAACCACACAACGTGGAGACCCTCAGATAGTTGATATAATGGATAAGTTAATTAGAGGTGAGACTTCTAGTCACCTCAATAGATACTCCATAGATGACAAGGGTTGGTTGAGACGGGATGGAAGACTATGTGTCCCACAAGCAAGGGATTTGGTGAAGACAGTTCTTGAAGAAGCACACCATTTTAACTTGACCATACTCCCAGGTGGAGACAAGATGTATAAAGACATGAAAAGGGTTTTCTTTTGCAATGGCATGAAGAAGTATATAGCTGAATTCATCTCGAAATGCTTGATATGCCAGCAAGTCAAGGCGGAGCAGAAGAAGCCTGGTGGTCTGCTTCATCCTCTAGAGGTCCTATAGTGGAAATGGGATAGCATTTCGATGGACTTTATAGATGGTTTGCCTAGGTGAAGAAGGGGCAATACCAGTATTTGGGCAATAGTTGACAGGCTCACTAAAAGCGCTCACTTTATACCTGTTAAGAGTAGGAGGACTGCCTCATCATTAGCATCCATTTATCTTAAAGAGGTAGCTCAACTACATGGGATACCCTCTAGCATAGTAAGTGATCGAGATCCTATCTTTACGAGTGAGTTTTGGAAGAATTTGCAAGAGGCTATAGGCACACAGCTATGCTTAAGCACTGCCTATCACCCTCAAACTGATGGTTAGAATGAAAGGGTGAATAAAGTAATAGAAGACCTTTTGAGATTATGCATTCTTTATTTTGGAGGAACGTGGGAAGATCATCTTCCTTTAGTGGAGTTTGCCTACAACAATAGCTACCAAGCCACCATAGGCATGACACCCTTTGAGGCTTTATATGGAAGACCATGCCGATCTACAGACAAGCTCGTACTTGGGCCCGACATGATCAGAGAAACTTCAGAGAAGGTGGACTTGGTACGAAGATGAATGAAGACCGCACAAGATAGACAGAAGTCCTATGCGGATAAAAGAAGGACCAACTTTGAGTTTGAGGTTAGAGATAGGGTTTTCCTTAAAGTATCCCCTTTGAGGAATTTCATTCTCTTTGGATCCATAGGAAAATTGGCACTAAAATTTGTTGGGCCATTCCCTAGCATTGAAAGGATTGGGGCGATGGCTTATAGAGTAGAGCTTCCTGAAAGATTGGCTGGAATTCATAATGTTTTTCATGTTTCTCATCTACGAAAGTGCTTACATGAGTCTGCGAAAGTTGTGGAGTCGAGCATACTAGAGGAAGTGGAAGTGGAACGAGAAGCGATGGCAAGAAGAGTTCCAACTCGTATCTTGGGAACAGAAGTTAAAAAGCTACACAATCATGAGGTCAAGCTAGTTAAAGTAAAACGGAGTGACGCTGAAGGAGACGCGACTTGGGAGACTGAAGACAAGATACACACAACCTACCATTTTCTTTTTGATGGTACATCCTTGATCTCTTTTTCCATAAGTTTATGCATGCTTGTATCAATCATTTAAGTATATCTCCTCGGTCCTATTCTTGTTCCTTAAGTAGAAACCAATGAATGTAAACATGTATTTGAAACATGTTATGATTGATGGTCGCAAGCGGATGCTAATGGTTGCTCGTGGATGCATATACACACATTAGGTACTAGATCGGCTCAGTCACTTTCATATTGCATATGCATATATGTGTAACAACCCGTATTTTTATAACATATTAAAACAAGAAATCAAGGCAGAATTAAATTTTAAATTCAAAATCCGGGGAAACGGGTTACGACATTGCGTTCATCTCGAAATTTTACATGAAATAGAGTCCGAGTTTTCGAAAATCAGAGTCCGGATGAAGAAGTTACGGCCTGTACAAGTTTCAGCAGTTTTCAGGCAGCACTGGACCAGGGGGTCGACCATAGGGTCGACCTACCACCCCTAGGTCGACCATAGGGTCGACCTACCCCCCAGGTCGACCATAGTGTCGACCTCCCCCCCTTACAGGTCGACCTGGTCGGCCTGTTTTGACCCAGAACTCATTTTTGAAGCCTGAGACGTGTTTTGACGGTCCGGATTGATTCTAGGGTTGATCTAAGGGCCTAAACCAGTTGCTACACCTATAAAAACACCCTTAGACCTAACCTAATTCATATCAAATCATTCTTACACTATTATGCTACTGAACTCCCTCTTGAACCATGGCTGCCGCCCCCAAATTAAAGTGCAAACATTCAAACTCAAATCAATTCGAAGAACAAAGCTTCAACAATGGTTCAAACAATAAATCAACACTACTACAACGTTCTATGACAATTTCAGTTCCTAATTCACTAGCCATGCTCTGTAAGTTCTAGTTGTTTTTAGATTTAAACATTTAATTATAATGTGACCATGGAATAAAGTGGAATTGGATTTAAGTATTTTTATCGATTCTGATCTATTTCTGTTGCTCCTTTAATCTTGTGTTTTGGGACTTGTCTATCTTTATGCTCATGACAAGTTTATGATCTATTCAGCAGTTTTCTTGATTCGTAATGATGTTATCATCAAGTTGTAATATTTATGCCTATGATGATGTTTTCCTCTGATCTAATTTTTATTCAATTTCTATCTCCCCCAATTTATTTTCTTTCATGAACCTTGGTCAATTTCAGACCTTGGCCTAAAACCGCGATTTGCGTACGATATGTATACGGGAGAATTATGGGGTTATGACCTATATGAATATGATGTAATAATTGGCAACATGAAATTGGATATTATCATTGTATTTGTAAGTTTGGGCTTGATCTGTAAATTTTGGTATAATCTTGTTAAGAACAAATTATATACATGGAATTTGGCACAAATAGGATCTATGTAATGTAACATGAGATTTGGTATATATAACATGTATGTAATTTGGCATGTAAATTAAACCAAGAGTTCGGGCCTATGTAAATTAAATCAAAAAATTAGGCTTACGATTGGGCATATGTAGAATTGGGGATTTGAATATAAAAGCGATTGTAAATTTGATAATTGGCATAAATATGTATTATGAACTTGGGTAGTTGGCGTGTGTTGTAATAAAAAGATTGGGATAACTACATCATGAATCATGATTTGGGTTTATTTGGGCATGATACATGCAATTTCGGCTAGAACTCGTTATGGGTGAAATAGCATAAACTTGGCATACATGTAAATAGGCAAGAATTGGACATATGTAATCTGACTAGAATTGGGTATATATATATATATATATATATATATAAATTGGCATGTAATTTTGGAACTTGGGCATATGTTTATTAATATGTAAAGTTGGGAATTTGAAACATGAAAATGGCTGTGTATTGGATAATTGACTTGAACACGAACATGAACATTTCTATATGTTAAACACATGAACTGATATTGGGTTTTTGGGTGGAATACGACCATTAATGAATCTTTGACACGAGGTTAGACTCAATTTGTGGTGTAAATCTGCCCGGAACCGCCCGACAAATCCAGTAGCCACAAAGTGTCAGTCTAATGTGAGAGGTCGAAGGTCGAATTGTAGGCATAACGATTTATGACACGAGGTTAGACCCAGTTTGTGGTGTTAATCTGCCCGGAACCGCCCGGCAAATCCAGTGGCACAAAATGCACGGTCTAATGTGAGAGGTCATGATTCGTTCGTCATAATGAATGAATTAAGGAATACTAACCATAATAAGACGTGGGTATGGTTAGAGGGTTAGGTGGGATGACATGGAAATTTGACATGTAAATGTGGACCTAACCGGTATGAGTTAAGAACATGTAAAACTTATAAATGTGGGCTTAACCAACTTAATAGTTAATCAGACCAATGGGTGGGTTAAGTAATATGGCTAGATTAATGACACTTAACCAATATAACATGACACGTGGCATGTTTAAGTCAACTTGAACATATAGATAATACTTAACCAACTTAGCATGATACGTGGGAGGGTTAAGCCATGAACTGCTTGAATATACTTAACCAATTGGACACAATGATTTGATAGGATTAAGCCATGAACCGCTTGAATATACTTAACCAATTGGACGCAATGATTTGATCGGTTTAAGTCATGAACCGCTTGAATATACTTAACCAAGTGGACGCAATGATTTGATAGGGTTAAGTCATGAACCGCTTGAATATACTTAACCAATTGGACGCGATGATTTGATAGGGTTAAGTCATGAACCGCTAGAATATACTTAACCAACTTGACAGATGATTCGTAGGGCTAAGTCATGAACTTGAACGACGACACTTAGCCAATTTGACATGACACGTAGGCGGGTTAAGTCACGAACTTGAATGACAACACTTAACCAACTTGACATGCTAGACTGATGGGGTTAAGTCTCGAATTTAAATGACAACACTTAACCTACTGAATGGAAACCCTAGTTACGCGGTCCTTTTCAGCAGTAACCCACTAGATGTATCACGGTACCCTGGAACTAGGCAGGGTGGGGCACGATTACTGGTGTGATTGTAAGCAACCAGAACGACGGCTGAGTTGGTGCGCCATTGTAGGTTCAGGCAGACTATGGTCGTGCACGTAGTCCGGAGTTGAAAAAGCAGGCATTGGGCACCATTAGGTTTACACTGTGCGTGCTTGATTCGTGTCGGTGGTTGGCACCCTAGGGCTTGATACACCCTATGGTGGACCTAGCACAGGTGACTACATTTCGTGATTGGGCCGTATGACACAGAAATATGAACGAGCTAGGACTTGTAGGGAGCCGATCGATTAATATATCGTTACGTGGAATTCGTTAGGTAGCATAATCCCTAGTGGTCCTAGGTGGCATAAACCCTAATCGAATCTAGAAAACGTTCAATAGGTAGCATAATCCCTAGTGGTCCTAGGTGGCATAAATCATAGTTGAACACGCGATAGTTCATGATAAGGAAACCTAGCTTGAATAAGGGTGGCTGTCCAAATGATTTCAAGAATGGTGGCACTACGTTGAAGTAGTATAAAAATACGTGATGAAACCCGTACGATATACGGCAAGGGACTGTACATATACATGGAAGGGATGATACGGGTTGGGGTACTAGTACAGTTGGTGCAGAGAATATGGGAAATTAAAGAAAATAGTGGAATGGTGAAGCTTAGAAATCTTGCGATGTTATACTTAATAGAAACCTTGGAATGCTATACTTGATTCATCGTGCCTGTAGCTTACCTTGTCATCATGCTTATGTTTACTTTCAGTTTATTCATGCCATATTATCTTTACCTGTTTTTATGCTGAAAGCCACTAGAACTTACTCAGTCTTTATGACTGACCCAGTTTGTTTCGCCTCTTTTTCTTTCGTTCCCCCTAGGTTCGCAGGGTGGGAATACAGCTTAATTCGGATCTTACCAAGCTCCAAGGCTCTTTCATGTACTGCTTGGATTTCTCTTGGCTATGTCTTGCTTTGCTGTTTTACTTGGGGAATGATTTATGACTACGGTTTTATGCTTCTTTACTGTTGTAAGACAGATTTCGATGTAATGGATTTAGTAGCATTTTGGTGTAAAAGGCTTTAGACCTTTCTAGATTTTAAAGCAATGAAATTTGGTTCTTCTTCCGCTGTTTTATATGTTCTGTCTTGTAATATTTCTGTGTATGTTTACCTAGATAATGCTCCACCAAAGCTAGTGCATTCCCTTTGTGACTGAGCAAAAGCTTTAAAAACCTTTTGAAATTATTTTCAAAACGTTTACAAAGAAGAATTTTTCTAAAGAAAAGTTTTGTTTTACGAAAGGCATATTCCCCAAAGCCATATGCACTATCTTTTGATTCTCTCCTTGAGTCTCTTCTCTCTTTCTTTTTCACCATAGTTTGTAGGCATGCAACACATGTCGGAGGGCAAAGTAGTGTCCAACCTCCAAATGTAGCCGCAGTAGTTTTACTTGTGACTAATCTTATCTCAAGCTTTGTAGGGTTGCCGTGCGATGGAAGTAGCTTTCGAGAAACTTTTCAAACAAGCTATACAAGGATAGTAGGAACGAGGATAAAGAACACAAGTCTAAGGATGAGAAACTTGTTGATATGGCTTAATCCACGAAGAGGAAAAAGGTGAAAGGAAAGAGGCCAAGTGAAAGAATAATAAAAACCCATGACAAGAGAGAACATCTTTAGTATGGTAAACAGGGACATGTAATTAAGTATTATAGGACAAGGACAAGGGCAAAGGACAACATCATCGAGAGGGCAATTGTATGCTCTCACTACTAGCGTACCTAAGAAGAGGTGGTAACGTTTCTGTTAAAAGTTTAGCTTTTATTTTCTATCATGGGAACTTTGTTTTTGTACATCGCATCCTTTTTAATTCTGCTTCGATAGTTGAGTCTCTGCACCTTAGTACTAGTGTAGTAGAGGATCCCATTTTATTCTCAAATCCTGTTAGGGAATCGGCTCATTTATTCATGACTTGTTTGGATTTGAGAATGTCTATGCTAAGTGTTGAGTTTAGAAGTAATGCTTATGTTTTTGGGCTATGTGTTGATTCTAGGGATGGAGTGGTTATCCAGTAATGGTGCCATTCTTGAGTATGAAAAGAGGGTAGTTAGATTCTTGACTTGCCTTGGTAATGCCCTCGAAGTCTAGTGTAACCCTTAGGGTTCTGCCATGCTTAGTTACCTAGAATCTCTTGATACATCTATTGATCCCGAGTAGTGTTCGCCACTAAGGTGGATGGTTCATTTCGCTTATGCATGAGTTATAGGAAATCACCTTAGTAAGTACATTTGGCAACATGATTGACATCTATTTATTTGCAAGAGATAATCCTTCTGCGTGGAATACCCTATAAACGAGATCCAGGATTCACTAGTGAATTTTGAAGAGCTTGCATGAAACCATGAGTACGCAGTTATGTTTGAGCCGAGTACACTAGAAGGAGGATAAGGGAAAATGGGACGAGAGACAACAGTGAAATGAGTTCCAACTCATATTTTGGAAACAAGAATTAAGAAATTACGAAGTTAAAGACGGACAATGCACAATGGAGTTAAGCTCAAGGAAATGCGACTTAGAAGATTGAAGACTAGATACGCGCATCATATCTCTTTTTAAGAGTATATCCTTGATCTCCTCTTTTCCTGTAGAGCTTACTTGCATGCTATCTTTTATGTATATCCTCTCGGTCCTATTCTCAATCTTATTTCTGCTGCAAATCCCATAAGGAGTATGACTCATCTGGTTGTGATATATGTTGGGGTTTGAGGATGTCCGTTGGGTTGACTAAACTTTTTGGGTTTTATAGGATATGGGTTGGTTTTAGGAAGGGATTTCTTGCGACCTAAAAGGAGTTTATCATGCTTAGTTTCCTAGAATCATATATATTGGTTTTGGGCTGGTGTTTAGATACACAGTTTTTCTTTACTTGCTTCTATCATTCGGTTATACCTTTAGGTAGGAACTAATGGATGTAAACATGTGTTTGAGACATGTTATGGTTGATGGTTGCAAGTGGTTGCTAGTTGTTGCTCGTGGATGCATGAACACACATTAGGCACTAGATCGGCTCAATCACATCTCATATTGCATATGTGTAACACCCCACGTCCATTAATGTCACTCATAAAGGGAATGCATTAACTTCCATGGATGTTTTAAGTGAATATAGAACAGAAAAATTACAACAAGACAGATAATAAGTAGTACTTGGAAATCTAAAACTTTATTTCATTGCAGCGGAAGTTAAACATGTTTGTTACAACATAAAAACCATAAATCAGAGTCAAGTACAATATCCATCTTGATAAAACAAAATACATAATCCCATTACATAAATAGCCATTAAAAAAGATAACAAGCTGGACATTACTTCAACGGCCCAAGCTTTCCAAAAGAGAGATAAAGCAATCCAATCAAGCTCCACTAGAGATGGGCCCACCCTGAGGACCTGGTGGGGAGAAAAGATAGAAATAGAGGGGGTCAGACATAAAGTCTGGCGAGTATGATAATTCTAACAATACTATTATCAAAATAACTAGACTAAGGCATAAGCTGGAAAACAAGGAAATGTCTATGAACTATTGGGTATGGAAGAGCAGATAAAGATAACGTTAAAGGCACACCTAATACTAACAAATAATTACTACACTGCACCACACCAGTCACCCTAAAGGTTGATCCCACTTTCTTCACTTAGAAATTTTGTAAATAACTTCGTGTACCCCTAGCTGACTACATAGGTGCCGCCTTCCCCTATCTCCGCTAGGTGTACCCCACTACCCACTTTCGATCGGCTCCCTACTCGTAGATACCCGTGCTGGCCCCAGAGTGGGGTGTATCACTCCCCTAAAGTGGCAACCCGATACAACTTGAGGATGCACGACTTATACCTACACGATGCAACAACGTCTTACCTACCAGCCCGGGTACACACACGCATATGAAACCCGTTGGACTTGCGTTGCCACCGCTACCCCGTTTGGCCTCTTATAGTCAAGCCCAGTATGCGTGTCCCGTCCTCGACTTGGGTCGAGCCCACAAAGATACGTTTTGGGTTACTGGTTGAAATGGGCCCCTACAAGCTATCCACCTAAGCTTGTCCCCACTAGTATATCCCACTTAACCCTCTTCTTAGTCATATTCATTTACATGTGTGTTTGGTTAAGTCTTACTAATCGTATTTCAAATGCCACTAAAACACCCACTAGATTACTCATGCCACCCAAGGCACCTACTTAACCCCCATGTCCCACTTCACATGTTTATCTGGTTAAGTATTTATTAATTCATTCAGGCCATAACCTCATAAAGACCTCTCACATTAGACTGGCATTTATGGCAGCTGGATTCGCCGGGCGAGTCCAGGCAGTCTTACACCATAAAAGAGTATAACCTCGTGTCTTTACAACTGTTATGCTTTAATTTGGGCCTAGGACCTCTCACATTGGGCTGACATTTGTGACTGCTGGATTTGCCGGGCGGGTCCGGGCAGGTTTACGTCACAAACGAGTCCAACCTCGTGTCCTAAGCATTGATTAACACTTATAATCTTTTACCCCAGTTTTAAATATATCCCTATTCAAATCATTAATTAATTCCAATTTTAATGATGTCCATAATTGGCTCAATTATGGTCATCCAATTATTGTATGCAAAACCATTTCAATTGCACCCCAATTTCTTAATATTAAATCCTTAATATTACCCCTACCCCACGTTATACGTTCGCTTATTCAACGCAAAATATATGTTAGACTCGAATAGTCTAACTCATAGCACAAAGATAAATTATCACAACATATAGACAAATAAAATAGATCTAATCATAATAGGGGTGAAACTTGCATAAAACTACACATGTCATGGATCTAAAGGTGTCAACTTGTTTGGTTAAATGTCACAACTTACATAATATGATCATAACCCAAATTCATGTATAAACTTGCATATGTGGTTTATGCAACATAATGATGATGTGAACTAGCATCTAACACATAGAACTCACACATGTCATAGCACAATTATAGATCTAAATAGATGTCATGGCATATGTTCATAATCTTTACTAATCAATCTAAACTTGCATACATGATTTGTCATATAGATCAACATAGCCCAAATAATATCAACATTATGATTTGATTAACATGAACTAATTAGCATAGATAATAACATCATGACTTTATAACATGTATGCTTTATCACAACTTAGCATAGAAAACAACAACCTATACAATTTCATCATATGATTTACAACATATAGGATATCATCATCATCTCATAACATAAGATTTACAACATTCATGATAACATAAGGTTTACAACAACATATATGACAATTCACATCATTTTCTTATGATCCATATCACATCTTAATCTAATTAGTTTGCTAATAATCTTGTTAAGATCATCATACTCACAATTAGAGAAGAAAGAGAGTCTTGATTTGCTTTAGAGTTGAGTAGAATTAGGGTTTTGATTAGCTTTCTTCCTTCTTAGTTGGCGGCGGCTACACTGAGTTCCATGGCGATGGCATGACGGCGGCTATTCTATTTTTCATGTGATTTAGAGTGAGAGACTACCTAAGTATTTATAGAATTTAGGATTTATTTAGGCCGTCAGATCAACTTAGAACTAACCTGAACCGTTTAATTTGCCAACTCAGCCCTAAAGACACATCAGCAGCTCAAGATTGGGCTCAGTCAAACCCTAGCCGACTGGACCAGGTCAACACCCAGGTCGATTGCGCTGTCGACCTGGTCCCTTGGGTGTCGACTGCCCAGTCGACTCCCCAGTCGACCTGGGTGCTGGGCGGGTAATTTCCCGCCTAGCCTGTTTGACTTCGAATTTTAAATTTTAAATTTTCTGAAACTTCCAATGACCATAACTCCTTCATACGAAGTCCAAATCACGCAAACTCGGACTCTATTTCAACCAGAATTCCGAGACGAACACAATGGAGCAACCCGTTTCCCACAATTCTCACGTCTGAGATTAGTTATTCTTTAATTTGTGAATATTAATATTAACAGAATTACGGGGTGTTACATTCTCCCCTCCTTAAAGGATTTCGACCCCGAAATCTTCAAGTCAAGAAGAATGTATATCCTAACATCCAATCGTCCATCTACTCTACCATCAAACACAGGCATCCATTGTCCTTATAGACTTCTAATGCTTTCATGTTTAAATGCGCAGTGTGTGGTCCATGTCTAATGCAAAATCAGGCGGTCCACTGATTCAGTTGACCTCCTTAATGCAAATCATGATTGTAACGACCCATCTTTTTGCCCGATTCTTCGCCGGTAATTAAACCAACTTAAACCGTTCAGAAAGACGAATTGTTATGGGTACATACATACATTGAACAAAAATAACAGAACTTTTCATTGAATAAACCAATATTACATCAGAGTTACATGAATATCAGAGTTACAACATAACGTATACAATGGAAGAAAGAAAATAACTTTACTCCCATCGGAAGATTTAACACAGCGGAAGCTTCAACTCTATCGTGGACCCCAACTCTAGAAGCGCTCTAAATCCTGCTCCAACGATCTATAACTGCAAAACTAAACTACTGGCTGCCCGTACAAAAATCATGGGCACCCAGAGTTTAGGCGAGGGAACAATAAACTCCAGGTCAGTCGTGGGACTGGTGTGAGAACTCAAAAACAGTTAGGTTCATTCTTAAAGTTGGGAACTTCACCGGATCACGCCGCTAACGCGGAACGGATTTACTCCAGGTGGATACCCGTGCATATAAATGCGCAATGTCTTTTGAAAATGAAGCTATCATAAGCTCGTCCCACATCACACAATGCAAGCGCACACCAGATGGGCGAGTTTTATCTTATGACAACCAAATATGCTTTCATACGTAAAATTCTCTTCAATACCATAATATATATAGTGTGGAAAACATTTCGCAAGTAAATGTATTAATCCTAGACAGCATATACCCCATAATATATGTTGCCATATATATATACAATCAAAATCGCTCGCATAAGAAATTTGGATTTCCATCTTGATGATTCCTGGCACGAAAGATCAATCAGGGATACAAAACGAAGTGCCTCAACGGCTTTTTCGACCATACGCGGACACCGAATACACATCGTCAGGGCAGATCAACGGATTTCGACCAGACACGGCCCCCCGAACATACCCAACTTCCCCAAGTTCATAAGTGGTTTCCCACTGCTGCACAGCTTCATCATCAATTCATATATAAGTATAAAACCTAACCGCCAGTTTCTCATCAATCCGGGGTGTGAGGTTTGTCGATGTCACGTCATACGCAAAGCGATGCTTCGATAAGCCATTCTTTGATCATCACTAGCTCGACTCATAACTTGGGTATGCCGCATTGACAATTCACGACATATCACTGATTTAAATCAATGCATACCCTCTAAGTTCATATGACTTAAAGACAAGGATAATATATTGCCATAAATCCGATATACATTAACGTAAATCAGTGCTATGCGGTCAATTTCAATGTCAGGCACACCATCCATGCAAGTCCGTTCTGGGTCTGAACGGAACAACAACCCGAAAATATTTGAATATGTTCAGGTCTCATGCAACCCATACCTCGTATTGGGTGGCCTACCCAACCAAGAAATAAATCAACCATCAATCTAAACACTTCAAATATTTCCGGTCTTCATTTGTCGTTACCAAGTCTTGAATAACGTCGTATTACTACTTAGAATGGTTTTCGAACATATACTCGATCCCGGTCTTTCCAAGTAATAAGCGTACTTTAAAAATAGTAGCTATGGTTTACACAGGCCTTTCAATTCAAATCTCCTTCTAAATAGTTATCAATTCATTTACGACTCAAGATTTGAATTACTATAAATTCCATACATCTCGTTATCATCTTATCTCTTCTTTGAAATCAAAGATTTTAACTTCGCTTCAATTCCTTACTTTTAATTTTTTCCGAATCAAAGATTTGGTTAAATCCCCAATTACGACATGAATTTCCACCATTCAATCTCATCGGTTTCAAGAATGATATTATTGAAGATACGATTCATGAAAAAACCCAAGTCAAATTGATTTTTGAATCATAAATTACACAGAAATTTATCCACTTATATTCGATATAAATTATCATAATCAACGAATACTATAAGTAGAATAACGATATAATAATATCTTTCAAATTCCCCAGATAGTATACGTTTACGTCATGAGGTTCATACCAAATATCGAAGATTATTTCTATCTAGCTTATTTAAATCAAGGTGAGAACCCGTATCTTAATTGAAAGGTTTATTCAATTCTTTGACATTAGATCTGGATAGAGATACCATCAACTTATCTTCAATATTAATTTTCGTATCCAACTCATATTATAAGCGGAATAACGGTGAAATACCCTTTTAAATTCCTTAGATAATAAGAGTTTTCATTTACCGAACTAATATCAAACATCCGAAGATTTATCTCCAACCATATCCAATTATTTAGTATTAAAAACCCGTATTAGTATAAATCTAAATTCCATATAAATATTTCTAATACTCTTAAACCTTTGAAAACATTCCACAAATCATTACTTATAGTTCGGAACATCGTTTACGGGTTAAAACTTCAAAATAGATTGTTTTCGAAGAAAGCGTTACAATAGCGTTCCAAAAGTGTTACAAAAGTGTTACAAAACAGTTATCCTAACTATTTTGATCAAAATATCGTTTATCTTAGCCAAAACTTAAACTTTACAATTGAAAACACCTTTTCATAATTTGTAATGATTTTTCAAATTTTTTCCATATTTTTAAATAATTTAAAAATAGCTGTTTATAGTTATGGGCAACAATTGTTCTTACATCGATCTTTTCCAAAATGGTTTCAAACATAACTTGAAAACTATAACCCGAAATTAAAATCTGCTTTCACTCATTTGAAAGCTCTCGTAAATAGGAATCAAACGTTTTTCGTTTCATGGAAATCCGATTTAAATTGGAAAAGTTATAAGCATTTACATATTGCCATAATGCGACAAGCTCTAATTTTGACCAAAATAATCATTATTCTTAAATACTTCAAATTACCTTAAAAATCATTATAAACTTATATAAATCATTTAAATTGACTTTTCAAATTATTTGGATTTAAGACACAACTTTTTTTCTTCTAATTAAATCACCATTCAAATAATTTCAAATTAGATTTTTATTTAACCATCCCATCCGTCGGATCAGTTAGGGATAGCCAGGGAGAGCAGGAAACTGATTTTCCAAACCCAAGCCTAGACACTATCCTCTCTGTCATCCTAGAACGTTCTGGTGTATATTATATCATTATTATATAAAAACCATATTCAAATTAAAAATCTCATTTCGAATTTAAATTGAAAATATTTTTTTTCCAAAACCAGTTTTGCATAGATATAAAGATCGTTATACAAAATCAATACATAATTTAAATTATTTTCCAACTCCTAATTCAATATTTAAAAGTTGATATTAAATTCAAAACCAAATTTTTTAAATCTTATTTAATAATTAAATAAAATCATATATATGAAGGAGAATCTAAATCGATCACCCATATATTCCACAACCACGGTGTGTTTGTGTGTGTGTGATCATACAATGCAATCATATCTATCCAAATGAACTATACGATCAAATGGATATGAATTCATTCATCACAACAACATTAAACTGTGCACAAGCGTTACAGACAATAACGCTTACTCGTGTTCAGTGTATTATCTAATTCATGAACAACCATTCAAACATCAACATCCATCACACAATCATCATCAACAAATTATAATTAATCTCAGCTAATTAAAATTAACTAATTTAAATAAAATTTAAATTAGAAGTTCTCACCTAACAGCTTTCCAAATCTTCACGGTAGGTGAGCCTAGTTGAGTGAATCGTCGGACAGTATTTCGGCGCAACGTCTTCTTCACAAAAATATATATAATATAATATACACTAATCTCTCTTTATATTATAAGAGGAGGGGGAGAATGACGAACTTTGGCAAGGTGGTGGTGGTAAAGAGGAAGACTTATGCCATGGAAACCATGGCCATAAGCTTTAAGAAGAAGAGAAAGAAAAGAAATGAGAATGAATGAAAAAGTGGAAGGAAAGGGTGGTATTTATAGGAAAGGAGGAGTAAGGAGAGAGTGACACATCATAGGACAAGTGGCAATCATGCATGAAAGGGAGCATGCATAAAGACATGTGTCTTAACACTTGTCTTAAGAAGAGAAGGTGAACTTTTGGTAGCATTTCCCTTAAATGCTATGAAAACTAAAGGCAACACTTAATTCTAACGCTACTAATTCATGTTATAGTTTGACAAATCCGATCGAACGACAAATAGTATCAACAAATCCAAACTTATTAATAATCATTCTCATTTATAATTCAAGTAAAACTTATCATATAACTTATCAAAATAAATAAAATAACAATTATTATTCTTGTAAAATCATAAAATAAATTATCCTTTACCAAATTCATATTTTACAAATCAATATTATCAAAATCAGAAAATATCATTACTTAAACATAAATCTTAAAAAAATAATTCAAAATAAGTTTTCTTATAAAAATCATAATAAAAACAAAATACTTATAGAAAGTTAAAATTCATATTTAAACCTAATAAAATCAATTTATATTCATAAAATCAAAAATTATAAATAAAAATCCATATCAAACATAGTTAAAATTCTGGGATGTTACATTCACCCCCCCTTAGAAACTTTTCGTCCTCGAAAAGGAAGTCGAATAAATTTAAACTCCTTCACAAATTTTAAATTCGAATTTCTCCCTCAACATATCAGAAATGAAATGGTCAGAACAAAGGATCATATCATTCTCAGAGCACTCTATGTAATTCTCACTAAAGGTAGAGTCTAATGATACTTCTATGATCTCGTGATTACTAGGGTCGTCACGGGTCTTGTTTAAAAATCGCATCCTCTGAGTTAGACTCAGAGCTGCTATCCTACCATTAAGGAGAACTGGGATAGATATTATCTAGTACTTAGAGGTCTATGACCGTAAGAAAATTATCTTTCTAACTTACTCTTATGAACCCATGGTTTTCTTATCAATTATAAGACTAAATGCTCAAATTAGAAATTTAAATCCAAGTTCAAATAAAATTTTCCCTAATCGTTCAATTATCTTGCAATATAACATCTTGGCTAAATTCAGTATTAGAAATTCTATTTCTCTCAACACAATTCAAGTTCAATTTTAGAGATAATTCAAAATACTGGTTTCAAATCTAAATTAGTTCACTTGTCCAAGGCTTTATCTGAGCAGGGAAAAAAGAAGAATTCCGAAATAAAGTTGAATAATGACAATTCGGGGTGATATTCAAAATATGACAATGGGTTAAGCAAAACCCAGCGACAAGGGAAGAGATAGAATTATATTTCCGAAATACTCAATCTATTTCAAATTTTTATTTCAATCGTTTCCAGATTAACCCATTTATAAGTTAACTTTTATACTCATTTAATATTCAAATTTTTGTTTTCATATTCACCTAATCGAACTTTAAAATTCAAAATATATAAAATCTCTTTTTCATTCTTGTTAAAATATCATGTCTTGTTTAGAAACATTTTCTTACTTAACTAGCCGTACAATCTCTTAAAACAGTTTTATTTAAAAAAATACCATCACGCTTCCTCTGCGCACTCTGATTATGCGTATATTCAAACTAGTATTGGTAAAACATCCCAAAACATAGACTTCAAAATTTCCGGAACCAAATCCTCAAAATTAATATTTAAAAATCCAAATTTTTCTCCCATAAGTTGGATTCTATATTTCAAAGAAAGCTCATTTATTGAGGTTTTGTTACAAAATATCTTGGACAAATTAAAGTTATCGACACGGTTTCACACGGCACAAAGAGGCATACATAGATCAAGTCAAAATTCCATGTGCTCAAGTCAAATAAAGATGCATAGAAGTTCCATGCTAATTTGTGCATGAAAGGTATACATAGACAAAATCAAGTTTCATGAGTTTGGAATAGAAATTCAACATCTACTGAGCATCAATAGGTGCAACGGTTCGAATCAAATACTTGGCCAAATGCACATGATACAAAGGTACGAATGACACTACTCAATAGCAGATGGTTGGAATTTAAATGGACAGTCTAGCCCAAGATGGGAATTCACATGCAAACAAGGATACATATTCTAACAGTTTAATCATGGGATACTCGTTAAATTTTTATAATTTTCCTCTTGAATAAATCTTACTTTAACAACTTCATTTTCTTCCTTTGTGCTTCAAGTGAATACTTGTTGAGAAACTTTCGTTTGACCTACTCGTTCATGCCGGTTTCTCTTAACAAGGGAAAATATAAAACTCAATCGATTTGTTCAATACATATCCCTTTTATCATATTAAACTTGTTGCTCAAAATTCGTATAGCTTCAGGTAGGAAAATCGGTCTTCTCCCCACATAAGACATTTACCATAATTTTATTGAATTGTATCGTCAAAATCGAAATATGGGGTGAACCGAGCTCGCTTACATGCATTTTCAAATTTTCACTTTTCAGTTCTTCAAGTGAGATTAGCTTCTAAAATATATCCTTGCGGTTTTGACAAAATAGTCTGATTCACGCTTCTAATTATCAGTTAAGTATGCATTTAACTTAACTACCTTATGTTAAATTCATTTTTCGCATATCCCATTTCATAACATAATACATTCAATACTTCGAAAGTCATTTGTAAAATCAATTTCACAATTGTGAGGACGTCGCAAAACACTTTCGATTGTTTATCTATACAGCTTCAAGTACTTCTTGACGTCTCGATCAGAAACATATAGTCATCCCACTTTCGAAACCCAAAAATAAGACTGATGATGATCGATCAATCACCAGAATTATCCCCAAGCGACTAGAATGTGATTCTATATCCATCTAGTATATATTGGATTTCATATATACGTTAGCTAGGCGTATATGCAAAATCCTTACATACTAGATCGTCCAACCTTGACGTCAAATAAATACTCGCAACCGTTTTTATTACACGCTGATTATCTTTCAAATCTATAGCTTTGAATTAACGATCTTCTTATCTCAATCCTTTATATATAGGCTGCAAAATATTTTTAAATTCTCATTCCAAGCTCGATGTTTCTTTTTAAATACGCTTATTAAAGCCAATTCATTAATCTCTTATTTCTCGATAACTCCGAACAGATCGACGCTGGATTTTCGAAGTTTTATCACAAAGAGCCCTTTTTATTTTGAAAGTATTTCCTTTAAAAATCTTATTTTCAAATCTTCTTCAAAATATTTTATTTCAAATAATTATTATTTTCAAAAATGATTTACTTGTACAAAAATACCTTATATAGATTTCAAAAATACGCTCTCTCATCATAATATTCCGAAATCTCATTCTAGGGCATTTCTAACCCTATCTCTAATGAGATACTATAGCTCTGATGAGTCCTATCCTTTGTTCAAAATATGTTGTACCCGATAGCTTTGTATAACCAAAGCTCTGATACCACTTGTAACGACCCATCTTTTTGCCCGATTCTTCGCCGGTAATTAAACCAACTTAAACCGTTCAGAAAGACGAATTGTTATGGGTACATACATACATTGAACAAAAATAACAGAACTTTTCATTGAATAAACCAATATTACATCAGAGTTACATGAATATCAGAGTTACAACATAACGTATACAGCGGAAGAAAGAAAATAACTTTACTCCCATCGGAAGATTTAACACAGCGGAAGCTTCAACTCTATCGTGGACCCCAACTCTAGAAGCGCTCTAAATCCTGCTCCAACGATCTATAACTGCAAAACTAAACTACTGGCTGCCCGTGCAAAAATCATGGGCACCCAGAGTTTAGGTGAGGGAACAATAAACTCCAGGTCAGTCGTGGGACTGGTGTGAAAACTCAAAAACAGTTAGGTTCATTCTTAAAGTTGGGAACTTCACCGGATCACGCCGCTAACGCGGAACGGATTTACTCCAGGTGGATACCCGTGCATATAAATGCGCAATGTCTTTTGAAAATGAAGCTATCATAAGCTCGTCCCAAATCACACAATGCAAGCGCACATCAGATGGGCGAGTTTTATCTTATGACAACCAAATATGCTTTCATACGTAAAATTCTCTTCAATACCATAATATATATAGTGTGGAAAACATTTCGCAAGTAAATGTATTAATCCTAGACAGCATATACCCCATAATATATGTTGCCATATATATATACAATCAAAATCGTATGGCTCGCATAAGAAATTTGGATTTCCAACTTGATGATTCCTGGCACGAAAGATCAATCAGGGATACAAAACGAAGTGCCTCAACGGCTTTTTCGACCATACGCGGACACCGAATACACATCGTCAGGGCAGATCAACGGTTTTCGACCAGACACGGCCCCCCGAACATACCCAACTTCCCCAAGTTCATAAGTGGTTTCCCACTGCTGCACAGCTTCATCATCAATTCATATATAAGTATAAAACCTAACCGCCAGTTTCTCATCAATCCGGGGTGTGAGGTTTGTCGATGTCACGTCATACGCAAAGCGATGCTTCGATAAGCCATTCTTTGATCATCACTAGCTCGACTCATAACTTGGGTATGCCGCATTGACAATTCACGACATATCACTGATTTAAATCAATGCATACCCTCTAAGTTCATATGACTTAAAGACAAGGATAATATATTGCCACAAATCCGATATACATTAACGTAAATCAGTGCTATGCGGTCAATTTCAATGTCAGGCACACCATCCATGCAAGTCCGTTCTGGGTCTGAACGGAACAACAACCCGAAAATATTTGAATATGTTCAGGTCTCATGCAACCCGTACCTCGTATTGGGTGGCCTACCCAACCAAGAAATAAATCAACCATCAATCTAAACACTTCAAATATTTCCGGTCTTCATTTGTCGTTACCAAGTCTTGAATAACGTCGTATTACTACTTAGAATGGTTTTCGAACATATACTCGATCCCGGTCTTTCCAAGTAATAAGCGTACTTTAAAAATAGTAGCTATGGTTTACACAGGCCTTTCAATTCAAATCTCCTTCTAAATAGTTATCAATTCATTTACGACTCAAGATTTGAATTACTATAAATTCCATACATCTCGTTATCATCTTATCTCTTCTTTGAAATCAAAGATTTTAACTTCGCTTCAATTCCTTACTTTTAATTTTTTTCGAATCAAAGATTTGGTTAAATCCCCAATTACGACATGAATTTCCACCATTCAATCTCATCGGTTTCAAGAATGATATTATTGAAGATACGATTCATGAAAAAACCCAAGTCAAATTGATTTTTGAATCATAAATTACACAGAAATTTATCCACTTATATTCGATATAAATTATCATAATCAACGAATACTATAAGTAGAATAACGATATAATAATATCTTTCAAATTCCCCAGATAGTATACGTTTACGTCATGAGGTTCATACCAAATATCGAAGATTATTTCTATCTAGCTTATTTAAATCAAGGTGAGAACCCGTATCTTAATTGAAAGGTTTATTCAATTCTTTGACATTAGATTTGGATAGAGATACCATCAACTTATCTTCAATATTAATTTTCGTATCCAACTCATATTATAAGCGGAATAACGGTGAAATACCCTTTTAAATTCCTCAGATAATAAGAGTTTTCATTTACCGAACTAATATCAAACATCCGAAGATTTATCTCCAACCATATCCAATTATTTAGTATTAAAAACCCGTATTAGTATAAATCTAAATTCCATATAAATATTTCTAATACTCTTAAACCTTTGAAAACATTCCACAAATCATTACTTATAGTTCGGAACATCGTTTACGGGTTAAAACTTCAAAATAGATTGTTTTCGAAGAAAGCGTTACAATAGCGTTCCAAAAGTGTTACAAAAGTGTTACAAAACAGTTATCCTAACTATTTTGATCAAAATATCGTTTATCTTAGCCAAAACTTAAACTTTACAATTGAAAACACCTTTTCATAATTTGTAATGATTTTTCAAATTTTTTCCATATTTTTAAATAATTTAAAAATAGCTGCTTATAGTTATGGGCAACAATTGTTCTTACATCGATCTTTCCAAAATGGTTTCAAACATAACTTGAAAACTATAACCCGAAATTAAAATCTGCTTTCACTCATTTGAAAGCTCTCGTAAATAGGAATCAAACGTTTTTCGTTTCGTGGAAATCCGATTTAAATTGGAAAAGTTATAAGCATTTACATATTGCCATAATGCGACAAGCTCTAATTTTGACCAAAATAATCATTATTCTTAAATACTTCAAATTACCTTAAAAATCATTATAAACTTATATAAATCATTTAAATTGACTTTTCAAATTATTTGGATTTAAAACACAACTTTTTTTCTTCTAATTAAATCACCATTAAAATAATTTCAAATTAGATTTTTATTTAACCATCCCATCCGTCGGATCAGTTAGGGATAGCCAGGGAGAGCAGGAAACTGATTTTCCAAACCCAAGCCTAGACACTATCCTCTCTGTCATCCTAGAACGTTCTGGTGTATATTATATCATTATTATATAAAAACCATATTCAAATTAAAAATCTCATTTCGAATTTAAATTGAAAATATTTTTTTTCCAAAACCAGTTTTGCATAGATATAAAGATCGTTATACAAAATCAATACATAATTTAAATTATTTTCCAACTCCTAATTCAATATTTAAAAGTTGATATTAAATTCAAAACCAAATTTTTTAAATCTTATTTAATAATTAAATAAAATCATATATATGAAGGAGAATCTAAATCGATCACCCATATATTCCACAACCACGGTGTGTTTGTGTGTGTGTGACCATACAATGCAATCATATCTATCCAAATGAACTATACGATCAAATGGATATGAATTCATTCATCACAACAACATTAAACTGTGCACAAGCGTTACAGACAATAACGCTTACTCGTGTTCAGTGTATTATCTAATTCATGAACAACCATTCAAACATCAACATCCATCACACAATCATCATCAACAAATTATAATTAATCTCAGCTAATTAAAATTAACTAATTTAAATAAAATTTAAATTAGAAGTTCTCACCTAACAGGTTTCCAAATCTTCACGGTAGGTGAGCCTAGTTGAGTGAATCGTCGGACAGTATTTCGGCGCAACGTCTTCTTCACAAAAATATATATAATATAATATACACTAATCTCTCTTTATATTATAAGAGGAGGGGGAGAATGACGAACTTTGGCAAGGTGGTGGTGGAAAAGAGGAAGACTTATGCCATGGAAACCATGGCCATAAGCTTTAAGAAGAAGGGAAAGAAAAGAAATGAGAATGAATGAAAAAGTGGAAGGAAAGGGTGGTATTTATAGGAAAGGAGGAGTAAAGAGAGAGTGACACATCATAGGACAAGTGGCAATCATGCATGAAAGGGAGCATGCATAAAGACATGTGTCTTAACACTTGTCTTAAGAAGAGAAGGTGAACTTTTGGTAGCATTTCCCTTAAATGCTATGAAAACTAAAGGCAACACTTAATTCTAATGCTACTAATTCATGTTATAGTTTGACAAATCCGATCGAACGACAAATAGTATCAACAAATCCAAACTTATTAATAATCATTCTCATTTATAATTCAAGTAAAACTTATCATATAACTTATCAAAATAAATAAAATAACAATTATTATTCTTGTAAAATCATAAAATAAATTATCCTTTACCAAATTCATATTTTACAAATCAATATTATCAAAATCAGAAAATATCATTACTTAAACATAAATCTTAAAAAAAAATTCAAAATAAGTTTTCTTATAAAAATCATAATAAAAACAAAATACTTATACAAAGTTAAAATTCATATTTAAACCTAATAAAATCAATTTATATTCATAAAATCAAAAATTATAAATAAAAATCCATATCAAACATAGTTAAAATTCTGGGATGTTACAATGATAGTGCCATGCGTCCATTATGTATGCAAAAGTTCCTTAATGCTAAATATTATCTCTATATGCGTGCACAATCATCATCTGAATGCAGCACCCATATGATAAAAAAAATCCTCATACATCCATTTTACTAAATACATCCATATATATGCAATATGCAATATGAAGTGACTGAGCCGATGTAGTGCCTAATAGTGTGTGTATATGCGTCCACGAGCAACCACTAGCAAACACATGCATCCACTTTGCATCCATCATACATAACATGTCTCAAACACATGTTTCGACCATAGGATTATCCTAACTAAAGGTCAAAGATACCAGCGAGAGGACATACTAAAGATAAGATAAGTACAAGCTAAGCGAAAAAGGAGAAATTAAAGGACATACCCTCAAAAAGAAAAGGGTACAACGAATGCATCTTCGCTTCTGTCTCCCAAGTAGCGTTGCTCTCATCATCTCCCCATTGCACTTTGACTAGTCTGACCTCTCGATTCCTCAACTACTTGATCTCCGACCCAAGAATGCATGTAGGAGCTCGTCGAATCGTCGCATCACGCTCTATCTCCACCTCTCTAAGTAAGCTCGGCTCTACCACTTCCGCGGTCTCGTGCAAGCACTTCCTCAAATGTGACACATGGAATACGTCGTTTACACCACTAAGTCTCTCAAGCAACTCCATTCTATACGCCATCTATCCAATCTTCTCCTTAATAGGAAACGGCCCTACAAACCTTGGTGCTAATTTCCCAAAGGACCCAAAGCGAACAACATTCCGTAATGGAGACACTTTGATAAAGACCATGTCCCCAACATCAAACTCAAGATCTGTCCTCCTTTTGTCTGCATAAGATTTCTGCCTATCTTGCGCCGTCTTCATCCTCCTTCGAATCAAGTCGATCTTTTCCGAAGTCTCTCTAATCATATCGGGCCCAAGTAAGATCTTATCCGTAGATTCCCACCAACATGTAGGTGAATGACAAGGTCGTCCATAAATAGCTTCAAAAGGTGCCATGCCAATGCTGGACCGAAAGCTATTATTATATGCGAACTCTACCAACGGAAGATGCTCTTCCCACGTACCCCCAAAGTCTAGGATACATAGCCTCAAAAGGTCCTCTAGAATACGATTCACCCTCTCGGTTTGGCCGTCCGTCTGAGGATGATATGCGGTGCTCAAACATAACTGAGTCCCTACCGCCTCTTGCAAGCTCTTCCAAAATTCGCTAGTGAAGATAGGATCACGGTCGCTTACTATGTTAGAAGGAACACCATGCAAACGAACTATCTCTCGAACGTATACAGAAGCTAACCATGGAGCAGTCCTCTTACTCTTTACGGGAATAAAATGGGCGCTCTTAGTAAGTATGTCTACTATAACCCAAATCCCCGTATTACCCTTCCTTGATCTTGGTAATCCATCCACAAAGTCCATCGAGACACTTTCCGACTTCCATAGTGGAACCTCCAATGGGTGAAGCAACCCACCGGGTTTCTTTTGCTCCGCTTTTACTTGTTGGCACACCAAGCATCTAGCGACATACTCGGCCACATCCCTCTTCATACCGGCCCAAAAGAAAACTCGCTTCATGTCTTTGTACATCTTGTCTCCGCCGGGATGAATGGTCATCTTCGAATGATGTGCTTCGTCAAGAATAGCCTTCCTCAAACCTTCGTCTTGAGGTACACAAAGTCTACTATCCCTACGTAACCAACCCTTATCATCTAGGGTATACCTACGAAGATGGCTTGATGACTCCCCTCTTTTGAGCTTTTCTACTAACTCAACCAACCGTGGGTCGTCTCGCTATGCCTCACCAATCCGTCCCAAAAGCGTAGGTCTGACCTCCAAGGATGCTAGCAAACTGGGTATAAAGTCAACGGAAGGTCTAAAATCAAACCTAGAGATGAATTCTAAGTTTCACCGCTCAACAAACAACGGACTCAAGGACAGCCTTTTCCTACTTAAGGCGTCTTCCACCACGTTACCCTTGCCAGGGGTATATGTTATTTCGAAATCGTAGGACGCTAAGAACTCCATCCACCTTTGCTGCCTTAAGTTCAAGTCCTTCTGAGAGAATAAGTATTTTAAAGATTTGTGGTCAGTGAATAATTCGAATTTCTCCCCAAGAAGATAATGGCGCCAAGACTTAAGCGATAAAACAATTGCGGCCAACTCTAGGTCATGCGTAGGGTAATTCTTCTCATGCACCCTTAACTGCCTTCCACCATAGGCTATTACCCTTCCCTCTTGCATTAAGACTGCGCCTAGACCTGTCCCACAAGCATCGGTATAAACAGTAAATGGCTTACTCCCGTCCGGCAGCACTAAGACTGGAGCTGAGGTCAAAGCTCTCTTTAAACGTTGGAACGCATCATCACAATCTATGTCCCACGCGAAGACTAGGTTCTTCTTCATCAGGCATGTCAATGGAGCTGATATTTTTGCGAAGTCTTTGATAAACTTCCTATAGTAGCCAGCCAAACCCAAGAAACTCCTTACTTCAGTAGCATTTTTAGGGACCTTCCAATCTGGGATGGCCACCACCTTCGCGGGATCCACAGCTATCCCTTCTTTGGAAACCACGTGCCCTAAGAATCACACTTCCTCTCTCCAGAAGTGACACTTAGTAAATTTAGCTTTAAGGTTATGCGCTCGTAGAGTCTCCAACACTTCCCTAAGATGTAGGGCATGCTCTTCTTCATTCTTAGAAAAGATCAAGATGTTGTCTACAAAGACCACCACGAATTTATTAAGGTACTCCCTAAACACCCTACTCATCAAATCAACAAAGTATGCGGGGGCGTTTGTCAAACCGAAGGGCATCACTAGCCATTCATAGAAATCGTCCGGAGTCCTAAAGGCAGTTTTGTCTATGCTATCCTCAGCCACTCTCAACTGATGGAATCCAGTGGCTAAGTCCAACTGCGAAAACATTGAGGCGCCAACTAACTGATCGAAGAGATCGTCAATCCTCGATAGTGGGTGTCTGTTCTTCTTAGTAAGCCTATTAAGTTCTATATAGTCCACACAAAGTCTAAGGGACCCATCCGCCTTCTTGGCAAATACTACTGGAGTACCCCACTCCGATATACTTCGTCTTATGAACCCCTTCTCAAGCAACTCCTTCACTTGCTTATTGAGTTCCCTCCTTTCACGAGGAGCCATGTGGCGTACTGGCAAAGATACTGGTTTTGCATTATCCACAAGATATATTCGAAAATCTATCACCCGCTTCGGTGGCAAGCCCTTCACCTCCTCAAACACATCCGAGTATTCTCGGACCACTCTAACAGATCGTAGATTCTCCACAGACGCGCCAAGAGATTCTAGATAAATTAGCATAATGGAATTTATGGGATTACAAAAGATTTCGAGAGTGTTGCCAAGGCGAGTCATGAGCCTAACTACTCTCCTTTCACAATCAAGAACGGCCCCATTTCTGGATAACCAATCCATTCCTAAAATTAGCCCATAGCCCGTGAAGCCCAAAACATAGGCATCACATCTAAACTCAAGGCTAAGTATAGAAATTTTCAAATCCAAACACATCATGGACAAATAAGCTGAGCCCCCAATTGGATTCGAAACAACTAAGGGATCCTCTACTATACTGGTGTTTAAGTGCAGTGATTCAACTAATGATGTAGAGATAAACGAATGCGATGCGCCCGAATCGAATAAGGTACGGACATGATGATCAAACAGAAAAACTAAGCTTTCAACAGAAATGGTTCTACCTCGTTCTTGCAGCGGTGGGACCGCGAGAGCCTGAACTTGTCCCCATGCCTGCCCTGGTGCCATAATGTAAAGACCCGCAACCTCCCCGTAAAGGAAAGCGTCGGATAGTTCGAGAACAAACCACAACAGAACGCATACAGAAGAACGTTTCATTGTATATTACAACAATGCATCAGATTACAAGAATATACAGAGTATAAATGAATATTACACAGAAATATCAGAGATTTAAATTACATTTAAATACATAGCAGCGGAAAATAATACAATACACAACTAGAAGTAGATATACGGATACAAAGCTTTCCGGATATCGTTCCAGCTGTAAACCAGGATCCTGTGAATATAAATCTGCAAAACCAAAACTACTAGCTGCCCGTGTCAAAAATAGGGGCACCCAGAGTTTAGGTTAAAACAATAAACTCCAGGTCAGTCATGTGACTGGTGTGAGAACTAAAACAGTTATTATTCTTTATTTTAAATCATTAGGTAAATCAAGGGACCACGCCGTATAACACGGAACGGGTTTCCTCCCAAGAATACCAGTGCATAAAACAAACAGCGCAATGCTAAATAAAGAAAGATGAAGCTGTTATAAGACCCAGGTCCTATCACACAATGCAACGCAAGCCGGGGGATAGGGTTTTCCCTTATAACAGCCAAAGAATGCTTGATACGTTTAAAACAAATCATTTGATACTATAATAAGTGCATAGTGTATAAAACAACTTCAAATCATAAGTATCAATCATAGGCGGCATGGGTACCATATATCATGTCGCCATATATAGGTTTACAAATAAAACCGCAAAGTCACGTATTTGGAAATTGGATTTCCGTCTATGAACCGAGGCAAAAGATAGTCCTCAACCGATTCGAGACGCTCTAGCCCGTGTCTCAGGATCAGAGCTCGAGTGACCCTTGGAGCGACAGGGCCGGTCCACCGATGTGGATTAAAATGCCTGAACACTGCGTTTCCCCACCCTTTGGGGTGTCAATGAGCCAACAAATGACTCCATCGGTTCGAGAACGACCGATCAATCCGAGGCGCCTCGCAACAGCAACAACCACATAAGTCAAACTCGTCAGGGCGTGTAAAACCACTGACGCCACTTTCTAGCTAGAAGAAAACGCATGCCCTCCCTGAGGTCCGTCTCCCGTTTTTGGTTCATACCTGGTGTGAAACACGCGAGGTAAACGTTACACAAAGCTACGCCACAAAGGCCGTGCTTTGATCATCACCACAAGACTTTGCTTTTCAACAGAAGCCTTGATCATTTGCATCTTAGCATGCCACACAGGCAAACCATCCTATGCAACCGATATCAGTCACACAGAATGAAATCCGATGTCAGACACACAGTCCATTTACAAGTCCGTTCTGGGTCTGAACGAAACCGGAGGCACCTAGTACCCCGCATATCCATCGATCTCCAAGTACGTCTGGACGATCACTAACTGTTTCCATCTTCTTGGGTGTACAGCCCAATCAAGATCATCAGTTATCACCCAAACGACGTGAAGACCTCCGGTCTTCGACCATCGTCTTCATCTTCGACTTATCGTCGTATCAGTTATTCAGAATGGGATAAACCCGGTCTTCCCGAATAACTCGCGTATATTTTAAATAAGTGTTACACAAACACGACATACGCCTCATTCCAATTCATTAGTCACTAACCATAAATTAATCAAGAGAATAATTCCCCAAATATTAACCCCGAAGGCCGAAACCAACATCAGATCAATATTCAGAAAACCATTCTGCTTGGCTAACCGACAGTTAGTTTCTAAATTTCACGTTCAAATCTAATTAAAGATTTAACTATCGCCTGGAGCAAAACTGGTGATACTCCATTCTCGATCTTTTCAATCTAATTAAAGATTCATTAAAACTCCACTTAGTTTTAATCATTATCTGGGTTAAAGAATCAGTGTCATTTAAAACACGATTCACGATAAACCCAAAATCACTTTCCATTAATTATCGGGTTAAAGAACAAGTGTTGTTTAAAACACTGTTCACGATAAACCCAAAAATCAATACCAATTCAATTCCAATTAAATATTATTTAATTGGTGCACTTCATTAAATCTAAATCAAAAGATTTAATCTTTTCTCAACTGGGTTCAAGAACAGTGTTAGTGAAGACACCATTCACGACAAACCCAAATCACATTCATTAATTATCGGGTTAAAGAACAAGTGTTATTTAAAACACTGTTCACGATAAACCCAAAAATCAATATCAATTCAATTCCAATTAAATATTATTTAATTGGTACACTTCATTAAATCTAAATAAAAAGATTTAATCTTTTCTCAACTGGGTTCAAGAACAGTGTTAGTAAAGACACCATTCACGACAAACCCAAATCACATTCGATATTCAATACAAGGCTCTGAATAGAAAATATATCGGCTTATATTCAATATCGAATTCTACGACTAACAAATGTCGTATTGGAAATAACGATACAAATATATATCTTTCAAATTTCCATAACACCTGTAATATCACGAATTCCAACATCGAAATATTCCGAAGACAATTTCGATTCAAATCCACTCCAATGCAATCATTGGAATTTTGGTTACTTTTAAAACCCTTTTCGAATTCAATTTATTTATTTTAAAAATAAATAGAATTATAATTCTAGTTCAAAACTAGTTCATTTCGATAAAAATCTATTTTTATCTTTTCAAATATGGAGTTTTTCATCCCAAACTTTCACAAATCATTTCTTATGATTTTACACAAATTATTACTATTTTTAATAATTTTATCAAGGCCCGTACAGTCGATTTCCAACAATGGCCATCGAACTGCACTTACAGCGACCTTTTTCCAATTTGATTTGGACGTATCTCCAAATCCAACCGTTAGATTTCAAATTTCTAATGTTCGTTAGAAAGCTCTTTTCGATACGAACCCAACGGTTCCGGTTTTAGGAGAATCCGACGGTCGGATCTCCCGTAATGTCCGTTTGAAATAAGTGGTCGAAATTCGCGAACTGCCGCGGCGCGGCGCGTTCTATTCAGGCCATTATATTATATATATAATATATATAATATATACTTCGTCGATTTCTATTTAAAACGAATTATATAAATAGTTTTAAAATCGTTTCAAAAGCTATTTCAACTTTCTTTTCAATTCAAATCAAAATTGAATTCTTCTTTATAAATTCGTTTTAAAATTCATTTCTATTCAATTCAAATTTCAATTCAATTTGAATTTATTTCACTTCGCTTTCAATTCGATTCGAATTCGTTTTCAATTCAATTCGTTTCGAAATCGTTTTCAATTCAATTCATTTCGAAATCGTTTTCAATTCAATTCATTTCGAAATCGTTTTCAATTCAATTCATTTCGAAATCGTTTTCAATTCAATTCATTTCGAAATCGTTTTCAATTCAATTCATTTCGAAATCGTTTTCAATTCAATTCATTTCGAAATCGTTTTCAGTTCAATTCATTTCGAAATCGTTTTCAGTTCAATTCATTTCGAAATCGTTTTCAGTTCAATTCATTTCGAAATCGTTTTCAATTCAATTCATTTCGAAATCGTTTTCAATTCAATTCATTTCGAAATCGTTTTCAGTTCAATTCATTTCGAAATCGTTTTCAGTTCAATTCATTTCAAAATATTCGATTTCGAAATCACTTTTCAATATTCATTTTAAAATGAATAAAATCGATATAAATATCGTTCACGTCAAAATGGCGTCAATCTAATCCTCACGGCTTCACATATTTCTATTTTCAAATATTCTATTTCAAATATTTCTATTTCAAATATTTCTATTTCAAATATTTCTTTTTTCGAAACTGGAATGAGGCCCAATCAATTACCATATAATGTTAATTATATGGATTTTCATACAACACATGTATATATCAACAACGATGAATAATCAATCATCAACCAAAGTGCACTACACTGTATAAGCATCAAATATAGACATTTAACGCTTACAGCAGCTTGTCAATCAATCGATCGACATATTTAATCAATCAGGATGAGTGAACTTCAAATTTCATCCTAACACCCGTGTGGGGTTTCAAACAATCAAACACATATTTTATTTGTGCAGTTAGGCGATGTGTAAAATTTATCGACCCAATCAACGTCATTCAAATAGGTGTACATAAACAAACCATCTGGTTTGTAAATGAATATTTATTTATTCACTTCACTATTTTCATATTCACGTTAAAAATTATATTTTTAACGATAAAACATTTTATTTCAACCTATGAATTTCTATTCAATTCATTTATTCAATAAAATGATATTTTTATTTTTCTAACATGTTTTAGAAAATTTCGGCGGCATAACGGCACGATACTAAAAACGGGATAAGGCCTAGCCTTGTCCCCGGTCTAGTGAAGGCCCACGCCATTCACATATCAATCAAATTCACTTTCGTTATGCAAACCACAAAATTTGGAGTAAGGGTCTAACCTAGCCTTACTCCTTCGCCTTATAACGGCGCACGTCTAATCCTAACCAATTTATCGATTCGATTTTTCACACCACAAACCACATTCAAACCAATATCGCAATCAATCACCAAACAGTCAAACAAACAAGTCCATGGTCTGTGGACGATTGTGTCGGGTGCTACTAAGCACCGTCTGCATCCTAGTATATATATATAACTAGAAAAATTAAATTGAAAGGTGAGAAATTCTCACATATAGCTATCCAACCATCTCGACTCTTCTTTTGCAGGAGTCTTCGTCGTTTCGCCTTTTTGTCACCTTCGTTGCCCAAGGCCACTATATATATAAAAATTGAATTTTTATTTCTTCTACCCAATAAAATTTCGCCTTTTCTATTTTAAAAATATGATCTTTCCTATTCAAAAAAAAAAAAAAATCGAATTTTTATTTCTTTTTCAAAATCAAAGTATTTTGTATTCCCTAAACAAAGCTTTAATCATTTTAAAAACAAGCTATATGTATTTTAAAAATCCTATTTTTTTTCCAACAATGCTAATTTTTATATTTAAAATCAATTCCAAATTATATTTTAAAACACTTCAAGTTTATACTTTCTTCCATGCCAATTTTATTCTTTTCAAAGACAAAGATTTTTATTTTATTAGTAATGCAAATTATTACCTTTCAAGAGACAATGTATATTTTTCTAAACAAAATAGATGTATATATTTTTCTAAACAAAACATATGTTTATATTACAAAAGAAATCCTATTTTTATATTGCTACCCAATATATATATATATAAAATTATATTTTTCACCTTATTTTTACAAACTTATTTTATTTTTAAAAGGAATGCTATTTTTTTCTTAAAAACAAGGTCTATTTTTTCCTTTTTAAAACGATGTACCTTTAAGCAACCATGCAATACATATCATATATATATATATATATATATATATATATATATATATATTTTTAAAATAATTGATATGAAAATTTGAACTTTAATTAAAATTAGAAGAATTACACTTCCTTAATCACTTAATTACATACATTAACAATGCTTAGAGAAAGAAATATACGCTGCAGTCTTCATCTTCTTTCTGCCGTCCTCCTGGAACCTTCTTCGATGGCTAGGGTTGGTCATCGCGCCTCCACGTCGCAGCTTGGGTCTGATCAGAGTACATCACCTCGTCGAGCATCACGAGCTGCTCCTCCGCCAGTCCCCAGCGTCGAACTCGATGCAGCTCCGCCCCTGGAAATCGCGCCCAAGCGCCAGGACTTTGGACCCCAAATTCGAGAGTAGAGAGGGGGTAGGGGCTCTAGGAGGGGGTGCGACGTCGGTCAAGGGGGGGAAGAACGTCGGCGGCTCCGTCGATGGGTTAGGGCAGCTCGATTTTCTTTTTTTTTTTATTTTTTTATTTCTGATTAATGAAATTCTAACGGGGGGGGGGGGGGCCAGCGTATAATATGGGAGAGAAGATATTTTTTTTATTTTTATTTTATTTTATTTTATTTTAATCTCCATAGTTGACTTTTCTTTTGAAGTCGAAACGAGACCCACCGACCGTCGCCCATAGCGTTTTACCCCTATTCTGAACCCAATGGGATATGTATCACAAGCTGGTTTGATCGTTCGAATTAGTTTCCGTTGAATTTACATTTAAATCATTATATTGAATTTTAAACGTACCTTTCAAATTACCGGGGTCACATATTAACTCTAAAAATTCCAGAAAAATATTTTCTAGCTTCGTATTGACGATACGGTCCTAACAAAACTAGTTTCGTCTAATTCTGAGACCGTTGGAAAAATGGCCAATTTCCAGTCGATTAAAATCAACTGAAACTGGTCAAACGCGTTTTCTTTTGCCACGCTCACATATTGATTCGAAAAATTATGAAATTTAAAACCTAGCAATAACTTTACATCACGGACCCAACAAAACTGGTTTCGTCGAAATCCGAGGTCGTTTGCAAAATTGCTATTTTTAAGGGCCTTATATATATAAAAATATATATAAATTCCACAGCGACTATTTCTAATTTTTAACTGGACATATCTTATCATTTCTAAGATGAAATCTCAGTTTGTTAACTTCGTTACAAAGATATAGTTATGCAGATTCAACTATTTCTTGTTTCGTTCAATTCTGACTTATATTGAATTCTGTATATTCATTTGAAATTAGAAATCGAATTTTCGAACTACCGCGCCATTTTCAATTCCTTTTATAATTATATATAATTATATATATTCTAACGACGACGCGTATAATATATACGATCGAATTCTATTCAAAATAAATTTTTCGTCGATATTATCTAAAATAATTCATTTTAAATAATCAAAACTCGCTAAAATTGCCAAAATAAAAATTTCAAACTGGCTCGCATTTTACGGGTTGTTACAATCTCCCCCACTTAAAACTTTTCGTCCCCGAAAAGGAACAAAGTCGAAAGTGGTTTGATTATTCAACACTATATTCGATCTGGCTTCCATTCTCCAACTCTTTAGTTTCTGAGAATTTTCAAAACTTCTCAAAAATTTGGCTAACACCCTAAATTTTTGAAAAATTTCGCCATAACCTCCCCTGCACCGGGAGCATCGGGGAATTTCAAATAGCTTCCCCGGTCCTTCAGATCTCAAAAAGAAAAAGAAAAAGCCAAGCGGCTAGCCAATAGGCTCACAAAATCATCATCACCCAAACAAAACAGGAAATTATGTAATAAACATGTACCTATTTGTCGGGCAAACAAATTTTATTCTTGGCTCTAGCCTCCTTGCTATGACCTGTTCAATGATATATATGTATATGCAAGCAAACGCGACCAATTTTCAATACAGTTCAATATTTGATCAAATTAGGCATAATGGCTGAAAATTAGCAAACAAATAGGCAAACAACACAAACATCAATCAATTAGTGAATTAGAGTTTCAAATTCATAATTTTGATATATAGTCAAGAATCAGATTTTTGATGCCAAATCACAACAATAGGCCCTATCTAATTTTGGTTCTCACACCAGTCAATAGGAAATATATAGAAATCTCACTTTCGTCGCTCGAAAATAAATACTGGCGACAGTGCCCCATTACCAGAATTATTCCCGGACACTAGAGGGATTCTATATCTACCCAATATATTAAAACTTCGAATACACGTTTGCAAGACATATATGCAACATCTTTATATATCGGATTGTCCTTATCAATATAAAATAAATAATCAAGTACGAATAATTGATTTAAATTTTCAAAACAAAATTTGTTTTCATTTGAAAAATATACTCTTCACACTCGTTCTAGGATACTACTGATCCTATCTCTAACGAGTCATTCTAATTGGATATTACTGACCCTATATCTGATGAATTCTTTCGTATGTTTCTAATGTGTCTTGTTCTCTAGCTTTGTAAACCAAAGCTCTGATACCACGTGTAAAATAGCCGACGAAATCCGGTAGGCTTTGCAACCATCCCTTCATCCCCCAAGCAGCAGGTAATACCCACCGTGGCTCCTACATGGTCCCCCAGTCCCTTGTTTTACGGCGACCCTCTCGAGTCTCGCGCCTATTGGCGAACCAACGCCCTCCCCGACGCCATGTAGGGGTAAGAGTCTCCCGTTCGCCACCAAACCGCGAAGCGAGAACCCCCTATCATGTGTACCCGGCCTACTCAGGGCCAGCAACAAGAACTGGTGATACTCCATTCTCGATCTTTTCAATCTAATTAAAGATTCATTAAAACTCCACTTAGTTTTAATCATTATCTGGGTTAAAGAATCAGTGTCATTTAAAACACGATTCACGATAAACCCAAAATCACTTTCCATTAATTATCGGGTTAAAGAACAAGTGTTGTTTAAAACACTGTTCACGATAAACCCAAAAATCAATACCAATTCAATTCCAATTAAATATTATTTAATTGGTGCACTTCATTAAATCTAAATCAAAAGATTTAATCTTTTCTCAACTGGGTTCAAGAACAGTGTTAGTGAAGACACCATTCACGACAAACCCAAATCACATTCATTAATTATCGGGTTAAAGAACAAGTGTTATTTAAAACACTGTTCACGATAAACCCAAAAATCAATATCAATTCAATTCCAATTAAATATTATTTAATTGGTACACTTCATTAAATCTAAATAAAAAGATTTAATCTTTTCTCAACTGGGTTCAAGAACAGTGTTAGTAAAGACACCATT
This sequence comes from Allium sativum, assembly GCA_030737875.1. Classification (NCBI taxonomy): domain Eukaryota; kingdom Viridiplantae; phylum Streptophyta; class Magnoliopsida; order Asparagales; family Amaryllidaceae; genus Allium; species Allium sativum. The sequence continues at coordinate 459,384,651 of CM060922.1, forward strand.
CACGACAAACCCAAATCACATTCGATATTCAATACAAGGCTCTGAATAGAAAATATATCGGCTTATATTCAATATCGAATTCTACGACTAACAAATGTCGTATTGGAAATAACGATACAAATATATATCTTTCAAATTTCCATAACACCTGTAATATCACGAATTCCAACATCGAAATATTCCGAAGACAATTTCGATTCAAATCCACTCCAATGCAATCATTGGAATTTTGGTTACTTTTAAAACCCTTTTCGAATTCAATTTATTTATTTTAAAAATAAATAGAATTATAATTCTAGTTCAAAACTAGTTCATTTCGATAAAAATCTATTTTTATCTTTTCAAATATGGAGTTTTTCATCCCAAACTTTCACAAATCATTTCTTATGATTTTACACAAATTATTACTATTTTTAATAATTTTATCAAGGCCCGTACAGTCGATTTCCAACAATGGCCATCGAACTGCACTTACAGCGACCTTTTTCCAATTTGATTTGGACGTATCTCCAAATCCAACCGTTAGATTTCAAATTTCTAATGTTCGTTAGAAAGCTCTTTTCGATACGAACCCAACGGTTCCGGTTTTAGGAGAATCCGACGGTCGGATCTCCCGTAATGTCCGTTTGAAATAAGTGGTCGAAATTCGCGAACTGCCGCGGCGCGGCGCGTTCTATTCAGGCCATTATATTATATATATAATATATATAATATATACTTCGTCGATTTCTATTTAAAACGAATTATATAAATAGTTTTAAAATCGTTTCAAAAGCTATTTCAACTTTCTTTTCAATTCAAATCAAAATTGAATTCTTCTTTATAAATTCGTTTTAAAATTCATTTCTATTCAATTCAAATTTCAATTCAATTTGAATTTATTTCACTTCGCTTTCAATTCGATTCGAATTCGTTTTCAATTCAATTCGTTTCGAAATCGTTTTCAATTCAATTCATTTCGAAATCGTTTTCAATTCAATTCATTTCGAAATCGTTTTCAATTCAATTCATTTCGAAATCGTTTTCAATTCAATTCATTTCGAAATCGTTTTCAATTCAATTCATTTCGAAATCGTTTTCAATTCAATTCATTTCGAAATCGTTTTCAGTTCAATTCATTTCGAAATCGTTTTCAGTTCAATTCATTTCGAAATCGTTTTCAGTTCAATTCATTTCGAAATCGTTTTCAATTCAATTCATTTCGAAATCGTTTTCAATTCAATTCATTTCGAAATCGTTTTCAGTTCAATTCATTTCGAAATCGTTTTCAGTTCAATTCATTTCAAAATATTCGATTTCGAAATCACTTTTCAATATTCATTTTAAAATGAATAAAATCGATATAAATATCGTTCACGTCAAAATGGCGTCAATCTAATCCTCACGGCTTCACATATTTCTATTTTCAAATATTCTATTTCAAATATTTCTATTTCAAATATTTCTATTTCAAATATTTCTTTTTTCGAAACTGGAATGAGGCCCAATCAATTACCATATAATGTTAATTATATGGATTTTCATACAACACATGTATATATCAACAACGATGAATAATCAATCATCAACCAAAGTGCACTACACTGTATAAGCATCAAATATAGACATTTAACGCTTACAGCAGCTTGTCAATCAATCGATCGACATATTTAATCAATCAGGATGAGTGAACTTCAAATTTCATCCTAACACCCGTGTGGGGTTTCAAACAATCAAACACATATTTTATTTGTGCAGTTAGGCGATGTGTAAAATTTATCGACCCAATCAACGTCATTCAAATAGGTGTACATAAACAAACCATCTGGTTTGTAAATGAATATTTATTTATTCACTTCACTATTTTCATATTCACGTTAAAAATTATATTTTTAACGATAAAACATTTTATTTCAACCTATGAATTTCTATTCAATTCATTTATTCAATAAAATGATATTTTTATTTTTCTAACATGTTTTAGAAAATTTCGGCGGCATAACGGCACGATACTAAAAACGGGATAAGGCCTAGCCTTGTCCCCGGTCTAGTGAAGGCCCACGCCATTCACATATCAATCAAATTCACTTTCGTTATGCAAACCACAAAATTTGGAGTAAGGGTCTAACCTAGCCTTACTCCTTCGCCTTATAACGGCGCACGTCTAATCCTAACCAATTTATCGATTCGATTTTTCACACCACAAACCACATTCAAACCAATATCGCAATCAATCACCAAACAGTCAAACAAACAAGTCCATGGTCTGTGGACGATTGTGTCGGGTGCTACTAAGCACCGTCTGCATCCTAGTATATATATATAACTAGAAAAATTAAATTGAAAGGTGAGAAATTCTCACATATAGCTATCCAACCATCTCGACTCTTCTTTTGCAGGAGTCTTCGTCGTTTCGCCTTTTTGTCACCTTCGTTGCCCAAGGCCACTATATATATAAAAATTGAATTTTTATTTCTTCTACCCAATAAAATTTCGCCTTTTCTATTTTAAAAATATGATCTTTCCTATTCAAAAAAAAAAAAAAATCGAATTTTTATTTCTTTTTCAAAATCAAAGTATTTTGTATTCCCTAAACAAAGCTTTAATCATTTTAAAAACAAGCTATATGTATTTTAAAAATCCTATTTTTTTTCCAACAATGCTAATTTTTATATTTAAAATCAATTCCAAATTATATTTTAAAACACTTCAAGTTTATACTTTCTTCCATGCCAATTTTATTCTTTTCAAAGACAAAGATTTTTATTTTATTAGTAATGCAAATTATTACCTTTCAAGAGACAATGTATATTTTTCTAAACAAAATAGATGTATATATTTTTCTAAACAAAACATATGTTTATATTACAAAAGAAATCCTATTTTTATATTGCTACCCAATATATATATATATAAAATTATATTTTTCACCTTATTTTTACAAACTTATTTTATTTTTAAAAGGAATGCTATTTTTTTTTTAAAAACAAGGTCTATTTTTTCCTTTTTAAAACGATGTACCTTTAAGCAACCATGCAATACATATCATATATATATATATATATATATATATATATATATATATTTTTAAAATAATTGATATGAAAATTTGAACTTTAATTAAAATTAGAAGAATTACACTTCCTTAATCACTTAATTACATACATTAACAATGCTTAGAGAAAGAAATATACGCTGCAGTCTTCATCTTCTTTCTGCCGTCCTCCTGGAACCTTCTTCGATGGCTAGGGTTGGTCATCGCGCCTCCACGTCGCAGCTTGGGTCTGATCAGAGTACATCACCTCGTCGAGCATCACGAGCTGCTCCTCCGCCAGTCCCCAGCGTCGAACTCGATGCAGCTCCGCCCCTGGAAATCGCGCCCAAGCGCCAGGACTTTGGACCCCAAATTCGAGAGTAGAGAGGGGGTAGGGGCTCTAGGAGGGGGTGCGACGTCGGTCAAGGGGGGGAAGAACGTCGGCGGCTCCGTCGATGGGTTAGGGCAGCTCGATTTTCTTTTTTTTTTTATTTTTTTATTTCTGATTAATGAAATTCTAACGGGGGGGGGGGGGCAGCGTATAATATGGGAGAGAAGATATTTTTTTTATTTTTATTTTATTTTATTTTATTTTAATCTCCATAGTTGACTTTTCTTTTGAAGTCGAAACGAGACCCACCGACCGTCGCCCATAGCGTTTTACCCCTATTCTGAACCCAATGGGATATGTATCACAAGCTGGTTTGATCGTTCGAATTAGTTTCCGTTGAATTTACATTTAAATCATTATATTGAATTTTAAACGTACCTTTCAAATTACCGGGGTCACATATTAACTCTAAAAATTCCAGAAAAATATTTTCTAGCTTCGTATTGACGATACGGTCCTAACAAAACTAGTTTCGTCTAATTCTGAGACCGTTGGAAAAATGGCCAATTTCCAGTCGATTAAAATCAACTGAAACTGGTCAAACGCGTTTTCTTTTGCCACGCTCACATATTGATTCGAAAAATTATGAAATTTAAAACCTAGCAATAACTTTACATCACGGACCCAACAAAACTGGTTTCGTCGAAATCCGAGGTCGTTTGCAAAATTGCTATTTTTAAGGGCCTTATATATATAAAAATATATATAAATTCCACAGCGACTATTTCTAATTTTTAACTGGACATATCTTATCATTTCTAAGATGAAATCTCAGTTTGTTAACTTCGTTACAAAGATATAGTTATGCAGATTCAACTATTTCTTGTTTCGTTCAATTCTGACTTATATTGAATTCTGTATATTCATTTGAAATTAGAAATCGAATTTTCGAACTACCGCGCCATTTTCAATTCCTTTTATAATTATATATAATTATATATATTCTAACGACGACGCGTATAATATATACGATCGAATTCTATTCAAAATAAATTTTTCGTCGATATTATCTAAAATAATTCATTTTAAATAATCAAAACTCGCTAAAATTGCCAAAATAAAAATTTCAAACTGGCTCGCATTTTACGGGTTGTTACACATAAGAGCCTGCACCTGTCCTCCCGAGGTAGACCCTGCCCTCTGCCCCTTCTTTGGGCAGTCCTTCACTAGATGTCCCGCTTCACCACAGTGAAAACAGCCAGTCTTCTTTTTCTTTCTGCAATCCTTGCTGAGATGGCCTGGTGTCCCACCGTTAAAGCATCTTTTCTTTCCTTTGTCATTATTGTCTTTACCACCCTTCTTGTTTTGCTGTTGTGGTTTCTTCTGATCCCCTTTCTTCTCGGGTGCCTTATTAGCATTAGCGCCTTTCTCCTCGTGCATGAGTGCCATGTCTACTAGCTTCTCAAAGGTGGCCCCCATAGGGATGTGGGTCATAGCCAACCCTTGCAACGGCTCATTCAAGCCATTAACGAACCTCAGAGCCTTCTTCTCCGGCGTGTTCACTAAGTCCAAGCCAAACCTTGCTAACTGATTAAATTTGTTGACATATTCTTTCACTGATGAGCTTCCTTGCTTTAATGTCAAGAACCTTTCCATATATAGATTCTCTTCTGCCCTTGAGAGAAACTTTGCCTCAAACCTACGTCTGAAATCCGCCCAAGAATCAACAGGACGCTCCCCATTAGTGACCTCCCACCAAAACGAGGCCTCTCCCTTCATTAACCAAGTTGCTAATTTGACTTTCCTCCCTTCTTCTACTTCAAAGATTTCTAGCAATTCTTCCACCTCCTTAAGCCAGTCTCTAGCTTCCACAAACGTTTCTGACCCTTGAAAAGGTTTTCCACCCATAGCCTTAAATTCCTTGCACGTCTTTGCAAAAGTATCAGCGCGAGGAGGAGGAGGAGGAGGAGCGGGTGCAACTGGTGGTGGAGGAACATTGGCTGCACCTGTAGCGGCCCTAGCCTCTAATAACCTCCTATACCATCCTGGTATCGTTACACCGTCCAGAAGGTTAAGATCTTCAACCATGCTAAAACGAAAAAGGAAAGATTCAAAATGGAGAATTCAAAAGATAAAGATATATGGTTATTGGGGATTATGTTTTTCATAAAAAAAACTTTTCTCTTTAAATTACTCATCAAGACATGTTTTTGAAAACACTTCTTCCAAAAATACTTTAGAAAAATAGTTTTTCTAAAAAAATTATCTGTTCTGGTAACCTTAAGCTCTGATACCACGTGTAACACCCCACGTCCATTAATGTCACTCACAAAGGGAATGCATTAACTTCCACGGATGTTTTAAGTGAATATAGAACAGAAAAATTACAACAAGACAGATAATAAGTAGTAATTGGAAATCTAAAACTTTATTTCATTGCAGCGGAAGTTAAACATGTTTGTTACATCATAAAAACCATAAATCAGAGTCAAGTACAATATCCGTCTTGGTAAAACAAAATACATAATCCCATTACATAAATAGCCATTAAAAAAGATAACAAGCTGGACTTTACTTCAACGGTCCAAGCTTTCCAAAAGAGAGATAAAGCAATCCAATCAAGCTCCACTAGAGCTGGGCCCACCCTGAGGACCTGGTAAGGGGGAAAAGATAGAAATAGAGGGGGTCAGACATAAAGTCTGGCGAGTATGATAATTCTAACAATACTATTATCAAAATAACTAGACTAAGGCATAAGCTGGAAAACAAGGAAATGTCTATGAACTATTGGGTATGGAAGAGCAGATAAAGATAACGTTAAAGGCACACTTAATACTAACAAATAATTACTACACTGCACCACACCAATCACCCTAAAGGTTGATCCCACTTGCTTCACTTAGAAATTTTATAAATAACTTCGTATACCCCTAGCTGACTACAAAGGTGCCGCCTGCCCCTATCTCCGCTAGGTGTACCCCACTACCCACTTTCGATCGGCTCCCTACTCGTAGATACCCGTGTTGGCCCCACAGTGGGGTGTATCACTCCCCTAAAGTGGCAACCCGATACAACTTGAGGATGCACGGCTTATACCTACACGATGCAACAACGTCTTACCTACCAGCCCGGGTCCACACACGTATATGAAACCCGTTGGACTTGCGTTGCCACCGCTACCCCGTTTGGCCTCTTATAGTTAAGCCCAGTATTCGTGTCCCGTCCTCGACTTGGGTTGAGCCCACAAAGATACGTTTTGGGTTACTGGTTGAAATGGGCCCCCACAAGCTATCCACCTAAGCTTGTCCCCACTAGTATATCCCACTAAACCCTCTTCTTAGTCATGTTCATTTACATGTGTGTTTGGTTAAGTCTTACTAATCGTATTTCAAATGCCACTAAAGGAACCCACTAGATTCCTCATGCCACCCAAGGCACATACTTAACCCCCATGTCCCACTTCACATGTTTATCTGGTTAAGTATTTCTTAATTCATTCAGGCCATAACCTCATAAAGACCTCTCACATTAGACTGGCATTTATGGCAGCTGGATTCGCCGGGCGGGTCCGGGCAGTCTTACACCATAAAAGAGTCTAACCTCGTGTCTTTACAACTGTTATGCTTTAATTTGGGCCTAGGACCTCTCACATTGGGCTGACATTTGTGACTACTGGATTTGCCGGGCGGGTCCGGCAGGTTTACGTCATAAACGAGTCCAACCTCGTGTCCTAAGCATTGATTAACACTTATAATCTTTTACCCCAGTTTTAAATATATCCCTATTCAAATCATTAATTAATTCCAATTTTAATGATGTCCATAATTGACTCAATTATGGTCATCCACTTATGGTATGCAAAACCATATCAATTGCACCCCAATTTCTTAATATTAAATCCTTAATATTACCCCTACCCCACGTTATACGTTCGCTTATTCAACGCAAAATATACGTTAGACTCGAATAGTCTAACTCATAGCACAAAGATAAATTATCACAACATATAGAAAAATAAAATAGATCTAATCATAATAGGGATGAAACTTGCATAAAACTACACATGTCATGGATCTAAAGGTGTCAACTTGTTTGGTTAAATGTCATAACTTACATAATATGATCATAACCCAAATTCATGTATAAACTTGCATATGTGGTTTATGCAACATAATGATGATGTGAACTAGCATCTAACACATAAAACTCACACATGTCATAGCACAATTCTAGATCTAAATAGATGTCATGGCATATGTTCATAATCTTTACTAATCAATCTAAACTTGCATACATGATTTGTCATATAGATCAACATAGCCCAAATAATATAAACATTATGATTTGATTAACATGAACTAATTAGCATAGATAATAACATCATGACTTTATAACATGTATGCTTTATCACAACTTAGCATAGAAAACTACAACCTATACAATTTCATCATATGATTTACAACATATAGGATATCATCATCTCATAACATAAGATTTACAACATTCATGATAGCATAAGGTTTACAACAACAACATATATGACAATTCACATCATTTTCTTATGATCCATATCAATTCTTAATCTAATTAGTTTGCTAATAATCTTGTTAAGATCATCATACTCACAATTAGAGAAGAAATAGAGTCTTGATTTTCTTTAGAGTTGAGTAGAATTAGGGTTTTGATTAGCTTTCTTCCTTCTTAGTTGGCGGCGGCTACACAGTTCTATGGCGATGGCATGACGGCGGCTATTCTATTTTTCATGTGATTTAGAGTGAGAGACTACCTAGGTATTTATAGAATTTAGGATTTATTTAGGCCGTGAGATCAACTTAGAACTAACCTGAACCGTTTAATTTGCCAACTCAGCCCTAAAGACACATCCGCAGCTCAAGATTGGGCTCAGTCAAACCCTAGCCGACTGGACCAGGTCGACACCCAGGTCGACTGCGCAGTCGACCTGGTCCCTGGGGTGTCGACTACCCAGTCGACTCCCCAGTCGACCTGGGTGCTGGACGGGAAATTTCCTGCCTAGCCTGTTTGACTTCGAATTTTAAATTTTAAATTTTCTGAAATCTGTTTTGAATTTTCTGAAACTTCCGATGGCCATATCTCCTTCATACGAAGTCCAAATCATGCAAACTCGGACTCTATTTCAACCAGAATTCCGAGACGAACACGATAGCGCAACCCGTTTCCCACAATTCTCACGTCTGAGATTAGTTATTCTTTAATTTGTGAATATTAATATTAACAGAATTACGGGGTGTTACAACATGCATGAATGTTTATACTTGTTTATGGATGGAATTGAATGTGTTATCATGTGGACGATGCATATGGATGGATGTTTGTGCACGCATATAGTGTTTATGTGACTAGGACTAGTTTCATACATGTTGGACTCATTGCACTAAACATATTTTGCACTAAGAAGATCAATCAGGCCTGATCATTTGCATTAGACAAGGAACATATACACACACTTCTTGCATATGTTCATACAGCATTAGAAATCTTTTAAGGACAATGGTTGCTTGTGAATGATGGTTGAGTATATGGTTGATTGGATGGTAGTACACATTCTTCTTAACTTGAAGATTTTGGGGACGAAATCCTTTAAGGAGTGGAGAATGTAACAACCCGTATTTTTATAACATATTAAAACAAGAAATCAAGGCATAATTAAATTTTAAAATCAGAATCAGGGGAAACGGGTTATGCCATTGCGTTCATCTTGAAATTTTACATGAAATAGAGTCCGAGTTTTCGAAAACCAAAGCCGAATGAAGAAGTTATGGCCTGTACAAGTTTCAGCAGTTTTTAGGCAGCACTGGACCAGGGGGTCGACCATAGGGTCGACCTATCCCCCCAGGTCGACCATAGGGTCGACCACAGTGTCGATCTACCCCCCCTTACAGGTCGACCTGGTCGGCCTGTTTTGACCCAGAACTCATTTTTGGAGTCTGAGACGTGTTTTGACGGTCCGGATTGATTCTAGGGTTAATCTAAGGGCCTGAACCAGTTGCTACACCTATTAAAACACCCTCAGACCTAACCTAATTCATATCAAATCATTCTTACACTATTGTGCTGCTGAACTCCCTCTTGAACCATGCCCCCCCCAAATTAAAGTGCAAACATTCAAACTCAAATCAATTCGAAGAACAAAGCTTCAACAATGGTTCAAACAATAAATCAACACTACTACAACGTTCTATGACAATTTTAGTTCCTAATTCACTAGCCATGCTCTGTAAGTTCTAGTTGTTTTTAGATTTAAACATTTAATTATAATGTGGCCATGGAATAAAGTGGAATTGGATTTAAGTATGTTTATCGATTCTGATCTATTTCTGTTGCTCCTGTAATCTTGTGTTTTGGGACTTGTCTATCTTTATGCTCATGACAAGTTTATGATCTATTCAGCAGTTTTCTTGATTCGTAATGACGTTATCATCAAGTTGTAATATTTATGCCTATGATGATGTTTTCCTCTGATCTCATTTTTATTCAATTTCTATCTCCCCCAATTTATTTTCTTTCATGAACCTTGGTCAATTTCGGACCTTGGCCTAAAATCGCGATTTGCGTACGATATGTATACGGGGGAATTATGGGATTATTGCCTATATGAATATGATGTAATAATTGGCAACATGAAATTGGATATTATCATTGTATTTGCAAGTTTGGGCTTGATCTGTAAATTTTGGTATAATCTTGTTATGAACAAATTATATACATGGAATTTGGCACAAATAGGATCTATGTAATGTAACATGAGATTTGGTATATATAACGTGTATGTAATTTGGCATGTAAATTAAACCATGAGTTCGGGCTTATGTAAATTAAATCAAAAGATTAGGCTTACGATTGGGCATATGTAGAATTGGGGATTTGAATATAAAAGCGATTGTAAATTTGATAATTGGCACAAATATGTATTATGAACTTGGGTAGTTGGCGTGTGTTGTAATAAAAAGATTACAGTTTGGGATAACTAAATCATGAATCATGATTTGGGTTTATTTGGGCATGATACATGCAATTTTGGCTAGAACTCCATATCGGTGAAATAGCATAAACTTGGCATACATGTAAATAGGCAAGAATTGGACATATGTAATCTGACTAGAATTGGGTATATATATCCATATATATATATATATATATATATATATATATACAAATTGGCATGTAATTTTGGAACTTGGGCATATGTTTATTAATATGTAAAGTTGGGAATTTGAAACATGAAAATGACTGTGTATTGGATAATTGACTTGAACACGAACATGAACATTTCTATATGTTAAACACATGAACTGATATTGGGTTTTTGGGTGGAATACGACCATTAATGAACCTTTGACACGAGGTTAGACTCAGTTTGTGGTGTAAATCTGCCAGGAACCACCAGGCAAATCCAATAGCCACAAAGTGTCAGTCTAATGTGAGAGGTCGAAGGTCGAATTGTAGGCGTAACGATTTATGACACGAGGTTAGACCCAGTTTGTGGTGTAAATCTACCCGAACCGCCCGGCAAATCCAGTGGCCACAAAATGCACGGTCTAATGTGAGAGGTCATGATTCGTTCGTCATAATGAATGAAGTAAGGAATACTAACCATAATAAGACGTGGGTATGGTCAGAGGGTTAGGTGGGATGACATGGAAATTTGACATGTAAATGTGGACCTAACCGGTATGAGTTAAGAACATGTAAAACTTATAAATGTTGGCTTAACCAACATAATAGTTAATCATACCAATGGGTGGGTTAAGTAATATGGCTAGATTAATGACACTTAACCAATATAACATGACACATGGCAGGGTTAAGTCAACTTGAACATATAGATAATACTTAACCAACTTAGCATGATACGTGGGCGCGTTAAGCCATGAACCGCTTGAATATACTTAACCAATTGGACGCAATGATTTGATAGGGTTAAGCCATGAACCGCTTGAATATACTTAACCAATTGGACGCAATGATTTGATAGGTTTAAGTCATGAACCGCTTCAATATACTTAACCAATTGGATGCAATGATTTGATAGGGTTAAGTCATGAACCGCTTGAATATACTTAACCAATTGGACGCGATGATTTGATAGGGTTAAGTCATGAACCGCTTGAATATACTTAACCAACTTGACAGATGATTCGTAGGGCTAAGTCATGAACTTGAACGACAACACTTAGCCAATTTGACATGACACATAGGCGGGTTAAGTCACGAACTTGAATGACAACACTTAACCAACTTGACATGCTAGACTGATGGGGTTAAGTCTCGAGTTTAAATGACAACACTTAACCTACTGAACGGAAACCCTAGTTACGCGGTCCTTTTTCAGCAGTAACCCACTAGATGTATCACGGTACCCTGGAACTAGGTAGGGTGGTGCACGATTACTGGGCTGATTGTAAGCAACTAGAACGACGGCTGAGTTGGTGCGCCATTGTAGGTTCAGGCGGACTATGGTCGTGCACGTAGTCCGGAGTTGAAAAAGCAGGCATTGGGCACCAGTAGGTTTACACTGTGCGTGCTTGATTCGTGTCGGTGGTTGGCACCCTAGGGCTTGATACACCCTATGGTGGACCTAGCACAAGTGACTACATTTCGTGATTGGGCCGTATGACACAGACACATGAACGAGCTAGGACTTGTAGGGAGCCGATCGATTAATAGATCGTTACGTGGAATTCGTTAGGTAGCATAATCCCTAGTGGTCCTAGGTGGCATAAACCCTAATCGAATCTTGAAAACGTTCAATAGGTAGCATAATCCCTTAGTGGTCCTAGGTGGCATAAATCCTAGTTGAACACGCGATAGTTCATGATAAGGAAACCTAGCCAGAACAAGGGTGGCGGTCCAAACGATTTCAAGAATGGTGGCACTACGTTGAAGTAGTACAGAAATACGTGATGAAACCCATACGATATACAACAAGGGACTGTACATATACATGGAAGGGATGATACGGGTTGGGGGTACTAGTACAGTTGGTGCAGAGAATATAGGAAATCAAAGAAAATAGTGGAATGGTGAAGCTTAGAAATCTTGCGATGCTATACTTAATAGAAACCTTGCAATGTTATACTTGATTCATCGTGCCTGTAGCTTACCTTGTCATCATGCTTATGTTTACTTTCAGTTTATTCATGCCATATTATCTTCTCCTATTTTTATGCTGAAAGCCACTTGAACTTACTCAGTCTTTATGACTGACCCAGTTTGTTTCGCCTCTTTTTCTTTCGTTCCCCCCCTCCCAGGTTCATAGGATGGGAATACAGCTTAGTTCGGATCTTACCAAGCTCCAAGATTCTTTCATATACTGCTTGGATTTCTCTTGGCTATGGCTTTCTTTGCTGTTTTACTTTGGGAATGATTTATGACTATGGTTTTGTGCTTCTTTACTATTGCAGGACAGATTTCGACGTAATGGATTTAGTAGCATTTTGATGTAAAAGGCTTTAGACCTTTCTAGATTTTAAAGCAATGAAATTTGGTTCTTCTTCCGTTGTTTTATATGTTCTGTCTTGTAATATTTCTGTGTATGTTTACCTAGATAATGCTCCACCAAAGCTAGTGCATTCCCTTTGTAAGTGACCCTAGCGGAGGTAGGGTGTTACAATATGTATTTGTATATGGATTGAAACTTGATGTGTTATCATATGGATGTTGCATTTGTATGAATAATTTTGCACTCATGTAGAAGTTATAAAGTATGATTAGGAATAATTGCATACATGATGGACTCATGGCACTGACATAATTCGCATTAAGGAGGTCAACTGAATTAGTAGATCGCCTGATTTTGCATTAGATAAGGACATATACACACACTATCAATATAATCATGAAAGCATTGGAATTTTTTAAGGACAATGGATGCCTGTGATTGATGGTTGAGTAGATGGATGTTGGATGTTAGGATACATTCTTCTTAACTCAGAGATTTCGGGGAAGAAATCCTTTAAGGAGGGGAGAATATAACATCCCGTATTTTCTATGAATATTAAATTTGGCAAAATGCAGAATACTTAATTTTTAGAAGAAGAATTAAGTAAAACAGACTATACCATTACGTTCGTCTCAAAATTCTAGTCAACATGGGCCTAATGTTTGCGTTAAAAAGACAATGTATAAGAAAGTTATGGTCCTTGGAAGTTTGTATACATATAAGGGAAATGTATGTATATATATATAAATTAATAAAATAAAATCAACCTAAAATTCAAGAAAAAATTCAAAACAGCGGAAGCAGGAAGGCAAAACGCCGAAGCGGCCTATTTTTTTGGGTCGACCCGAGTCCCGCTGGGTCGACCCGGGGTCGACTCAGGGTGTTTGGAGTCGGTCCCATCGGCCCAGAATGGCCTGTGAAAAATTCTTGTGTTTTAGGGCATGCGTTGCATTCTCTGATTGGCGTGATGACGCATTTTCTTGGACTAGATGGTTTGGATGGATCCTATGTTGACCTAAAGGCTCTAATTAATCCTACACATGTATAAATACATATCTAAACCTTACCCTAACCTCATAGCTCTATTCTATGATTCCACCATGCTGTCTATCTCTAAACTAGCCTAGCCTCCTTCTTCTTCTCCAAACTAGAAATCAAATTGGATAGCTTCAAAATAAATTAAAGGTTTTCCGCTCCAATCAACAAAGAGAGATTAGAATCGCTACAACGTCAAATAATTCTCTTTTTCTAATCTTATCACTATAAGTTCAGTTATTATTCATATTTGAACACATAATAGGAATCATGACTATAATGAATCGAACCTAGAACTATGCCTAACTGTAATGATAACCAATTCTGATTCATTCTTATTCTTTTGTCAAATCTGAGATTACCTATGCCTTTGAGGCTGTTACTAGTGATATAATTGAATCTATCTAGTTGTACATCAAACTGGTGATTCTTTTATGTTCAGTTCTATTAAATCTTTGTGCCTATGATGTAACTTGCTCAATTTGCTCATTTTTATTGTTAATGTACAACAAATCTATTAGAACCATGATTCTTGTGTTTGGTACACCTTTACATGGTTATTCTCTTATGTCAATTCTTTCGTTTCTTCTATGTTCCCCTTTTGTTTTATGAATATTAGGTTCAATCGGAAACCTAGTTTGAATCTTGTTGTACGTACGATTGTAACGCGGGGAATTGGGTATAACTTATTAGAGTAATTTTGGACATAACAAGTAAATGAGACATAACTTGAATTGACTACAATTATGGATAATTGGCATACAAAAATCTAGACTTGGACATGTATGGTAAATATGTAAATTGGCTAAAAGATGAACATGCCTAACACGAGGTTAGATTGAGTTACTGTGTAAGGCTGCCCGAAACCGCCCGGCACATCCAGCAACCGCAACAATAGATCTAATGTGAGAGGTTAGCGCATTAAGCCTAAAACCCGAGGTTAGAATGAGTTTGTGGTAGAAGTCTTCCCGGAACCGCCTGGCACATCCAGCAACCGCAAACAACAGTTCTAATGTGAGAGGTTGGTGCATTAATGAATGAATTAATGCTAATGAACAAACATGCTAAGAATGGTAAGGTTATGTAACATACGAATAGACAACGCTTAACCAATACAACATGTTAATTAAACAAACTGGTAGGGTTGGGTTAAATTGAGAACACTTAACCGTTATAACATGTTGATTAGGAAACCTTAGTAACGGGGACCCATTTCAGCAATAACCCACATAGATATATCATGGTACCCTGAACAAGGCAGGGTAGGGCACGATTATTGGGCTGATTATAAGCTGTCAAAATAGTGGCAGGTGGTGCATCAGTGTAGGTTTCGACGGAGTACGGACGTGCATGTACTCCAAAGTGGATAAATCAGGCACTGGGCATCAGTAGTTATACACTATGCATCTTGAATTGTGTCGGGTTGCCATCATAAGGATTGATACACCCCATGGTGGGACCAACATTGGTATCTACAAACAAGCGGGGCCGAATGACACAAGTAATAAATACATGCGGGTAGAAGCCGATCGATAAAGGGATCATTTTATTATGAACACATGAGGCTAGTTGAAACAATTGTTAGTAGGTGCAGAGAAATAGAACTGAGTGCGATAACACATTCAGTTTATCTTGTCTTACCTTGTCTTATGTTATCTTGTTACTATGGTTTTGTCTTATATTTAGTTTATTCATGTCATGATCCTTTTTCTTGTTTACATGCTGAAAATCACTGGGCTTACGAGGTTTATGTCTGACACGTTTTCTTTCGTCTTCTTTTCTTCCATTCCACCCCCCCCCCCCCCCCCCCCGCAGGTCCGTAGGGAGGGAATACTTCATCTTAGTTCAGACCTTTTCCAGTTTGAAAAGAGTAAATGTATTGCTTGGATTCTCTTTTCTTGGGCTATGGCTGTGGTTACACTTTTATTGGGGATTTATGCCGCTTACTACTGTTTTATGCCTCTTTATGTATTTGGAGTTTTTAATCAAGACAGAGGTTTTACTGTAATGACTTGGAAGTTCGGTTTTGAGACAATGGTTGTAGTGTTTTGACTAAACCACGATGCTTATGAAATAATTTCAGTTTTTCCCACTGTTTGTATGTCTATCTTGTAAATTATCTGTATCTTTTACCTATAATGCTTCACCGAAGTTAATGCATTCCCTTTGTGAATGACCTTAACGAAGGTGGGGTGTTTCAACAATCATCAAATAATCCATTCACATCCAAAGTGAAGTTTATAACCATGTGAGCATTAAAATAAATAAATAACGCTCATCACAAACTGTTAATCCATCGATTGAGAATTAATTAAATATTGGGACTAGTGTGTCAAATATCATCCCAATACCCGTGTGAGGTTTTCAACTAACAACAACTTATATAAATCATTGGTTAATAGATTTAACCAATTATACTTCAGTTTGCATTATTTCTAATATCTCTAACATAATAATGTTAATTTTAAACGAATGTACATTTTTCTACTTCTCTAACATGTTGATGTTAACATTAAACAAATGTCCATTTTCTACTTTTATAACATGTAAATGTTAATATTATACAAATGTGCATTTTCTACTGTTAAACATTTTTATTATGTTAAAACATTTTATCAAACTTGAATCCTTTTTAATGACTCATTCTTTCACATTAAAAAAGTAATTTTTTAATGTTAACGAATTTCCATTTCATATAATGATCATTTTTAACCTTTTCTAATATACAATAAAAATGTAAATTTTTATTGTTAATAAATTTCATTTCAAATAATGGTCTTTTTAACAAGTTCTGTTCATACAATAAAAATGTGATTTTTATTGTTTAACCACTTTTATTCAAACATGAATATTTTCATATTTGATATATATATACAATAAAAATGAGATTTTTACATGACAATTCTAATTCACATAAAAGGATATGTGTAACACCCCCCATCCGCTAAGGTCACTCACTAAGGGAATGCCTTAACTTCGGTGGAGTATTTTAAGTGAATATAGAACAGAAAAATTACAACAAGACAGATATAAATACTTGAAAATCTAAAACATCATTTCATAGCAGTAGAAGGTAAACATGTTTAGTTACAACACCATAAAAGAGTCAAGTACCAAATATCCATCCTGATAAAACATAAGTACATAATCCCACTAAGTAACTAATAGCCATAATAGAAAAGATAAGCTGGGCTTTACATCACGGTCCAAGCTCCAAAGATAGATAAGCGATCTGATCAAAGCCCATTAGTACAAGGCCCAACCTGAGGACCTGAGGGGGAAAAAGATAAAAACAACGGGGTCAGACATAAGTCTGAGTGAGCCCTATAACTTTAACAACACAATCATTAAAGTAATTAGGGTATGATATAAACTTGGTACGGTGATGACTGGGGATAAATGTCTACACTAAGTAGCCAACTAGACATAGGATGAACTAAGGTAACGATAAAGACGCATCTACCCACCCAAGGGTAATTACTAACTGCACCACACCAGTCATTCCTACATAAAGGTTGATCCCACCCAAGGACTTAGAAAATTTACCCAGTAGTTTCGTGTACCCCTAGCTGACTACATAGGTGTCGTCTGCCCCTATCTCCACTAGGCGTACCCACTACTCCCCAAGCGATCGGCTCCCTACCGTAGATACCCGTACTGGCCCCACAGTGGGGTGTATCACTCCCCAAAGTGGCAACCCGATACAACCAATGGTGCACGGCTTATACCTACACAATGCAACAACGTCTTACCTACCAGCCCGGGTCCACACACGCATATGAAACCCGTTGGACTTGCGTTGCCACCGCAAACCCGTTTTGGCCTCTTATAGTCAAGCCCAGTACGCGTGTCCCGTCCTCGACATGGTTCGAGCCCAATAAGATACATATGGGTTACTGGTTGAAATGGGCCCCCACAAGCTACCCACCTAAGCTTGTCCCTTTATCTAGTGCATCCCACTTAACCCTTTAATCATGATTAATTACATGTTTCCACTTGGTTAAGTATTCTAATCGTATTTTCTATTGCCACCCAAGGCAACCCACTAGATTTCCACATGCCACCCAAGGCACTTACTTGATTTCCACATGCCACCCAAGGCACCCACTTAACCCCTCATGCCCCACTACATGCTTATCTGGTTAAGTGTTTCTTAGTTGATTAAGAACGTAACCGTTGTAAAGACCTCTCACATTAGACTATCTTTTATGGCAGCTGGATTTGCCGGTCGGGTCCGGGCAGCCTTACGCCATAACCGAGTCTAACCTCGTGTCTTTACACTTGTCACGTGTTTAGTTTATGCCTAAGACCTCTCACATTGGGCTAATCATTTGTAGCCGCTGGATTTGCCGGTCGGTTCCGGGCAGTCTTATGCTACAAAAGGGTCCAACCTCGTGTCTTAGCCGATTAATTACACCTAATTAATCACCCCCATAATTTGTATTAATTATCCCTAATTAATTACAAATTTAACGATGTACATAATTGACTCAATTATGTCCATCCACTTTATGGTATGCATAATCATACCAACTTCACACCATTTCATTAACATGTATATTAACCCCATCGTTCCCCACGTAATTCGCTAACATGACATATTCAAAAGGGAAGATTCATCACACATACAATGGGTTCAACTTGCATAACATTAGTATCAACATGGGTTTTAAAGGTGTCAACATGCATATAGCATCAAACCCAACTAGCATAAATAATCAACCCAAACTTGCATGAATCACATATGTCATAAGGAGGGTAACTTGCATAAGCTACTTATGCCATACAAAGGGGTAAACTTGCATATGTATGTATGATATACAAAGGGGTTAACTTGCATATGTATGCATATCATACTAAGGTGTAAACTTGCACATGTTACTTGCATATAATCAAACACCAAACTTGCATAACATGTCATATATGAACTTGCATATAATCAAACACCAAACTTGCATAACATATCATATATGAACTTGCATATAATCATACACCAAACTTGCATAACATGGTGTCATAATGGATCAATGTTTATCATAGCGATTTGCATAACTAGCTTCATGAACACATAGCCTAAAACTTGCATAACTTGCATAACATCATGATCACATAGCATATGACTTGCATAACTTGCATACCATCATGAACACATAGCATATAACTTGCATAACTTGCATAACATCATGAACACATAGCATATAACTTACATAACTTGCATAACATCATGAACACGTAGCATATGATAACATAACTTGCATTGATCCACATTCATAGCCATAACCTCATTATATCCTATCATAATCATTTCAACAATTGGTCATTAAGGCTATAGAAACTCACAACTTGTTGATTAGCACTCCTATGAAGAAGATTAAGTTGCTAGAGTTGATTAGAGGTTGATTTGAGAGGCTATCTTCTTCTACAATTTGATGGAGGCTCCTTCAAGTTGCATTTTGACGGCATAACGACATTGTATCTATTTTTAGTATGAATTAGGGTAGTCTTAGGGTGTATTTATAGATTAGTTAGGTGTTTTAGGCCATTAGATTAACCCTAAATCAGATTAGAGCCGTCAGATTTCGTCACTAGCCCTAAAACATAGCCCAAACCCCATCAGGTTGCACCCAGGTCACACAGACCGATAGGGGGGGTCAACCCCTGGGTCGACCCCTGGGGAGGGGGTCGACACCCATGTCGACCCTAGGGTCGACACCCTCTGCCTGGCGGGAATTTTCCCGCCTCTTCAGAAATGTGAAATTTTTATATTTAAATCTGTTTTGAATTTCTGAAAACTTCTTCGGGCCTTAAGTGGGTCATACGGACTCCGATTTTCGAAAACTCGAACTCTATTTCGCGTATTTTTCCGAGACGAACGCAATGGCATAGCCCGTTTCCCCTGATTCAGATTTTAAAATTTAATTCTGCCCTGTTTTATATTATAGCAAGTTATTCAACATACGGGGTGTAACAATATGTTTATAAGACAATTCTAATTCACATAAAAATATATTTTATATGGCAATTCTAATTCACCATAAAAATGATATTTTTTATATGGAAATTCTAATTCAACATAAAAATGATATTTTTATGTGACACAAATATAATTCAACAAAAGACGATATTTTGTTTTGGCACAAATATATTTAACAAAAATGTTATTTTGTTTTTGACACAAAAATTATTCAACAAAAATGATATTTTTAACTAACATGACATTTCTACTGAAAATGATATTTTTAAATAAATGACATTTTTTATTTAAATGACATTTTCTAAATGAATGATATTTCTAAATGGATGACTTTTCTAAATCAATGACATTTTTATTCTAAATAAACATTTCTAACTAAAATGTTATTTTTAATCTAATATAACATTCCTTAACAAATATGCTATTTTTATTTTAATAAAATATTTCTAACAAAAGTGACATTTTTAATCTAATAAAACATTTTATAACAAAATGTTATTTTGTTTCTAATGCAACATTTTATAACAAAAATGTTATTTTCTTTTTTTCTCTAATGCAAAAGATGATAATTTTATTCTAATATGACATATTTTACTAAAATGACATTTTAAACTAAAATGACATTTTTAACTGAGATGACAATTTTACTCTCATGACATATTTTACTTACAGAATATGATTTCTACATGAGTGACACATTTGTTGACCAAATATGATTTCTACATAAATGACATATTTGTTGACAAAATATGATTTCTACATAAATGACATATTTATTGACAAAATAAGTTTTTTCTACATAAGGGACATATTTGTTCTAATATAACATTCCTAACAAAAATGACACTTTTAACATGTCATGGCATTATTCTAACATAAATGACATTATAACATGACATTATCCTAACATAAATAATGTTTTTAACTAACATGGCATATAATGACAAAAATTATGTTTTTCTTTAACATGTCATATAATAAAAAAAATGATGTTTTTCTTTACATTTCATATAATAACAAAAATGATGTTCTTATATTTAACATTTCTGATTCAACAAAAATGTTATTCTTATTTATATTTAACATTTCTAATTCAACAAAAATGTTATTCTTATATTTAACATTTCTAATTCAACAAAAATGTTATTCTTATATTTAACATACCATGATCCTAATAAAACATTATATAGATAATTGACATTTTTATTTACACAATTAAAGATTATATTTTTATCTCACAAAAATGTAATTCAACAACTCAACACACCACAGTCAATCAATCAATCTAGATTTTATACGGCGCATATATTTAATAGCACAAGCACAATCAACACACATATATATATATAGATATTTCTACATATATATATATATATATATATATTAATTTTAATTTTTAAATCGAGAAATCTCACCATGATTTTATCTGAATTTCCAACATGCTTCGTTTAACCTCTAATCAGTTCCATGTTGTAGAACTCATCGTTGTGATTCCAACGCATCCAGTTTCGTTCCATTCCATGTTCATATGTAAAAGATATGACATTATAAACATTGATTACAATTTGCGATAATTAAAATTTAAATAATTTAATTAATCCACTTCCAATCCCTTAATTACCCTTGATACTTGTCTTCCACCACTAATTCAAAATACTAGAGCAGAAAACCCATCATCGGTTTGGTTTCTCCACTCACGCACCGGGATTCGCTCCACCGTTGGTTGATCCAACCCCATCTTGTCGAAGCCACCGCCACCGCCCATCATCACCTGGTCACCCGATCAACTCGCCCTCCCTCACAGTTCAGAAAATCCACCCAAACCGCCGCCGCTTGAAGCAGGAAATCGGCCTCCAGAGTTGATTACATTCGATCATAGCCGTTCACCCTGTAGATCTCGCGGAGCTCTCCATTGTTGGTTTTAAAAGTCTTTGATTTGGTTGCATGGTAGAGGAGTTGGAAGAGGAAGAAGATGGCTGTGTTTCAGCCATTGAAGATAAAGGGGGGCGTCGGCTGATTATGTTTTAGGGTTTTAGGGTTTCTAGACTAGGTATTTATAATATTTTATAAGTTAATTTTTCTGGTTTTCACAAAAAAGCCCGTTAATTTCTAACAACTCCAAATTCAGCCTAAACAATATTGCCCCTAGCGAAATACCCCTATTTCGGACACAATGGACTAGGTCCCGTCAGCCCGTTTGATCGTCTCATCCCACTTTTCTTTATTTTAAAATATAAATCATTTAATTATTTAATTTGATCGTACATTTAAATTTACCAGGGCCACATACTAACTCTAAAAATTCCCAAAAAATTATTTCTAACTAGGTTTTGATGATACAGTCCTAACAAAACTAATTTCGTTGAATTTGGAGACCGTTTGAAAAATGGCCATTTTCTGGTCGATCGAAATTGACTGAAATTGACAAAACACATTTTCCTTTGCCACGCTCACATAATGATTCCAAAAATTATAAAAATTGGAATCTTGCAATAATTTGACATTCCGGATCTAACCAAAGTGGTTTCGTCGAAAACAGAGGTCGTTTGTAAAATGGCTATATATAAATAAATTCTATAATGACTATTCTGAATATTCAACTAACCATAACTTTTTATTCCCGCTATGAAATTTCAATTTTTCAGATTCGTTGGAAAGATATTCTTAAATAGATTCTAATATTTTTGGTTTTACTAAAATCCGACTTTTTTTTGCATCCTGTACATTCAGTCAAAGTTCGAATTCAAATTTTCAATCTACCGCGCTATTTCTAGCTCCTTTTATAATTAAAATAAATATATTCATTCTAACTTCAATTTAAATAAATTTTTAATCGTTATTATTTAAAATAAATGATTATAAATATTCAAAATTCACTAAAATTGCTAAAATACAAATTTTAAATTGGTTTCAAAATTCCGTGTTGTTACACTTTGTCTGTGTATCACTAGAATTTTCCACATTTGAGGGCACATTGGGTATTGTAGAATATATCAAAAATTCTTCACCATCTCCATGGACCTATGGTGTACTTTATTGGTAAAAGGGTATATCTTCCATAAAAGTCATATCTATAGACACAATATATTTCTTCACACTAGGACAATACCGTCTATTACCCTTTCTGGAGTCTTAAATACCCAAGAAAAATACATTTCAATGATTTGTGATTAAGTTTACTCAGTTGTTGACTCACATCCTTCACAAAACATGTGCACCCAAATACTCTAGGCTTAATTGGTGTTGACGACAAAAAATGTCGTAAATACCAAAGATTCCAATTACTAGGAATAGTTGATTAGGTCGTATAGCATGAAAAAGGTAAATGACACAAGAGATTTATAGTGGTTCAGCCTCGTGAGGGGCTTACATCCAGTTTGAAGCGTTGTTGGAATTTTATTGATCACAAAAGATTACAAGGTTGAGCCAATCACATGACACCTTATTACCTTTGCTTGTAGGCTAGGTGATATCATCATTATCATATATGATGTCATAATTGGCATATATTAAGGAATATTGGAAAAAGACACTTTTCCCTTCTTCTTCCCTAAAGAGGAGATGCCATTAATGGAGCTCTCCTGAAATCTCAAAGTCTCAAAAATCCTCCTCCTTGAAGTGTAAGGCCATGGGGTATTTATAGGACAAGGATTAGGTATGAGTAGGTGGGAGTAGGTAGGAGTAGGTAGAAGTAAGTGGGAGTTGGTAAAAATGGACCCTACGCCTAGAAATCCGCACCCAGTCCGCATGCTTGCTAGAAATTCACACCTGCAAAATTTGCGCCCCTGAGGGATGCGAATTTTTAGCAAGTAAGGGTGCGAAATTCGCACCCCTGAGTGCAAATTTCGCACCTGACGGGGCGGGAATTTCACACCCGACTAGGTGCAGATTTCGCAACCTGTTGGGTGCGAAGGTCGTGTTATGGGGGTGCGAAGGCCTCGGGCCAAAGTTCTTTGGTGGTTCGCGGTTCGAGTTGCGAGGTCTTCCGATGGCGCGATCCCTCTTCAATCTGTTTCCCTTACTTCTAACTATCTTCCTGATCCTTCCTCCATGCGATGGGATGAGTTGAGCATGTCCTGTGTACTTTTGGAAACCGGACCAAAAGGCCGGTTAACATTTGCCCCCCAAAGTATGTCTTGTCTTGGCATGATGTGATTTTCATTGGTTGAGATAGTAGTCGGGTTGTCGACCTATCCTGTTAAAGAAGAACAAATATTAGTTGTGGGGTTTGATCGTAGCAGACTTGCGAGCGAGCTGGCGTTGGCGTGGCAACGTGCTCACTTCGCTGAATGTTCACAATGCTTGGAATTCGCGTGTTTGCGATGATCGACATGTGCATGGAATACGTGTATGTGAGCGCGTGGGACGACGCTTTGAGTTTGGAGTTGCGAGAATTTTTCTCTCTCCCTTTTTTATGGTTTGAACCTCTGAATCATAGAGGTTCGAAATTTCAAACCCAGGGTTCGAAATCTCGAGCCCTGCAGACTTGAAATTTCAAGCCCTGGGGACTCGAGATTTCGAACCCCAGGGGTTCAAAATTTTGAGGCCGCTGGGTTTGAAATTTCGAACCTGCAGGTTCGAAATCAGGGGAAGACGAAGGGACTTTTCCCTTTATCTATAAATTGGCCCTCCCTCTCCTCATTTCCTTCCTTCCATTATTTTCTTCCTTGGCTGCCATTGTTGTGAAAGCTTCAGAACTCAACACTTTTAACCGAACCTAGGTAATGAACGTGTCAAAGGAGATAGGGAGAAGGGAGGTTGGAGGGTCGAGATCCAAAGAAGCCTCGAAGAAGCTACCCCCTCAAAGACTTGAGCTCTCGAACTCCCAGGGGTTTTGAAATTTCGAACCTTGAGATTCGAAATTTTGAACCCTGGAGTAGCTAATATCCGAACCTCTGGGTTCGACTTTTGAATTTCGGATTTGAATTTTCAAACCCTGATGGGGTTCGGTTATCCGAAACTCTGGAGTTAGATTTTCGAACCTGGAGGTTCGAATTTTCGGACCCTGATGTATTCGAATTTCCGGACCCTGATGGGGTTCGAATTTTCGAACCTTAGGAGGTTCGAATTTTTGAACCCCGAGAGAGGCTCGAGTTCTCGAATCCCGGGGTGGCTTAGTTTCATTGATGGGTCCTTTTGGCGGGGTTGCTTCACGCTACCCTTTGACGGGGTTGTGACAACCCAATTTCGACAGACCGAATTTTTTTCGAAATTTCAATCTATCAAACTCGAATTGGTTTGCTATGGTATCCTACAGAAAAGACAGAGACATAAAACATGGCAGAGCCCAGAAAAATTTCTCATAGCGGAGAGGTTAAAATACAGTATATTCAAAACGAAGCCTTACCATATTATTAATACTGCCTAACAAGTATCCAAAGCTATCATGTCTCTGCCACAATCTAACCAGCGACTATGTTATGAGGAGGGGGTCAGAACAAAAGTTCTGGTGACTGGATTTAAACTATACACTTTGGTTAATCATAGATATACCGTTCAATCATTTTTTCTTATTTATTAGGTTACTTGGGTTAACAACACTCAAGGCTTACACACACGTCATACCCATTTACTTCCCAGTGAATTAACCTAATACAATATATGCAACTATTTCTCAATATTGAGATACACCCCATGGTACCCCACTCGCACGGTCTCCACCATATCATCGCAGGAATATAGTAGTCCCCAATCCTATGCCCGATTGTCGTACGGATTTCTGTATATATGTCAACGCTACGTCTGCAAAGAACCACTACTTCTATATTACGTAAGCGTTTGGACTGCCATCTTTGAACCATTCGATCGAATTAGGTTCCATCCTTGAATAATGCCCTCTAGTCTTATGATACACCACCTAGAGTGACATGAGTGTACCTAGACTTTCCCACGTACATATCGTCAATCGTTCTTGATGTCTATTGCACATGTTCTCTATATGTGTGCCCGAGTCCCGTGGCAGGGCTAATCAAGAAACATGGAACTCGATCGGGAGGTTTCAGATATCTGCTGATTGCAGATGCTAAGGTCTGCTTTTACAGTGGCTATGGTCCCACTTGACCCCTCCCTCAACTAATGAAAGGCACCCAAGAATATCAAGAATGAGAATTTAACCCCGGAACCCTATGCCCTTCAAACCTATTGGCCAACCTCACCCATAACTAGATAGAAAAGTATATGGTCTTTTGGAGTTCTCCGCCTTTCCGCTTTACGTACTGACTGAAGATGGTAGGTAGACGACGAGTTGTTATCACAAGGCACTAACTGGTCTCGCCGATTCACGCTGGTCCATCTTTGTCTTTTGATTGCCTCTTATTATTGCAATCAATGCATACTCATTGTTTCACCTATGCAGACCTAACCTCTGTGAGTACAGGCGGATCATCTGCCACTCACAGAGAAATACCAAGATTACCCTACGTCCCCAGAAGCCGCGTGCTTCCCCTTCTAGTCCTTTGGAGCCATCAAACAATCAAATGAATGTGCGCTCCCCTCGTGCCTTGTAACACCTCGATGATCTACCCTGTTGGGTTATACACCCTCAACCGTACAGACTGGTCTAAGCGCCTTACTTTAACATGTTGTTTGACCCTATGTCTACACATTCTTTTACGTGCTTGTCTCACCTCACCAGGTTTCTAGTCAACTTGGTTATTCCAATTCATATTGAATTCTTTATTCAAATTACAAAGTTTCTCTTGCTTATTAATTTCAGTCATACAACTTAATTCATTTAAGTTTATTAATAAGCTTACAACATGTTATTCTCTAGATTGTGACCCAAGGTCTGTGATCCACAATCCCTTTTATACTCTTTTTTGATTTCAATAACATGTTTTACTTAATATATAATTAAGTATATCTAATTCACATGTTTCCAATTAACATGTCACTTACCATTTATGATTATATATAACTTATTTCATTTCATAAGTTTTCCTCATCCTCTCTCAATTAATCATAATTGCACTTTACGTCGTCAATACGACTTATCGTTGTTTGCTTATTAACTTAGTTCTATTAACTAAGGCCTATTAACAAGTTTCTCTATCCATTTATTATAACCTATGTTATAATTTCCCCTTGTCCCTAGGACAAGTCTAAACATGTTATTCTTACCAACGGGTTTCGGACTCCCAGACTACTTAGTTTATAATTAAGTACAATATATTTCCCCCATTTCTTAACTGGTTTTAGGATTTCCCCTTTTCGGATTACTTAATTTACAATTAAGTGTCACTTAACTTAATTCACCAGTTATCCCATTCCCTTACTAGTTTATTATAACCTAAGTTATAATATTCACTTGTCCCTAGGACAAGTCTACCTGTTATACAACATTTTTATTAATGTTATTTATTTA
This sequence comes from Allium sativum, assembly GCA_030737875.1. NCBI lineage: Eukaryota > Viridiplantae > Streptophyta > Magnoliopsida > Asparagales > Amaryllidaceae > Allium > Allium sativum. The sequence goes on from CM060922.1 coordinate 459,411,848, forward strand.
TAATAGGTTATTATTATTCCCCTTTTAAACTATTTACTGTTGTAAACCATTATTCTTCATTCTTTGTAATATACGTTCCTTATTATATTAAGGAAAACACTTCATGCACCTTATCAGTTTGATAGAAGGAACCAGTGATTTATTTTCATAATGTTTTCCCATCTAAATCCGTGGTAGCAAGTAATTTATTTTACTTTACTATATTTGTTGTGGCTTACTTGCGACAACGTTTTCAGAAATAAACCATTTAGGTAAATACATCACTTTTCCCTTTTATCACTAACTCAGTTCATTACATCCCTTCCTTTCTTATTTTCTGAGTTAGACATTTAATTACCATCCTTGCCATTTATTCATATCTTGTTATATACATTTATATATATATAAGCACTAGACCTCTCACATTAAGCCTACACTTGTGGACGCTGGATTTGCTAGGAGAGTCCGGGCAGACTTCTAACACAAGCTGATTTAACCTCGTATCTTAGCACAAGTAGTTAGTTTTTGTACTTAGGCCTCTCACATTAGGTTCATCATTAGTGGCTGCTGGATATGCCAGTCGGGTCTGGGCAAACCTCCGCCACTAATGCAACCTAACCTCGTGCCATAAGTGTATTTACAATTTCTAGTTGCAATCCTAGGCATATTCATTTTCATTCTATCACTTATGTTCATGTCAAATTGCGCTTCCAAACTAAAGTCTCAAAACATAATATATGTTACGTTCATTACATGAAAATTTTAGACATATTATCCTTTTTACTGTAATATAGTTTACAGTAATCTAATTTACATATCGTCCAATTTTTGCCAATATTTTGTCGCTTGTCATTTTCAATATATGTTTAATTCTACTAGGACATGTAAACATTCAATCGGGTAATCATTTTAACTGTAGTTCAATCAATAGTATGTCCCAAGTAAAGCTTGTAATTACAATCACTGAATTGGCTATTCATATCCTAACAAGTTTATTTTCTCCAACATGTAAACATTCAATAACTTAGCCAATTCAACATAGAAATTTCCTGACATATTCATGTTAACATTTCAATTCGTTACAACAACAATTTATAATTAAATTGGCCATTTCAAATTTTATTAAAAAGGAGAATGCTAAACGATAGTCATAACATTATCTAAAGCTATAGCTTAAACCCACTCACCTTTAAGCTTTCCCCAAATTTTGGATCTGATCCGTTATATCATCCATGGTTTTCCTTTTCCCTTTAATTTGATTCACGACCTAACGACCATGGATTTATTATTTCATGAAAAGAGAAGGGAAATAGAAATAATTTAAATAGATTGGTTCTTAGAGGTTTACCTTGCTTTCATGATTCAATAATATTTTTATTAACGTTGATTCCCTCTTCCAGATCTAAATTCATAATCCTCCTAGGCTAACATTTTAATTTCAGAATAGATTTGAGAAGAGAGAGAGAGTGAGCCATGGCAGAGCTCCAGCGCAGCCAATGAATTATGATGTTTAGGGTTAGGTCTAGGGTCTTATTTATAAGTGCTCAAGACCTTATCGTACATGCAGCGCTGAGTCCGCATTGAACCCAGTTAAGAAAATAGTTCAGGTTCGCAAATGAATCTAGCCAAATCTTATCGTACATGCAGTGTTGAGTCAGCATTGGGTCCTGCAAGCTGTTTTGGCATAGAAATTTGAATTTTGAATGTTTGAATTGTTTTGGCGCAGAAATTTGATTTTTGAACTTTTGAATTTATGGAAATTATTTGACTGTTTTATTCACATGAAATATTCTTATATGTATACAATTCCTCTATCGACCATTTTACGCGTATATATATACGCACAATTTTTGTTTTATTTTCAAAATTCAAACGATGTTGCACCGTTATTTGATTCTTGCCATATTTCATTGACTGTAGCTTTATCTTGAATTTTATCTTTTGTATACATATATTTATGCATATATATATATATATATATATATATATATATATATATATATTATCATATATATACATATATTTTCTTTATTTCCATGAATGTACATTCTTATCCTTTCAAAAATTAAATTTGTATACGTACATATATTTGCATGTTCAGTTGGCCCTCTCTAAATCAAAGATAAAAATTATGCCACCTCCGGCGTTCGAACCCCCGGCCTCTTTGTTACAAATCCAATGCCTTAACCAACTGAGCTACGAAGTCTTTTATTAATAATTCTTAGAACAATGATAATTATTGTTCTCTCCTTACTTCTCTTTTTCATGTTAGTTACAATACTTAAATTAAACTATTGCATGAATCCTTTTCTTTTAATGTTAATGCATTATATTTGCAAATCAGTGCATGCAACATATTTACATTGCATGCAACCGATCCTTTCTTTCTTTCAGTGCATGCATTACATTTTTTTTTCAGTGCACGTACTTATTACATGCAATCCTTATTTTATTCTTTATTTTACATTTTAATTTGTTTGTGTATATATATATTTCTCTTGTGCGTATACGAACTTCTAGGCTTAATAACTTCTTCATATGATGTCCGTTTTATGCAAACCAGGTGTCTATCTTGACCAGAATTCCGAGATGGACACAAAGAAGCAGTCCGTTTTATTTAATTCTCATTATTTAATTAAGTTATTCTTACTTTTCTTACTTTATTATCTTAAAAATACGGGGTGTTACATTCTCCCACCCATAGGAAATTTCGTCCTCGAAATTTAATAAGGGTAAAATCAATTAACCCCTCGCATAATATACATCCATCATATGTGCATCCAATTTTAGCAAACAAGCACTTGTGCAAAGTGAAATACAACATAACAATGCATGTATGCCTAAGCGGTACCTCCTATGTGTATGCAAATTTCTCAAAAATCCTTTTTAAAATATGATGCTCACATCCTAGATATATTGGCAGATCTAGATGAATGCAATATTTTGAAAATTAAAATTCCTTTTCATCCAAATTTTCCCACACTCTTACTGACTAAGAGCATAGTTCATCCAAATTTTCCCATAATCTTACTGAGTAAGAGCATAGTTCGTCCAATTGTTGCATCCATAATCCTACCAACCAACTTTATTTTTCGAATTTCAGAAAAATCTAATTTTCTAAATTTGATTTCTTATGTTACAAAAAGGTGGAAAACGGAAAATTTCACACCTTCCGTTTTTCTTTTATATACCTTTTTCCAACCGTACTTGGATTTTATGAATCAATGTATAAAGATTTCCTATTTTCCTATCCAAGCACATCCCACATAAGAGAATTTTTTTGTTGTAGCTTTTCTCTTTCATCTTGTCTTGCAAAAAAAAATTCAAATCGGTAAACTGGAGTAGATACAGACAACTATTTTCCTTAATCGGGTTTATGACTTGTTCTTACCTATAGGTCAGTTCAGTCTCCTGCTACAAGGTGCCAACATCCACTCTATTCTCATTTTCTACAACTTATTTTGTCCACCCAACAAAATTCTCTTTTAAACAATTTATCAAAAATAATTGTCAAAAGAATAGAGACTTCAAAACTTTCTTGATTAAAAATTCTTGTATGAAATATAACTAGAAAAACTAGCGAGCTATACATGCTATATAATATGCACCTTATACTGAGAGAATTTTACGTTAAAACTCAATATGTACCTCTTTACATATTTTAAAACTGTAACTTTTAAGATTAAAACTTGAAAACACCATAAACCGTTTTTTCCCAAACTTTTATAATCTCAAGTTCTTAAAAGTTAATAATGGGGTTAGACTCAAAGCGGGTTTCCAATTTTTATAGACTTTCCTAGACACTCCCCAAGGTCAATTCTCTCAACGATATATATTCCTAATCCATTTTTCTCTGTTCAACTTTTTCCAAAATTCTAATCATATGGGATTTATTTTCCTTCCGTACAAAGTATATTGTACACTTCCCAACCAAACTTCCTAAGGGTATCAAATTTCCTTATTCATTCCTTTAGTGTACGAAACAAACATCCCATTTCATACCATATTATACTCTTTTTATTTAGTAGGTTCCTCTATGGATCTAGGTATATATATAATAGATTTATATTTTTAAAAATACAAGTACGTTCACTCACTATTTATACAGGGATTCTAAACCTAAGCTCTGATACCAGATGTGATAACCCCAATTTCAACAGACCAATTTTTTTTCAAAATTCCAATCTATCGAAACTCGGATTGGTTTGCTTTGGTATCCTACAGAAAAGACAGGGACATAAAACATGTCAGAGCTTAGAAAAATATCTCACAACGGAAAGGATAAAATATAGTATAATCAAAACATAGCCTTACAGTATTATTAGTACTGCGTAACCAGTATCCAAAGCTATCATGTCTCTGCCACAATCAAACCTGCGAATGTGTTATGAGGAGGGGGTCAGAACACAAGTTTTCGTGACTGGATTTAAACTATACACTTTGGATAATCTTACATATATCGTTCAATCATATTTTCTTATTTATTAGGTTACTTGAGTTAATAGCATTCAAGGCTTATACACACGTCGTACCCATTTACTTCCCAGTGAATTAAACCTAATATAGTATATGTAGCTATCTCTCAATATTGAGATACACCCCATGGTACCCCACTCACACGGTCTCCAACGTATCATCGTAGGAATATAGCAGTCCCTAATCCTACGCCCGAATGTCATACGGATTTCTCTATATATGTCAACGCTACGTCTGCAAAGAACCACTACTTCTATATTACGTAATCGTTCGGACTGCCATCTTTGAACCATTCGATCGAATTAGGTTCCATCCTCGAATAATGCCCTCTAGTCTTATGATACACAACCCAGAGAGGCATGAGTGTACCTAGACTTTCCCACGTACGTATCGTCAATCGTTCTCGATGTCTATTGCACATGTTCTCTATATGTGCGCCCGTGTCCCGTGGCAGGGCTAATCAAGAAACACGGAACTCGGTCGGGAGCTTTCAGATATCTGCCGATTGCAGATGCTAAGGTCTGCTTTTATAGTGGCTATGGTCCCACTAGACCCTTCCCTCCACTAATGAAAGACATCCAAGAATATCAAGAATGAGAACTCAACCCCGGCCCCCTGTGCCCTTCAAACCTATTGGCCAACCTCACCCATAACTAGATAGCAAAGCGAATGGTCTTTTGGAGTTCTCTGCCTTTCCGCTTTATGTGCTGACTGATGATGGTAGGTAGACGACAAGTTGCTGTCACATGACACTAACTAGTCTCGCCCAATCACGCTGGCCCGTCTTAGTCTTTTGATTGCCCCTTATTATTGCAATTAAGGGATACTCATTGGTTCAAGTATGCAGACCTAACCTCTGTGAGTACATGCGGATTATCTGCCACTCACAGAGGAATACCAAGAGTACCCTATGTCCTCGGAAGCCGCGTGCTTCCCCTTCTAGTCCTTTGGAGCTGTCAAACAATCACATGAATGTGCGCTCTCCTCGTGCCTTATAACACCTCGATGATCTACCCTGTTGGTTTATTCCAACTCAACCGTACGGACTGGTCTAAGCGCCTTACTTTAGCATGTTGTTAGACCCTATGTCTAAACATTCTTTTACGCGCTTGTCTCACCTCACCAGGTTTCCAGTTAACTTGGTTATTCCAATTCATATTGAATTCTTTATTCAAATTACCAAGTTTCTCTTGCTTATTAATTTCAGTCATACAACTTAATTCATTTAAGTTTATTAATAAGCCTACAACATGATATTCTCTAGATTGTGGCCCAATGTAACATCCCGTATTTTTAATATAATTAAAAATAAAATAAGATATATAAAAATATGCTTATGATAGGTACATAATGGTGATGCATAAGGAGAATTAATTAATGCAAGGAAGAGAAGAAAAATTAGTTCGATAACGATGTATGTAACGGAAAAGATAGTAAAATAAAGATAACTAATTAAAGAATCAGGAATTAGGTAAAATGGACATCACCATTGCATTCCTCTCGGAAAAATACGCGAAATAGAGTCCGAGTTTTCGAAAATCGGAGTCCGTATGACCAAGATATGGCCAAAACAAGATTTCAGCAGACTTTCTGGCAAACTGACCCAGGTCGACCATAGTGTCGACACTATAGTCGACCTGCCCCCCCCCCCCCCCCACAGGTCGACTATAGTGTCGACCCCCCCTCTGTACAGGTCAACCTGGTCGGCCTGGGGTGGCCCAGAACCTATTTTTGAGGCCCGGGACGAGTTTTGATGGTCCGGATGGGTTTTTGGGTTAATCCGATGGCTGAAATGAAGTGCTATACCTATAAAATAACACCTAGACCTAGCCTAACTCACAAAAATTCATATGACACCTAAATGCTGCTGGAATCTCTCTTGAGCCATGGCCGCCGTCTCCAAATTAAAGCTTAAGCGTTCAAACCCAAATCAAATCAAAGATCAATGCTTCTACAACAAATTCAAGAGGATAGATCAATGACATTGCAACTTTCTACGACAAATTCACTCCCTAATTCATTAGCCGTTCTCTGTAAGTTCTAGTTATTTTCAGATTTAAATATTTAATTATAATATGGTGATGAAATAAAGTGAAATTGATGTAAGTTTAGCTATATTTGCGGAATGTGAATTAAGATTAAAATCATGTTTTGCGGTCAAATGAAAATAGTACGATGCTTATTATGTTTGGTTATGTTGTATAATATTATGCCAGTGATTTGATTCTATTATCATGTTGTATTGGGAATTATTGAGTACAATGTTTGTCATGTTGTATAATATGCCAGTGATTTGATTCTATTATCATGTTTAATTGGGAATTATTGATAAGTTTATTATGCAAGTTTATGTTGTAGATTCATGCGACAAATGGTCAAATCTACATGTTTATGTATAAGAAAAACCTATGCCACACTTATCATATATTTGTGACTGGCTTGTGAGTATGTTAATTTAATCTATGTTGCCAAGTAATGCATGTGTATGTTGATTTGCCTATGTTGCAAATTAACATATGTATATTGATTAGTTCATATTGCTAATTCTCATGTATGTATGTTAATATGGCCTATGTTAAAAATACACATATATGTTGAATTAGCTTATAATTGCGAGTTCAAACTTATGACACTATAACGTTCATAATGGTTATTTTGCAAGTTCACCCCTGTAATGTTCATGATGTCATTTTGCAAGTTCACCCCTGTAATGTTCATGATGTCATTTTGCAAGTTCACCCCTGTAATGTTCATGATGTCATTTTGCAAGTTCACCCCTGTAATGTTCATGATGTCATTTTGCAAGTTCACCCCATTATGTTCACATTAATTATGCCATCAATGTCAAAATTATACCTTTGTCATGTTTATTATTGTGTATTTGTGTACATTAAATTAGGCTAAGTTTTTAGCCTAAACTTTATGCTCAAAAATCATACGAACGTAAATTAGGCTAAGATAATTAGCCTAATATTAGACGGGGTAACGGTGGGTTAAAATGATTAATTATAGGAAAACTTGCCATAAATTGGTCATTTATCACATAAGTGATTTATGGCATAAAATGGTATTAATTATATACCTAATTTAATGAGATTGATTGGAAACAAATTGGGCATTAAATATGAATTTGAACAATTTACATAATTAAAATGTAAATTAGAATTATGGCATAAAATGGTATTAATTATATACCTAATTTAATGAGATTGATTGGAAACAAATTAGGCATTAAATCTGAATTTGAACAATTTACATAATTAAAATGTAAATTAGAATTATGGCATAAAATGGTATTAATTATATACCTAATTTAATGAGATTGATTGGAAACAAATTGGGCAGTAATATGAATTTGAATAATTTACATAATTAATGTAAATTGGGAAATACGAATATGCTTAGCACGAGGTTGGATTGAGTTGTGATGTAAACCTGCCCGGACCCGCCCAGCTGTCCAGTAATCACAGCAATACCTATCCAATGTGGGAGGCTAAGAATTAGGCCCAATAAAGACCCGAGGTTAGACTGAGTTGTGGCGTAAGACTGCCCGGACCCGACCGGCACACCGGCAGCCACAACAATATCTGTCTAATGTGAGAGGTTGGTGCCCTAATAAGACGACTAGAGCTGAGCTAGGGTTGGTAGGGTTAAGTTAACTAGAACACTTAACCAATTTCAATATGTTAACTAAATTGGCGGGTAGGGTTAGGATAATCTGGACACTTAACCAATTTAATATGTTGACTACGGGAGTAGGTAAGGTTAAGCAAATGTTTAACTATTATAACATGATTAAAGTGGACTAGAGAGTGAGGTTAAGTTAATGAGAACACTTATCTAATACAATGGGTTAATTAGACAAGTGGTTGTGGTTAAGTAGTAACACTTAACCAACACAACAGGACAAGCGCGTGGGCTAAGTTAACTTGAATAAGTTGATAACACTTAACCATTATAATATGACTAGTGGATGGGGTTAAGTTAACATGCACTTAACCAATCTGATGTGATGCGTGGTAGGGTTAAGTAACACACGGGGTTAAGTTAACAAGAAAATCCTTAACCAATGTAACCAGATAGACGAACGGGGTTAAGTTAATAAACCACACTTAACCAATCAAACATAATAAGCGAGAAAGGTTAAGTTAACTAAGGTAAACACTTAACCATGGTAACATAACGAGTAGGAGGGTTAAGTACATATCGGGTTGGTGGGTAATGTTAATAAATATAGGCCCACATACACTTAACCATTAAATACACATGCTTGAATCAGTAGCGGGGTTAAGTACACATCAGGGTTGGTGGGTAATATCAGAGAATATAGGCCCACAGACTTAACCATCAGAAAAACCTAGTAACAGGGACCCATTTCAGCAGTAACCCACATTAGGTATCAACGGAACCCTGAGCTAGGTAGGGTGGGGCACGATTACTGGGCTGATTATAAGAGGTCAAATTAGCGGCGGTTGGTGCAGCAGTACAGGTTCTAACGGAGTGCGGGCGTGCACACACTTCGGCGAAGAAAATTTAGCCACTGGGCATCAGTAGGTATAAAGCTGTGCATCTTGATTGTGTCAGGGTTGCCACCATGGGACTTGATACACCCCATGGTGGGACCAGCACAGGTATCTACAAGTAGGGGGCCACGTGACACAAACGAGAACTAGGTCAAGTAGGGAGTCGATCGATAAGGTAGTAAGGGTGCATCGAATATATACATGGCCATTGGGGTGATCGAGGTGGAATCCTCATAATCGATGTACACCTGAAGGCTACCATAATTGCGGGGATTGGGATCACATTGTAATTATTATATAACATGGGCTACTAGTTGGGACACTAGTAGGGGGTACGGATCCTTTTTACACAGGGCACTAGTTGGGACACTAGTAGGAATACAGATCATTCATTGTAAGACACTTATGAGGATGCTAGTTTGGTGGTGCAGAGCAAATAGATATCATTTTAATGGTAAAGCTTAGAAACCTTGCGATGTTATTCTTGATAGATACCACGCGGTGGGATACTTGATAGGAATTATAGGACGTTATACTTGTTTCATCGTGCCCGATGTTTATCTTGTTATCTTAGTTTATCTTGCCTACCTTGTCATCATGCTTATGTTTACTTTCGGTTTATTCATGCCATGTTATCTTTATTTATTTTTATGCTGAAAGTCACTAGGACTTACTCAGTCTTTATGACTGACCCGTTTTGTTTCGCCTCTTTTTCTTCCGTTTCCCCCCAGGTTCACAGGGTGGGAATACTGCTTAGTTCGGATCTTACCAAGCTCCAAGGCTCTTTCATGTATGGCTTGGATTTCTCTTGGCTATGGCTTGCTTTGCTTTATTAGGGAATACTGCAGTTTGTTTTTATGCTTCTTTGTTTTTGAGCAAGACAGATATTTTAACTATGAAATTGGGTATTGGAAGTTGATGGGCTTTTCTTGTAAACATTTATATTTAATAAATGATTTGAAGTACTTCCACTTTATTTTCCGCTGTTTTATATATGTCTGTCTTGTAATATTTTTGTTCCAGTACCCATAATACTCCATTGAAGTTAAGGCATTCCCTTTGTGAGTGACCTTAACAGATGTGGGGTGCTACATTTGGTATCAGAGCAGAAGGTTACCAGACTGGGCTAAAGTTTTCAAAAACCTTCTGAAATTATTTTCAAAACATTTACAAAGAAGCAAATTTTCAAGAAAATTTTGTTTTAATTAAAAGGCATATTCCCCAAAGACATATGCACTATCTTTTGATTCTCTCTTGAAATCTCTTCTCTCTCTTTTCACCATAGTTTCGTAGGCATCTGACACATGTCGGAGGGCAAAGGAGTGCCCAACCTCCGTCTGTAGCCGTGGTAGTCCCATCTGCATCTAATCTTATTTCAAGTTGGGTAGAGTGTCGTGCATTGGAGGTAGCTTCGAGAGACTTGTTAACAAACTATACAAGGACAGTAAGAACAAGGAACTAGTTGTTATAGCTTAATCCACGAAGGAGGAAAAAGGTGAAAGGAAAGAGGCCTAAGTGAAAGAATAGTAAAACCCATGACAAGAGAGAGTATCTTTTCTGAGAAGGGACATGTAGTTAAGTATTATAGGACAAGGGCAAGGGACAAGATCGTCGAGAGGGCAATTGAATGCTCTCACCACTAGCGTACCTAAGAGGGTGGTAACATTTCTGTTAAAGGTTTAGCTTTTCTTTTCTATCATCCTACTAGAACTTTGTTTTTGTACATCGCATCCTTTTAATTCTGCTTCGAAAGTTGAGTCTCTGCACCTTAGTACTAGCATGGTAGAGGATCCCATTTTTTTTCTACTTCTTTTCTCAAATCCTGTTGGGGTAATCGGCTCATTTATTCATGACTTGTTTGAATTTGAGAATGTCTATGCTAAGTGTTGAGTCTAGAAGTAATGTTTATGTTTTGGGCTATGGGTTGATTCTAGCGATGGAGTAGTTATCCAGTAAGGGTGACCTTCTCGGTTTTGAAAAGAGGGTAGTTAGACTCTTGACTTGCCTCAGTAATACCCTCGAAGTCGCAGGTAACCTTTAGGGTTCTATCATGATTTGTTTCCTAGAATCTCTTGACACATTTATTGGTAATTTGTAATCCGATCGAGTAGTGTTCGCCACTAAGGCGGATGGGTCATTTCGATTATGCATGAGTTGTAGAGAATCACCTTAGTAAGTACATTTGGCAACATGGTTGGCATTTATTTCCAAGAGATAGTTCTTCTACGTGGAATACCTGATAGTAAGTGGACGAGATCCAAGATTCACTAGTGAATTTTGGAGACCTTGCATGAAACCATGAGTACGCAGTTATGTTTGAGCCGAGTATACTAGGAGGAGAATAAGTGAAAGTGGAACGAGAGGCAAAAGTGAAATGGATTCCAACCCATATTTTGGAAACAAGAATTAAGAAGCTATGAAATTGTGTAGTTAAAGACGGTCAAAGCACAATGGAGTTAAGCTCAAGGAAATGCGACTTAGAAGATTGAAGACTAGATTCGCGCATCATATCTCTTTTTAAAAGTATATCCATGATCTCTCTTTTCCTATAGAGCTTACTCACATGCTATGTTTTGTGTATATCCTCTCGGTCCTATCCTCAATCTAATTTCTGTTGCAAACCGCATAGGGAGTATGACTCATCTGTTAGTAACACATGTTGGGGCTTGAGGGTGTTCGTTGGGTTGACTAAACTTTTTCGGTTTTATAGGATACGGGTTGGTCTTAGAAAGGGATTTCCTTGTGACCTAATAGGAGTCCATCATGCTTAGTTTCCTAGAATCATATATATTGGTTGGGATGAGTAATTCTTTGGGTGTCAGTCTGATGTTGATTTCGGTCTTCGGGACTGATGCTTAGAGAGTTCTTCTCCTAATCAATATATATGTGGCATAGATTTCCAGTTTTGACATTGCCTAATAGGCACAAAGTTTTCACTTGCTTCTATCATTCAACTATACCTTTAGATAGGAACAATTGGGTGTAAACATGTGTATGAGACATGTTATGATTGATGGTTGCAAGTGGCTGCAAGTGGTTGCTAGTGGTTGCTCGTGGATGCATTTACACACATTAGGCACTAGATCGGCTCAATCACCTTTCATATTGCATATGCATGATTGTTTACACTTGTTTGTGGATGAAATTGAATGTGTTATCATGTGAATGTTGCATATGGATGGATGTTTGTGCACACATATAGTGCTTATGTGACTAGGACTATTTGCATACATGTTGGACTCATGGCACTAAACATATTTTGCATCTAGAAGATCAATCAGGCCTGATCATTTGCATTAGACAAGGAACATATACACACATTTCTTGCATATGTTCATACAGCATTATAAATCTCTTAAGGACAATGAATGCCTGTGATTGATGATTGAGTAGATGGATGATGGATGGTAGGACACATTCTTCTTAACTTGAAGATTTCGGGGACGAAATCCTTTAAGGAGGGGAGAATGTAACACCCCGTATTTTTAATATAATTAAAAATAAAATAAAAGATATAAAAATATGCTTATGATAGGTAGATAATGGTGATGCATAAGGAGAATTAATTAATGCATGGAAGAGAAGAAAAATTAGTTCGATAACGATGTATGTAACGGAAAAGATAGTAAAATAAGGATAACTAATTAAAGAATCAGGAATTAGGTAAAATGGACATCACCATTGCATTCCTCTCGGAAAAATACGCGAAATAGAGTCTGAGTTTTCGAAAATCGGAGTCCGTATGACCAAGATATGGCCAAAACACGATTTCAACAGACTTTCTGGCAGACTGACCCAGGTCGACCATAGTGTCGACACTATAGTCGACCTGCCCCCCCCCCCACCCCCAGGTCGACTATAGTGTCGACCTCCCCCCCCTCTGTACAGGTCGACCTGGTCGGCCTGGGGTGGTCCAGAACCTATTTTTGAGGCCCGGGACGAGTTTTGATGGTCCGGATGGGTTTTTGGGTTAATCCGATGACTGAAATGAAGTGCTACACCTATAAAATAACACCTAGACCTAGCCTAACTCACACAAATTCATATGACACTTAAATGCTGCTGGAATCTCTCTTGAGCCATGGCCGCCGTCTCCAAATTAAAGCTTAAGCGTTCAAACCCAAATCAAATCAAAGATCAATGCTTCTACAACAAATTCAAGAGGATAGATCAATGACACTGCAACTTTCTATGACAAATTCACTCCCTAATTCATTAGCCGTTCTCTGTAAGTTCTAGTTATTTTCAGATTTAAATATTTAATTATAATATGGCGATGAAATAAAGTGAAATTGATGTAAGTTTAGCTATATTTACGGAATGTGAATTAAGATTAAAATCATGTTTTGCGGTCAAATGAAAATAGTACGATGCTTATAATGTTTGGTTATGTTGTATAATATTATGCCAGTGATTTGATTCTATTATCATGTTGGATTGGGAATTATTGAGTACAATGTTTGTCATGTTGTATAATATGCCAGTGATTTGATTCTATTATCATGTTTAATTGGGAATTAGTGATAAGTTTATTATGCAAGTTTATGTTGTAGATTCATGCGACAAATGGTCAAATCTACATGTTTATGTATAAGAAAAACCTATGCCACACTTATCATATATTTGTGATTGGCTTGTGAGTATGTTAATTTAATCTATGTTGCCAAGTAACGCATGTGTATGTTGATTTGCCTATGTTGCAAATTAACATATGTATATTGATTAGTTCATATTGCTAATTCTCATGTATGTATGTTAATACGGCCTATGTTAAAAATACACATATATGTTGAATTAGCTTATAATTGCGAGTTCAAACTTATGACACTATAATGTTCATAATGGTTATTTTGCAAGTTCAACCCTGTAATGTTCATGATGTCATTTTGCAAGTTCACCCCTGTAATGTTCATGATGTCATTTTGCAAGTTCACCCCTGTAATGTTCATGATGTCATTTTGCAAGTTCACCCCTGTAATGTTCATGATGTCATTTTGCAAGTTCACCCCATTATGTTCACATTAATTATGCCATCAATGTCAAAATTATACCTTTGTCATGTTTATGATTGTGTATTTGTGTACATTAAATTAGGCTAAGTTTTTAGCCTAAACTTTATGCTCAAAAATCATACGAACGTAAATTAGGCTAAGATAATTAGCCTAATATTAGACGGGGTAACGGTGGGTTAAAATGATTAATTATAGGAAAACTTGCCATAAATTGGTCATTTATCACCTAAGTGATTTATGGCATAAAATGGTATTAATTATTCACCTAATTTAATGAGATTGATTGGAAACAAATTGGGCATTAAATCTGAATTTGAACAATTTACATAATTAAAATGTAAATTAGAATTATGGCATAAAATGGTATTAATTATATACCTAATTTAATGAGATTGATTGGAAACAAATTGGGCATTAAATATGAATTTGAACAATTTACATAATTAAAATGTAAATTAGAATTATGGCATAAAATGGTATTAATTATATACCTAATTTAATGAGATTGATTGGAAACAAATTGGGCAGTAATATGAATTTGAATAATTTACATAATTAATGTAAATTGGAAAATACGAATATGCTTAGCACGAGGTTGGATTGAGTTGTGATGTAAACCTGCCCGGACCCGCCCGGCTGTCCAGTAATCACAGCAATACCTATCCAATGTGGGAGGCTAAGCATTAGGCCCAATAAAGACCCGAGGTTAGACTGAGTTGTGGCATAAGACTGCCCGGACCCGACTGGCACACCGACAGCCACACCAATATCTGTCTAATGTGAGAGGTTGGTGCCCTAATAAGACAACTAGAGCTGAGCTAGGGTTGGTAGGGTTAAGTTAACTAGAACACTTAACCAATTTCAATATGTTAACTAAATTGGCGGGTAGGGTTAGGATAATCTGGACACTTAACCAATTTAATATGTTGACTACGGGAGTAGGTAAGGTTAAGCAAATGTTTAACTATTATAACATGATTAAACTGGACTAGAGAGTGAGGTTAAGTTAATGAGAACACTTAACTAATACAATGGGTTAATTAGACAAGTGGTTGTGGTTAAGTAGTAACACTTAACCAACACAACAGGACAAGCGGGTGGGCTAAGTTAACTTGAATAAGTTGATAACACTTAACCATTATAATATGACTAGTGGATGGGGTTAAGTTAACATGCACTTAACCAATCTGATGTGATGCGTGGTAGGGTTAAGTAACACACGGGGTTAAGTTAACAAGAAAATCCTTAACCAATGTAACCAGATAGACGAACGGGGTTAAGTTAATAAACCACACTTAACCAATCAAACATAATAAGCGAGAAAGGTTAAGTTAACTAAGGTAAACACTTAACCATGGTAACATAACGAGTAGGAGGGTTAAGTACATATCGGGTTGGTGGGTAATATTAATAAATATAGGCCCACATACACTTAACCATTAAATACATATGCTTGAATCAGTAGCGGGGTTAAGTACACATCAGGGTTGGTGGGTAATATCAGAGAATATAGGCCTACAGACTTAACCATTAGAAAAACCTAGTAACAGGGACCCATTTCAGCAGTAACCCACATTAGGTATCAACGGAACCCTGAGCTAGGTAAGGTGGGGCACGATTACTGGGCTGATTATAAGAGGTCAAATTAGCGGCGGTTGGTGCAGCAGTACAGGTTCTAACGGAGTGCGGGCGTGCACACACTTCAGCGCAGAAAATTTAGCCACTGGGCATCAGTAGGTATAAAGCTGTGCATCTTGATTGTGTCAGGGTTGCCACCATGGGACTTGATACACCCCATGGTGGGACCAGCACAGGTATCTACAAGTAGGGGGGAATGTGACACAAACGAGAACTAGGTCAAGTAGGGAGCCGATCGATAAGGTAGTAAGGGTGCATCGAATATATACATGGCCATTGGGGTGATCGAGGTGGAATCCTCATAATCGATGTACACCTGAAGGCTGCCATAATTGCGGGGATTGGGATCACATTGTAATTATTATATAACATGGGCTACTAGTTAGGACACTAGTAGGGGGTACGGATCCTTGTTACACAGGGCACTAGTTGAGACACTAGTAGGAATACGGATCATTCAATGTAAGACACTTATGAGGATGCTAGTTTGGTGGTGCAGAGCAAATAGATATCGTTTTAATGGTAAAGCTTAGAAACCTTGCGATGTTATTCTTGATAGAAACCACGCGGTGGGATACTTGATAGGAATTATAGGACGTTATACTTGTTTCATCGTGCCTGAAGTTTATCTTGTTATCTTAGTTTATCTTGCCTACCTTGTCATCATGCTTATGTTTACTTTCGGTTTATTCATGCCATGTTATCTTTATCTATTTTTATGCTGAAAGTCACTAGGACTTACTCAGTCTTTATGACTGACCCGTTTTGTTTCACCTCTTTTTCTTCCGTTTCCCCCCAGGTTCACAGGGTGGGAATACAGCTTAGTTCGCATCTTACCAAGCTCCAAGGCTCTTTCATGTATGGCTTGGATTTCTCTTGGCTATGGCTTGCTTTGCTTTATTGGGGAATATTGCAGTTTGTTTTTATGCTTCTTTGTTTTTGAGCAAGACAGATATTTTAACTATGAAATTGGGTATTGGAAGTTGATGGGCTTTTCTTGTAAACATTTATATTTAATAAATGATTTGAAGTACTTCCACTTTATTTTCCGCTGTTTTATATATGTCTGTCTTGTAATATTTCTGTTCCAGTACCCATAATACTCCATTGAAGTTAAGGCATTCCCTTTGTGAGTGACCTTAACAGATGTGGGGTGTTACACCCAAGGTCTATGATCCACAATCCCTTATATATTCTTGTTTGATTTCAATAACATGTTTTACTTAATATGTAATTAAGTAGATCTAATTCACATGTTTCCAATTAACATGTCAGTTACCATTTATGATTATATATAACTTATTTCATTTCATAAGTTTTCCTCATCCACTCCCATTTAATCATAATTCCACTTTACGTCGTCAATACGACTTATCTTTGTTTACTTATTAACTTAGTTCTATCAACTAAGGCCCATTAATAAGTTTCTATACCCATTTATTATAACCTATGTTATAATTTCCCCTTGTCGCTAGGATAAGTCTAAACATGTTATTCTTACCAACGGGTTTCAAACTCCCAGACTAATTAATTTATAATTAAGTACAATATATTTTCCCCCCTTTTCTTAACTAGTTTTAGGTTTTCCTATTTTCTTATTACTTAATTTACAATTAAGTGTCACTTAACTTAATTCATCAGTTATCCCATTCCTTTACTAGTTTATTATAACCTAAGTTATAATATTCACTTGTCCCTGGGACAAGTCTACCTATTATACAACATTTTATTTAATGTAAATTATTTATAATAGGTTATTATCATTCCCCTTTTAAACCATTTACTGTTGTAAACCACTATTCTTCATTCTCTGTAATATATGTTTTTTATTATATTAAGGAAAACACTTCATGAACCTTATTAGTTTGATAGAAGGAATCAGTGATTTATTTTCATAACGTTTTCCCATCTAAATCCGTGGTAGCAAGTAATTTCTTTACTTTTCTATATTTATTGTGGCTTACTTGCAACAACGTTTTCAGAAATAAGTCATTTAGGGAAATGCATCACTTTTCCCTCTTATCACACTAACTCAGTTCATTACATCCCTTCCTTTATTATTTTCTGAGTTAGACATTTAATTACCATCCTTGCCATTTATTCATATCTTGCTATATACATATATTTATTTATATATATAAGCACTAGACCTCTCACATCAAGCCTACACTTGTGGACACTGGATTTGTCGGGCGAGTCCGGGCAGACTTCTACCACAAGCTGACTTAACCTCGTGTCTTAGCACATGTTGTTAATTCTTGCACTTAGGTCTCCCACATTAGGTTCAACATTAGTGGCTGCTGGATATGTCGGTTGCGTCCGGGCAGACTTCCACCACTAATGCAACCTAACCTCCTGCCATAAGTGTATTTACAATTTCTAATTATAATCCTAGGCATATTCATTTTCATTCAGTCATTTATGTTCATATCAAATTGCGCTTCCAAGCTAAAATCTCAAAACATAATATAGGTTATGTTCATAACATGAAAATTTTAGACATATTATCCTTTTTACTGTAATATAGTTTATAGTAATCTAATTTACTTATCATCCAATTTTTTCCTATATTTTATCGCATGTCATTTTCAACATATGTTTAATTCTACTAGGACATGTAAACATTCAATCATGTAATTATTTTAACATGTCGTTCAATCAATAGTATGTCCCAATGAAAGCATGTAATTACAATCACTGAAATGGCTATTCATATCCTAACAAGTTTATTTTCTCCAACATGTAAACATTCAATAACTTAGCCAATTCAACATAGGAATTTCCTGACATATTCATGTTAACATTTCAATTCGTTACAGCAGCAGTTTATAATTAAACTGGCCATTTCAAAATTTATTTACAAGCGGAATGCTAAACGATAGTCATAACATTATCTAGCTTAAACCCACTCACCTTTAAGCTTTCCCCAAATTTTGGATCTGCTCCATTATATCATCCATGGTTTTCCTTTTCCTTTTCCCTTTAATTTGATTCACGACCTAACGACCATGGATTTATTATTTCATGAAAAGAGAAGGGAAAGAGAAATAATTTAAATAGATTGGTTCTTAGAGGTTTACCTAACTTTCATGATTCAATAATATTTTTATTAACGTTGATTCCCTCTTCCAGATCTGAATTCATAATCCACCTAGGCTAGCATTTTAATTTCAGAATAGATTTGAGAAGAGAGAGAGAGAGAGGGTGCCATGGCAGAGCTCCAGCGCAGCCACCGAATTATGATGTTTAGGGTTAGGTCTAGTGTCTTATTTATAGGTGCTTAAGACCTTATCGTACACACAGCGCTGAGTCAGCATTGAACTCAGTTAAGAAAATAGCCCAGGTTCATAAATGAATCTAGCCAAATCTTATCGTACACGCAATGCCGAGTCAGCATTGGGTCCCGCAAGCTGTTTTGGCGTAGAAATTTGAATTTTGAATTGTTTTTGTGCAAAATTTGATTTTTGAACTTTTGAATTTCTAGAATTTATTTAACTGTTTTATTCTCAAGAAATATTCTTATATGTATACAATTCCTCTACCGACCATTTCACGTGTATATATACACGCACAATTTTTTTTTTTTTCAAAATTCAAACGATGTTGCACCTTTATTTGATTCTTGCCATATTTCATTGACTTTAGCCTTATCTTAAATTTTATCATTTGTATAAATATATTTATGCATATATATATATATATATATATTCTCATATATATACATATATTTTCTTTATTTCCTTATATGTACGTTCTTATCCTTTCAAATTTTAAATTTGTATATGTACATATATTTGCATGTTCAGTTGGCCCTCTCTAAAACAAAGATAAAATTTATGCCACCGCCGGGGTTCGAACTCCCGACCTCTATGTTACAAATCCAAAGCCTTAACAAACTGAGCTACGAAGTCTTTTGTTAATAAGTCTTAGAACAATGATAATTATTGTTCTCTCCTTACTTCTCTTTTTCATGTTAGTTACAATACTTAAATTAAACTATTGCATGAGTCTTTTTCTCTTAATGTTAATGCATTATATTTGCAAATCAGTGCATGCAACATATTTACATTGTCTGCAACCGATCCTTTCTTTCTTTCAATGCATGCATTACATTTTTTTTCAGTGCATGTATTTATTACATGCAATCCTTATTTTATTCTTTATTTTACATTTTAATTTATTTATGTGTATATGTATATATATCTTGTGCGTATACGAACTTTTAGGCTTAATAATTTCTTCATATGATGTCTGTTTTATGTAAACCAGGTGTTTATCTTGACCAGAATTCCGAGACGGACGCAAAGGCACAGTCCGTTTTACTTAATTCTCATTATTTATTAAGTTATTCTTAATTTATTATTGTAAAAATATGGTGTGTTACAGGGGTCTTGCTTCTCTTTTGTGGAAAGTCGATCTACTGACTCCCCGCCCTTAGTTAGGCATACCACTTATTTATTCGTACGGTTGCGCCTAGTGCATTCACAATTTACTGTGCGGACAGGGAGTTGGACCTTTCACATAGGATAGCGCATATGCTCGAACTGTAACCGAACTGTTGGCCTATTTAAATTTTTTTTGTACATCTTGACTTTGCATGACACCGCATGCACTTGTTAGTTTTCACCGTCACAAGGGGTACAAGTTATTCCCTTGCGATGTCTAATTCCATTATATTAAAGTATAGATGCAAACAAGATCAAAGACTGGGAAAACCTTGGAGGCCGAGGCTTTCCCCCGTCGTCACACACATCTAACTCTACCAATAGCGGTAACTCAAGTGGCAGCAAGCTTGAGACTACCGAAGGATCCATTTCTTCTCGATTGGCCAATTCGCCCGAAGTATCTGATCACAGGGAACAAATTGAAAATCTATATTCTTCGGTCATACCCGAGGAGATGGAGAATGTGGACATTATGGGTGGAGATGCATCAGCGACTCCGGTAGCTCTAGATATGCTGCCTGATATTGTTACCTTGGAGAATCCAGCGGACTCGGTATTGTCGCGCCTGGATGCTACAATGGTTACAAAAATGGCGCAGCGGTTCAATATTCTAGTGGGCGATGCCCACGCACCGGGTGAGGGTGAAAGAGCTCATGCACCTCCCGATGGCTTGACTGCTTAGAATAGGCAGGCCTATTTTGCGGGTTGCGTGCCCCCAACCAATGATTTTATTCGAGATATGCTTTCCTACTTCCGCCTCGCCCCTTTGCAACTGCATCCGAATGCTTACTCCTCACTCCTAGGCACATACATCCAATACCGAGAATATTTGCACACAGAACCCACAGGGAGGACATCCGATATTTTTTCAGCCTGAGGAGTACGTCCAATAGAGCGCCTTTCCAATGGTCCCTGGAAGCGTCATCCACCACCAAATTCTTCGTTGGGTCATGGCCACGGCCGTCGGTGTTCAAACAAAACTGGTTCTTTGTGCGCTGCCCTCCTAGATTTGCAAGGAGGTTGATTGAAGGGAGTAAGTATTTTCGAACCCCGTTCCTTGTTATTAAGTTCATAGAGCCCATGTCTCACTATTTATGATTATGTCAAGGAACCCAGAGGCACCTACTGGTGAGGAGTACCGGCAACGTCTTAGTGCTCTATGGGCGATCCTCGAAGAGTTTCGCAAAATTGATACTATGACAAGCCAAGAGCGTCTTCGCTGAGCTGGTTCGGATGATCGGGCTAAATTAAGCCTGCAGTGGCTAGCGGCGTGCCAGAAGTGGTTATGGCGAAAATCCATGTGACTCCCGGTCAGAAAAGGAAGTTACCCGCTGTGGGGCCCAAGCCA
Source organism: Allium sativum (assembly GCA_030737875.1). NCBI lineage: Eukaryota > Viridiplantae > Streptophyta > Magnoliopsida > Asparagales > Amaryllidaceae > Allium > Allium sativum. The sequence goes on from CM060922.1 coordinate 459,433,269, forward strand.
AAAAAGGTTGTAAATTTCCAGGGAGATGTTGGTGATGATGGGGCTCGTGGCAAGAAGGCCGCACCTGGGGTCAAGGGCTCGATGAGTGTTCCCGTCTCGCCTCCGGTAGGGGGGAAGGGAGTGTCTATCAGACCATCGTCTCCAGTAGTTGCTCGGGAAGCCGTAGCCCTACTTGAAGATGAGTGCCAGTTTTATGGCTTAAATAAACTTGACTTGGACGTATCCCTGTGGCTGACTCCGGCTGGCATGGATGACTTAGCTCTTGCCGTGAGGGAGTTAACTCCTTTGAGTGGAGCAAAATCTTGTTTGTTGAGAGAACACTAGGGCATACACTCATAATCATTGCATAACATGGCGATTCTTTTGAGTGCATGACTTGATCGGTCTTATTTCTTTTTCTTATAAGGTGACATGGCTAGAGGACAAGGGGGACGAAGTCACGGGCCTGGAGACCGACGATGACCTCAGAGTACTTTTCTCGGCGCCCTTAGGGAAGGGGATTGTTTTTATGGTGAGGTCCCTCCTTCACAGGATCGTAGTAGTGGGAGCTGTCAACCCGATAAAAATCAATAGCCTTCGTCTCCTCCTCCCCCTCCCCCAATCCGAGTGTCTGTGGGAGATTCCCGTCTTGACTAAGGGGGATCGAAGCATGTGACCTCAACAACCCCTTTTCATACCGTTCCTGGGGTTCCTGTTCAACCTAATAAGGAGAAGGAGCCATCGATTGCTCGGCCAAGGTCAGATGAGGTGGCTATGATAGATATGGGAGATCTGACAGAGGCTCAGGTTTCGGCACTTTCGATTGAGGAACGGAAAGCATTCTTGAAATATTACTTCCCGTGCCATTACTTTGATGAGCTAAAGTTTATTCCCGATCTCCGCCCCGCCCCATCTAGGGAGTCTGGGGAAATATGAATGCACGTGAAGGCTGCGTATCACCAGGCTAATGAACTCACCAAGTATCCTCTTCATCTCTCAGAGTTTATCAAGAAGAAAAACATGGAGCTGCTTAACCAACAACTGACTATTGATTGCGAGAAGACCACCATTGCCACTCTAGAAAAGGAGATAGGCAAGTCTACCTGCTAGTATTTGGGAAATTTCAATTACTCATTCCTGTATCTTTGAATGCTAATTCTTGAATCTCATTGTTTTCTGCTGAGATGAGACAAGGGTATAAGACACTCAAGAGGGAGGCTAATCACTCCTGTGCTATTTACACAGAAACTATAGCTGACCTAACTACCTAGAACACGGCCGTAAAGAAGGACAAGGATGAGATGGATAAGGTCTGCGTCAAGGGTCGCCCAGTTCCAAGTTGACAACAATGCCTTGAGGGAAGAGAATGACATCCTGAAGAGGCAGCTTGAGGAGGTGAAGAAGGTCGCGGAGGCCGCGGAGGCCAGTAACCAGGATGTGTTGGAAACGATGAATTGAGAGTGAATCATCTGAGAGAGAAGTGGAGGAACTGAATGAGGAGCTTGCAGATACCGAGGTCCGAGTGCAATTGTCTGTGGAGGAAGATATCAAAAATATATTCGTCAAAGTTCTAAGGTTCCATGGACTCTCGTAGGTCGATGATTATCCCCGGGAACTAGCTCGAACTTGGAAGAGGTTGGTTCCGTATGAGGCCCACTTAAATCGAGTGGATGTTGGGTCCTTGGATGAACGACAACTTAGAATTGATCTTCTAATTGTCGAGGAGCGCGAGAAGCTGGAAGGGGGTGAGAGGTTGTTGCTTGAGGATTCCGAGCAAGAGAGACTGGAGAGGATCACTACTGAGAAAGGGAAAGCAACCATGACTGAGAGCATCAGGGTTACGGAGACATTTTCAGAGGCAAGCTCCTATCATCCAATAGTCTCTGAATCGGTGCTGTGAGTTGCCACGTAGCCTTGATTCGGACTTCGACTGAGTATGACCCGGATCATCCCGGGCTAGGATAGACCAGATTCATATTCCCTACGGCACCGAGTGCCCCTTCTATTCTTTCCATGCCATCCCTGACCGGAAGTAAATTCCCTTTACAATGCATCCGAGAGGACGATGCGATTACCGAATTCACAGACTAAAAGGTTGCGTTTTTACCATGCATCCCTTCCTGAATCGACCATGACATCGGGCCCTGCCCTCATGGTCCTACAAGTGATTGAGACTGGGCGAGAGCCTACGGAAGTGCGGTCTGGAGGAGGAAGGGATCAGGTTGACACCTTCTCAGATATACGGATAACCACCAGTCTTTATGAAGGTCTAATGGATGAAGGGGAGACGGTTGATGGATAGAGCTTTCATGCCAGAGGTCTGGTGGAGGCCGACGTAATTTCGATGGTGGCTATGGTGGAAGCTCAAAAAACCAAGATGGTGGCTAAGAGCGAAGAAGTGGAGGAGAAGCAAGAGCACGATGAGGTTGCCAGAAAGGAGGTCCTAATGAAGACCAGGCAGGATGCTGAGGCGAGGGCCGCCGACATTATCGCGAAGAAGAGAGCTGATGAGGAGCCTGAGAAGAAGAGGGCTAATGATGAGGCCCATAAGAAGATGGAAGATGAGGAAGCACAATAGAGGACTACTAAGTCCCTTGAGAAAGCCAAAGATGGTGATGTCACGCTGCATAGGTCCCAAAAGCTCGCTGCGCGGAGGGCCAAAGAGGCTAAGGAGAAAGTTGAGGGGAAGGCAAGGCATTCCCGGAAACGAACTAGTTGTGGTCGGCCTCCTTATTGGGGGTGCCCCCAAGACCATGCCGCATGCCACCCTCATTGATATTATCGAGGTCTCTAGTGGCAATGGGACGGGCGAGAGACGTCTCTTAGCTTCTCATGAATCGACCACCTCTCGGAGGGGCCGAGGTGGAAAGAGCGGGTCTGGTAAGAAGAGGCCCGGTGCCAAGGATGAACCATCGAGCGCTGAATTTGCAAAAAAGAACAAGCATAAGCACAAGACGAAGAAACATGATTAATTTTAGCAACTTAGTAGGAGTTACCATTTACTTTGTAGTGTAGGCTGGTAGTTTATGCGAGTATGGCCCTCGCTTTTGGTTTTTCAAGACACGGTGTGGTTCTTATGTACACCCTGTCATTAGAAAGAAAGTTGTTTAGACATGTAGTATGTTCTAGTGTGTGTGTGTGTGTTGTAATTGAAGTATGAATCAGTAAAGATCGCAATTTTTGTTAAGTGCTTGGATGTTCCTCTTATGATTTCGGGCGTCCTGTACTTGCATAAGCATACTTATCGTTGCACCTAACAAAAAAGTGATTATGTACTATGCTCTGGGTTGATTATTCCAAAGGGGCGTGATTGTGTACTGCGCTCTAGGTCATTATTTCAGAGGGGTGCGATAGAGCGCAGGCTTCTAGTAAGTTTGCCTCAGCGTAGGAAACCCGTAGTTTATGAAGCCAGGCTGAGCGCCTGTTGTGTTTGGGTAGCCCGGGGTTAACCCCAAGTGTAGCGAAGGCGTATGAAGTCGCATTATGTGGTCCGTCCGGCGTATGGCTATCCATTCGTTCATCGGGTTGAAGCGAGCCGCATGCGTCGTTTATTCACCTGAAAATTGAAGCCCAGATCATTAGCTAATAGGATCCGATCATGGCCATGGGCTACCCCTCAGGATTGAGAGCTTCGGGGAAGAAACGGTTTAAGGGTCGGTCTCGGTGCTGCGCCAAGATTCGACTGGTGCACGTAGCTAAGGGAGTGATGTACATCGCTCCTATTTGGCTGTTGGGTGTCCCCAAGTCGCTTGGGACTTGAGTGTGGAACGATTTATCCTCGGTCTCGGCACAGAGCCAAGATTCGAGTTCGTGATTATTTATACTCGATAGTGCCGCGGGCCAGCGACTCGAGTGGTGTTGCCGGCTCCTGTGCTCAGGGTACCAGGCATAGCCATGGTACTTTGGGTCCCGAAGCTGGCTTGAGATTCGATCGGCGGTACCGACTCCATGCCCGAAGGCCGATACGACAACCGACTGTTCGTAAGCTAGATGTCAAGATTAATCAAATGCATCATGTGCAGAGTAAACACAGTTAGGAAGAGATGGGAAGTTTAACATTATTTCCACTAATAACTTTAGCAGTAACAGCCCTTACAATGCCTTGAATTATCAGAAAACAAAACATTGTTGGAAAACATAAATAGCTGTGTACTAAGTCGTGTATAGTAGCGGCTGAGATGTTCACTGTTCCATGCCTTTGGGAGTTCAGCTTCGTTCACGGTTGCGAGTTTGAAAGATCCATTGCTGAGCTTTCATTGTATGGAGTACGGACCTTCCCAATGAGGGGCGAGGCCCATCGGTGGAGAGACGATCCGTTTCAAGATGAGGTCGCCGACGTTGAGGTCCTCATGATGAACCCTGGAATTAAAGTATCGGGCGACTCGTTGCCGTTAGGCAGTAGCTCGGAGATCAGCTTCATTCCTTTTCTCTTCCAACAAGTCAAGTGATCCCAAAAGTAAATCTTGGTTTGTCTTTGGATCGAAATAGGTGACTCGATGGGATGGAAACTTGAGTTCGATAGGAATGATGGCTTCTGATCCGTAGGCTAGGGCGAAGGGATTATGTATTTTGCAGTCTTGTGGGTGGTTCGGTATGCCCATAGGGCTAGAGGAAGTTCATATGCCCACATGCCCCCATCCTTTTCCAGGCGCTTCTTGATGACGGACTTAATGACTTTGTTAACTGCTTTGACCTGCCCATTGGCTTGAAGATGAGCTACTGCCGAGAATCTCTTTTCGATGCGATGCCACTGGTAGAAGGCTTTGAATTCGGCGCTCTCGAATTGAGTACCATTGTCAGAGATGATGGATTGAGGGACCCAATATCGAGTAATGATGTTACGTATAATGAAGTTGATCATCTTCTTCGTGGTGATTGTGGCGAGATCTTCTACCTCTGCCCATTTGGTGAAATAACCAACTACGACGATGGCATATCGTGCCCCTTCTCTAGCCATTGGTAGAGTTCCAATGATGTTGATTCCCTACATGGCGAAAGGCTACGGGCTAACCATTTGCGTTAGTTTTGTAGGCGGGGCTCTTGGGATCTTCGAGAAGTGCTGGCAGTTGTCGCATTTGTGAGCATAATCTGTGGCATCTTAATCGAGTGTAGGCCAGTAATAACCATGTCTAATTATTTTCCTGGACAGGGTTTACCCTCCAGTATGGTCGCCGCACTCCCCTACATGTACATTGGTTAATACTTTTATGGCATCATGATGGGCTACACATCTGAGCAACGGGACGGAGAAACCTTTACAGTAGAGCACCTCATCCATAAGAAGGTAGCGGGCCGATTGACGGGTGAGCGCATGCCTTTCCTTGTAGCTTCCCAGAAGGGTCCCGTGCAGTTGATTAGTATCATCCAAGACTCAGACTCAGGTTCAGTGTTCATGATTGCCTCATCTTGAATCGGCTTGATGCTAGGAGAGTTGAGCACTTCGAAGGGGGGCGAATCCCAAGAGTTACAGATCCTCGGAGCTCGTTAGCTTGGCTAGTGAATCTGCTCTTTCATTCTGCTCTCGAGGTATGTGAGTGATGATGAATTGGTCGAGGTACATGAGTAATTCCTGAACCTTGGTTAAGTATAAGGCAAGTCGTTCCCTCTTATCCTAATATTCCCCTTTTACTTGACGCACGATGAGTTGTGAATCAGAGAATATTTGGATTGTTTTGAGCTTAAGTTCGATCGCGATTCTAAGTCTAGCAACAAGGCCTCATATTCCGCGTCCTTGTTGGTAGCGGGGAATTTTAGTTCTAGCGCATAGCATATTGGGCGTTCTTCCGAGGTGATGAATATGACTCCGGCCCCAGAGCATTTGCTGTTGGAGGACCCATCCACGAATAGTTTCCATTGGATGTTGAGAGACTCTGTTTTTTTTGCAAAAGTCTCCTCGAGGGCAGTGAATTTTACTATGAAGTCAGCGAGAGCTTGGTCGAGGATGGCTCGGTGGGGGACAAGAGTTATCTCGAACTAGCTTAGCTCCATACTCCATTTCAATATCCATCCAGGTGCTTCGGGTCGCTGCAGGACTGGTCGAAGTGGCTGATCGGTGAAAACCTTTATAGGGTAAGACTGGAAGTATGGTCGAAGCTTCCTAGAGGAGATTAGCAAACAGAAAGCTAGCTTTTCTAACTTCGGGTAGTTCTTCTCTTCCCCTATTAATCCTTTGCTTATGTAGTAGACGGGTCGTTGAATGCGGTCCTCGAGGCGTATTAATGCCGAGCTGATTGCCTCCGTAGAAACAAAAAATAAATGTATAAGTCTTCATGGTCTATGGGCTTAGATAGGATAGGTTATCGTTCTAAGTGATCCAGAAGTTCTTTCAACGTGGAAATGCAGTCTGGGGTCCACTCAAAATTATGTTTCCTTTCCTAAGTAAATCGAAGAAAGGAATGCATTTATCGGTGGCCTTCGATATGAATCGACTTAGAGTGGCAACCTTTCCATTTAAACTTTGGACATCCATGATGATCTTTGGGATCTGGATGCCCAGAATAGCTTGGATTTTTTATGGATTGGCTTCGATCCCCCGAGAGTGCTGATGAAACCCAAGAATTTTCCTGAAGCGACTCCGAAGGAGCACTTCAAGGGGTTGAGTTTCATGTCGTACTGGCGGAGGATATCAAACATTTCAGAGAGGTCGTGGACGTGACTGCTTGATACTTTGGATTTTACCAACATGTCTTCCACGCACAGCTCTACGAACTTTCCGATTTGGTTTTTAAAGAGTCGATTAACCCTTCGCTGATAAGTAGCGCCGACATTCTTGAGGCCGAAGGGCATGACACGATAGCAGTAAAGTCCGAGGTCAGTTATAAAGGAGGTGTGATCCTGGTCATGAAGATTCATCGGAATATGGTTATAGCCTGAGTAGGCATCCATGAAAGATAATAACTGTTATCTAGTGGTTTAATCGACAAGTCAGTTGATCTTTGGGAGTGAGAAATTGTCCTTGGGACACGCCCTGTTCAAGTTGGAGATGTCGACGCACGTCCGTCATTTACCGTTGGCTTTCTTGGCCAGAACCGGGTTGGAGACCCACTTGGGATAATCGGCTTCACGAATGAAATTGTTGTTAAATAGACGGTCTACCTCTTCTTCAAGTGCGCTAAACCTCTTTGGTCCCAAGAAGTGGTGCTTCTGCTTGACTGGAATTGTTATAGGATCGATACTTAGACAGTGGCAAGCGATCGCAGGGTCGATGCCTCTCATATTGGAATGAGCCCATGTGAACACGTCTAGGTTTCCCTTCAAGAAATCTACAAGATCCTCTTTGATTGTTGGATGAAGTTGCGATCCTATCTTTAGCACTCTATATGGATCATCAGGGTTAACGGGAATATCTATTGTAGACTCGACCGGGGTAGCCCTCTTGTGCTCGGGCTCTTCGTCCTTCCGAGGGCCGAGGTCCTCAGAAAGACGGTAGTGGCGCCTGAGCCAAGGCCAGACGCCGCTGATTGCTATGCTAAAATTGTCTCTTGGCGCAATAAGGCGTGGGTACTGCTTTTCCCTTATCCTTATTGCGCGCGTTCTTCCATTCTATTGCATAACACTCTCTATCGCTCACTTGGTCACCTCTGACTGTTCCGATCCCATTTTCCATTGGGGATTTCATTTGAAGGGACCATGGAGACATGAAGACCCGGAACTCTGTGAGAAAAGGGCGTCCAAGGAAGGCGTTGTAGGGGATTTAATGTCTATAACCACGAAAGTGAGGATTCAGACCCGGCTTCGGTCCCCCTCGCCTAGCTCCACAGGTAGATCGACCATTCCCACTGGGGAACTAGAAGCTCTATTGAATCCATAGATGGTGGCGTGGCATGGCTTCAAGTCATTCGCTTCCAAGTTCATCTGGTCGTAAGCAGCTTTGAAAATGATGTTGACTAAGCTTCCGAAATCAATTAACACCTTCCGGACGGAAGCAACACCGATATGAGCTGTGATAACTAGCAGATCGATGGTTGGGATTTCCACCCCAGAAGAATCTCTTTCTCGAAAAACAAGTCATCTCGCATGGTCTTTTGGAGCTTAGCTGGGATGGATTCATTGAGCGTGGAGCAAATTTCATAAGTAGCATGCTTTATTGAACTAACGTACTCTTGCATTTTTCGAAAGTTGTCATGTATGGGATAAGTTCCTCCACATATGGTGTTGATTACGATCCCACGCCTAGGGTTAGAAGGACCTGGAGCTTCCTTGGCGGCTGCTTGAGGCGCTGGCGCCTGAGGCTTTGAATTTGCTTCAGGAAGGAAAGGTTCTTGGATGTACTGCTTAAGTCGCTTCTCGTGGATGAGCTTCTCAATTGCATCCCTAAGCTGGCGGCACTCATTGGTATTATGGCCGTACACGTGATGATAGCGGCAGTACCTCTCAGTATTCTTCTCGAGGTCGTTTGATTCCCTAGTGCGCGGCTTCTTATATGGCATAGTGTTGCATATCTCCAAGTAAATTGTTTCTAGGTCCTCGTTTAGTGGGGTGTATATCTCGAAGGCTCGGTAAGAGCCAGGCTTTCTTGGGTCGATTGAGGCCTGATTGTTGGTCTGACCACCTTGCCTACCATTGTTTGGTATTTTCCTATTGGGACCTTCCCCCTTGTTTTGATCAAAGGGATACCCTACTTGTTTTCTTCTGAGGATGTTATTTGCAGTGTCTACCTCAGAGCCGTTGGGGCGACAGGTGGTTGAGAGCCATTTGCGTCTCGCCTCTTCTTGGCACAAGTACTGATCCGCCTTCTCATAGAAGGCGTCGAGGCTTTTTGGCTGCTTGTGATTGATCCACGCCTCGAATTCGAAAGTAAGGAAGTCATCTTTGGCCAACTAGAAGAGTATGGTGCGAGGGTCCGGATCCTCGACCTCGGCGAGGGCAATGTTGAACCTAGAGAGGTAGCTTTTGAGTGACTCAACGGGCCCTTGTTATAAGTTGGAAATGGTAAGGGATTCTTCGGATTTGGTATGTGCATCCTGAATTGCTTGACTAATTGCGTCGCTAACTGACCGAAGTTGTTAATGGAATCAAGTGGGAGGAGAGGGAATCACAACAGGGTAGTTCTTGACAAGAAGACCGGGAAACGCTTGCATTTGACCGGATCGTTGCCCCGACTCGAGTCCATTTGCCATTCATATCGATTGAGGAAGACACAGGGGTCAGTGGTTCCGTCATAGAGCGGCATGCGGCATGCTAAAGCGCCGTGGCCATTCAACTTCGTTTACCCTTCTTGTGAAGGGATTACACCTGATGTGCGCTTCCCATGAATCGTGCACATTTCCTCACATTTCCCTTATGATTCTTCAGACCATGTCGGGAAGGAATGTTGGATAGAGGTCCCCCATTGGGACCCATGGGTTTTGGCGAGGTTCCAGAGTTCTGTTGCGAGGGCATCTTCTATGATGGATGTCTGGATCATCTTCCTCCATGTCCTCGACATCTATGATCGGCTCTTGGTGTGGACAGTGAGGTGGAGCGGGGTGATGCAGATCCTATTCTGGAGGAGCGCGGGCCATTGGAATAGCGGCCCCATCACCCTGATTAGCGACCATCGGGTTATGTCGAGGAAGAGGTTGGTTTTTAGGGTCTGGTCCGTCGTTGATGATGATCAAGCGAGAGTGGTCTCGGTACAGTATCCCCTCGCTATATGTGACTGTAGTTCGGCCTGTTGGATCTAGATTAACCCTAGAGGGGGGTAAATAGGGTTTATCACAAATTATCGCTGAGTTCAAATACTACGGGATATTAAAATATTCACAGATCACAGAATGCACCAGAAATAAAAATACAGAAAGTAAATAACACACAATATACCCAGCTTCGGCAAAATCCTGCCTATTGCTGCATTCCTAAGGTTTCTACTAGGAGTTAATGATAGAACCCGCTTACAGACACTGTAAACTCGCACTCGCTGCTCTTGTACTAACCCTATGCTCAAAACCCTAGACTGATCTAATACCCTAGATCATATTTACCCTGATTACAATCCTGTAACCAGTAAACCCTAGATTTTACAGAATCTAGTAAACTACCAGTTAACACTCTAACTGGTTTCCTAGATTTTACAAACCTAGAAATTGATCGACAATTTTCAAAACAAAAATAAAAACAATACAACAACAAATAAAAAGAAAAACCCCTTCGAAACTAGGCTAAAACACTTTCTCCCTTTTATAATAAACTTGGTTTAGCCAAGTGTAAAGTAGACCGGCCACTTATATTTTATTTTGCCCGATCTCTTTATCTTCTGGAAATTGAAAATGGCGGTTGTAAAAAGGGATTAAGGTTTTCTTTAGATCCCAATTGAATCTCGATTGCTTTCTTCTGGAATTTAAATTTTGATGCTTCGAAACTGTGGATGGCTATGTGATTCTTCTATTTGGGATACACCGATCGAAAACAATAGATAAAAAGTGAGTTTCTCTGAATTTTACTATTCGATTTATGCTCTGGTTTTTCGATTGCTTGCCGATGATGTTATAGGTGTTGTTTATATGGGATTTAAAATCCTTAAACATCTCTGATTTTACATCAAATGGCTTGACTGATTTTGCATGAATTGATTGCCTTCTTTGAGATGATTTCCAGGGCTTTAATATCCTTTGTAAATTGCCACAGTTTAATTTCTGGAAAAATATTTATTTTCTGTCCCTTGCGAAAACAATTAGAACTTTTTCTAGAAACAAAAATTGGATTTGTGGCCCCTTTATGATTATCCCTTGTGAACAAAAATAAATTGTGACTATGAACAGCTTTGAACCAGATTGATCTCTTGTCAAGTTTGATATTAGAAAATGTTTGATTTGATTTCTTACCGAATTTGGTTGGTTTTTGGAAAACCTTAAAGTTTGATATCAGAAATTGTTCTCTTGCCAAGTTTGAACTTATTGCTATATTTATCTCTGTCTCTTCTTTGCATGATTTTTGGAAACAGTTAAACACTTGCCAAATGTTGATTCATGCTGATTTACTGATAGATAAAACTTACCAAAGATGATTTGTCAAATCTGGATTCAAACATTTTGCCAAAAATGGAGATATTTAAAATGCAATGTTTATTTCTTGCCGAGAATGACTTGTTTAATTTCTGAAAAAATATTGAAACTTGCCGGATTTGTTTCTCCTGCATGATTGATGAAAAGTTGCCAAATATTTCTTCAATGAATTCTTAAAAAGGAATCAAATTATTTTGTGCCAAATATGAATTGTGTTTTGCCTATTTATGAAAATAAAACTTGACCAAAATCTTGCTGTAAATAATTGCATACTTTTCCATGCAATATCTCCATTTTATTGTATTCCATATACGCTTTGAGTTGCAGAGTTTATCCTGACGTCATTCTTTGTTTACCAAATCCGTGCTGAACCATTTACACATATGTACTTGTCATGTTGATGCCTCACTTTCCATTTCCATCAACATTTGTATTCTTGGCTTGAAATATGTTGCTGCCTCCTTGAAAAGCTGTTTACTCCATTTGTCCACTTGTACACTACTTTGCATATACTTGTAGAGCTTGTAAAATTGTGGAAACTGCATTATTGATTTTTGACCCTTAAGCCATTTCGGTTGTGACGACCCAAACTTCCCCATAAAGGAAAGCCTAGATTGCTTTGAGAACAACACACATTAGAACACAAACTGAAGAAACATTTTATTGTTGATTACAACAATTACATCAAAGTACAAGAAAATCACAGAGTATGAATACTTATTACACAATTGAAATACAATAATATCAGAGATTTAAATTACACTTAAATAGCAGTGGAAAAATATTACAAATATACAACTGAAAGGAATACACAGATACAGAGCTTTCCGAATACCGCTTCAGCTGTAAACCAGGATCCTGTAAATATATCCGCAAAAAGCTACTCGACTTCCCGTGTGGAAAATATGGGCACCCGAGTTTGCCAGTGAAACAAACTACAGGTCAGTCATGGGACTGGTATGAGAAATCTTAACTTAACTTATCTAATAATAAGGCTAATCACAGGACCACGCCGCTAACGCGGAACGAGTTTACTCCATTGGATTGCCAGTGCATAAAATAAAGTAAATCGTTAGACAACGCAATGCTTTTTAGAAAAATGAAACCATTATAAGACCTAAGTCCCATCACATAATGCAACACAAACCGGAGGATAGGGTTTTACCTTATAATGGTCAAAAGGTGCTTGATACGATAAAACGGATTTAATATTAGTGTGTATATGTTTTAATAAAAACATCTCAATCATAATGCATCAATCATAGACGGCATAGTACCCCATCCTACTATGTCGCCATACTAATTCTACATTCAAAACCGCAAGGTCGTATTGGAAATTGGATTTCCATCATGAGTCGAGGCTAGGGATCGTCCTCTCCGATTCGAGACACTCTAGCAAATGCCTCAGGATCACACCTATGGGCAACCCTTGGATGCGGTAGGGCCAGTCCCCACTTAATGGTAGTGGATTGGCAATTCCCTAACACACGCTTCCCGGTCCCTTTGAACCTATAGTATGACCACTAACGGCCTATAAAAATCCGAGGCGCCTCAAAATCCATCATCCACATAAGTAAAATGTCAGCCAGTTTAAGCACTGACACTACCACTAGCTAGAAAGAAACGTGTGCACTCCCTATGGTCCATATCCCGTTTTTGACTCATACCGGGGTGTGAGGCTCACGAAGTCACGATATACACAAAGCTATGCCGTAATAGGCTATACTTTGATCATCCCACATGGCCCTGCTTTTCAACAAAAGCCTTGATCAATTGCATCTTGGCGTGCCACATTGACAATTCGCGCCATGCGATCAATCACTATTAATATATACCACGGTGTTAAGCAGAGAATAAATTCTCCACCACCAATCAGATATACATTAATAAAAATCAATTTAATTCACATGGAACGAAATCCAATGTCAAACACGCATCCATTTACAAGTCCGTTCTGGGTCTAAACGAAACCGGAGACACCTGGGAGGTCCTCGCATATTCGAAACAATCAACAATAGTCCTGACGTCTACCACTAATGCCCCTTCAAGGTAGCTACTCCCATCATGGGTCTCAGTAGCAACAAATCCATTCGATGTGAAGATCATCGGTCTCCAATCACCGTCTTCATCTTCGACTCTTCATCGTCGTAGTAATTATTCGGAATGGGTTAAACCCGGTCTTTCCAAATAACTCGCGTATTTTATAATAAAAATTAAGTACTATAAAAGCACATCCAACGTCTCATTCCAATTCAGAATATTCTTCTAATAAGATATTCGCATTATTATATCAAAGATAAATTCTTTAAATTATCCTTAAATCTTTTCTTTAAAGATTTATCAAAACTTCAATTGGGTTTTAAATACCAAAAATCATTATTCAATGATTATTTAAATTTAAGAAATTAATCTTATCTTTAACTGGGTTAAAGAACTAATGTCATTTAAAACATAATTCACAGTAAACCCAGAATCGTCTTCCATAAAGTATGGAATCCTCACAGAAATCATATCAATATATAATCCTTATAAATTTCTGTATCCGACCAATAATATAAATGGAATAACGAAAAAGCCTTTTAAATTCCATATGTAGTATCGGTCTTCTTTTATAGAAGCTTATCTCGGTTATAATTAATTCGAATTCTATTCAATTCCAATCTAATATATTAAATTGGAAAACTTTAATTTGAAAAAAAATCTTCATTAGTTCTTAATAAAAGATTTATAAATTCCAAATCATATTTTCACTGTCAGTTGGGTTAAAGAACAAATGTCGCTTAAAAACACCGTTCACAATAAACCCAACTCACATTTCATCTTATTCCAATTACAACATATAACTGAGAACTTTAATAATCTAAATTAAAAGATTATTCTTTTCATACGGGTTTTAAGAACAGTGTTATTTAAGACACTATTCACGACAAACCTAAATCCAATTAATTTAATTTAATTTCAATTAAATATTAACAAATTGGAAAGCTTCATTAAATCTAAATTTAATGATTAATTCTAGTTAATAACTAGTTCATTTCAATAAAAATATGTTTTTCTAAAATATATTCTTTTTCTAAAATATTCTTTGTTGGAATATGACTCAATCAACAACCATATATTGCATGAAATCAACCATCATGATAAATAATTATCAAACACCCAAATAACAACCAAAGTGGATTCTACACTAAATATTGGGACTAGTGTAGATCAAGTATCATCCCAACACCCGTGTGGGGTTTCATCCAACAAGCAAATAATAAATTATTTGTGCACTTGGGCGAGGTGTAAAAATAAATTATCGACCGAATCACATAAACAAGTCAGACAACTTGTAAATGGAAGTGTAATGTTCAGTTTGAATATACAAACATTCTATTTAACACAACAGATATTTCCACATTACAGACATGTACTCCAAGCCATCGCTAATATCATATTTATAACGTGTGATCTTTTTATTGTAACTAATCGACAATAAAAAATATTAACTTTTATTTCTCTAATCTTTTTATTTTAACTAATTGACAATAAAAATATCAACTTTTATCTCTTTTGTGTAATCCCCTTTCAATGACCAAAAATGTATATTTTGGTGTAACTCTTTTTAATGACCAAAAAATGACTATTTTGGTTAAACTATTTTTAATGTAAAAAAAACTATATATTTTGACCTACTTCTTTTTAATGTACACAAAACTATACATTTTGATCTACTTCTTTTTAATGTGACAAAAATTTCCATTTCTAATTCCTTCTTTTTATTTTTCCAAAAATGAGCATTTCATATTCATCCTTTTTATTTGACAAAAATGTCCTTTTCACATTCATTATTTTATTTGACAAAAAGAATTTATTCTTTTATATACAAAAAGAATGCAGCTCTAAAGTCTACTCCTTTTTATTCCATATAAAATTACAATAAAAAGCAATTCTAAAATTTATCATTCATTCTGTTTAATGTATAAAAATATACATTTTTAACTCATTCCTTTTAATGTACACAAAACTATATATTTTTTGTCTAATCCTTTTAATGTAAACAAAATATGGATTCTTGACTAATCTTTTTAATGTTGACAAAAGAAATATTTTTACTTCATTCTTTTACAGTGATCAAAAGTAAATGTTTTTATACATTTCATATTCATTACTTGTAAAAATATACATTCCATATTCATTACTTTTTAATGTATAAAAATATACATTTCATACTCATTACTTTTTAATGTATGAAAATATACATTTCATACTCATTACTTTTTAATGTATGAAAATATACATTTTTATTTCATTCATCTTTAAATGTACAAAAAATATCCTTTTTATTTCATTCATGTCAAAGTGACAAAAATGCCCTTTTAATTTTAATTTACATTTTCTAACTGAAATGTACTTTTTACTCTAATATACATTTTCTAGCAAAAATGTATATTTCACCCTACATTTCATTTTCTAACAAAAATTATGTTTTACTCTAATTCATTTCGATGTAAACAAAATGACAATTTTGATCTAATTCGTTTCAATGCAAAAAAAATGACAGTCTTGTCTAATTCATTTCAATGTAAACAAAATGATTGACTTGTCTAATTCATTTCAATATAAACAAAATGATAGTCTTGTCTAATTCATTTCAATGTAAACAAAATGAGTATTTTTACTTTATTCTTTTCAAATGATAAAAATAATGTTTTTATTTCATTCTTTACATTTGACAAAAATGAATATTTTTGTCATTCTTTTACCTTTGACCAAAAATGCATAATTTAGTCTAATCCTTTCAGTGTACAAAATATGATAATTTTGTAAAACCTTTTCAGTGTTACAAAATATGATAATTTTGTATAATCTTTTTCAAGGTATAACAATGTTCGCTTTTATCTAATTGTTTTCAAGGTATAAAAATATTCATTTTTTACAATTCCTTTTTAATGTACAAAATATGATACTTTTGTCTAATTCTTTTAAATGCAACAAAATATGATAATTTTGTTTAATCTTGTTTTGACAAAAATGTTGATTCTATTTTTCACAAATCAAGTATTCACAAAAATGTGATTTTATATTTCAAAAATCAAAAATGTCCTTTTTATCCATTCTTCTAAATATGATAAAATGTGTATTTCACATTCATTCTTCTAAATATGACAAAAATTGTGCTTTTTACATTCATTCTTCTAAATATGACAAAATTGCATAACATGTTTCAAATAAAAATGTTGTTTTTATTATCATAGCATGCTTCTACAAAGAATGTAATTTTATCCTAATCAACATTTTAGTCAATTTGGTATTGTTAATCCAATCCCGCATTTCTAATCAAGGTGGTATTTTTAATCTAATTTACCAAAAATGAATATTACAATTCATTACAATCCACAAACAACAAACAGAAAATTTCAATCTCAATGTCACAGATCTATTTTCACTACATCCATATAGTAAGAAAATAATTGGATTTAATTAATTATTGAAATAGAAATCTCACCAAACAATTCATTTTCAAAATTTCCTGAATTTCCAAGATGCTCGGTTTCAACTCTAGTCAGCTCCATGTCGTAGATCTCCTCTTTACGATTCCAACGCAACGAAAATCACTGAATTCTGTTGTCATATGCACCAGATGTTATCGTTTAAAATATTTACCACTTTATTAAATTAATTAAAGAATTAATTAAAATGGGATTAACCTTCTTCTACTACACAGAACTACAGGCCGCTGTTTTCCATTACTGTTCGAATCTAGGGTTCACAAATCCAGGCGATAGGAAGCACGGGGAGTGAATCGGCCGACGCAACGTTGACCAGGGTGGAGAGGCGCCGCCGCAGCTGGGGCGCTGGCGAACTCGATCGCCTCTGGCGGTCGGGGCGACGGTGTGAACCCGCGGGGTTTGGAGTGCCTGTTCTCGGTATACGGGCCACTAGAGGGTGATCAACCCGTATGGAATTAAAGCTGGTTGAGTGCTCTTCGATTTGGTGTCGGGGTTTTGTTTTAATTCAAAGTATGTAATGTCCCGCATTTTTATCGGTTTATATTTGAATATTTAAATCAGTTTAAATATTGAATTCTTAATATAAGTAGATTTAAATATTAATTAAAACGAAGTTGAACGTATAAAAGTATATATTAAATATAATCGAGCTCATAACGACGCTGCAGTTCGTGATTTAACGTTCTGAACTTCAACTGAGTGTACAAGACTCGTTTTAAATCGGATTTCTTCGAAACAAGAAGCGTTGGAATCTGTTGGACTGTATCTTTCTAACAGAAGTGAAAAACCAAGATTTCGTGTTACAGAGTGGAAGTTATGTTCAAATTAATTATTCAGAAAAGCAGCGGCATGATCGTTCTTGGGCATAACGGTTATTTGAATATATTTAATTATCGGTTTCGAATTTAGACAAGGTTCTTTTGAGGCGCAGTGATAATTTTATTTTTAGAATTTTACTGTAATTTTTAATTAATTAAATATGCAACTTTTTATTTGGAGTATTTTGCACCCTGTATCGATATCTTGGGGATTCAAAATATGAATCTACGTACCGGTATTATTATATTTTTGGGATCGCGACACCTCGCTGGGCACGACCAAAATCTTACTTCTGTCCGTAATAGCTCGAACATGAACAAAATGTTACGAAACGGGGTACACCAAACTTTGAAAATAAAAATATGGAAAAGACTATGTGCTTCGGATTAGTCAAGGCTAACATGGGTTATCTTTAGTTGGGTTAAAGTATATGGATTGGGAAGGCTAAGTTAAAAGGCATATGATGACAAGTACACAACCGCCTACTTTTGAAAGGGTCGAAATAAACATCTTCTGAAATGGTTGCAAAGGATACAACAACACACAAATTTCCAACCAGTTCTGTCTAACTTAAACAAATACTAGCTTACAACTGACTTATTAATTCAAATGCTAAATACACGTATATGGGGTTCCTTAATGACCAAGGAAAATGGTACAACCCAAAGTCTTAACGCACAGCTACCACTTGAGTTGTCATCCATCAGAGAACCACACCCATTACATGCAAGAGTACCACAGTCCTACCCTATATTAAGCTAAAACTTAGCAACTAAGTAAACGAAGGGGTACACAGGCAGTTTTCTTTTCTTCTGCGCGGCTATGTGTTTTCTAATCAACAGCAGACCTACCCTAGGAAGCTATAAAACGAAAAACGCAAGCAGCTAAGAACCCTATTACTTCATGCTCAAGGTACGTACGTGTGTCCTCAAATCAAACTACACACCTATCCTAAAACTAACACAGTACTGCCTATAGTTTCTGCTTCTATACTTACGCAAGCAAGGGAGGTGTTTCTGGCCCGGTGTAAATCCTTTTTCGTGGACACCAAGGAACTGCTAGCTATATAAACACACTTCCCTGAGCTCCTTTCGTTCCAAGAAGAAACCGAAGCTCTGTAATGACTTCGGGTTTATAATACTAATTCAACACTACATTAAAAATCACGGTTCCTGGGTAGCTCGAGTATCAGAACGTGTATGGGAAATGTCTGGATCCGAGAACGTCATGAATAGTGCAGTGCGTTTCTTGTACGTACGAGGAGAAGTACTGTCCCGTGTATAGTTGTATGAGTGTGTAAAAGGATGGTAGCAGCATTGTGGAAGGGACAATACACTGTAGCAAAATGGGAAATGGGAGGGACGAGAGGCTTGCATGGTGTGAAGGGTGAGGGATGCACGTGTTAAAGGATTTGGATTTAGTGAAAGAAAGAGAGAGAGGAGAAAGATAGGGTACAGAACGGAAGAAAGGGGTGAGGGCAAGCCTGCATGGCTTTCATGCATGCGGTACACAAAAAAAAAAAAAAAAAAAAGGGAAGTGCGGTAATGGGTACTGAAGCATGGTCACTACGGTTTCCAAATTGGTGAAGGAAAATGGGAGAAACAGTGGAGGTTTGGTGCGGAAATTGGTTGGGAGGAGTAGCAGGTTACGGTATGTATGGTAATGAAGGAGGATGGCACTATTTCATTTTGGGTGGATGGAAAATGCTTGGCGGCCCAATTAAAATGGTGAGTCCCAAGTTAAATACATATGTAATAATAAAGAAGAAAGAAGAGCCCAAATGAGGGTGGACGTGAGCCAGCATAAAGGGGGCGGGTTGATATTTGTTAGGAGCATACGATTCTGAATTTTCAAGGAAGATTGGTTCACGTGGGTACGGGATGGCGTGAAGACGGACGGGGTTGAGAAAGTAAGGCTCGGTATCTTATAAAAATTTAAGTTTAGTTTAGATTTAAATTAAAATATATCCTTGTTAATGCAATATATCTTCCATACGTGATCAGAATTTAAAATGGTTTGTCTCGTTGGACTCGTATGGTCGTAAGCTACACAGTGGAACTGATTTGAGACCATTTGGAGCTCGTCCGAAATTACAATAGAATTTAACGCCAGATCGTATCAACCGACGCAAATCGTTTTAAACGGTTAGCGCGCAAAGGTGAGTAAATTCACTAACTCTGTTTTATTTAAAATATTTTAATTATATTTTAAATAATTGTCGAATGCTGTGTGATGGTTGTTTAGGCAGATTATGGTTAAATTGGTTGAAATATTATATATCGTTGCATATGTACACAATACCGGTTGGATACTGATTCCATCGATTATAATATTCCCTTGTATGGAATCAGTGATAATTGTTTGACTAACATCGGTGGATGCAGGAAACCGGTTAGAGGGATCCAACCGGATTCCTCAGTATTTATATGTACTGTTTGTTTTGTATATGCATTGTGAACCCAAATGACGGTAAAACCACATGTGAATATTGATGTCGAATGGAATTTAACATTTGTTTTGATTTAATCAATAGACGATGTCGATTAAGAAAGTGGCAGCAGACGACCGTAAATTCATCTTTTGTTAAGA
This sequence comes from Allium sativum, assembly GCA_030737875.1. Classification (NCBI taxonomy): domain Eukaryota; kingdom Viridiplantae; phylum Streptophyta; class Magnoliopsida; order Asparagales; family Amaryllidaceae; genus Allium; species Allium sativum. The sequence continues at coordinate 459,453,133 of CM060922.1, forward strand.
CGTTGAATGAGCCGTTAGGCAAATCTATGAAGATTAATTATAATAATTATATTTTTACAGTTAAAACGATGTTTAAATTTATAATAGAAGTTCTATTATAAACAATTTATAAGTTTGTTTTATAAATAAATATAAACGATTGTTGACTTTTATATAAAGTTTATAAAGCTATAATTATCCTGCGAGTTAATATTTTTGGATAATTATTTTTAAAACAAACAATTCAGAAATAATTAGATTAATTATATTAATCTAATGGTAAGAAGTAATTAAAATCAGTTAACGAATTAACTGATGTAATGAAGTTGATTAAATCAATGTTTATTTGAAAGAAATGATTATTAGATTAATTGATCTTCACTTAATCTAATGAAATAAATTTATCAAAATTGATAAGATTTTTTTTGTAACAGAAAGAGATGTCAAGATTTTTGAAACGGAAAGAGAGGTTAAGATTTCTGCAACGGAAAGAAGTGTCGAGACTAGGTATAAAGTGAAATATAGCAGCGGGTTGCAAGTTTTGAACTATAGCGATAAAATAACGCTGTTGACTAGGCTTAAGCGTGACTATTATGTTGAGATTAACTATAAAGAAGAATATTACAGCATCTGACAAATTTTTGAACTATAGCGATAAATTAGCGCTGTTGACCAAGCTTAAGCGTGATTATGAGATATAGCACTATTCCCTAGAGAGGTTTGAAACTCACTTAGCCAAGTGATAAGAAAATAGATATGTTTTTTTTCTTCCGAAGAAGTGATACAGTTGGAGTTGGCTTTGTCGAATTGTATGTATATAATCGATAGTGATATTTATTGTTAAAACCAAGTTGGTTTGATTCAATGGGATCAGTTTCTATGAGAGATAACATTCGCGGTTTAAAGTGAATTATGTTTGAAAAGCAATCATTGTAGAATTAAATGGTTATTGGAAATGTTTTCCAATATAAATGATGCATATACAGAAATTTGAAGTGTGTAAAAGCGAGAAATGTTTTCGAACGTTAATGACATAGGGTTTCAAGAATATGAAAAAAAATAAGGTTTTATAATATTTGGAAATGTTTTCCAGAGCGTGAAGGGCTTAACGTGCTTTGAGAAATTATCTAGGAAGATATAGGAAACGGGAAAATATTAGAAAGGGCCAGTGAGGTGTGATGTTTGAATGGATGTTGTTTTTACTTCGATAGTTAAATAACCGACTATCGAAGTGTTTTGACCCTCGTTGTCAATACGGAGAGACCGGTTGGATATATTATCCGAGAACCACTCCGTATAGGCATAAACGCTGCGTATTCGATTATGCTGAAGAAAATTGAAGACGGAGTGAAATGCAGGAGTCGTCCTGTTTCAGCATGGTGTTTTATGTTTGTCCAGTCCCAGGACAACTTGTATGGACGAATGTCTGACAAAGTATTCCTAACGGATCACATAAGACGATCTTTTCAAGATGTTACGTCTGGTGGCGGAGAAATTCATTTCTCTTAGCTTTTATGCCCGTATTATCTTTGAGGAGATTAACTAGTGACTTGACGGGTTTGACGATGTGGCATTCAAAGTGTATGGTGGCCAGATGTCCTAAAAGGTAGACGTAGCCTCAAGCTTCACAACCGGGAAATGACAAAAAATCGGGCAGGCAACATGGCTATGTGGGTCGCTCCCATTAGGGTGTATAATCACCTATCTAGAGAAATTCCTTTTGTTTCTAAATCTATCGATTCTGCCCATTCGGGAACGGTGGTTTGAGTCCAACCGTTGGTGATATACATTCGATACACTCAAGCGAAATGAGTGGTCGGTCATGTGTGGGCCGGGTTGCAAGACGTTCTTGTTGAACCCAGGTGTATTCGCCTCTAGAGATACATCATCGGAAGGTGGTCCCATACCTTGTCATAGTTGGAATCCAATCTCCAATAAGCGCCCTGCGGGTTCTGATTTTATACTATGTATGTAGAGCGTGAGATGCAAGCGTTCTGCTATTTGGTTATTTAATTGATTAGACATTATTATAATATCACTGGATTTTGATATCAAAGTGTTTTGGGTTATAGTAAGGTAAAAGCCGTCCATGTTTATGTGTGGATTGGTCTTACTATTACTCTTTTCTTTTGAAAGGATTTTCAAAGTTAAACCGTATGGTTGAAATTTACTCACACCAGTCCCATGACTGACCCAGAGTTTATTTTGTTGTTTTCCCTAAACTCTTGGGTGCCCAAATTTGTACGGGCAGTCAAGTGTTTCAGGCTTTTACAGATACGCTTGAAGGAGCTAAAAGCAGAAGGCTTCACCGTTAGTATTTAGAGACTATTTCCGCTGTGATATGATGTATTGTACTCTGATAATGGTATGTATATACAATACAGTTTTGTATTTCAAAGTTATGTTATATAATACATTTTATTCGTTTCGCTGTGAGATTCGTGTTTACTCTGATTATGTTCAGCTGTGTTCTTTTTCTTCTTCTCCTATTCTATTAGTTCTATCTTTTCTATCTCATCCTCTAACTTCTTTCTATTAATGATTCGGTATTTTTGATGTCTGAACAGTCGACGCTGGGTTTTGTGTCGATTTTCGGAGTCGAAAATCACGGGTCGTTACAGTGGTATCAGAGCTAAAGGTTAAGTGATTACCTTGGCTCTGTGGCGTGACTCAATAGAGATGGAGTTAGTAATACTCTAGATTGAGTTTGAGTGTATATGTATGAGCGCGTATTTGTAGATTTATATAAAACTGTTTTATATTGTGTTGATTAGTTTGTCGAGTGGTTTATGAATTCTGGTCGATACTGGATTGCAAACTGTATCGATATGTGTTTCTAAACTCTTGAACAGAGTAACTCAACACAGTATTGTTTTGAAAAGATGGGTAAATGAAATAATTTTACTCGAAATATATTTTGATATAAAGAAAACATATATATTGGAATTATCTAGTATATATTGAATGTGTTGGGTGAACTTATGATCGAATAAGATTTATAATAGAATTGGTTATATAAATAACCAATCGAAATATTTTGTAAATATAATATGTAAAATCAGATGAACTGAATCTGAAATTTAAACCAAAATTGGAATAAAAATTCTGAACATGAAAATGTTTGTAAATGAAATTTGGATTAAATATATGAGAATTTTAAGATCCTGGGAGGATTTGAAATTGTTTTCTAAGTGCTGTGAAAGATATTTGGAAGAGAATTTCAAAATAGGAATTTTTGAAAATAAGTTTTGAAGATGATATAGTATTGAACTCACTTCTACCACTGGAAAATAATTCTGATGGTGCTGGCCACATCATCAGTGTCATTTTCGAGTTTCGAAGTGGCGGATTACCACCAAAAGATTTTGTTTTGGGTTGTTTTGAGGAACGAGTTGTTCAAAAAAAAAAAATATTCAAATGTTTTGAATTGCTATGGTATGAATATATATATGATTTTGAATTGATTTGAAATAAAAACCCCAAAAATTTGAATTCTGAAATGTAAATTTTACTTATGAAGTAAATAAACAGCGAATTTAAATAAGTCAAATAAAATTTGAGTTGAATTGAAGCCAAGTAAGTGGAAATCGTACTGGAATAAGGATTTGACTTGGAAAAATGGTTGAGCTGTAAATTGAGATTGGGAATGGAACTTAACTTGGTTGGGGAATTAGATTATTTGGAATTGGAATTAAACTGGAGTTTGAAAAAGAAATTTGAGTTGAGATGTAAGAGAATTATTGATTGAGAATAAACTGACTGGAGATCAGTTGGAGATGCATTTGGGTATGCTGAATGGATTGCAAATGGAAACGAGAAAGTTGGATGCCCGATAAAGGGGGAAGGCCCAGAGTGGCGTGTGGTAGTAGTACCGAATGAACCGTGCAACAGAGAGGCTGACGAAATTCTCTGAAAATTAAAATGTTGGGAAATTTTCAGAATTTTGAAAATTTTCGTTACAAAGAAGGGAATTAATATTTTGATCAGTTTAGTTGAAAACTGAAATTTTGAAGTAAACCAAAAAGATTTTAACCTGTTTGCAACAGAAATTGTAGCATTTTCCCCATCTTAGCAATTTCGAGGACGAAATTATTTTAAGGGGGAAGGAATGTAATGTCCCGCATTTTTATCGGTTTATATTTGAATATTTAAATCAGTTTAAATATTGAATTCTTAATATAAGTAGATTTAAATATTAATTAAAACGAAGTTGAACGTATAAAAGTATATATTAAATATAATCGAGCTCATAACGACGCTGCAGTTCGTGATTTAACGTTCTGAACTTCAACTGAGTGTACAAGACTCGTTTTAAATCGGATTTCTTCGAAACAAGAAGCGTTGGAATCTGTTGGACTGTATCTTTCTAACAGAAGTGAAAAACCAAGATTTCGTGTTACAGAGTGGAAGTTATGTTCAAATTAATTATTCAGAAAAGCAGCGGCATGATCGTTCTTGGGCATAACGGTTATTTGAATATATTTAATTATCGGTTTCGAATTTAGACAAGGTTCTTTTGAGGCGCAGTGATAATTTTATTTTTAGAATTTTACTGTAATTTTTAATTAATTAAATATGCAACTTTTTATTTGGAGTATTTTGCACCCTGTATCGATATCTTGGGGATTCAAAATATGAATCTACGTACCGGTATTATTATATTTTTGGGATCGCGACACCTCGCTGGGCACGACCAAAATCTTACTTCTGTCCGTAATAGCTCGAACATGAACAAAATGTTACGAAACGGGGTACACCAAACTTTGAAAATAAAAATATGGAAAAGACTATGTGCTTCGGATTAGTCAAGGCTAACATGGGTTATCTTTAGTTGGGTTAAAGTATATGGATTGGGAAGGCTAAGTTAAAAGGCATATGATGACAAGTACACAACCGCCTACTTTTGAAAGGGTCGAAATAAACATCTTCTGAAATGGTTGCAAAGGATACAACAACACACAAATTTCCAACCAGTTCTGTCTAACTTAAACAAATACTAGCTTACAACTGACTTATTAATTCAAATGCTAAATACACGTATATGGGGTTCCTTAATGACCAAGGAAAATGGTACAACCCAAAGTCTTAACGCACAGCTACCACTTGAGTTGTCATCCATCAGAGAACCACACCCATTACATGCAAGAGTACCACAGTCCTACCCTATATTAAGCTAAAACTTAGCAACTAAGTAAACGAAGGGGTACACAGGCAGTTTTCTTTTCTTCTGCGCGGCTATGTGTTTTCTAATCAACAGCAGACCTACCCTAGGAAGCTATAAAACGAAAAACGCAAGCAGCTAAGAACCCTATTACTTCATGCTCAAGGTACGTACGTGTGTCCTCAAATCAAACTACACACCTATCCTAAAACTAACACAGTACTGCCTATAGTTTCTGCTTCTATACTTACGCAAGCAAGGGAGGTGTTTCTGGCCCGGTGTAAATCCTTTTTCGTGGACACCAAGGAACTGCTAGCTATATAAACACACTTCCCTGAGCTCCTTTCGTTCCAAGAAGAAACCGAAGCTCTGTAATGACTTCGGGTTTATAATACTAATTCAACACTACATTAAAAATCACGGTTCCTGGGTAGCTCGAGTATCAGAACGTGTATGGGAAATGTCTGGATCCGAGAACGTCATGAATAGTGCAGTGCGTTTCTTGTACGTACGAGGAGAAGTACTGTCCCGTGTATAGTTGTATGAGTGTGTAAAAGGATGGTAGCAGCATTGTGGAAGGGACAATACACTGTAGCAAAATGGGAAATGGGAGGGACGAGAGGCTTGCATGGTGTGAAGGGTGAGGGATGCACGTGTTAAAGGATTTGGATTTAGTGAAAGAAAGAGAGAGAGGAGAAAGATAGGGTACAGAACGGAAGAAAGGGGTGAGGGCAAGCCTGCATGGCTTTCATGCATGCGGTACACAAAAAAAAAAAAAAAAAAAAAGGGAAGTGCGGTAATGGGTACTGAAGCATGGTCACTACGGTTTCCAAATTGGTGAAGGAAAATGGGAGAAACAGTGGAGGTTTGGTGCGGAAATTGGTTGGGAGGAGTAGCAGGTTACGGTATGTATGGTAATGAAGGAGGATGGCACTATTTCATTTTGGGTGGATGGAAAATGCTTGGCGGCCCAATTAAAATGGTGAGTCCCAAGTTAAATACATATGTAATAATAAAGAAGAAAGAAGAGCCCAAATGAGGGTGGACGTGAGCCAGCATAAAGGGGGCGGGTTGATATTTGTTAGGAGCATACGATTCTGAATTTTCAAGGAAGATTGGTTCACGTGGGTACGGGATGGCGTGAAGACGGACGGGGTTGAGAAAGTAAGGCTCGGTATCTTATAAAAATTTAAGTTTAGTTTAGATTTAAATTAAAATATATCCTTGTTAATGCAATATATCTTCCATACGTGATCAGAATTTAAAATGGTTTGTCTCGTTGGACTCGTATGGTCGTAAGCTACACAGTGGAACTGATTTGAGACCATTTGGAGCTCGTCCGAAATTACAATAGAATTTAACGCCAGATCGTATCAACCGACGCAAATCGTTTTAAACGGTTAGCGCGCAAAGGTGAGTAAATTCACTAACTCTGTTTTATTTAAAATATTTTAATTATATTTTAAATAATTGTCGAATGCTGTGTGATGGTTGTTTAGGCAGATTATGGTTAAATTGGTTGAAATATTATATATCGTTGCATATGTACACAATACCGGTTGGATACTGATTCCATCGATTATAATATTCCCTTGTATGGAATCAGTGATAATTGTTTGACTAACATCGGTGGATGCAGGAAACCGGTTAGAGGGATCCAACCGGATTCCTCAGTATTTATATGTACTGTTTGTTTTGTATATGCATTGTGAACCCAAATGACGGTAAAACCACATGTGAATATTGATGTCGAATGGAATTTAACATTTGTTTTGATTTAATCAATAGACGATGTCGATTAAGAAAGTGGCAGCAGACGACCGTAAATTCATCTTTTGTTAAGACGTTGAATGAGCCGTTAGGAAAATCTATGAAGATTAATTATAATAATTATATTTTTACAGTTAAAACGATGTTTAAATTTATAATAGAAGTTCTATTATAAACAATTTATAAGTTTGTTTTATAAATAAATATAAACGATTGTTGACTTTTATATAAAGTTTATAAAGCTATAATTATCCTGCGAGTTAATATTTTTGGATAATTATTTTTAAAACAAACAATTCAGAAATAATTAGATTAATTATATTAATCTAATGGTAAGAAGTAATTAAAATCAGTTAACGAATTAACTGATGTAATGAAGTTGATTAAATCAATGTTTATTTGAAAGAAATGATTATTAGATTAATTGATCTTCACTTAATCTAATGAAATAAATTTATCAAAATTGATAAGATTTTTTTTGTAACAGAAAGAGATGTCAAGATTTTTGAAACGGAAAGAGAGGTTAAGATTTCTGCAACGGAAAGAAGTGTCGAGACTAGGTATAAAGTGAAATATAGCAGCGGGTTGCAAGTTTTGAACTATAGCGATAAAATAACGCTGTTGACTAGGCTTAAGCGTGACTATTATGTTGAGATTAACTATAAAGAAGAATATTACAGCATCTGACAAATTTTTGAACTATAGCGATAAATTAGCGCTGTTGACCAAGCTTAAGCGTGATTATGAGATATAGCACTATTCCCTAGAGAGGTTTGAAACTCACTTAGCCAAGTGATAAGAAAATAGATATGTTTTTTTTCTTCCGAAGAAGTGATACAGTTGGAGTTGGCTTTGTCGAATTGTATGTATATAATCGATAGTGATATTTATTGTTAAAACCAAGTTGGTTTGATTCAATGGGATCAGTTTCTATGAGAGATAACATTCGCGGTTTAAAGTGAATTATGTTTGAAAAGCAATCATTGTAGAATTAAATGGTTATTGGAAATGTTTTCCAATATAAATGATGCATATACAGAAATTTGAAGTGTGTAAAAGCGAGAAATGTTTTCGAACGTTAATGACATAGGGTTTCAAGAATATGAAAAAAAATAAGGTTTTATAATATTTGGAAATGTTTTCCAGAGCGTGAAGGGCTTAACGTGCTTTGAGAAATTATCTAGGAAGATATAGGAAACGGGAAAATATTAGAAAGGGCCAGTGAGGTGTGATGTTTGAATGGATGTTGTTTTTACTTCGATAGTTAAATAACCGACTATCGAAGTGTTTTGACCCTCGTTGTCAATACGGAGAGACCGGTTGGATATATTATCCGAGAACCACTCCGTATAGGCATAAACGCTGCGTATTCGATTATGCTGAAGAAAATTGAAGACGGAGTGAAATGCAGGAGTCGTCCTGTTTCAGCATGGTGTTTTATGTTTGTCCAGTCCCAGGACAACTTGTATGGACGAATGTCTGACAAAGTATTCCTAACGGATCACATAAGACGATCTTTTCAAGATGTTACGTCTGGTGGCAGAGAAATTCGTTTCTCTTAGCTTTTATGCCCGTATTATCTTTGAGGAGATTAACTAGTGACTTGACGGGTTTGACGATGTGGCATTCAAAGTGTATGGTGGCCAGATGTCCTAAAAGGTAGACGTAGCCTCAAGCTTCACAACCGGGAAATGACAAAAAATCGGGCAGGCAGCATGGCTATGTGGGTCGCTCCCATTAGGGTGTATAATCACCTATCTAGAGAAATTCCTTTTGTTTCTAAATCTATCGATTCTGCCCATTCGGGAACGGTGGTTTGAGTCCAACCGTTGGTGATATACATTCGATACACTCAAGCGAAATGAGTGGTCGGTCATGTGTGGGCCGGGTTGCAAGACGTTCTTGTTGAACCCAGGTGTATTCGCCTCTAGAGATACATCATCGGAAGGTGGTCCCATACCTTGTCATAGTTGGAATCCAATCTCCAATAAGCGCCATGCGGGTTCTGATTTTATACTATGTATGTAGAGCGTGAGATGCAAGCGTTCTGCTATTTGGTTATTTAATTGATTAGACATTATTATAATATCACTGGATTTTGATATCAAAGTGTTTTGGGTTATAGTAAGGTAAAAGCCGTCCATGTTTATGTGTGGATTGGTCTTACTATTACTCTTTTCTTTTGAAAGGATTTTCAAAGTTAAACCGTATGGTTGAAATTTACTCACACCAGTCCCATGACTGACCCAGAGTTTATTTTGTTGTTTTCCCTAAACTCTTGGGTGCCCAAATTTGTACGGGCAGTCAAGTGTTTCAGGCTTTTACAGATACGCTTGAAGGAGCTAAAAGCAGAAGGCTTCACCGTTAGTATTTAGAGACTATTTCCGCTGTGATATGATGTATTGTACTCTGATAATGGTATGTATATACAATACAGTTTTGTATTTCAAAGTTATGTTATATAATACATTTTATTCGTTTCGCTGTGAGATTCGTGTTTACTCTGATTATGTTCAGCTGTGTTCTTTTTCTTCTTCTCCTATTCTATTAGTTCTATCTTTTCTATCTCATCCTCTAACTTCTTTCTATTAATGATTCGGTATTTTTGATGTCTGAACAGTCGACGCTGGGTTTTGTGTCGATTTTCGGAGTCGAAAATCACGGGTCGTTACAAAGTATGTTGGAAGATTTTGAGGAAGGAACCTTGGATGAAATCGGCCATTCAACGAACGAAGATGGAGGCTGTAGAATGAAAATAGGGTTAGGCATATTTCTCCTGTATTTATACTGTATTTTATACCGTATTTTATACTATTTAATCCAGTTTAATTTAAATAAAATTAGTTTACCTTCACGAACTCCAAATCCAACCCAACGAGTGTCGCCCCTAGCTAATAATCCCCATCCCGGACACAATGGAATATGTTTCGTAACTCGTTTCGACTGTTTCGATATGTTTTTCTTTAAATAACATTATAAATCATATAATTATAAATTAAAACGTACATTTTAAATTACTGGGTCACATATAACCTCTAAAAGTTTCAGGAAAAATATATTTGGCTTTTTTATGACAATACGGTTCTAACAAAACTAATTCCGTTGAATTCTGAGACCGTTTGGAAAATGGCCTTTTTCTCAGTCGATTAAATTTGACTGAAACTGACAAAACACGTTTTCCTTTGCCATGCTCACATATTGATTTGAAAAATTCTGGAAAATTAAACTTAACAATAATTTGACATTCCGGTTCCAACAAAAGTGGTTTCATCGAAAACAGAGGTCATTTGTAAAATGGCTATTTTTAAGGGTTATATATTATATTAAAATATATATAAATTCTGCAGCGACTTTTCTAAATTTTAAACTGGACATAACTTTCTAGTTATAAAGTGAAATTTCAGTTTTTCAAATTCATTAGAAAGATATGATCAAACAGATTTAAATATTTCTTGTTTCTCTAAATTCTGATTTATTTTGAATCCTATACATTTAGTCAAAGTTCAAATTCAAATTTTCAAACTGCAGCGCTGTTTTAAACTCCTTTTATAATTAAATTAAATTTATTCGTTTTAACTTCGATTTAAATAAATTTTTAGTCGTTATTATTTAAAATAAATTATTTTAAACATCAAAATCCACTAAAATTTCTAAAAATAAAAATTTTAAATTGGCCCCAAAATTCCGGGTTGTTGCAATCGCCCCCACTTAAAATCTTTTCATCCTCGAAAAGGAACGTAGCTAAAAGTTGTTTAATTTACTAACTTAATTAAATTTTTATTTATTGGTTTCAATAATCTTATTAGTTAAAGTAATTATCATTCCAATAATTTTTTTAGTTAAACCAATAACCAAACATCACAACCGGCAATCAATTAGGTAATTAACTTTTCAAATATATAACTTTTATATATAGTCAAAAATCATATTTTTAGTGCAAATCAAAGCAATTGTGTACTAACTAAGTTTTGGTTCTCATACCAGTCAATGGAAATTTATAGATATACCACTTTCGAAACTCGAACATAAATTCTGATGATGGTGCACCAATCACCAGAATCATCTCCGGGCGACTAGAGTGTGATTCTATATCTACCCAATATATCAAAACTTCGAATATCCATTTATTAATCATATATTCAGAATCTTTATATACTCGATTGTCCAAATTAAAATATAATAATATACTCAAATACGTATATTAAGATAAAATTTTCAAAATAAAATTTGTTTTCATTTATTTTAAAGAAAATAATGCTCTTCACACTCGTTCTAGGATACTACTAATCCCATCTCTAACGAGTTATTCTCATTGGATATTACTAATCCATTCTCTGATGAATTCTTTCGTTCGGTTCTAATGTGTCTTGTTCTCGAGCTCTGTAAACCAAAGCTCTGATACCAAATGTGATGACCCAAACTTCCCCATAAAGGAAAGCCTAGATTTCTTTGAGAACAACACACATCAGAACACAAACTGAAGAAACATTTTATTGCTGATTACAACAATTACATCAGAGTACAAGAAAATCACAGAGTATGAATACTTATTGCACAATTGAAATACAATAATATCAGAGATTTAAATTACACTTAAATAGCAGCTGGAAAATATTACAAATATACAACTGAAAGGAATACACGGATACAGAGCTTTCCGAATACCGCTTCAGCTGTAAACCAGGATCCTGTAAATATATCTGCTAAAAGCTACTCGACTGCTCGTGTGGAAAATATGGGTACCCGAGTTTGCTAGTGAAACAAACTACAGGTCAGTCATGGGACTGGTATGAGAAATCTTAACTTAACTTCTCTAATAATAAGGCTAATCACAGGACCACGCCGCTAACGCGGAACGGGTTTACTCCATTGGATTGCCAGTGCATAAAATAAAGTAAATCGTTAGACAACGCAATGCTTTTTAGAAAAATGAAACCATTATAAGACCCAAGTCCCATCACACAATGCAACGCAAACCGGTGGATAGGGTTTTACCTTATAATGATCAAAAGATGCTTGATACGATAAAACGGATTTAATATTAGTGTGTATATGTTTTAATAAAAACATCTCAATCATAATGCATCAATCATAGACGGCATAGTACCCCATCCTACTATGTCGCCATACTAATTCTACATTCAAAACCGCAAGGTCGTATTTGAAATTGGATTTCCATCATGAGTCGAGGCTAGGGATCGTCCTCTCCGATTCGAGACACTCTAGCAAATGCCTCAGGATCACACCTATGGGCAACCCTTGGATGCGGTAGGGCCGGTCCCCACCTAATGGTTGTGGATTGGCAATTCCCTAACACATGCTTCCTGGTCCCTTTGAACCTATAGTATGACCACTAACGGCCTATAAAAATCCGAGGCGCCTCAAAATACATCATCCACATAAGTAAAATGTCAGCCAGTTTAAGCACTGACACTACCACTAGCTAGAAAGAAACGTGTGCACTCCCTATGGTCCATATCCCGTTTTTGACTCATACCGCGGAGTGAGGCTCACGAAGTCACGATATACACAAAGCTATGCCGTAATAGGCTATACTTTGATCATCCCACATAGCCCATCTTTTCAACAAAAGCCTTGATCAATTGCATCTTGGTGTGCCACATTGACAATTCACGCCATGCGATCAATCACTATTAATATATACCACGGTGTTAAGCAGAGAATAAATTCTCCACCACTAATCAGATATACATTAATAAAAATCAATTTAATTCACATGGAACGAAATCCAATGTCAGACATGCATCCATTTACAAGTCCGTTCTGGGTCTGAACGAAACCGGAGACACCTGAGAGGTCCTCGCATATTCGAAACAATCAACAATAGTCCGGACGGCTACCACTGATGCCCCTTCAAGGTAGCTACTCCCATCATGGGTCTCAGTAGCAACACATCCATTCGATGTGAAGATCATCGGTCTTCAACCACCGTCTTCATCTTCGACTCTTCATCGTCGTAGTAATTATTCGGAATGGGTTAAACCCGGTCTTTCCAAATAACTCGCGTATTTTATAATAAAAATTAAGTACTATAAAAGCACATCCAACGCCTCATTCCAATTCAGAATATTCTTCTAGTAAGATATTCGCATTATTATATCAAAGATAAATTCTTTAAATTATCCTTAAATCTTTTCTTTAAAGATTTATCAAAACTTCAATTGGGTTTTAAATACCAAAAATCATTATTCAATGATTATTTAAATTTAAGAAATTAATCTTATCTTTAACTAGGTTAAAGAACTAATGTCATTTAAAACATAATTCACAGTAAACCCAGAATCGTCTTCGATAAAATATGGAATCCTCACAGAAATCATATCAATATATAATCTTTATAAATTTCTGTATCCGACCAATAATTTAAATGGAATAACGGAAAAGCCTTTTAAATTCCATATGCAGTATCGGTCTTCTTTTACAGAAGCTTATCTCGGTTATAATTAATTCAAATTCTATTCAATTCCAATCTAATATATTAAATTGGAAAACTTTAATTTGAAAAAAAAATCTTCATTAATTCTTAATAAAAGATTTATAAATTCCAAATCATATTTTCACTGTCAGTTGGGTTAAAGAACAAATGTCGCTTAAAAACACCGTTCACAATAAACCCAACTCACATTTCATCTTATTCCAATTACTACATATAACTGAGAACTTTAATAATCTAAATTAAAAGATTATTCTTTTCGTACGAGTTTTAAGAACAGTGTTATTTAAGACACTATTCACGACAAACCCAAATCCAATTAATTTAATTTAATTTCAATTAAATATTAACAAATTGGAAAGCTTCATTAAATCTAAATTTAATGAGTAATTCTAGTTAATAACTAGTTCATTTCAATAAAAATATGTTTTTCTAAAATATATTCTTTTTCTAAAATATTCTTTATTGGAATGTGACTCAATCAACAACCATATATTGCATGAAATCAACCATCATGATAAATAATTATCAAACACCCAAATAATAACCAAAGTGGATTTTGCACTAAATATTGGGACTAGTGTAGATCAAGTATCATCCCAACACCCGTGTGGGGTTTCATCCAACAAGAAAATAATAAATTATTTGTGCACTTGAGCGAGGTGTAAAAATAAATTATCGACCCAATCACATAAACAAGTCAGACAACTTGTAACTGGAAGTGTAATGTTCAGTTTGAATATACAAACATTCTATTTAACACAACAGAAATTCCACATTACAGACATTTCTCCAAGCTATCGCTAATTTAATATTTATAACGTGTGATCTTTTTATTGTAACTAATCGACAATAAAAAATATTAACTTTTATTTCTCTAATCTTTTTATTTTAACTAATTGACAATAAAAGTTACTTTTATCTCTTTTGTGTAATCCCCTTTCAATGACCAAAAAAGTATATTTTGGTGTAACTCTTTTTAATGACCAAAAAAATGACAATTTTGGTTAAACTCTTTTTAATGTAAACAAAACTATATATTTTGATCTACTTCTTTTTAATGTACACAAAACTATACATTTTGATCTACTTATTTTTAATGTGACAAAAATGTCCATTTCTAATTCCTTCTTTTTATTTTGCCAAAAATGAGCATTTCATATTCATTCTTTTTATTTGACAAAAATGTCCTTTTCACATTCATTTTTTTATTTGACAAAAAGAATTTATTCTTTCATTTACAAAAAGAATGCAGCTCTAAAGTCTACTCCTTTTTATTCTATACAAAATTACAATAAAAAGCAATTCTAAAATTTATCATTCGTTCTGTTTAATGTATAAAAATATACATTTTTAACTCATTCCTTTTAATGTACACAAAACTATATATTTTTTGTCTAATCCTTTTAATGTAAACAAAATATGGATTCTTGACTAATCTTTTTAATTTGACAAAAGAAATATTTTTACTTCATTCTTTTACAGTGATCAAAAGTAAATGTTTTTATACATTTCATATTCATTACTTGTAAAAATATACATTCCATATTCATTACTTTTTAATGTATAAAAATATATATTTCATACTCATTACTTTTTAATGTATGAAAATATACATTTCATACTCATTACTTTTTAATGTATGAAAATATACATTTCATACTCATTACTTTTTAATGTATGAAAATATACATTTTTATTTCATTCATCTTTAAATGTACAAAAAATATCCTTTTTATTTCATTCATGTCAAAGGGACAAAAATGTCCTTTTAATTTTAATTTACATTTTCTAACAGAAATGTACTTTTTATTCTAATATACGTTTTCTAGCAAAAATGTATATTTCACCCTACATTTCATTTTCTAACAAAAATTATGTTTTACTCTAATACATTTCGATGTAAACAAAATGACAATTTTGATCTAATTCGTTTCAATGTAAACAAAATGACAGTCTTGTCTAATTCATTTCAATGTAAAAAAAATGATAGTCTTGTCTAATTCATTTCAATGTAAACAAAATGATAGCCTTGTCTAATTCATTTCATTGTAAACAAAATGAGTATTTTTACTTTATTCTTTTCAAATGATAAAAAGAATGTTTTTATTTCATTCTTTCATTTGAAAAAAATGAATATTTTTGTCATTCTTTTACCTTTGACCAAAAATGCATAATTTAGTCTAATCCTTTCAGTGTACAAAATATGATAATTTTGTAAAACCATTTCGGTGTTACAAAATATGATAATTTTGTATGATATTTTCAAGGTGTTACAATGTTCGCTTTTATCTATTTGTTTTCAAGGTATAAAAATATTCATTTTTGTATAATTCCTTTTTAATGTACAAAATATGATACTTTTGTCTAATTCTTTTAAATGCAACAAAATATGATAATTTTGTTTAATCTTGTTTTGACAAAAATGTTGATTCTATTTTTCACAAATCAAGTATTCACAAAAATGTGATTTTATATTTCGAAAATCAAAAATGTCCTTTTTATCAATTCTTCTAAATATGATAAAATGTGTATTTCACATTCATTCTTCTAAATATGACAAAAATTGTGCTTTTTACATTCATTCTTCTAAATATGACAAAATTGCATAACATGTTTCAAATAAAAATGTTGTTTTTATTATCATAGCATGCTTCTACAAAGAATGTAATTTTATCCTAATCAACATTTTAGTCAATTTGGTGTTGTTAATCCAATCCCGCATTTCTAATCAAGGTGGTATTTTTAATCCAATTTACCAAAACATGAATATTATAATTCATTACAATCCACAAACAGAAAATTTCAATCTCAATGTCACAGATCTATTTTCACTACATCCATATAGTAAGAAAATAATTAGATTTAATTAATTATTGAAATAGAAATCTCACCAAACAATTCATATTCGAAATTTCCTGAATTTCCAAGATGCTCGGTTTGAACTCTAGTCAGCTCTATGTCGTAGATCTCCTCTTTACGATTCCAACGCAACGAAAATCGCTGAATTCTATTGTCGTATGCACAAGATGTGATCGTTTAAAATATTTACAACTTTATTAAATTAATTAAAGAATTAATTAAAATGGGATTAACCTTCTTCTACTACACAGAACTACAGGCCGCTGTTTTCCATTATTGTTCGATTCTAGGGTTCACAAATCCAGGCGATAGGAAGCACGGGGAGGGAATCGGCCGACGCAGCGTTGACCAGGGAGGAGAGGCGCCGCCGCAGCTGGCGCGCTGGCGAACTCAATCGCCTCTGGCGGTCGGGGCGGCGGTGTGAATCCGCGGGGTTTGGAGCGCCTGTTCTCGGTATACGGGCCACTAGAGGGTGATCAACCCGTATGGAATTAAAGCTGGTTGACTGCTCTTCGATTTGGTGTTGGGGTTTTGTTTTAATTCAAAGTATGTTGGAAGATTTTGAGGAAGGAACCTTGGATGAAATCGGCCATTCAATGAACGAAGATGGCGGCTATAGAATGAAAATAGGGTTAGGCGTATTTCTCCTGTATTTATACTGTATTTTATACCGTATTTTATACTATTTATTTATTTAATCCAGTTTAATTTAAATAAAATTAGTTTACCTTCACGAACTCCAAATCCAACCCAACGAGTGTCTCCCCTAGCTAATAATCCCCATCCCGGGCACACTGGAATATGTTTCGTAACTCATTTCGACTGTTACGATATGTTTTTCTTTAAATAACATTATAAATCATTTAATTATTAAATTAAAACATACATTTTAAATTACCGGGGTCACATATGACCTCTAAAAGTTTCAGAAAAAATATATTTGGCTTTGTTACGACGAAACGGTTCTAACAAAACTAATTTCGTTGAATTCTGAGAACGTTTGGAAAATGACCTTTTTCTCAGTCGATTAAATTTGACTGGAACTGACAAAACACGTTTTCTTTTGCCACACTCACATATTGATTCGAAAAATTCTAGAAAATTAAACTTAACAATAATTTGACATTCCGGTTCCAACAAAAGTGGTTTCGTCGAAAACAGAGGTCGTTTGCAAAATGGCTATTTTTAAGGGTTATATATTGTATTAAAATATATATAAATTCTACAGCGACTTTTCTAAATTTTAAACTGGACATAACTTTCTATTTATAAAGTGAAATTTCAGTTTTTCAGATTCGTTACAAACATATGATCAAACTGATTTAAATATTTCTTGTTTCGCTAAATTCTGATTTATTTTAAATCCTATACATTCAGTCAAAGTTCAAATTCAAATTTTCAAACTGCAGCGCTGTTTTAAACTCCTTTTATAATTAAATTAAATTTATTCGTTTTAACTTCGATTTAAATAAATTTTTAGTCGTTATTATTTAAAATAAATTATTTTAAGCATTAAAATCCACTAAAATTTCTAAAAATAAAAATTTTAAATTGGCCCCAAAATTCCGGGTTGTTACATTGGTGTTGCATGAAATATGTATACATTTGTACACAGTATTCTTGTATGCTGTGTGTATCATGAGTTGCACCATATTTCCACTTATGCACCATGTATACTTTCTTGGCATCTGAAATTAGACCCTGTACTTGCTCCGCATTGTGTTCATGTACCCTTGTGTAGTTTCCATATCCATGTTGATGCTTGCTGTACTGATGCCATGTTGTCTGCAGTTGCCATGTAATTTCTTTGATTCATTTGCATGTTGAAAGTTCACTGTGTATTGAGTTTGGGCACTGTCTTGTGTATATTGCATCATTTATAAAATCTGAGCCATACTTGAAACAATTTCGACTTGGGAAAATGAGTTTGTACATGAACATAATCATAAACTGCACCATATAATTATTGCTAAATTTTTGTGCACTCCATTTAGCTTGAACTTGATGTATTTGATCACCATGATCATGTATTGCTTTGTGTTGCATATGCATGCACACCCATGATCACTTGAGCCACCTGAATATTTGAATCCCATTGCTTATGAACTCGGACATGTTGAACCACTTTGATGTTTTCTCTAGAGGTTGTGCTGCCATCATATATGTGTATACCGACTTGTGTTTGCATTGACTTTACCATGTTCCACTTAACAATTGTATGGCTTGGCATGTATGCAGTCTGGCATGATGTACATGTTGCTTGAATAAACTTGTGCATGATCTTCTTGCGTCAAATCGACTCGACCATGTTTGCATTCATGTATACATATGTGTATATATGCACGTATGTGTGTGTATATATGTATGTATATATGTGTGGCTGACAGTTATGAATTTATATCAGCAGACCACTACACTGTGTTGAGGCTGTTTAGAATCAGCTAGTTATGACGGTGGTTCTGATCAGCAAACCAGTGTGGTGTGTTGAGGCTGATTAGTGGGTATTAGAAATATATACATATCAGATCAAGTCATGAAAGATGATGAGAAACATACCGAAATTATGAGGCAAATAAAAATTAAAAATAAATTTATATTTGCTAGAATATGAAATTATTTCTGTTCAAGATTACTGTGTGTGTTTCTGTTTCTGACAGGTATGAAGACTGGACCGATTGAAAGCTGTCAAGACTGAAGACAGAATGTACGTTTCACTGAGTGCCTGTATATCTGTTGTGTATATATAACTGAGCGACAATGAATGTACTGAGTGATGAGTGAACAGTAATGAGGAGATGTGTATATAATGAGAGAATTGTATTGATATTTGTAATAAACAAATTTGTTTGAAATGAAAAGTATTAGTGAAGTGTACAAATAGTGGAGTTGTAAATTTGTACTGTTTAAAAATTGAAATAAAATATTATATTTAATTAGAATACTGTTTGAATGTTTAATTTTTGTGCAGTAGTATTCCAATTAAATATAAATATTATATTCCAGTCTGTGATGTATACATGAAACAGTACAATAACAAACACATTTATAAAAATATATATTTGGTTGTTATCATCAAACAAAAATCATATAATTGTGTATACAACAACGTTATATACAACATGGTCGCCATTACCGTTCCCATTTCCATTAACAATGCCATGGTCGTTGCCGAGAGAGTGGGTGCCAGCGGCGACGTTGTTGATGAGGATAAACCTCCTCCTTTGATGCGGGCCCCTTGACTCGAAAGAGGAAGTTTCCGATGTAATTGGTCGGGGTCGAGCGTTGTTCCAAGTTAGTTGAAGCCGAGCGACGAAGCGTTGACTTTCTTGTAATTGCCACATAAGGTCGATGTTATTACTTAATGCTTGGTTGAGCTCGACCACGGTGTTCTCATATCTTTCATTAAACGCACGAATTTGAGCTTGCGTGACAGGCGCTTCGGGGTCCATAATAAGAGGGATGGTTTCATAAGTGGTCGGGATATCTACCGGGTGAGGTTGTTGGGATGTACCGGCCTCGGCTACGGCTGAAGAGCTGACTATTGCATTCATTGACTTCTTTACGACATCGTAAGCGGACTTGACAACAGGTTGAGCAAGGAACCTTAAGCTCATCGATGTCGAGATGATAATGTGGGAGAAAGACGCAAATCTCAAGTTCAGTTCTCAGTGAAAGCACCAAATATTGAAGGCAAAAAAATTCGTAAACACCAAAGATTCCAATTACAAGGAAAAGTTGATTAGGTCGTATAGACAAGAGCATGATAAAGGTAAATGACACAAGATATATATAGTGGTTCGGCCTCGTGAGGGTCCTACGTCCACTTTGTAGCGTTGTTGGAATTTTATTGATCACAAAAGATTATAAGGTTGAGCCCATCACATGACACCTTATTACCTTTGCTTGTAGGCTGGGTGATGTCATCATTATCATATACGATGTCATAATTGGCATACATTAAGTAATATTGGAAAAAGACACTTTTGCCTGTCTTCTTCCTTAAAGAGGATATGCCATTAATGGGGCTCTCCTGAAGTCTCAAGATCTAAAAAATCCTCCTCCTTGAAGTGCGAGGCCATGTGGTATTTATAGGACAAGGATTAGGTAGGAGTATGTGGGAGTAGGTAGGAGTAGGTAAAAGTAAGTGGGAATAGGTAAAAATGGACCCCCATGCCCAGAAATTCGCACCCAATCCGCATGCATGACAGAAATTCACACCCCCATCCCTGAGGTGCGAATTTCGCACCTCGTGTGGTGCGAAATTCGCACCCCTGGGAGATGCGAATTTTTAGCCTGCAAGGGTACGAAATTTCACATACTTGGGTCTGAATTTCACACCCCTGCAGAGTGTGAATTTCGCACCCAACCAGGTGTGAATTTCGCACCTGGTGGGGCGCGAATTACGCACCCTGCTGGGTGCGGATTTCGCACCCGGCTAGGTGCAGATTTGGCACTCTAGGGGGTGCGAAGGTCGCATTATTGGGGTGCGTAGTCCTCGGGCACAAGTGCTTTGGTGGTTCGCGGTTCGAGTTGCGAGGTCTTCCAATGGCGCAATCCCTCTTCAACCTGTTTCCCTTACTTCTAACTATCTTCCTGATCATGCCTCCATGCGATGGGATGAGCTGAGCATGTCCTTTTGGGAACCGGACCAAAAGGCCAGTTATCAATTGGAAACATATTATTATCAGGTTGTAAGACTTGATAGGGTATCTCGTTATTTAAAACAGTTGATGGCATTCTGTTAATCAGAAAACATGCAGTTGACACAGCATTAGCCCAATACGCTTTTGGTACATTCATCTGAAACATCAGTGCTCTAGCTGTTTTTAACAAATGTCAATTCTTTCTTTCAGCTACACGTTTTGGTGAGGAGTATCAACACATATTTCATGAAGAATACCATTTTGGCTTAGATAATTGTCAAATTCAGCTGACACATATTCCTTAGCTTTACCACTACGTAATATTTTGACAGAGGCATTGAACTGAGTTTTAACCTCAACATGAAACTTACAAAACATAGAGAACAACTCAGTTCGTGATTTCATTAGAAATAACAAAGTTAAGCGAGTGTAATCATCAATAAATGTTACAAAATATCTATAGCCAGGTTTATAAACAATTGAAGACGGTCCCCACACATCAGAATGATCAAAGAAAATGGATTGCTTGCACGTTTATTAATTCTAGGTGGAGAACTATTTCTATGATGTTTTGCATATTGACAAGCTTCACAATTTATTGTAGAAAATTTACCATACTGTGGGTCGGGTTGCTTGAACAAAGTGAGAGATGGATGGCCAAGTTGACAATGAGCTCTGAAGTTTGGATCCATGATTGAACAAGCTACAAGTTTAGAAAGTGTGTAAAAAGTGTATAAGCCACTAGACTCACTTCCTCTGCCAATAGTCTGCTTTTTCACAAGATCCTGGATCAAAAAATAATTAAGGAAGAAAGTGACACTACACTTGATGTTGTTAGTAATTTGAATCACATACAACGAAGTAAGTGATAAGGATGGTAAGTACAACATAGACGTGACGACCGCCAACAGCCCCCGCACTATACAAGAGGAATAATGCACTAAAAGGTGTGCCAGGCAGCATGGACAATCATCAAGGTATAGTAGATAAACGAAACCTGTCGTAAACTCACAACGCAAAGATAAAATATAACAGAATATATACAAAGGTAGTGATAGTGAAGCAGAAAACACTAAAGTTTCATGACAACTAGAAAGTATTTTCCCTTACATGTGGATAGCAATAGTAGTGTTTGAACAATTTTCCTCACTACAACACAAATAGAAACATCACACAGCGGAAACAAATAGTAGATAGTAGTAAAGATCGTACGCCAGCCTCCTGCTCGCCTCCGAACAGCAACACCGTCCTCTCTTAAGCTATTACCTGTCACCTGCTACTTAGTCTGCCCATCCAATAATCGGAATAACATCCCAAGGTAATAAGAGGAGACATAAAACTTTGAGTCAGACAACAGTCCTAGTGACCGATAAAACAGCTAACAAACTTCAACAATAAAGTATATGAGAAGGGATAGATGAACATACTAGTCTACCCTCAACACCAAAGAAGAACTCAACCTTATCTTCCCCACATCAGACAGTGATAGCCTTTACTTTAAACCATTAAATCATTTATCCATGGAAACCAAAACATCCATTCAATCATGTAAAAGCACTCATAATATCCAAATTATAAGTATCTCATGTAAACCATCCTAATCGAATTTAATATCCCCCAAGCACAAGCCCCAAAGGCCTAAACCGATATCAGACAAACACCCAAGTAACATCTCCTTCGACGTAGGACAACCTACATGAGATAGTAGAAATAAAATAACCAATCATCCATGACTGACTCTGGCTTTCACCGCTAATCCTGCTTTGAAACCATCATTAATCGTATGACGTCCAATCTTGCCATATGTCAAGGGCTAATGGTAACCCCAGTTCTAGCATAAACTCTATATGTCCAACCTTGACAACTAGGCCTTTCAACGATACCCAAGGTACTCGACCAGCAACCTTCTGGTCTTTCGGGTGCCCCCATTATACCCCTGCTTTGGGCCTGCTAGAACTTACGACAATGATGACTTCTCGGCCTTCGCATCTCTAGTCATCCAACCTTGACAACATTTCATAGCTCAAGCAACTTCTCGAGCAACCATTATCTACCAACTCACAACTATTGAGATGAATCCACATTCGTTGCATCTTCCCGATCAACGAACCCTCCAACAATTCGAACATTCCCACTTGAATTCTTCTAGAAGTTACACCATCACTGAGCCAATTACATCACTGAGCTGCGGCTAGGATTCAGAGGGTTGCCCCCGATTTTTTTTTTCAAGCTCTTTTCTTCAAATATTAGTCGTACCCGAAAAATGTACTTTTTATGAAAATGACACTATTGGAAACAACCCATAGCATCATTACTATCAACCATAGCGTTAGAAGCACTGTTGAAAACATAACCGATCAGGATATAGGCCGAGCCGATCAGTTCAGCTCGACCCGACCCAATTGCACCCAACGACCGACCCGATCCAACTCACCCCTCCCTGGGACATGACCGACCCAATCCTATCACCAACATAACTAACCCGATCCAATCACTAATACGACTAATCCGATCCGATTACCAACACGACCGACCCGATCCGGTTGCACAACACAACCGACCCAACCCGACATTTTATCACCTCAACTTCTGGACTGACCTGACCCATCTTGAATGGACTGACCCGACCAGACATAGCCCGACCCGACCAGTCCTTCATTCCGACCGACCTGTTCTGACTTATTCTCCGAGACAAGATTTATGACCGACCCAACCCTCTTATGGCCGACCCATTCCACTTCCTGCACATCTCCAGTTCTACTCTGATTTCGACCAAAACTTCGCCAAACGACGAAACCGACTCAACCATAATCATTAAACACAATCATAAACATGTCATAACATTGCTAACAACATGAATATGACGATTACCACAAAAATGATGTAAATATCACCTAAAACCATTGAAATGAACATATGATCATAATGAGAGATCTAACTTACATAACATATGAAATGACATGGAATTAATGGGTAAAACTTGCTAAACTAGATCATAGATTGATTCATATGAAAATGGACATATAGTGGTGTAAATCTATGGTAAAACACTTGAATTTGATGAGAAACATGCACAAACACTCATATACTTCATTGCATTCATGTGAGAGATGAAAATCACTCCTCGATTAACCAAAACAAGCAAAAATCAAAGGAATATGAATCCGGACAGCAAGCACCTCACACCTAACACCTTGATTTGATGAAACCTTGCATCAATTGATGTAGATCTAACCTACAATGGTATAGATCTGAAATTTCTCTCCTTAGATTATAATTTTTAATGGTGGAAGACTGTTAGAGGAAGAAGGAGCACAAGACCTCCCAATGAGAGAATGGAAAATTCAAACCCGTTCTCATATCCCTTACCCCTTATTTACAGTTTCCACCAACCTTCTAATGGGCCTTCCTAATTCAGCCCACTTTGGCTTACCAAACCTGGACAGCCAATATAAAAACCTTAAAACAACAATTTCTCCCAAAGCGGTGAGCCAAAACTTTAATGTAACCACTCTACGGAAAGGCAAACATCAATTCCTTTCCAATGGCACAGGTCTCACCCTCTAATTCAACCTGAGTCAAAAATTATCCCCTGTACAAGACTGACAGGGGAAAAATGGTCAAAAACAAAATCAGTAAAAATTATGGACATGTCTCACATCCCCATAAGCAACATATTAAAAGATGAGAAAGATCTAACCCTTAGGGAATAAAATAAAAATATTTTACGATCTTTCGATACGTAAAATGTGGGCTGTTACAATAGATTTCATGGGTATGAATGTGTATGAGGTTATTTAACCAGTGCCTTTGAATAAAGATTGTGATCCATCAGCTAGAGTAAGTTTATGAGAGGAATTACTCACTCTTAAATTTGTAAGTAGGTGTTTATTACCTGTCGTGTGGTCTGAAGCACCTGAGTCAATTATCCATTTAGAAGTTGGTGAGATAGTTCTTGTATTTGCAATTGAAGTCATTGCTGAAGTGATGGGAAACTCAGAGGGGTTACTTTGCATTGCATTCTAAAAATTTGAATAGTTATCATATTCTTCAGCTGTCATAAGCACAGTTTTGGTGTTAGATGGACTAGTGTTTCTTTGATTCCACTGTAGATTTCTGCTGCATTCAGATACTACATGACCAGTTCTTTTATAGTAGTTACAAAATTTGTTTTGAATCAGTAGTGGTCTCCATGCTGATCTCTGTGATCTTCCAGGTGATCTTGGTGGTCTCCATGGTTGTGCATTTGGTGGTCTTTATGGCCTCCAAGTCTATGCATGTTGTTGTGCACCTTTCGTGTTACCTAATGAGTTGTTTGATGCTAGATTTCCACCACTACTTATAAAAGCACTATTGCTTGTATTCCTAGTGCTTGACACATTCTCAGTTCTAAGAAGACGACTATATACTTCATGTAATGTGGTAATATCAGTGTTAGCAAGAATTTGAGATTTTGCACCTTCAAATTCAGATACAAGCCTAGCCAAGAAGCTCACGGTCGCCATCTATTATCTCTGTTTTTGCTGGACCTTTATATCAGTGCTCATTGGTAACAAAAGATTGAATTCTTCATAAGTTTGTTTAAATGCCATGAAGTAATTCATCAAGCTTATATCCTTCTTCTCAGCCCTATAAAAGGCTTGACAAACATCATACATTCTTGTTAAATTTCCCTTTCCTGAATACAAGAATTATAGATTTTCCATCAATTCCTTCATAGTTTCACAATGATTAATCAATCCAATTACTTCATTCTCTCCTAAATTTTGAATTTGCAGAAATAGACGAGCATCATCATGCAGCCAATTTTGATCATCCTTGTCCTTTGAATCTGAATGTGTGATCAAGTAATCACTGTTATCCATACTTTTGATATACAAACGAATTGTCTTACTCCAATCATGATAGTTAGAACTATTTAGTTTCCGATCCATGATTTTCGGCATCATCGACATTACATCAATTCCCTTGGTTTCTGCCATGATTTAATCTGAAGATCCTTCGACTAAATAGAAGAGTTGATGAAGAAAGTGCAGTTGGATCTCGAACTACTGTAACCCTAGATCGAATGCTCCGATACAATGTAATCAGTAAAGATATGAAATAAAGTGAATGAGAAAATATCAATCGCCATGAATTTTCGGATAGGGTTTTAAAACAAGCGGGAAACAATATTTAAATAGTAGCAAGCCTTGACAAACTAAAAGTCGGCTGAATAATGAAACCGGGCTAATATATACTAAGTCAGCCTGATATAATATAAATTAAATAATATAAATATATATGCTTCTTCTCAATTATAAAGAGTAAACAAGTAAATGCTTAAAAATTTATTAGCAAAGAGGTAATTAAAACAAGCACATAATTAAGATTTGATATGGGTTCCAATGACGTAATAATGAGATGTGCTTGGACGAGTCCGTGCATACGTGGATGAAGAGCCCAATGGGGAAGATCGTCATTGGTGTTTGGAGACACGAGGGAGGCACGTCCAACCTTGTACTCAACAGGACCAGAAGGAAGTACGTGATTTCTACAGGACATGAGGATACAGTGAGATGGCCCTCTATACTAGGAGTAATGAAGTTGTATCCACATAGGAATGGTATGTACGGTTTCATCAAGTGAATATGCATTGGCTGCATCTTTGATGGTGGACAGCCTAAAGACCGACTGTGATGATCTTAGGATAATTCGTCAGTTGCCTCCAGGGAAGGCTTCGCGGTTGGGACCCAACAAAGTATTGTATGTAGGTCGTCGGATATATATCATCATCAGTCGGAGCGTGTGCGGGAAATATTGGGGCTAGGCTAAAAGGCCATTGATCTTTTACTATCAGGTTAGTGGATGAGGGACTACATGTTTGCTTAGATTAGATGGTAGGTCAGTCATTTAGCTCTTGGAATAGTCTTTACATTAGTAGGAGTAGGCTGGGTGGGGGCATTGAGAGCCACCGGAAGAGACAGATCTATCTTTGGATATCTGTATTGTAGACCTAACGAGGCTTCCCTTTATAGATATGTGTAAAGCCCCTTACTGAGTTCTGTAGGGTAACTCGGATATTAGGGCGCCTTTGTGGTGCAACAGTAGAGGCTTATTCTCCTTCGCAGCGCAGCCTTTTATGAATTCTATAAATAGGAAATGTAATATCAATTATAATAGCAATTATGAAAAGTGGCCAATAAAAATAAATGTAGAGTTATTTACATTGTATATCAAAGTATAAATTATTTAACCTTAAACTAAAATAACTAAGAGTTGTTGTTCTTTAAATTAGAGAAATGAAATAGGTGTTATTTCATTGGAATTTGGTTAGTGCTTTAATTTGTTAGAATAAATGTTTAGGCAGGTGGATTTCCATATTTTATTTTGGTTAAAACCTCATAAATATTGGTGTGTGGAAAGGGGATTTACAAAATTAGGAAAAAATATATGGTTTTCCAAAATAAAGAGATGTATAATATAAAGGTCAGTACTATATTCTGCACTGTCTGTTTCAATAAATAGAAAGGAAATTCCTTACAAACGTCATTCAAAATTTCTCTTTTTGGGTAAAATACGTAAATTGGATTTAGAGCCATCAAGGTAAAACAAAGTTCTAATTCACTAAAATTTAATAAGTTCTAGGAATGAAATATTAAGAACAAGAATATGCAAACAAGTTCAAGGAGATTGGGAAATGGGCATAATGTAAAAGTGCTAAACATAGGCAAACTAGGAAATGAAATAAAAAGAAGAAAATGGAATTAAAAAGGGAATGAAAACGATATGAATAACCGATAAAAAAAGAAAGAGGTGGTTGAAACTGGTTATAACATAAAATAAGTGCATAATGATGGGAATATGACTAAGGGTCTATAAAAAAATAAGGCGGCGAAAAGAAAAGGTTAGGGGAAAAGAAATAAATATACATAAAAGAAGAAATGTATGTCTGGCCTCGAATATGCATTAAAAAATGTATTTGGGTAATATGTAACGTAGACAAATGGTGAAGTCTACTACATAGAATATAGTTAAACTGGCTATGGTTTATCCTAACCATGATATGCTAAATATCGATGGAGAAGGAAATAAGTTGCTAAAGACAAGCATTGAAGAAGTCTGATTTTGGAAGCTTTGTTGATAACTTCGAATTGGGAAATAAGGGGCAATAGTGAGCTATGCCATCCTGGCAATGTCTTGAGGTGAATACCGAGTAGGCAATAAGAGGCTTAGTGCTTGTTGTGATGACAATTATATATATATATATATATATATATATATATATATATATATATATATACACACACACACAATAGGACCCATAAGAAATGCGCCCACAAGTGGAGGAATATCTGAAATGTAACACACCTAATTTTACTAAATATTATTTAGAACATTAATTTAGGTAAATAAAATAATGTAAGTTAATGAAGAGAATGATATTTTCTTAATTAAATGAGCCAAGCTATGACTAATCAACTAATTAGATTTGATAAGTAATCAAGAGGAATATGAGAGGAGTAAAATAGGAAAAATGTCATTTTCTAAACACATAACCCTTTACATCCCTCGTACCTCTATTCGTTTCACTTCCAACCATAGATAAAACCTAAGGAGGTGTAACAACCTACCCGGAATGGTTCTAAATTTCAACCCAGAAAATCGAAACTTAGAGCCACTCTAAATGGGTCGTAGGTTCCTATACGGATTACATTTGCACATATAATAATAACATATACTTTGAATGGAAATCTAACACAGCGGAAAGATAAAATATAATATTCAAATAAGACGTACCATTATTTCAAAATCTGAGAAATACAACGGTCACAGTTACATTTATTCAATAGGTACATCAAATAGTTCAATCCCAAAAGATTCCAAAAGAAGTAAAGCAATAACTGCTAATAATATCATAATAACTTTGCCTTCTCCATCGACTTCAATCGTGACTTCATCCATTCTTTTACCCCATCTACTGACCTGTTGGATGTTAAGGAGAGGGGTCAGAACATAAAAGTCTGTGTGACTGAAATATGGTATTACTTAATGTCCATACCCAATATTTTTAACATGTTACATATGTCAAGGTATGTCTACGCAGCACGCAAGATTCACATAAACATAAATATCTAACCAATGGGGTGGATATCCAAGTCAATCGACCATTAGTGTTTTTAGGTAAAGACCCAACGAGGTGGCATTCCCGGTCACTTATGGCCTTATTAAAGGTGGATTCTTATGATCTCTTATAACCCTAAGGCGGACCGTAGCCCTTTTTGACCCCATCCTAGTACGTTGACATTCTTAAATCTATTCCCTCATTTGTAATATGCAAAGTAGTATTAAGAACATTACTACTTCACTGATATTACCTGGTAGGACACCTATGTCGCTTAAGACTTCCCTTAGACAGTTGGTGAGCATGCAATGGCCACATATCTTTTCAATTACCAATCTGTCACTAATTAAGCCCATATAAGCTTCTAGAGGAAGTGGACATCCCCATAAACTACCCTACTCCTTTACCGTTTCATGCCTAACCACTTTTAGAGAAGGAGGACCCAAAGACCTACTTCAAATCTAGCAAGGGTAGGTCCCATGACTTTGGTTCATCTAAAAAGAATATACCTTCGGAGGGATCCTAGTCCTAACCACTTAAGACCCAACCTAGATAAAAAGAGAGTCAGCCACTTAAGACCTTCTCTAGGCGTAATAAACCTATTCATTTTCACACATGATAGACATATATATAGTTAAATATATACAAACTAGACCTCGCACATTAAACCATACACTTGTAGATGCTGGATATGCCGGTCGATTCCGGGCCGACTTCTACTACAAGTT
The DNA here is from genome assembly GCA_030737875.1 of Allium sativum. Lineage (NCBI taxonomy): Eukaryota > Viridiplantae > Streptophyta > Magnoliopsida > Asparagales > Amaryllidaceae > Allium > Allium sativum. Next base: position 459,482,834 of record CM060922.1, read on the forward strand.
GGTTTAAACTCGTGTCGAGTGTACTAAGATTTTGTATGGCCCATGCCACCTAGACATCTCACAATAGTTGGGCACACTTGTGGTTGCTGGATTTGCCAGTCGGTTTCGGACAGGCTTCTACCACAAATGGAACCTAACCTCGTGTCCGTGTGTTGCTTACTTATATATATTTAAAACCATTCTATATACGCACACACAGGCAAACAAATGTATATTTGTTAAGGGGACATTTCACTTTCAAATTCGAATTCTAACCTAAACACATTTATTATGCTAATACAACGTTAATTACGTTGATTACGTTATATATGTAAAATAATAATAACGCCTAATTAACGTAACAATCGTATAAACGGAGAAACGTTCTAAAGAGGTGGAAATTGTCAATTTTTCCTAAATTCAAGATATACAAGTTAGATTTTCCCATATTTTTACAGCTACAACATAGGCATGATGGCATGATGACAATACAAAAAATAGCAGTGAATGGAAAACATATATATGCGACAATTTTAACTTGCAACCTAGGCTTGTAGGAATGATTTCAATATTAGATTAATATAGAATATTACATACGCTTCCACTGGTATGTTTATAATCCCTATTTCACCTAATTCACCTCTTTTGGCGTTATGCACATAAAAATACTTACATTTGACCTATTTCATTATGAATGCGTTTGGATCCAAAATAAGATCCAGACCCAAACCAAATCATGAAATAATCAAATCTAAATCTTTTTAGGTTTCATTCAATGGTAAATAAAAGTGAATTTCGTGAAATAGGAAAAATGATGGCAACACTCATATTCATTTTAATCCAATACAAAAACCTAAAATCCATATAACCCAATAATTCATGACAATTCATATGAAATTACAAGATAGAAGATTTGGAGGTTTTCATGTTTACATTATTGAATATCCAGATCTTCCTAGGCATATCTATCCACATGACAAACTATTAAAAACATGAATATGCCTTAAGTACATCACATTCAACTCACAAACTATAGGCGGAATAGAGAAAATTCTTTGGAAGATCTAGATCTGCAATAATCTTTACGTTCAAGCGAGCTCCAATAATCCTCCTAATAATATACATATAAGGAACATACATTAGAATCTTATACATATATGTTTATGCTAAATTCCAAAATCCTAAACTTATATAAATTGGAATAGAGAGATTTAGAATACAATTAGAGAAGTAAAAGAAACTTTACCCTATTCTTTTATTTTTCTATGGAATCTAGCAATGATGGGGTGACGACATGGAGGCAGAGATGGAGAATAATTAGGGTTTCTAGTGTGTGGTATGAGGGGTTATTTATACTTGCTCGTGTGAGCACGAACTGTTGGATTAATTAAAATTAATCTAAACCTTTCATTTCTATAAATCCCTCAAAGTAAACCTTAGCCACATAGCTTTATTGGGATGTCCAACCACCTAGCAGTTGACATCCCTTAAAGGGGGGAAGTCGAACCCTTTGGGGATGGAATGCCTAATTAACGTGCGCTGATGAGCTGTTTATTTTTATTAATACGTTCCCAATTCTTTTTATGTTATTCCATATTTACAAGATATGTTTGTCCCTTGATCTTGTCTCAAATTTCAAAATTTGAAATCCCCTTTTATCTTTAATTTATAATTTGGACAATATATATAACATTCACATAATTATATATATGTATATATGCATTCGTTGTCCAAATTTATTTGTTCATAACTTCTTCATACATTGACCGTTTTCAGCATATTATATATGAAAACGATGTAGAATTTCGTCACGAATTCAAATAAATGAATTTTTTTGCCAAATTCCTAAAGATGTAAAATCTCATTTTCCAGCCATATTATTTAATTGCTTATTTTTAATTATTTAATTATTATTAATACTTATGAATTTTACGGGATGTTACGTTCTTCCCCCCTTAAAATAGATTTCGTCCCGAAATCTGCTTAAGGGGTGAAAAATACAACTCGTTCGAAACATCCATATTGTACATCCATGTTATTCATCCATAAACATCCATGACTCTAATGATTATTAAATGCAGACTCACTAAGTGAGCTCTACCCTAGCATTTAGGTGTAATAAGTGATGCAATATGTATGCAAACAACCTAAATATGCATATATTTCTATATGAGTGCTTGGTGCAATGGTGTTACATTCATTTCCTAGCATCCAATCTAGCAACCACGATGCATCCATAAACAATATTTTGAGGAAGTGTCACCCGTGAAAAGCTCTGGGTCGGCCTGTCTCATCTTATTTTCAGTCTTCTATGTGCCTTTCGTATGGTCATTTCCCCATTTTACATGGACGAGGCGAGCGATTTTGTGCGTAGTCTCTTGATTCCGTGTTCTACAATCCTTGCAGTTGCACGGGGCACCCTGGACTCCAACTCGAGTTTTTCTTCAAGCTCGAGTCTGGTAGCAGAATCATGAAGGTATTTCCTTAGATGAGATACATGAAAAACATTATGGATTCCTGAAAGATGCTCTGGGAGACCCACTCGATAAGCCAAAGATCATATCTTCTTGGTTACACGAAGAGGCCCAATAAATATGGGAGCTAATTTCCCAGTCATCCCAAACCGAACCATTTTCTTAAGTGGGGATATTTTTATGAATACCAAGTCTCCAACATTAAAAACAAGTTCCCTCCTTTGCTTATTGACTGTCTTGGGCTGCCTTCATTCTCTGTCTAATTAAAGATATCTTCTCTGTGGATTCACAGATGAAGTCTGGTCCGAGTATAACCTTGTCGGTAGTTTCTTACCAACAAGTTGGCGATTTGCATGCCTCTCGTATAGCGCTTCAAAAGGGGCCATACCAATCTTCGTTTGAAAACTATTATTATATGTGAACTCCACAAGTGGTAGGTGCTTCTCCTAAACTCCTCCAAAGTCGATGATGCAAGCTCTGAGCAAGTCTTGCAAGATTCTGTTAACTCTCTCTGTCTGTCCGTCCGTTTGTGGATGATAAGCGGTGCTTAAGTTAAGGGTTGTCCCGAATGTTGTTTGTAGGCTTCTCCATAATTTGCTTGTGAAAAAAGGGTCTCTATCACTTACGATACTTGATGGAATACCATGGAGTTTGACTATCTCTTTGATATATTGCTGGGCTAACAAGGTTGCAGCCCTTGTCTTCTTGACTGGTAGAAAATGGGCCCTTTTGGTTAAACGATCCACCACAACCCAAATGGCCTTATTCCCCTTTTGGCTTCTAGGAAGTCCGTTTACAAAGTCCATGGAAATATGTTTCAACTTCCACATAGGAATCTCTAAAGGTAGTAACAGTCCTCCGGGCTTTCCTTGCTCCTCCTTGACTTTTTGGCATGTCAAGCATTTGGCCATAAACTCGGCTACGTCTCTCTTCATTCCTTCCCAGTGGAGATTCCTCTTCAAATCCTTGTACATTTTATCCCCACGGGGGTGTATGGTCAGTTTTGACCTATGGAATTCTTCTAGAATTTCTTTCCTCAACCCTTAATCCTTAAGGACGTAAATTCGTCTATCCCAAAGTAAATTTTCATTATTGCTGATCGAATACCTAATCGAGTGAGGAAAGATCTATTTCTTTTCCACTTTCTCCTTTACGCCTCTTAACTCCTTGTCTAAGTCTTATGCACTTTGGATTCTTTTTGTTAGGGTAGGTCTAATTATCCTAGCCCTAAGAAAACCATTGGAAGTGATTGGTGAGGGTTGCAAATTAAAATTAGTGAGGAACTCTAATTGTTTCTATTCTATCATCGTATTCAATGTCGCATGTTTCCTACTTAAAGCATCTGCCACAACATTCCCCTTGTCTGAGGTATACTGAATCGCAAAGTCAAATGAGGAAATATACTCCAACCACCTTTATTGTCTCAAGTTCAAGTCACATTGAGAAAATAATTACTTAAGGGATTTATGGTCAGTAAAGAGTTCAAAATTTTCCCTTAAAAGGTAAAGCCTCCACATCTTAAGGGCGAACAAAACTGCGACTAGATCAAGGTCATGCACTGGATATCTTTTTTTAGATCCTTGAGTTGTCTACTAGCATAGGCAACTACTCTCCTTTCTTGCATAAGGACTGCTCCTAAACCGGTCCTACATGCATAGATGTAAACGATGAAAAATTTGAATCATTGGGTATAGTTAGGACTGGTGCGTTAGTTAATACTTCCTTCAATTTCTTAAAGGCTATTTCGCATTTATTACTCCAAACGAATACCAAAATCTTTCTTATTAATTGGGTTAATGGAGTAGCAATCTTTGCAAACTCTTTAATGAATTTTCTATAATACCCGGCCAATCCAAAGAAACTCCATATCTCTATAGCATTTCGAGGTGTCCTCCATTCCTTGGTTACCTCAATCTTCGTGGGGTCAACGGCCAAGCCTCCACTCGATACAATATGTCCTAAAAATCTGACTTCTTCCCTCCAGAAATGGCACTACGAGAATTTTTCTTTAAATTTGTTCTTTCTTAATATCCCTAACACTTATCTCAAGTGTTTTTCATGCTCTTCACAATCATTTGAAAATATAAGGATATCATCTGCAAAGACTACCACAATTTTATTTAGAATGCCCCTAAACACTCTACTTATGAGGTCGACAAAGAAGACGGGTGCATTCGTTAATCCAAAGGGCATAACTTCCTATTGAAACAATCCGTCTGGCGTCCTAAATGCAGTTTTGTCCTTGCTGTCCTCCGCAATTCTCAACTGGTGAAATCTTGTAGCAAGGTCTAGTTGGGAAATTACTCGGGCTCCTCCCAAGTGGTCAAAAAGGTCATCAATTCTTGGTAAAGGGTACATATTCTTCTTGGTCAATTTATTAAGTACCCTATAGTCCACACAAAGTCTCAAAGATCCGTCTGCTTTGGTGGCAAATACAATAGGTGCACCACATTCTGAGGTACTTCAACGAATAAAACCTTTTTACAACAACACTGAAATCTGTTTATCTAACTCCCTTCTTTCTTTGGGCGCCATATACCTCAAGGGAAGTGCTACAGGTCGAGCGTCCATCTCTTGGTCAATATGAAAGGAGATTTCTCTATGGGGGCGGAAGTCCCGCGACTTCCTCCAAGACATCCAAGGAATCACAAACTATAGGGACTGAAGCTAGTCCTTTATAGGTAGGAGACAAGAAATATAAGAAAGCTTTATCCTTGTTTCTAACATTACAAGGAACATTTACGCTACATCCTTCTCGGCTCCTAAGACGAACGAGTCTCTTATCACAACCTAGGACAGTCCTATAAAACGATAGCCAGTCCATACCTATGATAAGGTCATACCCCATAAAATCTAATGCATATGCTTCACAATGGAACTCGATGTTGTTGAACTCTAATACAAGGTCATTATACCATAACTCAAGATACTTAGATCCTCCGATAGGGTTAGCCACCTCTATCAGACTATCCGAGATAGATGTGGGAAGGTTCACCATATTTACTAATCGCTTGGAGATAAAAGAATGGGTCGCTCCAAAATAAAACAAGGTATGTACTGAATTTCCTAAAACAGAGGTTATACCTTTAAGTGTGGGCTGCCCTTGGTCTCTCAGGGGGGCGGCTTTGAATTGGTGTTGCTTCTATTACATAGTTTTGGCCACTCTTGGCATCTTTATGCTTTGGGTAGTCTTTGGACATGTCTCCTTCTTCATGGAAGTTGTAACATTTTCCCTTGAACTCCTTTTTCTCTAATGAGGTCCTATAATCCTTGGCTTCATGGCCTTTGCGGTTGCACCTTATACAAGTCTTTGCGTCCTTTTTGAATTTGTTCTTCTTCTTGTTCTTCCACCATTCCTTCTTCTTATTTTTATTGGAGCTATCTTTTCTCTCACCCTTTTTATCCTCATTGGAGCTTTCGGCCACGCAGAGGGTAGTTGTTTCGACCATAGTCTCAAAAGTTTCTCTAAACGTTACTTGCGCTAATAGGGTCTCCTTCAACGGGGAGTTCAGTCCATTAACAAACCTAAGGGCTTTGTTCATGGGGATGTCTACCAACCCTCTCCCAAACTTAAATAACTCGGCGAATTTGGATACATATTCTTGTAGGCTCAAGTTTCCTTGCTTGAGGTGGATGAATTTCTCTAGCTGAATAGTCATCTCAGCCCATGGTAGAAACTTCGCTTCAGAACAGGTCTTGAACTCGGCCCATGTGAAAATCTGGCCTTCGTTCTCCATCGATATTAAGTTCCACCATTTAAGAGCCTCATCCTTCATATGCCAAGCCACTATCCTTCTTTTCACTTCATCGGGCCAGGTAGTAGCCCTAAAGATGCTTTCACAATCCATAACTCAAGATTGGGCACCAGTAAAACCTTCCTTTCTAGAAAACGATTTCCCCTAGGATTCATAAAGACCTTACAAAAGTGAGCAAAATCAAAGGCCGTATCAGCGGCAAGAGCTGCAGGAGTCGTTGGGGTAGGATTGGCAATAGGGATTTGTTCAACAGTACGAAGATACTGTTAAAACCATTCAGGCAAGAAGCAAGGTCTTGCCTGATTACCCTGTTCAGCTGGATTTCCAGCCGTTCTACTATTTGAAAAGAAAAGGAAGAAACCTTTAATGGATACTCCTAAGATAGTATTTAAGCTGAAAGAGAAAGAAAACGATAAAGGTGCTTAGTATAAATGCGTACACTTACTGGGGTAAATATGCATACCATATATATATATATATATAGTTTGAAAAACCTTTTTAGTATACAAATACGTCTCTCATACGTATATTTCGCTTATATTTGGGTAACCTAGGCTCTAATAACCCCCCTCGGAATGGGCCTAAATTTCGACCTAGAAAAGGCCCATCAAAACTTAAAGCCATTATAAACGGGTCATACGTTTCCGTAAGGATTACATTTTCATAGATAATTATAACATATACTTCGAATGGAAATCTCACACAACGGAAAGAGAAAATATAATATTCAAATAAGATGTAACATTATTTCAAAATCTCATAAATATGACAGTCACAGTTACGTTTATTCAATAGGTACATCAAATGGTTCAATCTCATAAGATTCCAAAAGAAGTAAAGCAACAACTTGTAACACCCCATGTCCATTAATGTCACTCACAAAGGGAATGCATCAATGTCCATGAAGCGTTATTGTTGTATAGAACTGATTAATTATAAGAATAAATAAATAAAACAACACAGCGGAAGATAAAACTTATTTCATAGCATCATTACTCAAACCAAACTTACCTAAGTAGTTCCCTAAACCATTACAACAGGATCAATAGTCTTTTCCAAAAACTTCAAAGTACATAAAGAAGCAAATACTTAAATAACATAAATGCATAAATCCCCACTAAGCATAAGCAAATCCATAAAGATGAGAGAGTTCAAAGCGATACATCTACTCTTTTCAAGCAACTGAAAGAAATTGGCACTAATCTGTAGTATTCCCTCCTTGCAAACCTGAGGGGGGGAAAGGAAAGAAAAGAGGTGGAAACAAACGGGTCAGACATAAAGTCTGGCGAGTCCAGTAATTTTAACAAATAATAGGTAAAGTAAATGATCAAGACGTAAATAGGCATCATGATATGGCTGTAACTTAGATAAGTAGATAAAAAGGATGGACAAGATGATTTGGTTCCTAAGTACTAAGACAATCCTACACGTTGGCTAAGCGAACAACCCTCCAAGTACGAACCCCGAAGACCGAAGTCAACATCAGACTGGCACCCAAAGGACTATCCAACTGAACTAATATGTATTTCGTTACACCACACTTTTGCTAAGTTACACCACATTACTTAGTTAGACCGCACATCTATGAGTCTCTTTTTACTAGAGGTTGATCCCTTCCCACTAACTATACCCACATGACAAACTTGGTAGTTACTTGTACCTAGCTGCTATCGTAGGTGCCGACTTGCTCCTACCACCGCTAAGGTACCCTTAATCTACCTATTCGATCGGCTCCCTAAACCCCGTAGGCACCCGTACTGGCGTGGGGTGTATCACTCCCCAAAGTGGCAACCCCGATACCAACAGAAAATGCACGACCATACCTACACGATGCAACAACGTCTTACCTACCAGCCCGGACCCATGCACGCACATGAATCCGTTGGACTCGCGTTGCCACCGCTATTCACGTTTTGACCTCTTACACTCAAATCCAGTAAGTGTGCACTAACCCCGGCCTAGTACCGGGCCCAATTAGATACTCAAACAGGTTACTGGTTGAAACGGGTCCCCCATCCGACACAAGCCTCCCACCTATGCTTGGTCCCCACTAGGTTTTTCTCCCACTTAACCATTTTAATTTAAATGTCCATGTCTTACACATGCTATGCTTAAGTCCATACTTACATGTCATAATTTACATGTCTTATCTTATACCGGTTAAGTCCATATTTACATGTCATAATTTACATGTCACCCCACTTAACCCTCTAACCATACCCATGTCTTATTATGGTCAGTATTCCTTAATTCATTCCTTATGACGAACGGTGCATGAACCCCCACATTAGACCGAACGCTTTGTGGCTGTTGGATTTGCCGGGCGGTTCCGGGCAGTCTTACGCCATAAACCGGGTCTAACCTCATGTCATTAACCGTTGCGCCTACAATTCATTCCTTTGACCTCTCACATTAGACGTCCAATTGTGGCAACTGGATTTTCCGGGCGGTTCCGGGCAGTCTTACGCCACAATTGCGCCTAACCTCGTGTCAAAGGTTTATTAATAATCGTATTTCACCCATACCCAATTTTCATGTCATGTATATCCAATTAAACATATAATCAAGTTTATAATATTGCCTATTCCAAATTGTCACTAATTACATATTGATTAGCCTGAATTACAAATTTACAATTATAGGCAATTTCGTCAATTCCATGTAATTCATACCCAAATATGCCAATTTCACATATTATCCAATTATCCAAAATATCCAATAATATCCAATTTTCCAATTTTCCCATATTCCCAATATTCCACATCGTTCCCACGTATTCGCATTCACGCGTATTTTTTAATATAGGCTCGAAGGTAGCCTAGATCCACAAATAAAAGGAATAGGGGTAAGAAGAGAGAATCAATTCATAGAAAATTGGAATAAAACAACATCATGAAATAAAGAGGCACATAGACTGGCATAGAGGCATAATAAAAGATTCAACATAAATAAACTGATAAAAGGTATGAACTTTACATAGAAACATAGGCATATGATGACATGAATCAAAAAGGTGAAGATTTGGTGAGATTTTCATTACAAGCATATATATGAATCCTTTTTACAACTTTTCATGTTACTTTAATCCCATCAAATTTGTGAAAATAACCGTACTCACCTTTCGTTGCTTAAGAAAAGGATTAACGAATTGAAATTGGTGTAGAAACGTTGCGGTGATGTGGATTGATCTTCTTTAATTGTTGTTGAAGCTCTAAAATTTGATTTGAATTGTGTATGAACACTTGAGATTTAATTTAGAGGCGGCGGCTAGCTTTTAAGAGAGAGTTGGACAGCATAATGGTGTCATAGATAATATTTTATGAATTAGGGTTAGGTCGTAGGGTGTATATATAGATGTCTAGGATCGATTAGAGCTCTGAGATTAACCCAGAAATCATCAGGACCACTCAGATGCAACATCAGCCCTTAGCGCGAATCGGGCCACGGGTTGATAGCCAAACACCCTGGATCGACCCCAGGTCGACCCAGCAGGGCTTGGGTCGACTCCAAAAATAGTGCGGTTCGTTTATTCCCCCTCCCGATTTGTTGTTTTGAACTTTTTTTTTTGAATATTTATTTATTTAATTTTTATGTATATCTATATATATATATATTTCTCTCATATGCATACAAACTTCAAGGCTTAATAACATCTTCATAAGGTATCCGTTTGTGCAAGCCAAAGGTCTAACTTGACCCAAAATTTTGAGATGAACATAATAGCGCAACCCATTTCACTTAATTTTTCTTCTAAAAATTAAGTATACTTTAATTTGTGAATTTTAATGTTATAAAATTATGGGGTGTTACATTCTCTCCTCCTTAAAGGATTTCGTCGCCGAAATCTCCAAGTTAAGAAGAATGTGTCCTACGATCCAATCATCCATCTACTCAACCATCATCCACAAGCATCCATTGTCCTTAAAAGATTTCTAATGTTATATGAACATATGCAAAAGTGTGTGTATATGTTCCTTATCTAATGCAAAGATCAGGCGGTCCACTGATTCAGTCGACCTCCTTAATGCAAATAATTATAGTGTCGTTTATCCACCATGTATGCAAAGAACCCTATACATATCATTACTACATGTGTGCACAACCATTCATTCAAATGCAACATCCATATGATACGTCCATTTAATATACATCCATTTAACTAAATACATCCATTTATATGCAATATGCAATATGAAAGTGACTGAGCCGATATAGTGCCTAAAGTGTGTGTATATGTATCCACAAGCAACCAATAGCAAACACTTGCATCCACATGCATCCATCAATCATAACATGTCTCAAACACATGTTTCAACCATAGGACTACCCTATCTAAAGGTCAAAGATACTAGTGAGAGGACAAACTAAAGATAGAACAAGTACAAGCTAAGCGATAAAGGAGAAATTAAAAGACATACCCTCGAAAAGAAAAGGGTACAATGAATGCATATTCTCTTCCGTCTCCCGAGTAGTGTCGCTCTCATCATCTCTGCATTGCACTTTGACTAGCTTGACCTCTCGATTCCTCAACTTCTTAATCTCCGACACAAGAATGCATGTAGGAACTCGTCGAATCGTCGCATCACTCTCTGTTTCCACCTCTCTAAGCAAGCTCTTCCAAAACTCGCGAATAAAGATAGGACCGCGATCTCTCACTATGCTAGAAGGAACACCATGCAAACGAACTATCTCTCCAATGTATACGGAGGCTAACCATGGAGCAGTCCTCTTACTCTTCATGGGAATGAAATGGGCGCTCTTAGTAAGTCTGTCTACCACGACCCAAATCCCTGCATCACCCTTCCTTGATCTTGGTAACCCATCAACAAAGTCCATCGAGACACTCTCCCACTTCCATTGTGGGACCTCCAATGGGTGAAGCAACCCACCGGGCTTCTTTTGCTCTGCTTTTACTTGTTGGCACACGAAGCATCTAGCGACAAACTCGGCCACATCCCTCTTCATACCGGCCCAAAAGTAAACCCGTCTCATGTCCATGTACATCTTGTCCCCGCCGGGATGAATGGTCATCTTCGAACGATGTGCATCATCAAGAATGGTCTTCCTCAAGTTCTCGTCTCGTGGTACACAAAGTCTACCGTCCCTACGTAACCGACCCTTATAATCTAGGGTATACCTACTGAGATGGCTCGATGACTCCCCCTTATGAGCTTCTCTACTAACTCAACCAACTGTGGGTCATCTCGTTGTGCCTCACCAATCCGTCCCAAAAGCGTAGGTCTGACCTCTAAGGATGCTAGCAAACCGGGTACAAAGTCAATGGAATGTCTAAAGTCAAACGTAGAGATGAACTCTAAGCTTTTCCGCTCAACAAACAACGGACTCAAGGACAACCTTTTCCTACTTAAGGCGTCTGCCACCACGTTACCCTTGCCAGGGGTATATGCTATCTCGAAATCGTTGGACGCTAAGAATTCCATCCACCTTTGCTGCCTTAAGTTCAAGTCCTTCTGAGGGAACAAGTATTTTAGCGATTTATGGTCTGTGAACAATTCGAATTTCTCGCCAAGAAGATAATGGCGCCAAGACTTAAGCGCGAAAACAATAGCGGCCAACTCTAGGTCATGTGTAGGGTAACTTCTCTCATGCACTCTCAACTGCCTTCCTCCGTAGGCTATTACCCTCCCCTCTTGCATTAAGACTGCACCTAGTCCTGTCCCACAAGCATCGATATAAACGGTAAATGGCTTACTCCCTTCTGGCAACACTAAGACTTGAGCAAGGGTACATCATACCGAACCAAAGTATGTATATCCGAACCGAATCAATGCAATGTGGCGGATTCGAACGAAGAGGATGGTCAGTGACTAGGGCAACCCGAACCGAACCGATGACTAGGGAGAGACCCGAACCGATCCAGTGATGACCAAAAGCCCGAGATGCAAGGGTAGTCCAAATAGGAAGTTAGAGCTCAGGATCCAGTTGGGAACCAACGAGTTCACTTCATGATTGGGCTTTGCTGCGGGATGTATGCTAAGGGGTTGTCGATGTCTGTGACTTTGGATCACTATGTGTAGGGAGTACGTGAATGGATTTAGGGCCACAGTGGCCTAGGTACGACTAAAGAGCTATAGACCAATGAAGTGGTGTCATTTGTAAATATTTGGTCATGACTCCATGTGGTAAGCTTGGTAGTAGCAGTAGTTGTACAAGTCGAACTTCGTCACTACTTCGATGGGTCTAGTGATTGACAGTGGTGGATATCGTATGCTTTACGCACTGAGTGAGAGATGTGAGGATGGTTGCTATGGTTGATTTGTTTGCCATCATTATGACATGCACACCCCCACCCCCGTTATCTTAATACCATCTTTTCAGTGGCACCTTAGAGTATTGTACAACATGTAGTGCTAACTCTTTGGTTGCAGGTCCAGGTTCAGGTATGGTTTAGTATACCTGTTATTGTTCTGTTTAGCTGCTTATCGCTCATACCAGACTTTTTGTCTGACCCAGAGTTTTATGTCTCTTCTTATTACTCTGGGTGCTCTCACGAGCAGACTAGAGACAGGTTAGGTGGTATGCACGAGTAGCTGTACCGGAGACGAGCAGGAGGCTTCCACGTATGATATATATATATAGACATTCCCCCTGTGTTGCTGCGGTCACTACTTTGGGCATTATTGGTGTACCTTTCTTTCTTTTGTTTAGATACAGTAATTTGGAAAGTTATAATAAGCTGTATTTGGATTTCTGCTACTCTGATGATGATGTTGATGTTGGTTTTAGTTATCAGCTTATGCACTGTCTCACTTGTTTTATGTCAAGTACATTATTATTATATTTTATTCCATGCTCTATGAGACATTCTACAGGTGTTCGATTAGTTCATTCTCCTCTTTCCTTTCTTTGGCGACCGCCCGTGCTAGTCGGGCATGTATACAGCGCACTTTCGGAAGAAATGCCAGCTGGTGCGGGGCGGGCCATCAAACTTGGTATCAGAGCTCTAGGTTGCGTAGTTAACCTAAGGAAGTTATCAGGGAGAAATAGTATACGTATATGAGAGTGCGTATTTGTGATTATTTTGGGTTTTCAAAGGCTATATATATATACTATTAGTATAGCTAAGGATGAAGTCGCGCTGGACTAGCACCACTATGGAGATGGTTAATCGCTTTCTCTTTACAAATTGAACGATGAGCCGATACGTATGAGGTGCCGGTAGAGGAGCCAATAATGGGAATGCTGCTGACATGAGGACGATGTTTACTAACCTTATGAGGGAGATGCTTAGGGATGTGGAGAGGGCAACTCCCAATGCTGGAAATGGTGGTGGTCCAATAGTGCAGGCGCCTAGGGACGATTTCGCTAAGCTGAACAAGGATTATACTAGTCTTGGTGGGAAGCCATTCCACGGAATGGAGTCGGCTACGGATGTTCAAGATTGGTTGGATACCTGCGAGCGTATCTTCGAAGATTTGGGTATTGAGGATGTGATGAAGAGAAGGCTAGCATCCCATCAGCTGCAAGGACGGGCAATGAATTGGTGGAATGCTATAAAGCCAGCTACTCCCAAGGATCAGATTACTTGGGATTAGTTTAAGGTTCGCTTTAGCGATAAGTTCATTCCAGCTGCTCATAAGTCAGTGTTGTTTAAGAAGTTCTTGGAGCTTAAGCAAAATGGCAGAGCTATCTCGGAGTATATTGCTGAGTTCGATACCTTACCGAAATATGGGTTAACTCTTATTGATACTGCCAAGAAGAAGAATGAGAAGTTCATAACTGGCTTGGATAGATACTTAGGGGAAAGGCTTATTAACCACATCGATGAGACGTTTGAATCGATTGTGGGGAAGGCTTTAAGATCGGAAAGCCTTTACCCTAAGTCGAAGACTGAGGCTGCATATGTAGAGGAGCCAAAGTCGCAAGAAAGCGGTGGAGGAATGAATGGTTCTCAGAATAAGAGAAAGTAGAATCAGACCAAGGATGGCCAGAAGAAAAAGAATAAGCAAGACGTTGAGTGCTTCAGCTGTGGTAAGAAGGGCCATTATGCTAGTAATTGTCGGGCCAAGCCAGCGGATAGGAAGTGCTTCAAGTGTGGTCAAGTGGGACATCACAAGGACAAGTGTCCGCAACCCCCTAAAGAAAAGCAGATGGTGAAAGCATATGCCCTTAATGCTATTCCTTCTTTATCGAATGCCCCAACTGCGGCGGAGAAGGGAAAAAATGTCGTTATTCAAGGTATGCTTTCCATTTATGATGTTCCTGTTAGAGTTTTGTTTGATACCGGGGCTTCCAGTTCTTTCATATCTAGTGACCTAGTAGATAGGTTGGGATTGGAGCCCGAGATTGTCGATAGACCTTCAGTAGTGACGAACCCGATTGGTGGTTCAACTAACCTTAGCATGATTTGTCGTAATGCGGTCTTATCGAGTCATGGATGCATGTTTGGTTGTGATTGCTTTGTTTTGGGCTTTACTGGGTTTGGCATTATTTTGGCAGTCGATTGGCTCCAAAGATACGGGGTAGTGGTAGACTGTGAGGGCTTTTTGGTGACAGCTAGAGCGGATGATGGGTGGAGGGTAGTGTTTGGTGGTCTACCCGGTGATGGGGTAATGGCTAGTTTTCTAAATTTCCTCGACATCCCGCATAGTGAGTTGTCAGGTTTGCCCGTGGTAGGCCAGTATCCGGATGTTTTCGAGGAAGTGACCGGGCTTCCACCACACCGAGAGATTGAGTTCCGTATCGATTTAGTGAAAGATGCCAGACCTATAGTGATGCCACTTCGTTGTGCGGCACCAAAGGAGCTGCGAGAGCTCGGGGTACAAGTCAGCGATCTTTTGAAGAAGGGATTTATCAGAAGGAGTGTTTCTGAATGGGGAGCACCAGTTGTGTTTGCTACCAAGGCGGATGGTTCCCTTCGTTTGTGTGTAGACTACCGCGAGTTGAATAAAGTGACGAGGAAGAACAACTATCCTCTACCGCGGATAGATGATTTGTTTGATCAGTTGAGTGGCGCGAGAGTATTTTCTCAGTTGGATCTCACGACAGCTTTTCATCAGCTTAGAGTGGAAGCTGAGAGTATAGCTAAAATGGCATTTTGGATGCCGTCTGGATTTTATGAGTGGTTGGTCATGCCATTCGGGCTGACCAAGGGACCCAGCATATTTTGTGGATCTTATGAATAGGGTATTCAAAGATCAGTTGAATAAGTTTGTCCTTGTGTTCGTGGATGATATTTTGGTCTATTCGAGGACAGAGGAAGAACACAAGGAACATTTAAGAATAGTGATGGAGGTGTTGAGGAAACACCAATTGAAAGCAAAGTTTTCTAAGTGTCACTTCTGGAGGAGGGAAATGAGATTCTTGGGCCATGTTGTTTAAGAAAATGGTATCACCGTGGACCCTGCGAAGGTAGCTACGGTACAAGATTGGTCTACGCCCAAGAATGCGATAGACATAAGAAGTTTCTTGGGGTTAGCTGGATATTATCGTAAGTTTTATCCAAGACTTCTCCAAGATAGAAGCACTGTTGACTCAGTTGACCAAGAAGAATCAAGCTTTCGTCTGGGACGAAAAGTGTGAAAATGCATTCAAGAGCCTAAAGGAAAAGTTGACATGTGCACCAGTGTTAGTCATTCCTAAGGGGAATGAAGAGATGACAGTATATGTGGCTTAGGGCTAAGTGCTGTATTGATGCAAGGAGGTAAGGTTGTAGCTTATGCAAGTCGGCAACTGAAACCGCATGAGAAAAGATACCCTACCCATGACTTGGAATTAGCAGCGATCGTGCTCGCATTGAAGATGTGGAGACATTATCTATTGGGAGAAAGATTCGAGTTGTTTACCGATCATAAGTCATTAAAGTATCTCTTCTCTTAGAAGGATCTAAATCTCTGACAGCAAAGATGGTTAGAATTCTTGGCTTCCTATGATTTCGACATCGCATATACACCAGGAAAGGGCAATGCGGTGGCTGATGCATTGAGTAAGAGACATGCCAGTTTAGGGGCTATGTTTCTTGAATTGAAGCAACTGGAGTACATCGGTGGGTATGATTTCAGACCAAAGTGCGAATTTGATCCAGAAATGTTAGCAAGTTTGACGATCAGACCCACTTTGATTGAGCGGATTGGTTCCAGTCAGAGGAACGATCCTGACCTATTGGAAATCACCTCAAAGTTAAAGATGGGAATCGATGGAGAGATGAACAAGTATGGGCTTGATCGAGATGGATGGCTTAGAAAGAATGGAAGACTAGTTGTACCCAATGTCAATGGATTGAGAGATGAAGTGCTTAGAGAATGTCATCACTCAAAACTGACTACACACCCCGGTGTTAACAAGATATAACGAGACATGAAGCAGACCTACTACTGGGAAGGGATGAAAAGAGACATTGTGAAGTTTATATCCAAATGCATGAACTTCCAGCTAGTTAAAGCTGAGCAAAAGAAGCCTAGTGGTTTGCTACAACCATTAGAAATTCTAGAATGGAAATAGGAACAAGTGTCAATGGATTTCATTGATGGGTTACCAAGGACAAGATCGGGCCATGATAGCATTTGGGTGATTGTGGATCGATTGACTAAGAGTGCAAGGTTTATACCCGTCAAGTCAAACAGGACGGCAGCTAAGTTAGCGGAACTATATATAAAGTGGGTAGTGAGATTTTATGGAATACCCAAAGGCATTGTGAGTGACCGAGATTCGTTATTCACTAGTGGATTTTGGAGGATCTTACAAGAGGCGTTAGGATCAGAACTACATCTCAGTACTGCGTATCATCCTCAAACCGATGGACAGACAGAGAGGGTGAATCGAGTGTTAGAAGATCTCTTG
Organism: Allium sativum; assembly: GCA_030737875.1. NCBI lineage: Eukaryota > Viridiplantae > Streptophyta > Magnoliopsida > Asparagales > Amaryllidaceae > Allium > Allium sativum. The sequence continues at coordinate 459,499,842 of CM060922.1, forward strand.
AGAGCTTGCATATTGGATTTTGGTGGATCATGGGATGACCATTTGCATCTAGTAGAGTTTGCATATAATAATAGTTATCAATCCAGTATCGGTATGGCTCTGTTTGAAGCTTTGTACGGAAGACCGTGCAACTCACCGTCATGTTGGGTAGAAACCGGTGAGGAGTTTGTGCTTGGACCCGACGTGATAAGAGAAACTTCAGCTAAGATTAAGATTATCCAACAGCGAATGAAGGCTGTCCAAGATAGGCAGAAGAGTTATGCTGATAAAAGGAGAAGAGAATTAAAGTTCTCCATTGGCGGCTTGGTGTTTGTCAAGATTTCTCCGTTGAAGAGCGTGATACGATTTGGCAGGAGAGGCAAGTTAGCACCAAGATTTGTTGGTCCATTCCCAGTTCTTGAGAAAATTGGGAATTTGGCATACAAAGTTGAATTACCAGAGAAGATGGCAGGAGTTCACAACGTATTTCATGTTTCCCAGTTAAGGAAGTTCTTGCACGACCCAGATGTGACTATTTCACCTGATCAGTTGGATGATATCGAAGTTGAACCCGAGGCATTTGGGAACTTCAAGCCTATGCGTATTGTTGGGAACGATACGAAGCAACTTCGAAGGAAAGCGGTGAATCTAGTCAAAGTCCAGTGGGGCGAGAATGAGAATGACTGTACTTGGGCGACAGAGGAGAACATTAGGAAGACGTATCCAGAACTCTTCGCTTGGTAAGATTTCAGTTTCGATTAGTCTTTCCGCATGCTAGGATAGACTTGTTTTGTTTGTTTTGCATGATTGATTGTTGTATATGATTGGTAGGCATGCGTGATCCTTTGTATGTTTGGGGTAAGGAATTTCGGGGACGAAATTTCTTAAGGGGGAGAGTGCAACGACCCGCATTCTACGCATCATAGGATCGTAGAATATTTATTTCTTTCACATACGAAGTCATATGGTCATGTAGCTTTGGGAGATGACTATTGGGGTCATTTCTCATGTTCATGATTTTTGCGATTTTTAAATGACTATTTTGCCCTTAGTTGATCTTGTTTTGGCCATAACTTTTGATTTTAAAGGAATCTTGACCTGAAACCACTTCCATTGGATTTGGATGATGGTTTACAATTCCGTAGAGTGGTTACATTAGCCAAACAAACTCACCGTTTGGGAGATATAGCTGAAACAAGTTTCAGATAGTGAAAAATAGCTTAATTGGGCTTAACCGGGTGATTAACAACTAGGCACAATGGGGGATTTCAGGATTAGGGTTATGGGGAGGCTGAAATGAGTTAGTTTTTCATTTCATTTCAGTTTTCTAGCCGCCACAAACCCTCTCTTCAACCTAACAATGGCCTCCGACATCTAAATACACCTCTAATCACTTCTTAATCAAGTTTTGGCTTAAACTACATCAAATTAAAGAGAGAAAGCACCTAAGCAAGGTTAGAGCTGCTGTGTTACATTGGGAACGGTGCCATAACAGAGATTCATTTCAGATTTGGTATTTTATTTGTGGCCAAGGTGAGTGATTTGCATAGTTCCTCACTAATTATGGTTAATTAAGGGTAAGTAGTGTTGATTAGCAAATTTATACACTAATAAAATTCTGGAAAAATATTCATAAATTCCGAAATATTGTTTTAGGTCTCTGTTATAAAATTTGGTTAAGTTTTGCTAATCATATTATTAGTTTGCTTAAACATGCTTAGGGAAAAATATGGAATTTTGGCTATATTTGATCCGTTTAACCTTGTCATATTGTTGTTTTGGTGTTTGTGGTCACTTCTATTTGTCGCTATGACTGTATGGTGTGCTTTGTGATTGTTTAGGATAGTTAGAATGGTCGAAAACGCCGTCTAATGGCGTAAAACACTCGCTGGAAAAGTTGCAGGAAATTGGTGTAGGTTTTCGGATCAGATCGGCTGGATGGGCTTGGATCGGATAGTGGACTGGGCAAATCACCGAACCGAGGCTTGGCATAAGAGAGAGTATGGCAAAAAGGAAGGCCACTATGGTTGAACTAGGATCGGATCGAGCTAAGGAAGGTGGAACCGGAGTGACTTGAAGGGAAGTAGCGGAAGAGAATGGGGAAGTGGACCGGACCATGACCAGGAACCCGAACCGAACCGATGGAGCAAGGATACACAGTACCGAACCAAAGCATATATATCCGAACCAAATCAATGCGATGTGGAGGATCCGAACCAAGATGATGGCCAGTGACCGGGGCAACCCGAACCGAACCGATGACTATGGAGAGACCCGAACCGATCCAGTGATGACCAAAAATCCGAGATGCAAGGGTAGTCCAAATAGGAAGTTAGAGCTCAGGATCTAGTTGGGAACCAACAAGTTCACTTCATAATTGGGCTTTGCTGCGGGACGTGTGCTAAGGGGTTGTCGGTGTCTGTGACTTTGGATCACTATGTGTAGGGAGTACGTGAACGGATTTAGGGCCACAGTGGCCTAGGTACGACTAAAGAGCTATAGACCAATGAAGTGGGGTCATTTGTAAAGATTTGTTCATGACTCCATGTGGTAAGCTTGGTAGTAGCAGTAGTTGTACAAGTCGAACTCCGTCACTACTTCGATGGGTCTAGTGATTGACAGTGGTGGATATCGTATGCTTTACGCACTGAGTGAGAGATGTGAGGATGGTTGCTATAGTTGATTTGTTTGCCATCATTATGACATGCACACCCCCACCCCTGTTATCTTTACACCATCTGTTCTGTGGCACCTTAGAGTATTGTACAACATGTAGTGCTAACTCTTTGGTTGCAGGTCCAGGTTCAAGTATGGTTTAGTATGCCTGTTATTGTTATGTTTAGCTGCTTATCGCTCATACCAGATTTTTTGTCTGACCAAGAGTTTTATGTCTCTTCTTATTACTCTGGTTGCTCTCACGAGCAGACTAGAGACAGGCTAGGTGGTATGCACGGGTAGCTGTACTGGAGATGAGAAGGAGGCTTCCACGTATGATATATATATATATATATATATATATATATATATATATATATATATATATAGACATTCTCCCTGTGTTGCCGCGGTCACTACTTTGGGCATTAGTGGTGTACCTTTCTTTCTTTTGTTTAGAGACAGTAATTTGGAAAGCTGTAATAAGCTGTATTTGGATTTCCGCTACTCTGATGATGATGTTGATGTTGGTTTTAGTTATCAGCTTATGCACTGTCTCATCTGTTTTATGTCAAGTACATTATTATTATATTTTGTTCCATGCGCTGTGAGATATTCTACAGGTTTTTGATTAGTTCATTCTCCTCTTTCCTTTCTTTGGCGACCGTTCCGTGCTAGTCGGGCATGTGTACAGTGCACTTTCGGAAGAAATGCCGGCCGGTGCGGGGCGGGTGGGGGGGGCGTCACAACAAGCCACTCATAAAAACCGTCCGGAGTCCTAAAGGCAGTCTTGTCTATACTATCCTCAGCCACTCTCATTTGATGGAAACTAGTGGCTAAGTCCAACTGCGAAAATATTGAGGCGCCAACTAACTGATCGAAGAGATCATCAATCCTCGGCAGTGGGTGCCTATTCTTCTTAATAAGCTTATTAAGTTCTCTATAGTCCACACAAATTCTAAGGGACCCATCCGCCTTCGTGGCAAATACTATTGGAGCACCCCACTCCGATATACTACGTCTTATGAATCCCTTCTCAAGCAACTCCCCTACTTGCTTATTGATCTCCCTCCTCTCATGAGGAGCCATGTGGCGTACTGGCAAAGATACTGGCTTTACATTGTCTACAAGATAAATACGAAAGTCTATCTCACGTTTTGGGGGTAGACCCCTCACCTCATTGAAGACATCAACATATTCACGGACTATACGAATAGAATGTAAATCATCATTGGATGCGTCAAGTGACTCAAGATAACTAAGCATCACTGATCCTCTAGGGTCACAAGAAATATCAAGGATCTTTCCACTACGAGTCAACAATTTTACTACCCTTCGTTCACAATCTAGGATGGCACCATATCTGGCTAGCCAATCCATCCCTAGAATCAACCCATAGCCCATGAAACCAAGCACAAAAGCATTACATTCAAAACCAACGCCTAAGATAGACAATCTCAAATCCCTACGAACCATGGATAAATGAGCCGACCCACCAATAGGATTTAAGACTACAATGGGATCTACAACGAGACTAGTATTTAAGTGCAGTGTTTCAACTAATGATGTAGAGATAAATGAATGTGATGTGCCAGAATCGAATAAAGTACGGACAGGATGATCAAACAAGAAAATCAAACTTTCGACATAAATTTTTCTACCTTCTTCCTGTCCCGGAGCCATGAGAGCGTGAACCTGCCCTCCCGAAGTAGAACCTTCCCTCTGCCCTTGCTTCTTAGGACAGTCCTTCACAGCATGACCTGCATCACCACAACGATAACAAGCGAACTTCTTCCTACAATCTTTCTTCAAATTGCCGGGTTTCCCATAGTTGTGACACTTCCTCTTTTCTTTACCACCTTTCTTTTGTTGTTGGGCTTTCTTTGGATCCCCCTTCTTATCTTGCGGCCTAAAAGTACTTACACCCTTCTCTTCTTCATGCATGTATGCCATATCAACAAGCTTTTCATACGTAGCCCCCATTGGAATGTGGGACATAGCCAAACTGTAAAGTGGTTCATTTAGGCCCTTTGCAAACCTCAAGGCCTTCTTGTGAGACGTATTCACCAACTCTAGCCCAAATCTTGCCAACTTATTAAATTCGGTCACATACTCCTTCACGGTCAATTTTTTTTTGTTTCAATGTCAAGAACCTCTCTATGTACATACTCTCCTCAGCTTGAGAAAGGAATTTCAACTCAAACCTTCCCCTAAAATCTGCCTACGTCTCCATAGCACGCTCTCCATTAGTAACCTCCCACCAAAACGAAGCTTCGTCCTTCAACAACCAAGCAGCCAATTGGAACTTCTTACAATCGTCCAAATCGAAAATGCCAAACAAATCCTCCACTTCTTTTAACCAATTTCTAGCTTTAACGAATGTTTCAGACCCACTAAAAGGTTTTCCACCCATCGAACGGAAGTCTTTACATATCTTGGAGAAAGCATCTCCATGCGAAGGAATGACTGGAGCTGGAGGAGGAACGTCGGCCGGACCTGCGGCAGCGCCCTAGCCTCGAGATATTGACAAAACCAACTGGGTACATGAACACCCTCTGGTATCTCAGATGCTCAAGACATTCTAAAAAGAAAACGAAAGAGTTCCAAAACAAGGAAAGGGAAAGAGAGATGTATGGCTTGCGGGGATTATGCTCTTTAAAGTAAACTTTCCTTGGAAATAGCTTCTTTAAAAAAAGTTTTTGAAAATACTTTCTATGAAAATAATACTTTTGAAAACACTTTTCAAAACTTTTTATCTTTTCTTGTAACCATAGCTCTGATACCATGTGTAATACCCCATGTCCATTAATGTCACTCACAAAGGGAATGCATTAATGTAAACAACACAGTGGAAGATAAAACTTATTTCATAGCATCATAACTCAAAACAAGCTTACATAAGTAGTTCCCTAAACCATTACAACAGGATCAATAGTCTTTTCCAAAAACATCAAAGTACATAAGGAAGCAAATACTTAAATAACATAAATGCATAAATCCCCACTGAACATAAGCAAAGCCATAAAGATGAGAGAGTCCAAAGCGATACATCTACTCTTTTCAAGCAACTGAAAGAAATCAGCACTAAGTTGTAGTATTCCCTCCTTGCAAACCTGAGGGGGGGAAGGAAAGAAAAGAGGTGGAAACAAACGGGTCAGACATAAAGTCTGGCGAGTCCAGTAATTTTAATAAATAATAGGTAAGGTAAATGATCAAGACATAAATAGGCATCATGATATGGCCGTAACTTAGATAAGGTAGATAAAAAGGATGGACATGATGATTTCGTTCCTAAGTACTAAGACAATCCCACACCTTGGCTAAGCGAACAACCCTCCAAGTACTAACCCCGAAGACCGAAGTCAACATCGGACTAGCACCCAAAGGACTATCCAACTCAACCAACATGTATTTCGTTACACCGCACTTTTGCTAAGTTACACCACATTACTTAATTACACCGCACATCTACTAGTCTCTTTTTACTAGAGGTTGATCCCTTCCCACTAACTGTACCCACATGACAAACTTGGTAGTTACTTGTACTTAGCTGCTATCGTAGGTGCCGGCTTGCTCCTACCACCGCTAAGGTACCCTTAATCTACCCATTCGATCCCCCATAGTGGGGTGTATCACTCCCCAAAGTGGCAACCCCAATACCAACATAAAATGCACGACCATACCTACATGATGCAACTACGTCTTACCTACCAGCCCGGACTCATGCACGTACATGAACCCGTTGGACTCACGCTGCCACCGCTATTCACGTTTTGACCTCTTACATTCAAGTCCAGTAAGTGTGCCCCAACCCCGGCCTAGTACCGGGCCCAATTAGATACTCAAACGGGTTACTGGTTGAAACGGGTCCCCCATCCGACACAAGCCTCCCACCTATGCTTGGTCCCCACTAGGTTTTTCTCCCACTTAACGATTTTAATTTTAATTTCCATTTCTTACACAGGTTGTGGTTCAATCCATACTTACATGTCATAATTTACGTGTCTTATCATATACCGGTTAAGTCCATATTTACATGTCATAATTTACATGTCACCCCACTTAACCCCCTAACTATACCCATGCCTTATTATGGTTAGTATTCCTTAATTCATTCCTTATGACGAACGGTTCGTGACCTCCCACATTAGACCGAACGCTTTGTGGCCGCTGGATTTGCCGGGTGGTTCCGGGCAGTCTTACGCCACAAACCGGGTCTAACCTCGTGTCATTAACCGTTGCGCCTACAATTCATTCCTTTGACCTCTTACATTAGACGTCCAATTGTAGCAGCTGGATTTGCTGGGCGATTCCGGGCAGTCTTACGCCACAATTGCGCCTAACCTCGTGTCAAAGGTTTATTGATAATCGTATTTCACCCATACCCAATTTTCATGTCATGTATATCCAATTAAACATATAATCATGTTTATAATATTGCCTCTTCCAAATTGTCACTAATTACATATTAATTAGCCTCAATTACAATTTACTATTATAGGCAATTTCATCAATTCCATGTAATTCATACCCAAATATTCCAATTTCACATATTATCCAATTATCCAAAATATCCAATAATATCCAATTTTCCAAATTTCCGATATTCCCAATATTCTTCATCGTTCCCACATATTCGCATTCATGCGTATTTTTAATATAGGCTCGAAGGTAGCCTAGATCCACAAATAAAAGTAAAAGGGGTAAGAAGAGAGAATCAATTCATAGGAAATTGGAATAAAACAACATTATGAAATAAAGAGGCATATAGACTGGCATAGAGGCATAATAAAAGATCCAACATGAATAAACTGATTAAAGGTATGAACTTTGCAACGAAACATAGGCATATGATGACATGAATCAAAAAGGTGAAGACTTGGTGAGATTTTCATTACAAACATATATATGAATCCTTTATAAAACTTTTTCATGTTTCTTTAATCCCATTAAATTTGTGAAAATAATTGTACTCACCTTTCGTGGCTTAAGAAAAGGATTAACGAATTGAAATTGGTGTAGAAATGTTGCGGTGATGTGGATTGATCTTCTTTAATTGTTGTTGAAGCTCTAAACTTTGATTTGAATTGTGTATGAACACTTGAGATTTAATTTAGAGGTGGCGGCTAGGGTTTAAGAGAGAGCTTGATAGCATAATGGTGTCATAGATAATATTTTATGAATTAGGATTAGGTCTTAGGGTGTATATATAGATGTCTATGATCGATTAGAGCTCTTAGATTAACCCATAAATCATCAGGACCACTCAGATGCAACATCGGTCCTTAGCGCGAATCGGGCCATGGGTTGATAGCCAAACACACTGGATCGACCCCTAGTCGACCCAGCAGAGCTCGGGTCGACTCCAAAAATAGTGCGGTTCGGCTATTACCCCTCCCGATTTGCTGTTTTGAACTTTTTTTTGAATATTTATTTATTTAATTTTTATATATATCTATACATATATTTCTCTCATATGCATACAAACTTCAAGGCTTAATAACATCTTCATAAGGTATCCATTTTGTGCAAACCAAATGTCTAACTTGACCCAAAATTTTGAGACGAACATAATAGGGCAACCCATTTCACTTAATTCTTCTTCTAGAAATTAAGTATACTTTAATTTGTGAATTTTAATGTTATAAAATTATGGGATGTTACATAACTGCTAATAATATCATAATAACTTCATCATCTCCATTGGCTTCAATCATGACTTCATCCATGCTTTTACCCCATCTACAGACCTGCTGGATGTTAAGGAGAGGGTTCAGAACATAAAGTTCTGTGTGACTGGAATATGGTGTTACATAATGTCCATAAACAATATTTTTAACAGGTTACATATGCCAAGGTATGTCTACGCAGCACACAAGATTCACACAAACATAAATATCTAACCAATGGGGTGGATATCCAAGTCAATCGCCCATTAGTGTTTTTAGGGTAAAGACCCAGCAAGGTGGCTTTCTCGGTCGCTTATGGCCTTATTAAAGGTGGATTCTTACAATCTCTTATAACCCTATGGCGGACCCTTAGCCCTTTTAGACCCCGTCGTAGTACGTTATCATTCTTAAGTCTATTCCCTCATTTGTAATATGAGATGTAGTATTGCGAACGTTACTGCTTAACTGATATTACCCGGTAGGACACCTATGTCGCTTAAGAGTTCCCTTAGACAGTTGGTGAGCATGCAATGAACACATATCTTTTCAATTACCAATCAATCCCTAGTTAATCCCATTACAAGCTTCTAGAGGAAGTGGACATCCCTGTGAACTACCCTACTCCATTACTGTTTTATGCCTAACCACTTTTTGAGAAGGAGGTCCAAAAGATCTACTTCAAATCTAGTAAGGGTAGGTCCCGTGACTTTGGTTCATCTCCGAGGAATAAACCTTCGGAGGGATCATAGTCCTAACCACTTAAGACCCAAACTAGAAAAAAAAGAGTCATCCACTTAAGACCTTCTCAAGGCGTAGTAAACCTATTCATTTTCACACACTATAGAATTATATATATATAGTTATATATATACACACTAGACCTCTCACATTAAACCGTACACTTGTAGATGTTGGATATGCCAATCGGTTTCGGGAAGACTTCTACTATAAATTGGTTTATCCTCGTTTTTAGTGTACTAAGTTTTTGAATGGCCTATGCCACCTAGACATCTCACATTAGTTGGGCCTACTTATGGTTACTGGATTTGCCGGCCGGTTCTGGGCAGGCTTCTACCGCAAATGGCAACTAACCTCGTGTCCATGTGTCACTTATATATATATATATATATATATATATATATATATATATATATATTTAAAGCCATTTTATATATGCACACACAAGCAAACAAATATATATTTGTTAAGCGGACATTTCACTTTCAAATTCACCTAATTGCATTTATTATGCTAATACAACGTTAATTATGTTGATTACGTTATATAAGTAAAATAATATTAATGCCTAATTAACGTAACATTTGTATAAATGGGAAAATGTTCTAAAGAAATGGCGATTGTCAATTTTTCCCAAATTCAAGGTATACAAGTCAAATTTTCTCATATTTTTACCGCTACAACATAGGCATGGTGGCATAATGACAATACAACAAATAGCAGTGAATGGAAAATATACGTACATGACAATTTAACTTACATCCAAGGCTTGTTGGAATGATTTCAATATTAGATTAAAATAGAGTATTACGTACGCTTCCACTTGTATGTTTTATAATCTCTTTTTCACCTAATTCACCACTTTTGGCGTTATGCACATAAAAATACTTACATTTGACCTATTTCATTTTGAATGTGTTTGGATCCAAAATACGATCCAGACCCAAACCAAATCATGAAATAATCAAATCTTTACATTCGATGGTAAATAAAAGCGAATTTCATGAAATAGGGAAAAATGATGGCAACAATAGTATTCATTTTAATCCAATACAAAAACCTAAAATCCATATAACCCAATAATTCATGACAATCCATATGAAATTACAAGATAGAAAATTTGGGGCTTTTCATGTTTACATTACCGAATATCCAAATCTTCCAAGGCATATATATCCACATGACAAACTATTAAAAACATGAATATGCCTTAAGTACATCACATTCCACTCACAAACTATAGGCAGAATAGAGAAAATTCTTTGGTAGATCTTGATCTGCAATAATCCTTACGTTCAAGCGAGCTCCAATAATCCTCCTAAGAATATACATATAAGAAACATACAATAGAATCTTATACATATATGTTTATGCTAAATTCCAAATCCTAAACTTATATAAATTTGAATAGAGAGATTTAGAATACAATAAGAGAAGTAGAAGAAACTTTACCCTATTCTTTTATTTTTCTATGGAATTTAGCAATGATGGAGTGGCATCATGAAGGTAGAGATGGAGAATAACTAGGGTTTCTAGTGTGTGGTATGAGGGGTTATTTATACCTGCTCATGTGAGCATTAGTCGTTGGATCAATTAAAATCAATTCAAACCTTTCGTTTTTATAAATTCCTCAAAGAAAACCCTAACTACATAGCTCTATTGGGCTGTCTAGTAGCCGAGCGGTTGACCCCTAGCGGTCGACCGAGGGGCAACACCCCTTAAGGGGGGCGGTCGACCCCTTCGGGGATGGAATGCCAAATAAACGTGACTATTGAGCTGTTTATTTTTATTAATACATTTCCAATTCTTTTTATGTTATTCCATATTTAAAAGATATGTTGTCCATCTCATCTTATCTCAAATTTCAAAATTTGAAATTCCCTTTTTATCTTTAATTTATAATTTGGACAATATATATAACATTCATATGATTATATATATATACATACATCATATATATATATATATATATATATATATATTCTATGTTTTTTAACCAAATTCATTTGTTCATAACTTCTTCATTCGTTAACCGTTTTCACCATATTATATATGAAAACGATGTAGAATTTCGCCATGAATCCAAATAAAAGAATTTCATAGCCAAATTTCTAAAGCTGGAAAATCTCATTTTCCAGCCATATTATTTGATTTCTTATTTTTAATTTTATAATTATTATTAATACTTATGAATTCTATGGGGTGTTACAGGAGGTCATCCATTGGTATAGGAAATAGAAAGAAAACAGAAATCTATAGAGGGAATCAATCTTAGAATCAAGTCAACAAAAATATCAAGTTTTCTCATATGTCATTCAAGGTGAATAATTGAATTCACTCTTATTTTTTCTTCTTACTTTGGTTCTATGTTTTAATCTGAGGTGTTATAATTTTACATGATGATTTATGCCGTAAAAGTCCGTACATATATACTTGTTAATGATAAGTGTATTTTCATAAAGTTTTCATTAGGATTGAATTAGAAACAACATCACATGATATCTAGTTGCCTTGAATTTTAGATGAGGTGACGAATATTATTCTGAATATGTTTTTCATATTTCATAATGTTTTCAAAAACTTGATTTTTTTATGAATTTTCTAAGTGTAGAAAATGATTTATTTTTCTTTTAATTTTTTTAAAGAAATTAATAATGATTTTTGTTTTGAAATAAATATATGTTAAGGTATATACGTATGTCTGTGAAATGGGATTTATGATGGTTTTCATGATTTTTCACATGATTTATTGACTTATTATGAATTTTATAAGCTAGAAAAGCTTAAATATTTAATTAAGATTAATTAAATAAATGGTTTTGAAAGAAATGGGTTGCTTGATTCTAAATGATTAAATTTTTATATCTATGACACAAATTTAGAAAGAAGTTTTATCAATCAATAAGAATTAGACAATAACAAAGATGGTGAAAAGCATTTTCTAAATAGAGATTTTATCGTTTTAGCTTAATTACAATTCTATCGAATAGTAGGTATTTCGATTCGATTCATTGTCCTTGGATGGATAACTGCGTTGCTTCGACCTATGGAGAAGCGTATGATGCTAAGGCAACTTAGCATGCATTGCATCGAACCAGGGAGATAAGAAGGAGTGCTTTGAAGCGGTGCTTCTCTTTGCAAGGGTGATTGTGCTTTTTAATAGTTTCGAAACATTCCAACATACTTATTTTGTTTCGAAGAGGTTGCTCTAAGTCGCCTTGTTTTTTTCTAAGCAGTTGCTTTGAATCTCTTTTATTCATTTCAGGGTCGTTTCTTCGAAGTCGCTTTTTTAACTGTTTTTTTTTAGTCCTAGTTTTGATTATTACGAAGCAGTTGTTTATAGTCGCTTTTAAATGGTTTCAAATGACTTAAATTATCATTCCGAAAGCTTGTGTTTTTCAAGCTTGAAGCCCTATTTTGTAAATTTGAAGCACCCTAATGTAATTTATATATAACATTATAAAAATGTGAAGTCAACTTAATGACCAAAAAAATTGACCCTCGAATTTCAACACTAATACATCCTCTGTATTAAAATTCCTAAACTCAAGTATCAAAAATCCAAAACTTAGAAGAAAGAAGTTAAGGGGCTAGAAAGAAGAAAAAAGAAAGATTGGAATAGGAGGAGAAGAACACAAACACATCAGATTAGAGAAGATCAGAATCTCATAGTGGACCGAATAAAATATAATATACCAATACTGTTTACCTAAGCAAAAAACTGTGTGTATATATATATATATATATGTAATCAGGGTACAAAAATAGATCAACCTATACAGTTATAGCAACTGGTCTATGCAATAGCTAATAAATACAACACACATAACAGAAATAAGATAATACAAGAAATATGAGAATACGTCTTGGCTCAAGCACCTCTCCTATAACTTTGAGAGAAATCCAAAGAAAATCCGAAAATATACTCGGTCTGATCGGAGCACTAAGGGAAGGAACTACATACGGAGCAGTCCGACATATATTGATACTGACTCCTCAAAATTTGGTAAATTCAACTTCATTAACAACAACTTATGAATCCTTTTTTGGCCTACTCCCTTTGCCCAGATCAGTATGGAATACAAGAGTGAGGAAATTCACGTGACAAACAACTTGCTTAAATTTAGAAATCTTTTGAAAAAAATGGAACTCTCGTAAGACAAGACAACACATAAATATGGCACGTGTTTTTCTCTCACAATAACCAAAACATGTTACAGAAAATCTCATGATATTATAATGGTGTCTAAATACAAATACTTATCAATATAGCCAAAATTGTTATATTAATTAAAATCCAACATGTTAGGTATATAACAAAAATCGTAAAAGGCTCGTATTGGAGATTGGATTTCCATAAAATGACAAGAAGAGGAACTAACTCCAGATCACTACACCTCTAGGAAAATGCACTGGAGAGCCTCATATGAATTCCTTGCAAATTAGGACCAGCCTAACCACTTTCTGTATTGTACTGAATAATTCACCCCTTTCATTGTGATCAGGAACCAACTACAGCCTATAGTAATCAAAGGGCCATCCAATCTAGATGGGGAGTGACAATACGCTACTTGGGTGCTACCCAATTTGCCTTAAATCAAACCCCTGTTTTAGTCATTACTGGTTAATGAGACTATAGGCTACCTTTTTTAACCTTTCATACACAACATATACCCATTTATGGATTCCATATTGTCATTCCATCGATCATTAATTGACGTCCACAAAAATACAACCTCCGAGCTCATACATCTCAGAGAATGGTGTTAAGCCAAGAGAAGTTGGCTTCTCTGCCATCAAAAATGTACTTTAGCAAAAAATCAATGTGTGTGATCTAAGAAATGCAATGTCAGGAATTTATCCATACAGTTTGTCTAGGAACAGGACAAATAGCAAGTACTCTTTTATCCTATGCTATCTGGAATAGTTCTTAGGATTAGTAATAAGAAGTTCTTGCAGCATGTTGAACCAAAAAAGTAGGAACTACTGCTATAAGTATAATTATGATAGCTAACCATAGACTTTAACATATAGTCCTTTTTGTATTAAAGGTATATGCCTTCAAATCAACAACATAAGCGCGATCATGCCTGTAAATTTCATTTTTGAACGCAAAGCCAGTTCGAAGTGGTTTTGGATTCAATTCCAATCCCGGTTCCTCGAATCAACCCGTTATAGGCTAAAAGGTAATTTATTGATAGTTAGTTCTTGTAACACCCCACACTTTTCTACACCCAAATTTTGACAAAAATCAAAACTTGAAAACATCCAAGCATGGAGCGTGTATATTTGGTACCTGCAATAAATGAGCATGAGCATAATCAGAGTACGATAAGATAACTCACATCGGAAACAAAATAGGATAAACTAGTCTTAACTCAAGCAACTACCTTTTTCAAAGTAAGTCGCTTTGCCAATACCGAGCATGAGAGAGTACGAGTAACGAAAGCCAAACTAAAACACTTGCGAGAACCCAACCTTCTCTAGAAAACCTGGGGTTGTAATAAGGAAAGGGGTCAAAACAACAAAATTCTGGTGAACAGGAAATGTAAAACACAAATTATAATACACAGATGCATCTCGTTTGTTCAACCCAAGATGTATCCTTAAAAGGTTATTGATTCTAACATAACCTTGTAGATGTTTACGCACGACCCTATTACTCTTTCCAAAGTAGTGTTCCCAAAGTACAATACCGAGATAGGATGTTTACTCATATTTTTGTGAAACCTTTACACCAGAGCTTAGCTGGTTATTATATCGAGATTAAACCCCTTATTACAGTGTTTCTATATCCATATACTTTCATTCGCTTATCCTTCATCATTTATTGCCTCACTATCAATGATAGATAGGGTGGATTCTTCTTAATCGCTTAAGACCCTAGGCGGACCAATTAGTCACTTGTTATTTATCGATAATTTACTTAACGTTAATCATGAACTAGAGGGCACTAGCTACTGGCCCTACTAGTTAAGGCTTCTGTCATTCACGCATATACCCTTGCCCCACTTAAAGTGAGAGATGATATTTCCTCGTTCACTATACCATCTAGCTGACCTTATTAGAAAACCCCCTTAGTAGCTTATTACTTCCCGTAGGATAGGTAGTCATATCCGATGTTTTTAGTTTCCAGGTTTGGGTAGGCCCACACACACCTTCTATTTAAGACCGCTAAACTGAAAGACCTATTCCCATGTGGATGCCTCAACCCTAGATGCTTAAGACCCAAGGAAGCGGACTATACGCGAAGGTTATTGGATTCGTACCCCATCTTTCTTTATCCCCTTTTCCTATTAGGATAAAGTAGGCTACGTTATTAAGTTATTCCCATTTAGTCCCTCTTGACAGAAATACTATACGCATACAATCCATTATCGTCATGGGTTTATATGGTTAGTGATATTTTACATTATTAACATACTAAGTCCAATTATATATTATATTTTAAACTCTATATTTATTAACATAATTAAGGAAGGTTGTATCCCTTTTTTCCTAGGGTATTTATCTAATTTCTTCCCTATTTTGGACATAGTATTTAAATGACAATCAATATCCATTATTCCCCTTTTTGACACCAATTTTCTTTTGTTTCTATTTTTATTGTCATTTATGACCTTAACGGTCATATTCTCTTAATATAACCATTTATCAGTCCAAAGACACTACTTGGTGTACCCCAACAGGCAATTACTATTCTTATTTATTTATTTATTAGTTGACTGTAATATATATATTTATGCATTAGGCCTCTCACATTAAGTTGATTACGTGTGGAGGCTGGATTTGCCGGTCGGTTCCGGGGAGACTTCTACCACAAGGTAAACTTATCCTCGTGCCTTAGTACATTTATCTTTTTGCATTTGACCCCTCACATTAAGCTGACCACCTGTGGATGCTGGATATGCCGGTCAGTTCTAGGCAGACTTATTCCACAAGTTAAGTTTAACCTCGTGTTTAAATGCGTTTTATAAATTCAAATTTCCTAATTGGGGTGCACTACATTAATCCTAAGTAATTTAAGAGTTGTAACCATTTTCCTTTATTTTTACTTTCCCCAGTCAACATTGGTTACAATTGTCTTTTATTGATTAGCGGTCCTATTTATAGCAATTCATTAAATTGATCTCTACAAATGGTCACCACAAATATATTAATTAAATATGGATTATATTTACGTACAATTCCATAATTGAACCATATCCAACCATTCAAACATTTCGTACTATGTATATTTTACCGTTTTACACTGATTCAGACGGATAATATGTATATATTTATATATTATGTTTTCATGCAGTCAACATAATTATTATTATAACTATTCTTATTTTTAAATTAAATGATATCGTTTAATCAATAACCAAACGTTTATTTTTGCATTCAATCTTGCCAAAAGGTTTTAAATCTCACAAAAGACCATTAGTCATAATCATTGTAAATAATGCATAACTAGTGGAGTTGACATATTTCCAAATCACAAGAAATATATGTAAATATATAATTTGGAATAGTTGATGCAAAAGACGCATAAATATATATACTTATGTTTATATGTACATTTGCACCACTTTTCCCTTTTTAATTATTTTTATCATATCTTTGTGATTTCAAAATAATGTCTTTTTATTCAAAAGGAGGAAAACAACAAAATTACAACAATTAAGCCAAAACCCAACAATGTTGAATACAAACAAGCATATTTCTTCTAATATTACGATCACAAATTTACCAATTGCATTTTTTTTACCCAAATTCACATACTTTATCATTTAACAATGAACTAAAGATCTGGAATGTAACTATATCTAGTTAGTGTTTGTGGGACCGATTTCCAGATCTATAGTGCTATGCAACAACTACAACATATTTTACAACATAACTGTAGGAACAGTTGTGAACAAGTTTAAGAATCCTACAATTGATATTATGCATAACCACAACTTACAATTGATAAGGTTCAACAATGTTCATGATCAGATTATGTGGTTGTCAATACTTAAATGAACAAATCTGATAGGAAAAGGCATGAAAATTTAGATCCAATTCAAACGAAATACATAAGTTATTATAACTGTATATGTAAATTTCCCACCAACCTTATAGCCTCCAAATAAAAAGTTTGAACCTTTTAGGCCTACAATCCCCAAATTCTTATATATCTACAATTTATTTTGGAAGGGGAAAATTCCAGATTTTTAGAGATATAAGAAAACAGGAAGAGAGGGGAGAATCAGATTTGGAGCATTAATTTGCATTCTTTTCCATTAGATCAGTTAATTCTCTTAATTTCATATGAATTGGATTTTATTGTTGTACAAGAATATATTTTAGATTAAGAAATTAGGTTTGGAGAAGGAAGAAAATGGCAGAGCTCCGCTGCCGCTACAGATTTGTGAGGAAAAGAATGAGGCCTTACCCCTTTATTTATAGGGGTGAGATTGGCCTTGAACCATTTGATTAGTTTTAAGTTATATCAGTCCATCCATTTTATAAATATTATAAACCAAACCCTAAAAACCTAGTCGTCACTGGGCAAACTGACGCCTAGTAGGTCGACTGTGGCAGTCGACCACTACGGTCGACCACCTGGGCCATCAAATGCCCAGGTCGACTAGTCATTTGAGGTATAATATATTTTCAAACTATGATTTATTTATTTTTCGTCCATTTTCGCACTTCGTCCGTAACTTTTTCATATGGACTCCGTTCGCGAAACTCTAAACATGAAAGTTGACCAGAATTCCGAGGCGAACACATTGATTAAAGTTTCATGGCCAAATTCCATCATTTGCAGAAATTTCTATTTTTTTTGAAATTCTAGTAATTAATTTATATTGCTAAAATTCTGGGTTGTTACATTCTTCACTCCTTAAAAGGAATTTCGTCCTAAAATTCTGACGCCTATAGTACTATTCCATATAACCAATTTTGTGTACCTCCACTTTGCAAGCATGTGTGCATGTGCATGGTATACATAATGCAATTCAACTATAAAACATGCATGCAAGATGATACTAAATCAGATCCTCCTATAAGTTTGCATTAAATTTTTGACATACTTTTGAAAACATGATGCAAAACATCCTAAATATACTAGCAGTTCTATATGAATGTAAATTTTGAAAGCTTTTTTCATCCATTACCTTCACACAATTACGAACAAAAGAGTGAAGAAGCAAATTTTGCATCCAAACCCTACCATCGAAAAGTCTTGTAGTCTAATTGTTTGTTATTTAATTTCTCCTAAACCGGAAAAAGAAATTTAAAGCGAAGAATTTCAATGTTACCTCCACCTATAAATAATCCATTTCCTGCCCTATAGTGGAATTTTTACCTCAGTTACCCAAAATTCTCCGAAAATTTCCATCTATAGACTGTAAAGGAGGCTTAAAACAAGGTCTAAAACGTAAAACGAGCTAATTAATAACTCGCGCGTATTGTTGACAAGGTATGGAAACAGTGTTTCTAAGGCCATAACAGCCTTTTCCTTATTATCGTTATTATTTTTATCGTATCGTCGGTCCTACTGCACCACTAAAAGGCGCACACAAATCATTCAAACATCTTCCTTACGCTACTCATATGACCAAAAATCGTAATTTTTCATAAAAATAAATTTCCACTTACAAATTTCTTGTGTCTATTTTGAAAATTCCTTTTCAATACCGTTTTACTTTCCCTATGAGATTCGTAAAATCAAAATTTTGATAACGTGCACTGTGCACCATTTGAATTATCTACGTTAATGTAAAGTAGACGTTTAAATATGCCTAATTTTCTTTATTCAAATTTTGTGTTTTCGCACAAATCGAAATAAAAGAAAGCAAATCAGTTAAAAGTTGAAAAGGGTAAAATGTTTTTTTTTTCAAACAACGTTTTCCAAAAGCTTTAAAATTGAATTTTGCGGAAACTTAAATGATTCAAGCCACATGTCGTTGAAGAAGGAAGTCAGTCATGCCAAAAATGCGAAAACTGAATTCACACACAAACGACCAAAATAAATTTTAGCTTCAACAAGGAACGGTGATTTATTTAGTGAAAATTAGGCATGCATCCCTAAAAGCAAACTAAATTAGGCTCACATCCCTCCCAAGCCTCTAACGTAAACCCGCCCCCTATTTTTCCCATCCGCCTCCTGGTTTTCACCTCCTTCATTTTGTGGCCAAAAAAATGTGGCATTTAGTTAAAAAAAATATCTAAAATCTGGAAATAATCTCCGAAGTCCACACTAATTTTTTTAAAAAAGTTGCGTACATGTATGTAACTTTTGCATAAAGAAAATTCAGTTAACATTTTGCCTGCAGATATGTTCCACACATTTGTGCATGTTTTATGTTTTATTTGCATATTTGAATGCTAATAAAAATGAACTGAGTTGCACTGCTGTGAATTATTGCACATTTTTATGCTAGAATTATGCAATAATTATACTGAAATATGCAAGTAAATAACCGCAAATTCAAAACTTGAATACTTGCACATATATATGCAAGAAAATTCATATACGTGCATAATATTATGCATTTAACTGCATTTTCGTTTTTTTGTTGTTCCTTGTTTCTGGCGTGTTTTATGATGTTTTTTGAACTGAATGTTTTGTCGAATGCATAATTTATTTTAATATTAATTTACGTATTATTTATTTTTTTTACCTATTTTCGAAAAATAGGGACTAAATTTACAATAAGTTTATGACCGGACCTGAGCCAAATTTAAAACGTTAACAGAGACCTGTAAAAAATGCACCCATTTATTTATTTATGTACCCGTGATGTAGAACCGATCCTTTACTAAAATTTACCCAACACATAATTCTATTCTTTCCAGCTCTAGGACAACTGTTAATTTAGATAAGAAAAATGAGATTTCATTCGAACAGGCATGCGTGGATGACGTAAACATCTCTAAACATAGAAATATCATTAACTTAAGTCGTATGATTCAAAAAACACTAACAGTTACAAGCATAAATTATCACTAAGCCATGAACCCGATGTTGGAAAGGGGAAACAAGAAAGACAACGATAAAACAACACCAAAAACTCCCAAACAATGGCTATAAACAACGAGATATCTTGCTCCATGGCTGGAGTTCAAACCAATTTTTATCATATTTAATTAAAAATATCATAGTAACAAAAATGCTCAATCCCGTGTTACAAACACCGTTAGTGTTTGTAACGAACCTGGTTTTCACGATCCCGGTTATCGACATAAACTCAATGTCGACTACCCAAGTATCGGAAAATACCAGATAGTCCATTGAAGAAATTAGAGGGTGAGAATAGATAAGATAGAAACTTAGAATAGAAGAAGAAAAACATACATCATCAGAGTAAACACGAATCTCACAGCGGAACGAACAATATATAATAGATACATAACTTAGAAATAAAACTATTATATGTATACAGTAAATTTACCAGAGTACAACACTTACAACACAACGGAAATAAACAATAGCTATATATTCCTGAAGCCTCCTGCTCCAAGCTCACCAAGTATATCTGTAAAATCCTGACTGTGACGGCTCGCCCCACACCAGCAGACATTTCCAATGAAAGTGCGCTGTGCTGATGTCCAACCAGCACGGGACGGTCATCAAAGAAAGGAAAGGTAAGAAATTTGAACTAATAAGGAACCTGTAGCATATCTCATAGCGCATGGAATACAATATAATAATAACATACTTTGACATAAAACAGGCGAGACAGTGCATAAGCTGAAAACTAAACATCTCAGCAGCGGAAAATCCAAATACAGCGTATGTTCCCCTTTATCATTATTACAACTTTAAAACTGTCTCTAAAGCAAAAGAAAGAAAAGGTACACTACTAATGCCCAAAGTAGTGACCAGCAGCGACAAGAGGAGAATATATAAAGAAGAGTACATGTAAGCCTCCTGCTCGTCTCCGGACAACTACTCGTGCATAACACCTAACCTGTCTCTAGTCTGCACGTTAAAGAGCACCCAAAGTAATAAGAAGAGGCATAAAACTCTGGGTCAGACAAAAGTCTGGTATGAGCGATAAGTAGCAAAACAGAATAATAACAGGTATACCAAACCATACCTGGACCTGCAACCAAAGAGTTAGCACTACATACTGTACAATAATCTAAGGTGCCACCAACATATGGTGAAAA
Organism: Allium sativum; assembly: GCA_030737875.1. Lineage (NCBI taxonomy): Eukaryota > Viridiplantae > Streptophyta > Magnoliopsida > Asparagales > Amaryllidaceae > Allium > Allium sativum. The sequence goes on from CM060922.1 coordinate 459,521,033, forward strand.
TAATACGGGGGTGGGGGTGTGCAGGACATATTGATGGAAAACAATCAAGCATAGCAACCATCCTCACATCTCTCACTCAGTGCGTAAAGCATACGATATCCACCACTTTGATCACCCAAATCTGCTATGATCACTCTGCCCCATGGAGTCATAACAACCCTACTGCACTGATACATAGCCATTAATCCTTTGATATGTCCACTCTGCCCCATGGAGTCATAACGGCTCAACTGCACTGGCTCATAGCCTTGCTACGATCACCCTGCCCCATGAAGCCATGATGACCTTCCTGCACTGATACGTAGCCTATTATCCGTCTCGGTGGTGAATCAAAGCTATGGACGTCGATAACCCGTTTGGACACGTCCCGCAGCAAAGTCCAACTCATGAAGTTCGCTCATTGGTTCCCATCTGGATCCTGAGTTCTACTTCCTATATGGACTACCTTTGCATCTCGGGCTTTGGCCTTCTCCGGATCGGTCTTCATCTGGTTTAGAAACAAACTTCCTTTCGGATTGGTTCTCTTCCCCTTGTACAGTATGTAGTTATCAGCCTCCTTCTGGTCGGCTCGTGCTCCCTCTGTCGGATCGGGTCGTGGTGCCCAAGCTGGATCGTGGTGAGGGTAGGTGGCCCAAGGTTCGTGACTTGCTTCATGCCTGCTCCAGATTGGTTCGGGTCGTTGCCAAGCTTCGGGTCGGGCCGGAGCTTCTAGTTCGTGATCCTCCTTCGCCGTCGATTCCTTAGCTTCTGAAGCAGTACGTGATTGATGGAGCGTGGCGTCTCGTGAAGGGGTCTCACGATCGGGTCGGGTCGTGGAAGGGAGGGGCGATCCAATCCGGGTCCTGCACATTTCCTGCAACTCTTCCAGTGACTGTTTTATGCCATACGATGGCGTTTTCGACTATTCTAACTTTTCTAATCAATCATAAAGCATACCATATAGTCATAGCAATATATATAATTATCCACAATAGCAAACAACACTATGATATGTCAAAACGGATCAACCATACCCAAAAACCCTTATTTTCACTTAAGCGTGTTTAAGCATAACTAATGATATGATTAGCAAAACTTAACCAAATTAACCCAAATTTCTAACAGAGGCCTAAAACAATATTTCGAAATTTATAAATATTTTTCCAGATTTTAATCATGTTTAAATTCGCTAATTAACACTAATTACCCCTTTATTAACCATAATTAGTGAGGAACTATGCAAATCACTCACCTTAGCCACAGACAAAATACCAAATCTAAAATTATCTTTTGTTTGGCGCTGTCCCCAAGGCTATACAGCAGTTCCGACCTTGATTTGGTGCTATTTCTCCTTAATTTGATGTAATTTAGCCAAATCTTCAATTAGAAAGTGGTTTAGATGTGTTTTAGATGTTGGAGGCCATTACTAAGTTGAGAGGGATGATAAGTGGCAGCTGAAAAATGAGAAAAGGGTGTTCTCTAAACCCTAACATCCCTTAAATACTCCAAATCCCGAAATCCCCCTATAGGCCTAGCAGTTAATTATCCAATTAAGCCCAGTTAAGTTGTTTTTCACCTTCTAAACCTTAATTCAGCCATATCTCTCAAACGGTAAGTCCGTTTTTCACAAATGACCACTCTACGGAAAGGTAACCATCATCCGGATCTAATGGAAGTGGTTTCAGGTCAAAACTCCTTTCCAATCAAAAGTTATGGCCGAAATAAGATTAGCTAGGGGCAAAACGGTCATTTAAAAATCGGCAAAAATCATGAACATGGGAAATGACCCCAATAGTCGTCTCCCATTGTTACATGACCATATGACTTTGTATGTGAAAGAAATAAATATTCTACGATCCTTTGATTTGTAGAATGCGGGTCGTTACATTCTCCCCCCTTAAGAAATTTCGTCCCCGAAATTGCTTAACCCAAAATATACAAAGGATCCCGCATGTCTACCAATCATTAACAAAACAATAAAGCATACAAAACAACACAACAAGCCTATCCTAGCATGCGGTTTACTAACAAGGGAGTACTATACCGATATAAAAAACTTACCAGGCAAAGAGTTCTGGATACTTCCTCCTTATGTCCACCTCTGTTTCCCAAGTACAGTCATCCTCATCATCACCCCACTGAACTTTGACTAGTTTCACCACCTTCCTTCGAAGCTGCTTCATATCGTTCCCAACAATACGCATAGGCCTGCGGTTCCCAAACGCCTCGGGTTCAACCTCGATATCTTCCAACTGATCCGGTGAAATAGTCATATCGGGGTCGTGCACGAATTTCCTTAACTGGGAAACATGAAATACGTTATGAACTCTTGCCATCTTCTCTGGTGATTCAACTTTATATGCCAAATTCCCAATTTGCTCAAGAACTGGGAATGGACCAACAAATCTTGGTGCTAACTTGCCTCTCGTACCAAATCGAATCACGCTCTTTAACGGGGAAATCTTGACAAATACCAGGTCGCCAATGGAGAACTTTAAATCTCTTCTCCTCTTACCAGCATAACTCTTTTACCTATCTTGGGCAGCCTTCATTTGTTGTCGAATGATCTTAACCTTATCTAAAGTTTCCTTTATCACATGTGGTCCAAGCACAAACTTCTCACCAGTTTCTAACCAACATGACGGTGAGTTGCACGGTCTTTTGTACAAAGCTTCAAATGGATCCATACCAATACTGGATTGATAACTATTATTATATGTGAACTCCACTAGATGTAAATGATCATCCCATGATCCACCAAAATCCAATATGCAAGCTCTCAAGAGATCTTCTAACACTTAATTCAGCCTCTCTGTCTGACTGTCGGTTTGAGGATGATACGCGGCACTGAGATGTAATTCTGATTCTAACGCCTCTTGTATGCTCTTCCAAAACCCACTGGTAAATAATGGATCTCGGTCACTCATAATGCCTTTGGGTATTCCATGAAATATCACTACCCAACTTACATATAGCTCCTCTAACTTAGCTGTCGTTCTATTCGACTTGACGGGTATAAACCTAGCACTCCTGGTCAATCGGTCCACAATCACCCAAATGCTTTCATGGCCCGACCTAGTCCTTGGTAACCCATCAATGAAATCCATTGAGACTTGTTCCCATTTCCATTTTGGAACTTCTAATGTTTGCAACAAACCACTAGGCTTCTTTCGCTCAGCTTTAACTAGCCGGCAATTCATGCACGTGGATATAAACTTCCCAACGTCTCTTTTCGTCCCTTCCCAGTAGTAGGTCTGCTTCATGTCTCAATATATTTTGTTACCACCGGGGTGTATAGTCAGTTTTGAGTGATGACATTCTCTAAGGACTTCATCTCTCAATCCATTGATATTGGGTACAACTAGTCTCCCATTCTTCCTAAGCCATCCATCTCGACCAAGCCCGTACTCGTTCATCTCCTCATCGATTCCCATCTCTAATTTGGAGATGATTTCCAATAGGTTAGGATCTTCCCTCTGTCTGGAGCCGATCCGCTCAATCAAAGTGGGTCTGATCGTCAAATTTGCTAACATTTCTAAGTCCAATTCACACTTTGGTCTGAAATCATACCCAGCGATGTACTCCAGTTGCTTCCACTCAAGAAACATAGCCCCTAAACTGGCATGTCTCCTACTCAAGGCATCAGTTACTTCATTGCCTTTTCCTGGTGTATATGCGATATCAAAATCATATGAAGCCAAGAATTCTAACCATCTTTGTTGTCGGAGATTTAGATCCTTCTGAGAGAAAAGATACTTTAACGACTTTTGGTCAGTAAACAACTCGAATCTTTCTCCCAAGAGATAATGTCTCCACATCTTCAATGCGAACACGATCGCTGCTAATTCCAAATCGTGTGTAGGATACCTTTTCTCATGCGGTTTCAGTTGCCGACTTGCATAAGCTACAACCCTACCTCCTTGCATTAATACAATACCTAGTCCGGTACCACATGCATCTGCATATACTGTCATCTCTTCATTCCCCTTAGGAACGACTAACACTAGTGCACATGTCAACTTTTCCTTTAGATTCTTGAATGCACTTTCACACTTTTCGTCCCAGACGAAAGCTTGATTCTTCTTGGTCAACTGAGTCAACGGTGCTGCTATCTTGGAGAAGTCTTAGATAAACTTACGACAATATCCAGCTAATCCCAAGAAACTTCTCACGTCTGTTGCTTTCTTGGGTGTAGACCAATCTTGTACCGTAGACACCTTCGCAGGGTCCACGGCAATATCATACTCTGAAACAACATGGCCCAAGAATCTCACTTCCCTCCTCCAGAAGTGACACTTAGAAAACTTTTCTTTTAATTGGTGTTTTCTCATCACCTCCATCACTATCCTCAAGTGTTCTTTGTGCTCTTCCTTTGTCCTCGAATAAACCAAGATATCGTCTAAGAATAAAAGAACAAACTTATTCAATTGATCCCCGAATACCCTGTTCATAAGATCCACAAAATATGTTGGTGCATTGGTCAACTCGAATGGCATGACCAACCACTCATAGAATCCTGACGGCGTCCTAAAGGCCGTTTTAGCTATACTCTCAGCTTCTACTCTAAGATGATGAAAGCCAGTCGCGAGATCCAACTGGGAGAACACTCTCGCGCCACTCAATTGATCAAACAAATCATCTATCCGCGGTAGAGGATACTTATTCTTCCTCATCACCTTATTCAATTCGCGGTAGTCCACACACAAACGAAGGGAACCATCTGCCTTGGTAGCAAACACAACTGGTGCTCCCCACTCAGACACACTTCTTCTGATAAATCCCTTCTTCAAAAGATCGCTTACTTGCATCCCGAGCTCTCGCTGCTCCCTTGGCGCCATACAACGAAGTGGCATCACTATAGGTATGACATCTTTCACTAAATCAATACAGAACTCAATCTCTCGGTGTGGTGGAAGTCTGGTCACTTCCTCGAAGACATCCGGATACTGGCCAACCACGGGCACATCTGACAACTCATCATGCGGGATATCGATGGAATTTAGAAAACTGGCCATTACCCCATCACTAGGTAGACCACCAAACACTACACTCCGCCCATCATCCGCTCTAACTGTCACCAAAAAGCCCTTACAGTCTACCACCACCCCGTATCTTTGGAGCCAATCGACTCCCAAAATAATGCCAAGCCCAGTAAAGCCCAAAACAAAGCAACCACAAACAAACATGCATCCATGACTCGATAAGACCACATTACGACAAATCATACAAAGGCTAGTCGAACCACCAATCGGATTCGTCACTGCTAAAGGTCTATCGACTATCTCGGGTGTAACGACCCGGATTTTGAGCGACTTTGGTTATCGACATAAGCACGATGTCGATGACCAAAACGTCGAAAAAATCCTGGTAATTAGTGAAAGAAATTAGAGGGTGAGGAAAGATAAGATAGAAAATTAGAATAGAAGAAGAAGAACACAACATCAGAGTAACACGAATCTCACAGCGGAACGAATAACATATAATATATGTAACATAACTTTGAAATATACATCTGTATTTGAATATACATCATTATCAAAGTACAGCACTTACAACACAGCGGAAATAACTATAGCTATATGATCCGGAAGCCTCCTGCTCCAGCTCTTCAACTATATCTGTAAAATCCCGACTACTTGACTGCCCGTACAAATTTAGGCACCCAAGAGTTTAGGGAAAACAACAAAGTAAACTCCGGGTCAGTCATGGGACTGGTATGAGTAAACAATTTAAAAACAGTTCGAACAAGTAAACGATATCTCATAAGACCACGCCGCATAACGGAACGGGTTTTTCCCTTATGAGAATCCAAAATAACTTTATATCAAAAACCTTTTGATATTATAATAATGTCTATCAACCACAGTATATATAATCATCTAGCAGAAACGCTTTCATCTCACGTTCTACATATATAGTATACAATCAAAACCGCAAGCACGTATTGGGTAATGGATTTCCAACTATGACAAGGTATGGATCCACCTTTCGCTAGTGTACCTCTAGAGAGGAATACACTGGGTTCAACAAGAACATCTTGCAACCCGACCACACATGACCGACCACTCATTTCGCTTGAGTGTATCGAATGTATATCACCAACAGTTGGGATCAGCAACCGTTTCCCGAATGGGACAGCATCAACAATAGGTTTTTAGAAGTAAATGAAACTCTAGATCAGGTGATTATACACCCTACTTCGGTGCGACCGACTTAGCCATGCTGCCTGCCCGATTTCTGTCATTTACCGGATGATGAGGCTAGAAGCTACGCTTTAACATCACACTAGATTCACTTTGAATGTCACATCGTCAAATCCATCAAATCACCGATTGACGTCCTCAACCATACATTATGTGTTAGCTAAAAGAAGTTTCCTTCTTCGCTTCCACTCTTGGTACGGTTGGAGAAATCAATATACGTGATCGTCTGGAAATACTCTGTCAGACATCCGTCCATACAAGTCATCCAAGAACAGGATGAACCGAAGGCACTATTCTGTAAACAGGATAGCCCTTGCATAACTCCGCCTTCAATTTCCTTTGGCATATATGATTCGCAACGCTTATGCCAATACAGAGTGGTTCTTTGGATAATGATCCAACCGGTCTCTCCATATTAACAACGTTACAAATGGTCAAAACTTCGATAGTCTGTGATTTAACTATCGAGGAAAACAAGTGTGCAAACAACGATATTATTTCCAAATGGAAATTTATATCGATCAAACATCATTCAACATTTATCTCTTTATTTCATTAATTTACTTATCTCCTGTTTCCCTATATTCAATATTTCCTATTTTCTAAATTTGGAGAATATATGTTATTAACAATGGAAAACATTTCCATTTCTTGTTTTCTTTATTAGAAAACATCTCTGGTTTCTTACTTGGAAAACATTTCCAAAGCTTCTTCATTGGACTTAGACAGATGTTTTAAACAAACCATTGCGATGCCAACTCAAACCATTTCCTTTACTGCCGAACCTTAACTATTCCTTAGTTAAAAACGAAGCCAATCAAGTTGGGGTAGAACTACCTCTCAGACCTTAACTGAACAACATTTCTAATTTTGAAATTAGCAAAGTTCACTTTATTCCTTTTACTAACTTCCTTACTTAACTCTCGTTCGAATAAATCTCTATTTGATTTACTCTATTCACTTAACCACTTTCGAATAAACTATATTCGATTTACTAACTTTATTCGAATAAACTATATTCTATTAACTCCTTTAACTCTAACTCTAATCGATTAAACTAACATCGATTAACTCCTTTTAACTTTAACACTAATCGATTAACTAACATCGATTAACTCCTTTTACTTTAACACTAATCGATTAACTAACATCGATTAGCTCCTTTACTTTGACTCTAATCGATTAAACTAACATCGATTAACTCCTTTATTCTATTCGAATAAACTATTCATTTATAAAGATTTACTTTTAGTAACAGTTCTTCACTTTACAAATGATTTCCCTTTTTATTTACTTTCGAAATATTTCCTTTTTCAAAATCTGTTGATTTTATAAACTCCCTTTATTTCAATATACATTGAAATAATTCTCTTTACATCCCAGGGTCTTTTATGATATTTAAAATATCGAATAAAAATGATCAATATCATTTCAACACCCAAAATCCATAACAGATTATATAACACATCATGTATCACAATATATGAAAAACAGTAAAATAAATGTTGAGGAATCCAGTTTGATTCCTCCAACCTATTTCCCTGCATCACAGATGTTAAACAATATAGATAACATCACTTTCAGTTCCATATGATATATTCTGTTAAACAGAATCAATATAGAAATTCAGCTAACTGACTAGCAGTTCAATCAAACAATCAACATACAGTAAATCAGACAATTTCTAACAGTTCTAAAAATTCAACATGAAATTATAAACTGTTCAGAGTTAGTGAGATTTACTCACATTGACGCGTTAACCGTTAAATAACGGTTTGCGTTATTTGATTCAGTCGGACAATTTATTTCGCCATAAATTGTAACGAATTCCAAATGGACTTCCAGTCAGTTCCATCATGTCGCCGTTGTCCCTACGATCCTATTGGATCTCATTTCACTCAATTCTAACCACTTTCTTATAAGTGGCAGCAGTTTCAGTAATATTACTGATGTAAATTACAATGTTAGTAGAGGCCGGTTTGATCTTGATCTGAATTTGCTTGCTATGCCCGAGTTTGGATCTAGATTTAGTGGATTGATGAAATGCAAAGTCTTGGTCTTCCTTCCAAGAAGCTTGTTGACTCTTGACCTTTTGTTATGATAAAAATTGGTGGGATATACTTTCGATCAAAACCTTTGTGTTCTTTTTCATCTGAAATGCTCTTCAAGAATTTGTGCCTTGATTCTTGTTGGCTTATCACTGGTGAAACAACAGATCCATCCTTTTACATCATGTTTTCAATGTAATTCCTAAGTGTGGGCCTAGATGCTTTACTAATATTCCAGCGTTACCTCACGTTTTAGATCCTAACCCCATCCTTAACTACTTCTTGTCCAATACAGTATCCTCACGCCTGCCATCATCGTAAACTTTTGCTTCATCTTTCTTCCCCTTTTCTCCACTAAAACTATAAACAATACAACCCTTAAACTCCTCATCTTAAACTCTTCAACTCAATATCATTTTTGTACAGACCCCCCCTTCCTCAGAAATAATGCGACTTCCACTCGTAGGTACCAGTTCGAACCCAACTTCTTGCAAATGGCCAAAGTTCAGAGCCTTCCTACTCCCACCGTGCCACACAGATTTTTCAAATGGACTCCACCACTTTCTCATCACAACCGTACTATTTTTGTGGAACTCGATCCCCTAAAACCAATCGCGACTTACACCACTACAGCACCCTCTTCTAGTTCACGTCGAACTGACCTCCATCTCGAGAATACATGCTTTGATTTTACACAAGGTCGAACCCCAAATACCCTGCGAGAAAACCAACGAACCAGCCCTTTGCATCGCACCCAATTTCGGGCATACCAGAACACAGAGGAATACCATAGGATCTCAAACATACTTATCAAATGATTTCTAGTATTTGTTTTATATTACTCTTTATTTTTATTTTCCATCGTGAACGATTTCTGTTGAAGTATTTTGGTGGCGGCGTGATTTCTTTTTGCTGCGTTAACTAAGAGAGGAAACGAGGGTTTAGGAATTTGTTTAGGGGGGGTATTTATAGGGTTATTTGGATATTTGGTATGTTATGTATGGACTTCCTTTCTCCACATTTCTTTGTTTGAGGACACAAAGAGTTAGTGGCCGAGACAAAGGACTTCGTGGCTTTCTTTTTGGCCTAGAACTAGATAAGATATTTTAGAGTAGGGAATTAAAATTATATATATATATATATATATATATATTCAACTTGTTTTAGGCACCTCGCTACATAAAATTCTGATCACGTATGTACCGCTATGGACAGAAATAATATTACCGTCGTGTCGACCAAGGCATCACGATTCCAAAAATGTAATAATACCGGTAGATGGACTCATATTTTGAAACTTCAAAATGTTGATTTCAGGGTGCGAAATACTTCAAATAAAAAGTCGCTTATTAAATTAATTAAAAATTACACAAAAATTCTAAAAATTAAATTATCGCTATTTTCCAAAAGAACCTTATCTGAATTCACATCCGATCTCTAGTTATTTTGAAATAACCGTTATGGTCCATATACGATTTCATAGCGACTTTCTGAATATTTGATTTGGACATAAATCAAAATCTACACGACGAAATCCCGATTTTTCTCTTCCACTAGAAAGATATACTCCACCAGCTCCACACGTTTCTTGTTTCACAGAAATCTGGCTTAAAACGAATCCTGTACATTCAGTCGAAGTTCAAATCGCCAAATCGCGAACTGCAGCGCCATTTCAAGCTCTATTTTAATTATATTATAATTATACATTCAAACTGTCGTCGATTGAATATATTCGTTATTCAAATTCAAATTCCAAGCTGAATTACATATCACAGATGATCCGGTTCACACCATATCGTCATTTCAGCCAATTCTGAATATTTCCAAATTAAATATATTATTTAATTTATTATTTTAATTAAATATTCACCATTATTTAATTCAACGACCATTTAATTCACCATATCACCATTGATATAATAAAATAAATTAATCATAATAACCCTGCCAATGCGGGTCATTACAATCTTCCCCACTTAAAAAAAAATTCGTCCTCAAAATTGCTAGAAGGTAGAGGACGACCCTATCGACTGGTTAGAACATATTTATTCACTTCTTAACTTCAGTTTCAACTGAACCAATTTAATTACAATTAAATTATTAATTCTTATTAACGAAAATTTTCAAAAATCCTGAAAATTTTCTAACACCTTAACTCTTCGAAAAATTTCGCCAGCACCTCCTTTGTACTGGTCAATACAACAAACCACAACTCGCCTCTCTGGGCCATCTCCAACCCAAAAGAAAATCAAACAGCCAAGCGGCATGCCAATTTGGCTCATCAAAATCTCATACCATATGGAATATAAACTTGTACCTTTTGTCGGCATATCATTATATCCTTTCCACCTGTTATTAATTCAGCGGATACAAGGGTCATCCCAATCAAGTTCCAATCTGCTTTTATCAACCACACAACCATTTGCTTATATCCGAGCCAAATACCGTTTCAACTCGAGTTTCTTCTCGATTCCCAACTCTTAACTTGATTATCACATCACACTTCAAATTTGAATCTCACAATCCAATTTGTCTTGATATCATTCTAATTCAATCTCAGTTACCACTTTACTGGCTTTTCTTTAATTCAAATCTTCTTTCACAAATTTCTGTTAGATTTGTTTTTAATTCAAACAGTCTTCCTTGGGAGATTTTAAACAGTTTACTCTTTTCAAAAATCAATTTTCCTTTTTGAAATTCAACTGAGCCCATAATCAATATTCCATTAGTTAAATCACTTCTCTATTCCTTTGTCAATATTTGTTAACAAAATATTTTCAATAACCATATTGGCCTTTTATGTTTTTTAGAAAACATTTCTGAATATCGCCTTCCTTTATTTTCTAAACTTTAGAAAATATATGCTATTTATAATTGGAAAATATTACAATTACTTATCTCTTTTGCTTACACTTATTTGGGTTAAAACGGATGTTGTGTAAAACATTGTTACGACAACCCAAATACTATATTCAACTAACTCTTATTCAACATTGATCTTCGAGCCCGAAATCTTACTGTTTATTTGTTAATAATGAAATCAATCAAGTTGGGGTATAACTACCTCTCAGACCTTGACTGAATAACATTTATAACGTCAAAACAGATATGACTACTTACTCGAAAAATCAATACCATACGACTACTTATTCACTTTTAAACACGTCTACACTTTCTCTTTCTATTCTTACTAGATTTTATTCTTAGTCTTCCTTTTTGATTTTGCTATTCTATTTCTAAGTTCATTTCCTTATCGACTTCTATATATATCGATACGTTGATTTCTAACTATCAAATTATCTTAAAAATATTCTAACTCCTTAAATTCCTGGGAAAAATTCGCCATAACCTCCTTTGTATCAGGAGCATCGGGATATTTCAAATAGCCTCCCATGGCCCTTACCAATCCAAAAGAAAAAGAAAAAGCCAAGCGACTAGCCGATACGGCGCATAAAATCTCATATATGAATTAAATACATACCTTTTCGTCGAGCATTCTATTTATATACCTTCATACCTTATCCATACCTATCTCATGTATATCCATACATTTCTAATTCATTCCAACTTACTCCAATCATTTTAACTTACTCCGAGACTGCCCTACCATTCTGCTTAAGCTCCAGAAATTTCCTAAACAATTATGACTTCTTGGCAGCTAAGATGAACTTATCACTTGATTGGGCCTTAAACTGATCCCACGTAACTTGATCCTCTGGAGTAGCTGCCTTAATAGCATTCCACCAATTCATCGCCCGTCCATGCAGCTGATGTGATGCTAACTTCCTCTTCATCGCATCCTCGATACCCAAGTCTTCGAAGATATGCTCACAGCTATCCAACCAATCATGAACTTTTGTGGCCGATTCCATTCTGTGGAACGGCTTTCTACCAAGACAAGTGTAATCCTTGCATAGCTTGGCGAAATCGACCCTAGGCGCCGGCACCGCTGCACCACCATCATTAGTGGCATTGGGAACTGCCCCTTGCACATTTCTAAGCATCTCCCTCATGAAGTCAGTGAACATAGTCCTCATGTCAGGAGCATTCCCATTATTGACTCCTCTACCAGCACCCCTCGTATATCGGCTCATCGTTCAATCTGTAAAGAGAAACGATTAACCATCCTCTTTGTGGTGCCAATGCAGTGCGACTTCATCCTTAGCTATACTAATAGTGCATATATATATATATATATAGCTTTTTAAAACAAAAATATCAAAAATACGCGTTCTCTTATACGTACTATCTCTCTCTGGTGTCTTTCCCAAGGTTAACTACGCAACCTGGAGCTCTGATACCAAATGTGACGGCCCGCCCCGCACCAGCTGACATTTCCAATGAAAGTGCGTTGTGCCAATGTCCAACCAGCATGGGACGGTCGTCAAAGAAAGGAAAGGTAAGAAATTTGAACTAACAAGGAACCTGTAGCATATCTCACAGCGCATGGAATAAAATATAATAATAACTTGCTTTGACATAAAACAGGTGAGATAGTGCATAAGATGAAAACTAAACATCTCAGCAGTGGAAAATCCAAATGCAGCTTATGTTCCCCTTTATCATTATTACAACTTTAAAACTGTCTATAAAGCAAAAGAAAGGAAAGGTACACTACTAGTGTCCAAAGTAGTGACCAGTAACAACACAAGGAGAATATATAAAGAATAGTACGTGTAAGCCTCCTGCTCGTCTCTGGACAGCTACTCGTGCATACCACCTAACATGTCTCTAGTCTGCACGTTTAAGAGCACCCAGAGTAATAAGAAGAGACATAAAACTCTAGGTCAGAAAAAAGTCTGGTATGCGCGATAAGCAGCAAAACAGAATAATAACAGGTATACTAAACCATACCTGAACCTGGACCTGCAACCAAAGAGTTAGCACTACATACTGTAAAATACTCTAAGGAGCCACTAACATATGGTGTAAAGAATACGGGGGTGGGGGTGTGCATGACATAGTGATCGCAAACAATCAAGCATAGCAACCATCCTCACGTCTCTCACTCAGTGCGTAAAGCATACGATATCCACCGCTTTGATCAGCCAAATCCTTGCTATGATCACTCTGCCCCATGGAGTCGTAACAACCCCACTGCACTGATCCATAGCTATTAATCCTTTGCTATGTCCACTCTGCCCCATGGAGTCATAACGGCTCCACTGCACTGGCTCATAGCCTTGCTACGATCACTCTGCCCTATGAAGCCATGATGACCTTACTACACTGATACATAGTCGAACATCCGTCTCAGTGGTGAATCAAAGCTATGGACGTCGATAACCCCTTTGCACACGTCCCGCAGCAAAGTCCAACTCATGAAGTTCACTCATTGGTTCCCATCTGAATTCAGGGTTCTACTTCCCATATGGACTACCTTTGCATCTCGGGTTTTGTCTTCTCCGGATCGGTCTTCATCTGGTTCAGAAACAAACTTCCTTTCGGATCGGTTCTCTTCCCCTTGTTCAGTCCGTAGTCATCAGCCTCCATCTGGTCGGTTCGTGCTCCCTCTGTCGGATCGGGTCGTGGTGCCCAAGCTGGATCGTGGTGAGGGTAGGTGGCCCACGGTTCGTGACTTGCTTCATGCCTGCTCCAGATCGGTTCGGGTCGTGACCAAGCTTCGGGTCGGGTCGGAGCTTCTGGTTCGTGATCCTCCTTGGCCATCGGTTCCTTAGCTTCTGAAGCAGTTTGTGATGGATGGAGCATGGCGTCTCATGAAGGGGTCTCACGATCGGGTCGGGTCGTGGAAGGAAGGGGCGATCCACATTTCCTACAACTCTTCCAGTGACTGTTTTATGCCATACGACGGCGCTTTCAACCATTCTAACTTTTCTAATCAATCACAAAGCATACCATATAGTCATAGCAACATGTATAATTATCCACAACAGCAAACAACACTATGATATGTCAAAACGGATCAAACATACCCAAAAACCCTTATTTTCCCTTAAGCATGTTTAACCATAACTAATGATATGATTAGCAAAACTTAACCAAATTAACCCAAATTTCTAACAGAGGCCTAAAACAATATTTTGAAATTTATAAATATTTTTCCAAATTTTAATCATGTTTAAATTCGCTAATTAACACTATTTACCCTTAATTAACCATAATTAGTGAGGAACTATGCAAATCACTCACCTTAATCATAGACAAAATACCAAATCTAAAATTATCTTCTGTTTGGGGCTGTCCCCAAGGCTATACAGCAGTTCCGACCTTGATTTGGTGATATTTATCCCTAATTTGATGTAATTTAGCCAAATCTTCAATTAGAAAGTGGTTTAGATGTGTTTTAGATGTTGGAGGTCGTTACTAAGTTGAGAGGGATGATAAGTGGCAGCTGAAAATGAGAAAAGGTTGTTCTCTAAACCCTAACAGCCGTTAAATACTCCAAATCCCGAAATCACCCTCTAGGCCTAGCTGTTAATTACCCAATTAAGCCTAGTTAAGCTGTTTTTCACCTTCTAAACCTTAATTCAGCCATATCTCCGAAACGGTAAGTTCGTTTTTCACAAATGACCACTCTATGGAAAGGTAACCATCATCCGGATCTAATGGAAGTGGTTTCAGGTCAAAACTCCTTTCCAATCAAAAGTTATGGCCGAAAGAAGATCATCTATGGGCAAAACAGTCATTTAAAAATCGACAAAAATCATGAATATGGGAAATGAACCCAATAGTCGTCTCCCAAAGTTACATGACCATACGACTTCGTATGTGAAAGAAATAAATATTCTACGATCCTACGAGGCGTAGAATGTGGGTCATTACACTGACTACTTGACTGCCCGTACAAAATTGGGCACCCAAGAGTTTAGGAAAAACAAAATAAAATAAACTCTGGGTCAGTCATGGGACTGGTGTGAGTAAAACAAATTAAAACAGTTTGAGCAATTAAACGATGTCTCATAAGACCACGCCGTATAACGGAAAGGGTTTTTCGCTTATGAGAATCCAAAACATTTGATTTAACTTTCAAAATCCTTGTGAAAGAAAAGATAAACTTTATATCAAAACTCTTTTGATATTATAATAATGTCTATCAACCACAACTAAATAATTATCTAGCAGAAACGCTTTCATCTTACGTTCTACATATATAACATACTATCAAAACCGCGAGCACTTATTGGATAATGGATTACCAACTATGACAAGGTATGGAACCACCTTCCGATAGTGTATCTCTAAAGAGGAATACACTGGGTTCAACAAGAACATCTTGCAACCCGGCCACACATGACCGACCACACATTTCGCTTGAGTATATCTAATGTATATCACCAACGGTTGGGATCAGCAATCGTTTCCCGAATGGGACAACATCGAATAGATTAAAGAATGAAATGAATATCTCTAGATAGGTGATAATACACCCAAATGGAAGCAACCCACATAGCCATGCTGCCTGCCCGATTTTTGTCATTTCCGGTTGTGAGGCTAGAGGCCACGCTTATCTCTGACAGATCACACAATTATTCAATTTGAATGTCACATCGTCATACCCGCCAAATCACAAATTGATTTCCCTAAAAATACAACGATATACAGCTAAGAGAAACGAATTCCTCCGCCACCAAACGTACATATGTTTGAAGAGATCAACTTACGCGATTTATTGAATATACTATGTCAAACATTCTTCCATACAGGTCGTCCTGGGACTGGACAAACCGAAGGCACTATTCTGTAAATAGGACAGCCCTTGCATAACTCCGTCTTTAATTATCTTCATCATATTTGATTCGCAACGCTAATGCCCATATAGAGTGGTTTTCAGATAATGAATCTGATCCCGGTCTCTCCGTATTGACGACGGAAAAATGGTCAAAAACTACGATCGTCGGTAAGTTAACTATCAAAGAAAAAAAAATGTGTTTAACCAACGATATTATTTCCAGATGGAAATTATATCGATCAATCATCATTGAACATTTATCTCTTTAGTTCATTAATTTATTCATTTTTTCCATCTCTTGTTTCCATATATTCAACATTTCTTATTTTCTAAATTTAGAAAATATACATTATTAACATTGGAAAACATTTCCATTTCTTGTTTTCTATATTAGAAAACTTTTTTGATTCTTATTTGGAAAACATTTCCAAAACTCCTTCAATTGGTTTTAAACAGATGTCTAAATAAAACATCGCTATGCCAACTCAAAACATTACACTCATTAACTAAATTTACTTAACCAACCGTCACTATCGAACCTTAACCATCTCTTAGTTAAAAATAGAGCCAATCAAGTTGGGGTATAACTACCTCTCAGACCTTAACCGAAAAAGATTTCTAACCTCGTAATAGACGCAGTTCACCTTTTAAATCTTTAACAAACTTCCTTATGTAACTCTCGGATTCTATTTACGAACTCACTTCTTTATTGAAAACATTGATTATCACTATAGCATAACAATCTCTACTTCTGAAATAGCTAACTTCAAAATATAACTTTTATTCCTTAATTTAACTAAACAATTAATTATATAATTTATAGATAAATAAAAAGATCT
Organism: Allium sativum; assembly: GCA_030737875.1. Taxonomy (NCBI): domain Eukaryota; kingdom Viridiplantae; phylum Streptophyta; class Magnoliopsida; order Asparagales; family Amaryllidaceae; genus Allium; species Allium sativum. Next base: position 459,537,792 of record CM060922.1, read on the forward strand.
TGATTAAAAACGGAAAGTGAATAGTACTTTCCCGAATTCGATAAAATCGAATTCCAACGTATAATTCTCTTTCGAAAAATCTCTATTCGATAACTCTACTTATCGAATAAACTATATTCGATTATCTCCTATCAAATAAACTATATTCGATAGCTCCTTTCGAATAAACTATATTCAATAACTCCTTTCGAATAAACTATATTCGATAACTCCTTTCGAATAAACTATATTCAATAACTCCTTTCGAATAAACTATATTCAATAACTCCTTTCGAATAAATTATATTCGATAACTCCTTTCCGACTAACTCTAATTCGATTAACTCTATTCAATTAACTCTAACTCGATTAACTCAAATCGATTAACTCTAACTCGATTAACTCAAATCGATTAACTATAACTCGATTAGCTCTAATTGATTAATTCTAACTCGATTATCTCTAATCGATTAACTCTAACTCGATTAACTCTAATCGATTTACTCTAGCTCGATTAACTATAACTCGATTAACTCTAATTGATTACTCTATTCAATTAACTCTAATTGATATCCACTTTAAACAATCTTCTCATAACTCTTTTTTATCTCATTAATTCCCTTTTATAATCCTATTTATTTTCCAAATGAATATTCCTTCTATAATTTTATTTATTTAACAAATAAATATTTCCTTCTCAATTCTATTTATTTAAAAAAAAAATATTCTTTTTCAATTCTATTTATAATTGTTTTGTAAATATTTCCTTTTTAATTCTATTTATTCCATACATAAATATTCCTTTACTTATTCTATTTATTTTCTAAATAAATATTCCTTTTATAACTCTATTTATTTCATAAATATTTCTTTTTATAAAGTCTTTTGATTTTATAAATATTTCTTCTTCAATATAGCGTTGAAAATTTACTTTTTAACATTCCAGTATTCCTTATGGTATTTAACGTACCATATAACAATAAACGGTATCATTCAAACATACAAAATCAACAACATATTTCATGTCACATCACATAACACAATATATGAAAAAAGCAGTAAAATAAATGTTGAGGAATCCAACGGATTCCTCCAACCTGTTTCACTGCATCCACAGATATTAAACAATATAATTAATATCAACTTCATTTCAATATGAAATATTCTGATAAACAGAATCAATATTTGATTAGTGATATATATAACTATATCGATATTTTCAACCAATCAATTAGCAGTTCAACCAAATAGTCAACACACAGCAACCAATCATCATTTATCAGTTCTAAAAATACGTTATAAAAACATGAACTGGTGGAGTTGGTGAGTTTTACTCACATTGGACGATCATCGTTAAGTAACGATAATTGTCGCTTGATTCAGACAAACAATTTATTTTGCTATAAATTGTAACGAGCACCAATTCACTCCCAGTCAGTTCCATTGGGTTGCTCGCGCCCATATGATCCCAACGGATCTTATTTCCCTGAATTCTGATTACATATGTAAAAGATATGATTTTTAGAAGATTATATACATTTAGATTAAATATAAACTTGGGTTTTTATTTTCTAATGGGCCTTAACCCTATAAAACATCGACCCACTCACCGTTGCACAAACCCAGACCCGCGTTACCACCCTTGTTCCCCAATCGCTCGAACTCCAGCAACAACCCATAGTCGCGATTCTTCAATCCAACACTCCCATTTACTTCATGATTTTAAAATCCAACTACACCATCTTCTCCCTCGTTCAAATCTCCGTATACCCCCATCCCTCTTGTTGAACTCGCACACCTCCATTAAAATCTGTCATCTGATACTACACGCTCCACTCCAGGGATTGCATGACCCATTTCATCACCGTGCCTCCTCAAACTTGTACGCAATGTGCCACTTTCCATTGCGAACTCAAAACAATACTCCAATCGAACCATCACTTCTTTATTGCGGCTAGAAATCGAACCCTAGTTTACTGTGTTTGAATTCGAACGCAAAAAAAAGCCATCGCACCCTTTGAAGAATATATCATATCGACGAGGAACTCTTCCGGATCTCAAATATACATGTATCATAATTTATAGGAATTTGTTTGATTTTTGTTCGATTTTTGAAAGTGGCGAAATGGGTTTTGGGAGGAATAACCAACGGTGGGTTTTGCTGTTGACTATTGGGAGGAAATGAATTAGGGTTAAGGGATGGTAGTAGTACTTATAGAAGGGTTAATATTTTTCTATTCGATTTATATTCAATTATAACCAATCGTTGCTTACGTATAACTTCTAAAAATTCATACAATCACATATGATATCAAAAAATCGTGGAAATGGGCATACAACTAGAGTTTGACATTACAGACCCAACGCAAACTGGTTTCGTCGAATTCCGACTTTGTTTGCTCACACAGCGTATTTTTAATCGTCAAAATAATGACTGTTCTTCACATTAAAAATCCGTACGGCTACATACTGACTCCAAAAATCACGAAACTTGGAATCTAACAATAATTTAATATCACGGATCCAAAAAAATTAGTTTCGTCGAAAACGGAGTTCGTTTGCAAAACTGGCTATTTTAAAGCTCTAAATAACCCATTTAAATATATAAATATATTTAAAAACAATTAAATTAAATAAAAACAATTTAGTATTAACTTATGTATATCCAAATAAAATATCATACAGCTCTGAAATAACATATATGGATTTATATCTTCGTACTTCAAATCTAGAGTTTAAACGATATTCAATATATATTGAAAATCCATTTAAATATAAATAAATCGTTATAAATATAAAGGAATTACATAGCGACTATTTCGAAAATTTGATTTGGACACAACCCAAAATCTACTTGACGAAATCCCGAATTTTCTCTTCGATTAGAAAAATATACTTCACTAGCTCCGAACGTTTCTTGTTTCACAGAAATCCGACTTAAAACAGATTCTGTATATTTGTTTAAAGTTCGAATCAACAAATTACGAACTGCCACGCCATTTCATGCACGATTTTAATTATAATATAATTATAGGTTCAAACTTCGTTTATATAATATATTCGTGAATATAATTCAATTCTAAACTGAATCATATCTTATATATATAAATCCAATTCACACAATATTGTGAATTCTACTTTTTCCGACTATTTCATATTATTCTATTATTTAATTTAATTAAATATTCAATATTATTTAATTAAACGACCATTTAGATCTCTAAATCACTATTTAGATAATTAAATAAATTAATTATTATATCATAAAAATATGGGACATTACATTCTTCCCCGCTTAAAATAATTTCATCCTAGAAATTGTTAAGTTAGAAAACAACTCTATTTACTGGGTTAAAAATTATTTGTTCACTTCTTAACTTCAATTTTAACTAAACCAATCTAATTTCAATTAAATATTTATTTATTCTTACTAACGAAAATTTTCAAAAATCCTGAAAATTTTCTAACACCTTAATTTTACGTAAAATTTTGCCAGCACCTCCTTTGTACTGGCAAATAGCTCAAACTCCAACTCGCCTCTCTAGGCCTTCTCTAACCCAAAAGAAAATCAAAATGCCAAGCGGCTTGCCAAATCAGCTTATAACTCATCAAACTCACATGAATATAAACGTGTACCTTTTTGGTCGGGCATATATTTATATTCTTTACATCTGCTACCAATTCTGCATATACCAATGTCATCTCAACCAATTTCCAATTAATATCTGTTCAACACAGCTATTCGCTTATATCCAAACCAAATTCTGTTTTTAACTCAAATTCCATTTTTAATTTCAACTCTTAACTTACCAGTTCAATTCCATTTCGAATTATCTCTAATCCAATCTAATTCGATATTTTCTATTTCAATTCATTTTCACCTTAACTGGTTTCAATTCTATTTCTATTTGCTTTTACAAATTCTAATTTAATTTATTTCTATCCAAACAATCTTCCCCATGGATTTTTTTAAACATTTTAGCTTTTCTAAAACCAGATATCCCTTTTCAGGATTCAAAACAACTTGCTTTTCACAAAACAATTCAAAAACAAAATCCTTGGTAGTAATCCGCCACTTAGCAACTCGAAAATGAACACCGATGATGCAGCTGTCATCATCGGAGTCTATTTTCCAGCGATCGAAGTGAGTTCAATACTTTATCACCTTTCAAACTCATATTCAAATAATTTCATTTTGAAATCAGTTCAATATACCATTCACACTGCTTGTAAAGCAATTTAAAATCTCCTCGGATTTTAAAATAATCATATATATAATCCAAATCCATTAACAAACACTTTTCCTGTTTTCGAAATTTTAATTCCAATTCTGATTTAAATTTCAGATTTAATCCATCTGATTCCATGTACTACACTTATATGAAGTCTAATTGGTTATTTACATAACCGTTTAATTTATAATCTTATCGATTATAATAACAATCAACACATCCAATATACTATAATATTTCAAATATCAATCATACTTTTATATCAAAATATGATTTGGGTAAAATTATATCATTTACCCTCTTTTCAAAACATATCATGTCGGTCAATCGTACTCGAGTGTTTATAAATCCCTACCGATACAGTGGATCAAACTTATCGACCAAAATTCATAAATTACAACCAATGAATCTACACAATATAAAATCATTTTTATAAAATCTACAAATACGTTCACTCGTATATATACACTCAACTCAATCTGGAGTATTACTAACCCCATCTCTGCTGAGTTACGCCACAGAGCCAAGGTAATTACTTAAACTTCAGCTCTGATACCACTGTAACGATCCGAGTTTTCGCGATCCTGGTTATCGACATAAACTCAATGTCGACTACCCAAGCATCGGAAAATACCGGATAGTCCATGAAAGAAATTAGAGGGCGAGAATAGATAGGATAGAAACTTAGAATAGAAGAAGAAGAACAGACATCATTAGAGTAAACACGAATCTCATAGCGGAACGAACAATATATAATAGATACATAACTTTGAAATAAAACTAGTACATGTATACAGTAACGTTACCAGAATACAACACTTACAACACAGCGGAAATAAACAATAGCTATATATTCCTGAAGCCTCCTGCTCCAAGCTCTCCAAGTATATCGGTAAAATCCTGACTACTTGACTGCCCGTACAAAATTGGGCACCCAAGAGTTTAGAAAAAACAAAACAAAATAAACTCAGGGTCAGTCATGGGACTGGTGTGAGTAAAACAATTTAAAACAGTTTGTGCAATTAAATGATGTCTCATAAGACCACGCCGTATAACGGAACAGGTTTTTCCCTTATGAGAATCCAAACATTTGATCTAACTTTCAAAATCCTTTTGAAAGAAACGATAAACTTTATATCAAAACTCTTTTGATATTATAATAATGTCTATCTACCACAACTAAATAATCATCTAGCAGAAACGCTTTCATCTCACGTTCTACATATATAGTATACAATCAAAACCGCGAGCACTTATTGGATAATGGATTACCAACTATGACAAGGTATGGAACCACCTTCCGATATTGTACCTCTAGAGAGGAATACACTGGTTTCAACAAGAACATCTTGCAACTCGGTCACACATGACCGACCACTCATTTCGCTTGAGTGTATCGAATGTATACCAGCAACGGTTGGGATCAGCAACAGTTTCCCGAATGGGACAACATCGAATAAATTAAAGAATGAAATGAATATCTCTAGATAGGTGATAATACACCCTAATGGAAGCAACCTACATAGCATGCTACCTCCCCGATTTTTTTCATTTCCCGGTTGTGAGGCTAGAGGCCACGCTTATCTCTAATAGATCACACAATTATTCACTTTGAATGTCACATCGTCATACCCGCCAAATCACAAATTGATTTCCCCAAAAATACAATGGGTATACAGCTAAGACAAACGAACTCCTCTGCCACCTAACATACATACGTCTGAAGAGATCAACTTACGCGATCTATTGAATACATTCTGTCAAACATTCTTCCATACATGTCGTCCTGGGACTGGGCAAACCAAAGGCACTATTCTATAAACAGGACAGCCCTTGCATAACTCCGTCTTCAATTATCTTCATCATATTTGATTCGCAACGGTAATGCCCATACAGAGTGGTTTTCAGATAATGAATCTGATCCCGGTCTCTCCGTATTGACGACGGAAAAATGGTCAAAAACTATGATAGTCGGTGAATTAACTATCAAAGAAAAACACACGTGCAACTAATGATATTATTTCCAGATGGAAATTATATCGATCAATCATCATTGAACATTTATCTCTTTAGTTCATTAATTTATTCATTTTTTCCATCTCCTGTTTCCATTCATTCAACATTTCTTATTTTCTAAATTTAGAAAATATACGTTATTAACATTGGAAAACATTTCCATTTCTTGTTTTCTATATTAGAAAGCATTTCTGATTCTTATTTGGAAAACATTTCCAAAACTCCTACAATTGGTTTTAAGCAGATGTCTAAACAAAGCATCGCTATGCCAACTCAAAACATTACACTCATTAACTAAATTTACTTAACCAACCATCACTATCGAACCTTAATCATCCCTTAGTTAAAAATGGAGCCAATCAAGTAGGGGTATAACTACCTCTCAGACCTTAACTGAATAACATTTCTTACCTCAAAATAGACGCAGTTCACCTTTTAAATCCTAAACAAACTTCCTTACGTAACTCTCGGATTCTATTTACGAACCCACTTCTTTATTGAAAACATTGATTATCACTATAGCGTAACAATCTCTACTTCTAAAATAGCTAACTTAAAAATATAACTTTTATTCCTTAGTTTAACTAAATAACTAACTATATAATTTATAACTAAATAAATTGATCTTGATTAAAAACAGAAAGTGAATAGTACTTTCCCCAATTCGATAAAATCGAATTCCAACATTTAATTCTCTTTCAAAAAATCTCTATTCGATAACTCCTTTTTGAATAAACTATATTCGATTATCTCCTTTCGAATAAACTATATTCGATAACTCCTTTCGAATAAACTATATTCGATAACTCCTTTCGAATAAACTATGTTCGATAACTCCTTTCGAATAAACTATATTCGATAACTCCTTTTGAATAAACTGTATTCGATTACTCCTTTTGAATAAATTGTATTCAATAACTCCTTTCCGACTAACTCTAATTCAGTTAACTCTAACTCGATTAACTCAAATCGGTTGACTCTAATTCGATTAAATCTAATCGATTAACTCTAACTCGATTAACTCTAATTGATTAACTCTAATTCGATTAACTCTAATCGATTAACTCTAACTCAATTAACTCTAATCGATTTACTCTAATTCGATTAACTATAACTCGATTAACTCTAATTGATTACTCTATTCAATTAACTCTAATTGATATCCACTTTAAACAATCTTCTCATAACTCTTTTATATCTCGTTAATTCCCTTTTATAATCCTATTTATTTTCCAAATGAATATTACTTTTATAATTTTATTTATTTAACAAATAAATATTTCCTTTTCAATTCTATTTATTTAACAAATAAATATTATTTTTCAATTCTATTTATAAATGTTTTACAAATATTTCCTTTTTAATTCTATTTATTCCATAAATAAATATTCCTTTACTTATTCTATTTATTTTCTAAATAAATATTCCTTTTATAACTCTATTTATTTCATAAATATTTCTTTTTATAAAATCTTTTGATTTTATAAATATTTCTTCTTCAATATAACATTGAAAATTTCCTATTTAACATTCTAGTATTCCTTAAGGTATTTAACGTACCATACAACAATGATCGGTATCATTCAAACGTACAAAATTAACAACAGATTTCATATCACATTATATAACACAATATATGAAAAAACAGTAAAATAAATGTTGAGGAATATAGTTGGATTCCTTTGACCTATTTCCCTGCATCCACAGATGTTAAATAATATAATTAACATTAATTTCATTTCAACATGAAATATTCTGATAAGCAGAATCAATATTTGATTAATGATATATATATATATATAACTATATCGATATTTTCAACTAATCAATTAGCAGTTCAACCAAATAGTCAACACACAGTAATCATTTATCATTTATCAGTTCTAAAAATAAGTTATAAAAATATGAACTAGTAGAGTTGGTGAGTTTTACTCACACTAGACAATCATCGTTAAATAACGATAATTGTCGCTTGATTCAGACAGACAATTTATTTTGCTATAAATTGTTACAAGCTCTAATTCACTCCCAGTCAATTCCATTGGGTTGCTCTCGCCTATACGATCCCAACGGATCTTATTCGTTGAATTCTGATTACATATGTAAAAGATATGATTTTTAGAAGATTATATACATTTATATTAAATAAAAACTTAGGTTTTTTTCTTCTAATGGGCCTTAACCCTATAAAACATCGGCCCACTCACCCTTGCACAAACCCAGACCCGCGTTACCACCCTTCTTCCCCAATCGCTCAAACTCGAGCAACAACGCATAGCCGTGATTCTTCATTCCAACACTCCCATTTACTTCATGATTTTAAAATCCAACTACACCATCTTCTCCCTCGTCCAAATCTCCATCTACTCCCTTCCCTCTTATTGAACTCGCATCCCTCCATTAAAATCTGTCACCTGATACTACGCGCACCTCTCTAGGGATCGCATGACCCATTTCATCACCGTACCCCCTCAAACTTGCACGCAAGGTGCCACTTTCCATCGCGAACTCAAACAATACTCCAATCGAACCATCACTTCTTTATTGCAGCTAGAACTCGAACCCTAGTTCACTGTGTTTGAATTCGAATGCAAAAAGATGCCATGGCACGCTTTGAAACATATATCATATTGAAGAGAAACTCGTCTGGATCTCAAATATACATGTATCATAATTTATAGGAATTTGTTAGATTTTTGAAAGTGACGAAATGGGTTTTGGGAGGAATAACCAGCGGCGGGTTTTGCTGTTGACTATTGGGAGGAAATGAATTAGGGTTAAGGGATGGTAGTGGTACTTATAGAATGGTTTTAATATTTTTCTATTCGATTTTATATTCAATTATAACCAATCATTGCTGACGTTTAACTTCTAAAAATTCGTACAATCATATATTATATTCAAAAATCATGGAAATGGGCATACAACTAGAGTTTGACATTACGGACCCAACGAAACTGGTTTCGTCGAATTCGGACTCGGTTTTCTCACACAGCGTATTTTTAATCACCAAAATACTGACTATTTTTCACATTAAAAATCCGTACGGCCACATACTGACTCCAAAAGCCACGAAACTTGGAATCTAACAGTAATAATATTACGGATCCAACAAAATTAGTTTCGTCGAAAACGGAGTTCGTTTGCAAAACTGGCTATTTTTAAAGCTCTAAATAACCCATTTAAATATATAAATATATTTAAAAACAATTAAATAAAATAAAAACAATTTAATATTATCGTATATATATCCAAATAAAATATCATACAGCTCTAAAATAACATATTTGGATTTATATCTCCGTACTTCAAATCCGGAGTTGATCTAAACTGAATCGATATAAAATATTCAATTTATATTGAAAGTCCATTTAAATATAAATAAATTGATATAAAATATAAAGGAATTCTATAGCGACTATTTTGAAAATTTGATTGGACACAACTCAAAATCTACCCGACGAAATCCCGATTTTTCTCTTCTATTAGAAAAATATACTTCACCAGCTCCGAACGTTTCTTGTTTCACAGAAATCCGGCTTAAAACAGATTATGTATATTCGTTTAAAGTTTGAATCGCCAAATTACGAACTGCCGTGCCATTTCAAGCTCAATTTTAATTATAATATAATTATAGGTTCAAACTTCGTTTATATAATATATGTGTGAATATAATTCAATTCTAAACTGAATCATATCTTATATATATAAATCCAATTCACACAATATTGTGAATTCTACTATTTCCGACTATTTCAGAAATTAAATATATTATTCTATTATTTAATTTAATTAAATATTCAAAATTATTTAATTAAACGACCATTTAAATCTCTAAATCACTATTTAGATAATTAAATAAATAAATTGTTATATCGTAAAAATTCGGGACATTACATTGTTGTTGGATGTTTCCACACCACCATCTCTACTAAGAGAGAATTTTATGATGAGAAAAGAAACCTACCACAAAACTGCTTCTCATGAAAATCCACCAAATATTGTCTAAAGGCAAAACGGAATAGATGAAATTATAGAAAGTAACCCCATGAGATAACACACAAGAACACAAGCTAAATCAAATATGATACGACACTAAATGATGGTTACGGCATCGATCAAACAAAAGACTAATTTCTGCACCATGAGACAAATCTAGTTATAACTTCCCATTTATAGAACGATATACTAAATGAGTCACACATCTACATGAGCAATTCGAACATAGATTCCCGAACAAAAGAACTGACACAAAGAAAAAGAGATTTGCTGCAAAATCTCCAAAGCTAGTGAGACCGAAAAAACCATGCAATCCAATGTAAAACACGGATTCCAATAAAATCTCTTCGAGATTCTCCTCAAAAAGACCATCCAAAGATAACTTACTCTTCATCTCCGAAACGACGATCGCCTTCGAAAGAACCTATTCTAACACGGTATACCAAAGGCGGGTGCAGCGCAAGCAACAACCTATTCTAAGATCTCGAAGCAACTGGCCGGTGCAAGTCCAACTGCCTTGACAAATTTTCTTAGCCTTAAAGAGGTGAGACCTTTTTGCTTATTCTGATCCAACCAAATGATCTCTACCTAAGGATGAGACTTAAATGGTGTGAGTTAGATCGAATATTGCAACTAGGTATTATAGGCTGAGAAATGGTTGGAGAGAAGAAATTAGATATTGGATTACTAGTAAGGCAAGGTCTAATGTGCAAACTAGCGCGAGAAGGAGGAGGCGAGGTGACGACAATGAAAGAGAAGAAGAATAGAGATATGATCCAACTACATGAGGAAGGAAGGACGAAAGAAGGAATTTAAGGGGGCAATTTGGACGCAACTTTTATGGTTGAGTTCTAGGTCCAAATTGTACCAAAACTCATCAACTAACTGACCGTCCTAGCGTAGCAGTAAACGATCAACTACCAAATGGGCTTTGGACAAAGGTTGAACCTTGGCCTTATTAGGCCGGGTTAAAATATTAATCGTCCCGCGTCATCTTTTAAGATTCGACGCAATCCAAAAAAACTATCCCCAGCACCACAGTATTTAAAGACCGTATTTAAACTCCAAACCAACTCCAAGGATTTATAGTCTCAACAACGATGCTACGACTGCATAACGAAAGAAAGAATTCCATAATAATTCAGACAGAAATTTGTAATATAAACTAAAATGGATTTTCCCCTTACCTAGCTGAAAACAAACAGACAATTCACGAAATCAAATACCCCGAAAATAAAGATGAAGGACTTTCCTTAGTTTTTCCCAAAAAAATTAAACTTTTCCAAAAATGGTATTTATTACAAACTAACGGCTTCGTATTTATAAACCCAATTTATTATTATTATTATTAGTCATATTCTAGTTTATATTATAAATGGAAAACCTTTTTTGTGTTCAAAATATTGGAGTTTTAAAATCTTAAGAATTAATTGTAATAATTTCAATAAATTACCCAATATATAGGAAGAGGGAAACTAAAAATCACAAGGAATAATTGTTTATTATATTTAAGTTTAGTGGCATATTCCTTGTCATTTCTAACTCCATCTCTCCTACTAATTAGATCATATTTATTAATATTACACTAATTCCCAAAAATTTGAAACATGAAAAGATTATAATCTAAAAATCATATCTTCATGAAACTAGGCTTTCACAAAACCATTTTTTGAAACCGTCATTCAAAACCATCGAAACCCATTTTATTTTTCCTAAGTAGTTTTAAATAAAATTTCCTCGAATACAAGCCCAAGAACTCAAATGAATATTTCAATAAAGGTAGATTCAGAAATTCAATGAAGTAACAAATTGATATACCTCGTAATTATATTTTTGAAATGGATATGATATATGAATGTAATCTCTTCCCATTTTGGATCGAGTATGGTCTTAACAGGAACTACTAAACAAAACCAAAAACCAGAAATTGCGACTATCTCGGTCATAGCTAGATTTTCGACCAGTCTCCCAACCTGAATCAACAAAATATACCATATGTCGTCCTCATGCTCTTCAGGACTAGATCACCAACATATTGTGGGGTAAGACAGAATTGGCTAGAAACCCGATCTCAACATATCTCAACTCTTAGTCACTTAAAGCCCATCTTATATAATTAGGCCCATAAATAATTCGTTGTTGAAATAAATTAAAGTCGGGTAAGAAATACGAAGAAAAATAGAAAAGAAATTTGATTTACGTTCTTTCACGAGTCCTAATTTAACTAATTCCTCTTATCGTTTAACCTGAGCTCTCATACCACATGTAACAACCCCACACTTTTCTGTACCCAAATTTCAACAAAAATCGAAACTTGAACACATCCAAGAATGGAGCATGTACATCTGGTACCTGCAATAAATGAGCATAAGCATAATCATAATCAGAGTACGATAAGGTAACTCACAGCGGAAACAAAATAGGATAAACTAGTTTTAATTCAAGCAACTACCTTTTTCATTCTAAGTCACTTTGCTAATACCGAGCATGAGAGAGAACGAGAACCGAAAGACAAACTAAAACACCTATGAGAACCCGACCTTCTCTAGAAATCCTAGGCTTGTAGTGAGGAGGGGGTCAGAACAACAAAATTCTTGTGAGTAGGAAATGTATAACATAGATTATAATACACAGATGTATCTCGTTTGGTTCAACCCAAGATGTATGCCTGTCAAGGTTAATGATTCTGACCTAACCTTGTAGATGTTTACATACGACCCTACTACTCTTTCCAAAGTAGAGTTCCCAAAGTATAATACCAAGAAAGGATGTTTACACATTTTTTTGTGAAGCCTTCACACCAGAGCTTGGCTTGTTACTATATCGAGATTAGAACCCTAATTACGGAGTTTCCATATCCATATACTTTCATTCTCTTATTTTTCATCATTTATTGCCTCACTATCAATGATAGATAGGGTGAATTCTTCCTGATAGCTTAAGACCCTAGGCGGACCAATCGACCATTTATTATTTCTCGATAATTCACTTAACGTTAATCATGAAGTAGAGGGCACTAGCTTCGGGACCTACTCGTTAAGGCTTCTGTCATTCATGCATATACCCTTGCCCCTCATAAGGTGAGAGATGGTATTTTATCGTTCGCTATACCGTCTAGCTGACCTTATAAGATAACCCCCTTAGTCGCCTATTACTCCCTGTATGATAGGTTGCCATATCTGACGTTTTTAGTTTCTAAGTTTGGGTAGCCCTATAACACCTGCCATTTAAGACCCCTAAACAAAAAGACCTATTCTCAGGTGGACTCCTCAACCCTAGCTGCTTAAGACCCAAGGAAGCGGACTATACGCGAAGGTAATTGGATTCGTACCCCATCTGCCTTTAGCACTTTTGCCTTTTGTGATAAAGTAGGCTACGTTATTAAGTTAATCCCGTTTAGTCTACTATACGTATACAATTCATTATCATCACGGGTTTATATGGTTAATAATATTTTACATTATTAACATACTAATCCAATTGTATATTATATTTAAGCTCTATATTTATTAACATAGTTAGGAAGGTTGCACCCTTTTTTCCCTAGGGTATTTATCTAATTTCTTCCCTAATTCAGACTTAGTATTTAAACAACAATCAATATCCATTAATCTCCTTTTTGACACCTTTTTCTCTTGTTTCTTTTTTTATTGCCCTTTATGACCATAACAGTCATATTATCCTAAGGCAACCATTTTTCAATCCCAAGGCATCTACTTGTTGTACCCCAACAGGCAATTACTATTCTTATTCATTTATTTATCCATTTATTTATTTATTGGTTGACTGTTATATATATATGCACTAGGCCTCTCACATTAAGTTGACTACCGTGGATGCTAGATTTGTCGGTCGGTTCCGAGGAGACTTCTACCACGAGTTGAACTTAACTTTGTGCCTTTGTACATTTATCTTTTCGCATTTGACCCTTCATATTAAGCTGACCACTTCTGGATGCTGGATATGTCGGTTGGCTCGGGGCAGAATTATTCCACAAGTTAAGCTTAACCTCGCGTCGAAATGCGGTTTATGAATTCAAATTTCCTAATTGGGGTGCACAACATTAATCCTAATTAATTTAGGAATCATAAACATTGTTCTTTATTTTTACTTTCCCCAATCAACATTGGTTGCAATTGTCTTATATTGATTTGCGGTCCTATTTATAGAAATTACTTAGATTGAATGCTACAAATGGTCACCACAAATATATTAATTCAATATGGGTTATATTTACATACAATTCCATAATTTAACCTTATCCAACCATTCTAACATTTAATACAATGTATATTATACTGTTTTACGCTGATTTGGATGGATAATATGTATATATTTATATTTAATATTTTCATGTGGTCAACGTAGTTATTATTGTTTTTATTATTATAATTATTCTTATTTTTTAAATTAAATGATTTGGTTTAACCAATAACCAAACAATCCTTTTTGCATTCAGCCTTGCTGAAAGGTTTCAAATCTCACAAAAGACTGTTAGCCGTAATAATTGTAAATAATGCAAAATTAGTGGAATTGACATATTTCCAAATCACAAGCAATATATGTAAATATATAATTTGGAATGGTTGATGCAAATTACGCACAAATATATATTTATATCTATACATATATTTGCACCATTTTTTTCTTTTTAATCTTTTTATCATATCTCTTTTGATTTCAAAATAATACCTTTTTATTCAAAAGGAGGAAAATGACATATTTATAATTATTAAGCCAAAACCCAACAACATTTAATACAAACAGAAGTATTCCTTCTAATATTAAAATCACAT
The DNA here is from genome assembly GCA_030737875.1 of Allium sativum. Classification (NCBI taxonomy): domain Eukaryota; kingdom Viridiplantae; phylum Streptophyta; class Magnoliopsida; order Asparagales; family Amaryllidaceae; genus Allium; species Allium sativum. The sequence goes on from CM060922.1 coordinate 459,552,814, forward strand.
AATTTACCAGTTGCATCTTTTTACCCAAATTTTACATACTTTATTATTTAACACTGAACTAAAGGTTTGTAATGAATTGCATAAAAAAAGTTTGAAATGTAACTACATATAATTAGCGTTTAATGGGACCAATTTCTAGATCTACAGTGCTATGCAACAACTACAACATATTTTACAGCATAACTGTAGGAACATGTGTGAACAAGTTTAAGAATCCTACAATTGATATTAAGCACAACAATATCTTATAATTCATAAGTTTCAATAATGTTTATTATCAGATTATATGGTTGTCAATACTTAAACGAATAAATCTGATAGGAAATAGGCATAAAAATTTAGATCTAATTCTAATGAAATAGATAACTTATTATAACTATATTCGTAAATTTCCCACTCACCTTATAGCCTCCAAATCCAAAATTTGAACCATTTAGGCCTACAATCCCTAAATTCTTATAAATCTACAATTTATCTGGAAAGAGGAAAATTCTAGATTTGTAGAGATATAAGAAAACAGGAAGAGAGGGGAGAATCTGATTTGGAGTGTCAATTTGCACTCTTTTCCATTAGATCTATTAATCCTTTTAATTTCATATGAATATGATTTGATTTATTGTATAAGAATATATTTTAGATTAAGAAATTAGGTTTGGGGAAAGAGAAAATGGCATAGCTCCGCTGTCGCTACAGATTTGTGAGGAAAAGAATGAGGCCATACCCCTTTATTTATAGGGTGAGATTGGCCTTGAACCATTGGATTAGTTTTAAGTTATATCCGTCCATCCTTTTTATAAATATTATAAACCAAACCGTAAAAACCTAGCCGTCACTGGGTAAACTGACGCCTAATAGATCGACCGTGGCGGTCGATAGCCGATCGACCACTATAGTCGACCGCCAAGGCCATCAGATGCCCAGGTCTGCTAGTCATTTAAGGTATAATATATTTTTAATTTATGATTTTTTTTATTCTATGTCCGTTTTCATGCTTCGTCCGTAACTTTTTCATACGCACTCCGTTCGTGAAACCCAAACATTAAAGTTGACCAAAATTCCGAGACGAACACATCGGTTAAAGTTTCATGGCCAAATTCCATCATTTGCAGAAATTCCTACTTTTTTGAAATTCTAATAACTAATTTATATTGCTAAAATTTCAGGTTGTTACATTTCTTTAGCTATCAATCATAATCATGCATTTAAGACTTTATCTACATAAGCCCTTTATATTAAATTCATTCGTTAAAATCTTGGAAACGTATCCACACAGTTATCTCTCTACATAAGTGTATTCACAAATCACATTGTTTTCATTACTTCGAAAACAATAGCCATACACTTATCTTTTCAGACTAAGTGCATTCAGGAAACCATATTATCTTCAGTACTTAGGAAATTAGATTTATATACTTAACAAAATAGTACAAGTATAATCACACATCATTAATGGGTCAAACAAGGTCATGCGATACACTGTTTACTATAAAACCCAAACAATTTTATTTACTTCTAAAATTTGCAAATTAAAGTTTATAAAACCAGTTATTGAAGTAATAAATTAATTTCCAACATTAACTTTCATTTACCATCTCTTGGATAACAGTGAAGTTGTTTAAGTTGGGGTATTTTATTAACCTCTCAGAGCTTGACTCGACAACATTCTTTCCTTCAGAATAGGTAGAAGTTTGTTAGCTTGTAATATGATATCGAATAAATGTCACAACATGTAACACTCCACCCCGAGACCCACCCTAATTTAGAGCATTACAAACCAATATTGTCTATTAGAGTGGAGAATACAGCTAGTTGGGGGTGACCATCCATAATTTTGTATTATACGAGTATCGAATACAGTGATTTGTTGTATAAGTTTTCCGTTCTTACTTCAGGTGGATCGGCGTACTCAATTCACCTAATATAAAATTATGATGTTTAAGGACCATATTCAGACCAAATTACAACACAATACAAATAACAGATCACGGAATGGAACACATACATGTAAAATTGCAAAATACAACAAATACATGTGCTACAAACTCAAACATAACAGATAAATATAAACAACAATCTCCAAATAAATCAATGTACTAATGACGCGAACATATGAATACATAACTTCTTACTAAGATAATAACTTCAATGAGATAGTCCAAGATAGGTTAACCAGCCACGAATCAACAGCCAGCTAAAACCTAAAACAATTCTGTCTCACACGAATATTACATACACGAATCAGTCTATTTACACATATCGGTTATAATAGGATAAGTGAAATATAGATAAGAATTACTTTTATAGAAAAGGAATAAGATAAGCTCAAATCAATAATTAATTCATGAAATAATTTTTGTTAAAACATTATAAATGATCACATGAACATCACAAACAACACAAAGGAGAGTTTATTTCAAATAGAATGTAACCACCTGGGTTATTTCGCGATCCAAGTTATCAACATAAACTCAATGTCGACTACCCAAGAATCAGAAAATACCGGATAGTTCATGAAAGAAATTAAAGGGTGAGAATAGATAAGATAGAAACTTAGAATAGAAGAAGAAGAAGAAGAACATACACATCAGAGTAAACACGAATCTCACAACGGAACGAACAAAATATAGTAGATACATAACTTTGAAATAAAATCAATATATGTATACAGTAACATTATCAGAGTACAACACTTACAATACAACGGAAATAACTATAGCTATATAATCTTGAAGCCTCCTACTCCAAGCTCTCCAAGTATATCTGTAAAATCCTGACTACTTGACTGCCCGTACAAAATTGGGCACCCAAGAGTTTAGGGAAAACAAAACAAAATAAACTCTGGGTCAGTCATAGGACTAGTGTGAGTAAAAAAAATTAAAACAGTTTGAGTAATAAACGATATCTCATAAGACCACGCCGTATAACGGAACTGGTTTTTCCCTTATGAGAATCCAAATCAATTTGATTTAACTTTCAAATCATTTTGAAAGAAATGATAATCTTTATATCAAAACTCATTAATATTATAATAGTGTCTATCAACCACAATATAATAATCATCTAGTAGAGACGCTTTCATCTCACGTTCTACACATATAGCATACAATCAAAAATCGCGAACACTTATTGGATAATGGATTGCCAACTATATTCGAATTAATTCTCTTCTTCGAATAACTAACATTCGACTAATTCGAATAAACTATATTCGATTAATTCTCTTCTTCGAATAACCTTATTCGATAATTCTTGCTTCGAATAAAGTATATCCGATTAACTCTTATTCAATTAACTCTATTCGAATAACTAACATTCGACTAACTCTTGTTCGATTAACTCTATTCAATTAACTCTATTCGATTTAACTCTAATTCGATTAACTCTAATGGATTAACTCTAATTCGATTTAAATCTAATCTATTAACTCTATATGATTAACTCTTATCAATTAACTCTAATTCGATTAACTCCTTTTCAAATAACTATATTTGAATAACTCTATTGGATTAACTGCTTTTCGAATAACTATATTCGATTAACTCTATTGGATTAACTCCTTTTCGAATAAACTATATTCGATTAACTCCATTGGATTAATTCCTTTTCGAATAAGTAATATTCGATTAACTCTACTGGATTAACTCCTTTTCGAATATGTAATATTCGATTAACCCTACTGGATTAACTCCTTTTTATAACTCTATTTATTTAACAAATAAATATTTCCTTTTCAATTCTATTTATTTTATAACTATCTCCTTTTCTATTCTACTAGTTTAACAAATATTTCATTTTCTATTTGTTTCACAAATATTTCCTTTTCTAATTGTTTCACAAATATTTCTTTTTCTATTATTCTTTGATTTTATAATTTTCTTTTATAAAGTTCTTTTCCTTTTATATATAAAATCCATTGATTTTATATAAATAATTCATTTTCAAAATACACTTTGAAAATCCTCTTTTCTACATCCCAGTATTTCTTACGGTATTTAAAATACCACACAACAATGATCGATATCATTTAAACACACATAATCAACAATAGATTCTATATCACATCGTATATCACCACATATGAAAAATAGTAAAATAAATGTTGAGGAATCCAGTTGGATTCCTGCGACCTGTTTCCTTGCATCCACAGATGTTAAACAATACAATTTACATCAATTTCATTCACTATGAAATATTCTGCTACATAGAATCAATTTATATATATATATATATATACATATATAACCAGATCTATAATTTCAACCAATTACTTAGCAGTTCAACCAAACAGTCAATACGTAGCAATCAATCATCATTTATCAGTTCTAAATATACGTTATAAAAATATGAACTGATAGAGTTAGTGAGTTTTACTCACATTGGACAGTTATCGTTAAATAACGATTAACTATCTTTGATTCTAACCGACAATTTATTTTGCTATAAATTGTAACGAGCTCTAATACACTCCCAGTCAATTCCATTTAGTAGCTCTCATTCATACGATCCCATCGGATCTTGTTTCGCTGGAAACCGATATCGTATGATAAAGTTATACATTTTTAAACGTTTGAATTCTATTTAAATTAGAAATAAACCTAAATTACTATCAACTGGGCCCCACCCATTCAAACCTTGGCCCAACACCTTCAATACCCGTGACCAGCTACCCTTTCTTCCTCCTTCACATTCATGGCTCCAGGAAATCCATTTGACAGCCATTATCGAGCTTCCATACAACCGTCCTCCCTCTGAAAGCAACCAAATTCAAAAAGAAATCCATCGACGCACTCTCCTTCCGGAACTCTACACCCTCCTCTTCATATAATCAAACTCGCACCTGAAGTGATCATCGTGACAAATCGCTCGTGCTCGTGACCCACAATACAAGTTGCGACATTTTTAAACCCGAAATCCATAAAAACTTTGCATACCAGAACTATTCAGTGCAACGATTCTTAAACCAGCATTCGATTCTTCAATTGATTCCTCCATTTCCCTTGGCATCGAACCCTTGTGTGGTCTGCTGAAAGCCACAAACCAAAATTGCGTGCGCACGGACCATTCCAACATAGAAATGAAGAGCGTGCCTCGGTTATCTGAATATATGTCTTTTGAGATTTATAGATTTTCCATGGATTTGTTTTGATTTTTGATTATCACGATTTTTTGTTTATGAATAGAAAGAGCGGTGGCTACTTCTTTGTTGATTACGAAGAAACGATATAGGGTTTTAGGGTTACATTGGTGGTTTATTTATAGAGAGTTTTATTATTTTTTTATTCGATTATTTTATTTGTTTTTACTCCTATGTTGTTTGTATTTGTCTTTAAAAATCCCTATGATAACACATGACATCCAAAAATCATGAAATTGGCATGCAGCTACAGTTCGACATTACGGACCCGATGAAACTGGTTTTGTCGAACTCTGACTCCGTTTGCTCACATAGCGTATTTTTAACCGTCAAAATACTGACTGTTTTTCACATTAAAAATCCGTACGGCCACATAATGACTCCAAAAATCACGAACCTTGAATTCTAACAATAATTTGACATTACGTATCCAACAAAATTAGTTTCATCAAAAACGGAGTTCGTTTGCAAAACTGGCTATTTTTAAAGCTCTAAATAATTCCTTTTAAATATATATATTTATTTATTTAAAAATAATTAAATTAAATATAAATAAATAACTATAATCGTATATATTCACAATAGAATATCATACAACTCTAGAATATTTCTATCTGAATTTCTAACTCGATATTTCATCATCAGAGTTATATCGATATTCGATTTATAATTAAATCCTTTTATAAATCGTTATAAATTATAAAGGAATTCCATAGCGACTTTTCGAAAATTTGATTTGGGCATAAATCAAAATCTACACGACGAAATCCCGATTTTTCTCTTCCATTAGAAAAATATAATTCACCAGCTCCGAACGTTTCTTATTTCACAGAAATCTGATTTAAAACGGGTTATGTATATTCATTTAAAGTTTGAATCGCCAAATATCGAACTACCGCGCCATTTCAAGCTTGATTATAATTATAATATAAATTATACGTTCAACTGTCGTTCAAATAGTATATTTTTTATTCTAATTCAAACTCTAAGCTGAATTAAATATTATAAATTGTCCAGTTCACATTATATTGTCAATTCACTATTTTCGACTAATTCGGAATTAAATATAGTATTATATTATTTAAATTAATTAAATATTCAAAGTTATTTAATTTAAGCGACCATTTAAATCTTTGAATCTCTATTTATATAATTAAATAAATTAATTATAATACCGTAAAAATACGGGACATTACATTCTTCCCTCCTTAAAATAATTTCGTCCTCGAAATTGCCAAGGTAGAAAACGAACCCTATTAACTGGGTTAAAATTATTTGTTCACTTCTTTTCTTCAGTTTCAATTGAACCAATTTAATTTCAATTAAATATTTATTCATTCCTACTAACGAAAAATTTCAAAAATCCTGAAAATTTTCTAACACCTTAACATTCTGAAAAATTTCGCCAGCACCTCCTTTGTACGGCTCAATCGGTACAACTACAACTCGCCTCTCTAGGCTTTCTTTAACCCAAAAGAAAATCAAACAGCCAAGCGGCTTGCCAGTTCGGCTCGTAAAAATCTCATACCCTATGAAATATAATGTAACACCCCGTATTTTCTTTAACGTTATAGTAATGAATCAAAGAGTAATTAATTTCAAATGACAGAGTTAAGGGAAACGGGTTATGCCATTGCGTTCGTCTCGGAATTTTGCTTGAGATAGAGTCCGAGTTTGCGTAAAACGGACACCGTGTGAAGGAGATATGGATGAACGAAGTTAGGCAAAAAACCAGGAAAAAAAATAGAAATGCACTAGCGCACTTGGGAAGTGTGCCAGTACAAAAATTGCACTGGCGCACCTGCCAAGTGCGCCCAGGCCGGGCTGAGAGCCTGCATAGCTTTCTGGTGTGTTCTGATCCATACTGTGAGTCATTGCTGAGTCCTTTCTGACTCTTTGCTGAGTCATTAGGGCTGAAGTGTCACCCTATCCTGACTGAATGGTTGTGGTTAACTCTAGGATCATCCGACGACACTAATTAAATTGAAATTCTATATAAACAACCCAATGCTCAACCTAAAATCACATAAAAATAATCCTGGAACTATCAGGCCGTCAATAGAGAACTTGGAGTAGCCTCATCGCTTTCAATGCAAAGACAAGATAAAAACATGAATCAAAATCAAATTAAAGTAATCTAATTCAACGATTTACATCAAAGGTGAGCATACCAACTTCAGAATTCAGATATCAGAAATCAAGAATTCCTTTTAGTTTGTAAGTTAGTTATTACGTAGATTTAAACGTTCTTTTAAATGAATCATGACATGTTGTAATTCGAATATAGAATGATGCTTATGTATAAGATAAATAAAGTTTGATTCTTATTTATCTTAAATTACGTTGCGATTGATCATGTCTATATGCTTGTGGTGATGAACATACCATATTTTATATATTAGGATCTATTATGATTGGAAAATGAACGTATTATGCCAATTGAATGGTGAAAAATGTCATGTTATAATTTGGTGGTTACTAGCAAGTTTATGATCTAAAGCACAGGCTTACATGTTAGATCAAACTTCATGTATATTTATAACCATGTTAAGTTGAATCTATTTATGTTGCAAGATTGGATTTGTAGCTCTCTTATGTTTTAACACATAAGTTATCATGCTAAGTTGTGATTTAAATATGTTTATAGTAGCTCTCTTATGTTTAACACACATAAGTTATCATGCTAAGTTGTGATTTAAATATGTTTATAATAGCTCTCTTATGTTTAACACACATAAGTTATCATGCTAAGTTGTGATTTAAATATGTTTATAGTAGCTTTCTTATGTTTTGGCATACATAAGTTAATATGCTAAGTTGTTGTTTAAAATTGTGTTTATATGTTAAACCTCCATGCTAGACCTATATCAAGTTTACATGATAATTAGATCCAACTTAGTCACAAGTTCACCTTTACCTGTTTAATTAAGTTGTTGATACTTCTATGCCAAGTTACACATGATAAGTTAAATGTATGCTATTTTATGTTTATTTCATCTCCCTTGTTTATTACCCCTTTTTGTTTATGGGTTTGGGCTAATTTACTAGCCCAACCTTTTATGTGATTCATGCGTACGTTCCACGGGGATAGCAATAGGAAAATATGAAAATTTCATGGCATACATTTGTTCATAAAATGGTATATTTGATATACCATTTATTGTGAGAAAAATCAAAGGATAATTATGGAACAATTAAATTAAGATTAATTTACATATAGAATTAGACATATATAGAAAATATATGGATTTAGAAAAGACAAATATGCCTAACCCGAGGTTAGACTGAGTTGTGGTGTAAAACTACCCGGAACTGACTGGCATATCCAGTGACCACAACAAGACCTGTCTAATGTGGGTGGTTAGTGCATCGAGCCCAAAAGAACCCGTGGTTAGACTGAGCTGTGATGTAAAACTGCCCGGAACTGACCAGCATATCCAGTGACCACAACAAGACCTGTCTAATGTGAGTGGTTGGTGCTTTAATGAATAAATTAAAGCTAAGTCAGGATTGGTAGGGTTAAGTCAATTAGGGAAACACTTAACCAATTCAACATGTTAAGTAAACAGATGGGTAGGTTTAGGTAAACTTGGACACTTAACCAAACTAACATGTTGATTAGAAAACCCTAGTAACGGGGACCCATTTCAGCAGTAAGCCACATAGATGTATCATGGTACCCTGAACTAGGCAGGGTGGGGCACGATTACTGGGTTGATTATAAGCAGTCAAAACGTCGGCGGTTTGTGTGTTAGTGTAGGTTCCGACGGAGTACGGACGTGCACGTACTCCGAAGTGGAAAAAGTAGGCACTGGGCATCAGTAGTATACACTGTGCATCTTGAATCATGTTGGGTTGCCACCAGAGGGACTGATACACCCCATGGTAGGACCAACACGGGTATCTACAGTCAAGCGGGGCCGAAGGACACAGGATATGAATGCAAGTGAGTAGGAGTCGATCATTAAGGGGATCGTTTGCTATGAAATCGTGGGGCTGGTTGAACCAATGGTTAAGTAGGTGCAGAGACTATAGTAATGGGTGCGATCAAAAGTTCCTCTTATCTTATATTAGGGTATTATCCTATGTTTTGTTATTACTGTCATGATCCCTTTCCTTGTTTAAATACTAGTAATAACTGAACTTACCAGACTTATTGTCTGACCTGTTTTCTTTCGTCCTCTTTTCTTCCGTCCCCCTCCCCAGGTCCACAGGGAGGAAATACCACAGCTTACTCAGACTCTTTGCAAGCTTCAAGAAAGTAGATGTATGATTAGGACTCTCTCACCTTGGCTATTGCTTTTGAACATTACACTTGAGGATTTATGCAGTTTTATTATGGTTTATGCTTCTTTATTAAATAATCAAGACAAAAATTATGGCGTAATGTTTTGGAAGTTATTTTGAGACAATTTGTTGTAATGCTTTTGTATTGACCACGTATGCAATAAATATTTGAATTTCACTGCTTATATTTATCTGTCTTGTAAATTTTTCTATGTCTTGTACCTATAACCCTCCACCAAGGTTAAGGCATTCCCTTTGTGAGCGACCTTAACGGAGGTGGGGTGTTTCACTTGGTATCAGAGCAAAGGTATACCAGATCATATAAGAGTTTTTGAAAACTATTTTCAAAAAGAAATATAAAGAAGCATTTTACAAGAAAAAGCATTGTTTTAAATTTAAAAAGGCATAATCCCCAAAGCCACATGCACTATCTTTCTATCCTTCGTTTTGAATCTTTTCTTTTTCATTTTAGCAAGTCTGGGAATCTTAACCTTCCAGAGGGTGTACCGATACATGGCTGGTTCAGGAGGTACTTAGAGGCTAGGGCCAACGACGCAGGCCTAGCAAATATGTAACAACCCGTATTTCTAATAATCTGTTATAATATAAATCGAGGCAGAATTTAATTATAAAATGTGAATCAAGGGAAACGGGCTATGACATTGCGTTCGTCTCGGAAAAATACGCGAAATAGAGTCCGAGTTTTCGAAAATCGGAGTCCGTATGACCCAGTTAAGGCCCATTGAAGTTTGCAGAAAATTCCTAAGTAAAAAACAGATTTAAATTTTAATTAAGAAACTAGGGTTAGGGCAAACTGGGCAGGCGGGAAAAATTCCCGCCCAGGACCCCATGTCGACAGGGGTCTTGGCATGTCGACTGCCCTGTCGACAGCCCTGTCGACAGGGGGTAGCCAGGCAATGTTGCCTGGCGCACCATTTTGGTTTGGGCTTGGTCTTGTGGCTTGGTTCTAGAGAATTCCGAGATCTGACGGGCCAAAACTAACCTAGGGTTAATCCTAGGGCTAAAAACACTCTAATCTTCTATAAATAAGACCCTAACCTACCCTAAATCACTCATTATTCAATCTAGCAACTAAACTATGCCAAAATCCATCCTCTCATGGCCTCCACCCTCTTCATACAATTCCTAAACAAATCCCTAAGAGATTTCCATGCATACAAGGGTATTTAGGCTTGTATGATCCTCCTTAGTTTGCATTAAAGGCTTGTTTCTCTATTGGCATCATAAAGGAGGAGTCTTGATCAAGTTGCTTGCATTTGGGGGTTTTAAATTAGTTGCATAAGGGGTTTCTTACATTTGCTATACTCATTTGAGTCCGCCTAAGCATTGTAAGCCCTCTTACCTTCATTTTAGAAACTCTAAAGTTAATGTGTGATGAAAGTTGGGGTTTATGCATGTTTATGCAAGTTTGCTAAGCCATGATTTGTATGTTTATTGAGTTATGCATGTTTATGCAAGTTTGCTAAGCCATGATTTGTATGTTTATTGAGTTATGCATGTTTATGCAAGTTTGCTAAGCCATGATTTGTATGTTTGTTGAGTTATGCATGTTTATGCAAGTTTGCTAAGCCATGATTTGTATGTTTATTGAGTTATGCATGTTTATGCAAGTTTGCTAAGCCATGATTTGTATGTTTATTGAGTTATGCATGTTTATGCAAGTTTACTAAGCCATGATTTGCAAGTTTAACAAGTTATGCATATTTATGCAAGTTTAAAATGACAAGTTGTGCATGTTTGACAAGTTGTGCATGTTTGACAAGTTATGCACGTTTATGCAAGTTCACTATGCCATGTTATGCATGTTTAATAAGTTATGCATGCTTATGCAAGTTTAAAATGATAAGTTGTGCATGTTTGACAAGTTATGCATGTTTATGGCAATATGCAAGTTCACGATGCTAAGCTACGCAATTTTAACATGTTATGCACGATTATGGTAATATGCAAGTTCACTATGCTAAGTTATGCAAGTCTAACATGTTATGCATGTTTGTTGTGATATGCAAGTTCATCATGTATGATTATGCCAAGTTCCCTCTTCCTATCCTTTATGCGTTATTACGAATATGTAAGCGATAGAACGACGTTGGGGGGTTTGGGTAAACTTAAAATACATGAAAATATAAGATTGGGAATTTACCTATTAAGTTAGGTCTACCCCTTGGGAATTTACCTATTAAGTTAGGTCTACCCAAGTATTTGTTGACTTGTGATGATGTTTTGCAATAAAGTGGACATGACACTTAGAAAACATAATTGTGGCCAACTCGAGGTTGGGTTGAGCTTGTAGCGTAATTCTACCCGGAACCGACCGGCTTAACTAGTGGCTACAAACAATAGGACCCAATGTGAGAAGTTGGTCATGGGGTGCCAAGACCCGAGGTTAGACCAAGTTGTGGTGTAAAGCTACCCGGACCCGCCCGGCCTAACTAGTAACCACAACAAGGTCTAATGTGAGAGGTTAAGGTGCATTAAATTAATTAATGCCTCATGATTAGGGTTAAGTCAGGGTCCACTAATACTTAACCAACTTGGGGATTAGAGGGACTGAAATGGGGTCAAGTGTGAACTATTGGTTACACTTAACCAGTTTAATCCAATTGGGGGTTCGAGGGATTAGAATGGGGTTAAGTTACACTTAACCAATTTTATCCGTGATTAGTGAAGGGTTAAATCGCACTTAACCCTCTTAGAAAACCCTAGCAGCGTGGTTTGTTCCAGCAGTAATCCCAGTTTGGTATCACCACAACCCTACAGCTAGGATAGGGCGGGGCACGATTACTGGACTGATGTAAGCGACCAAAGCGACGGCTGAGTGGTACAGCGGTGCGGGTCCGGCGGGCTACGGACGTGCACGTAGTCCGATGTTGGACAAACTCGAGGCACGGGTACCAGTAGGCTTAGACTGTGCATTATTGCTTAAGTGTCTGGGGTTGACACCCGAGGGCTTGATACACCCAAAGGTGGACCCAGCACAGTCTAACTACATCCATGTGGGCCGTATGGACACCAACACTTGACGTGTTAGGTTTATAGGGAGCCGATCGACTAGACCGTTGGGCTGGACCTTGTATTAAGGTCACCTCATGTTATTGGGCCAAAGCTTGGGCCAAGGGATCAATACCTGTTACGTTGGGTTGCTAGTACACCGTGGTGCAAAACTTAGCCATGTTTTATGCGATGACACCTATATCTATCTTGTAGTTAATTTACCATGCCAGTATGTTGTTATCTATGATCATCTCAGTTCCCATCATGATGTTAACTTTATTAGTTTATAGACTGATCGTAGCAGGGCTTACTCAGTCTTTTTGACTGACCTGTTTTCTTTCGCCTCTTTTCTTCCGTTTCCCCCCCCCCCAGGTTCTCAGGGAGGGAATACAGGAGCCTAGCTTGGATTTTAGCTGCTTCCTTGGATAGCTCAAGTATGCTTTGGACTTGAGCCGCTATGGTTTATCACTCTTATTTGGGGATAGTACTTATGTATTTCAGTTTATCATATGATGTATTTATCTAGACTTGTAATTTTGGGAAATTGACATTTTGATGTACCAGACTTGTGTTTTGAAATGGTTTAAAAGTCTTCCGCTGTTTTATCTACTTACTCTGTTTATTTACATATATATATGTCATGTCCTGCCTTGCTATATCATTATGCACGTTTACCTTGTTTTAAAAACGCCCCACCAAAGTCAGAGTCGCTTGAAAGAGCCACCCTGGCGGAGGTGGGGTGTTACATTTGGTATCAGAGCATATGGTTTACGAGAAAGGATAAAAAGGTTTTTAAAACTTTTGAAAAACTATTTTCAAAACCAAGTATAAAGTATTTTCCAAAGAAAAGTCTAGTTATTTTAAAAGGCTATTCCCCAAAAGCCATTAGCACTATCCTTTGACTCCTCGTTTGAACTCTTTTCTTTTCGTTTCCAGCATGTCTGATAATCTCATCTTGCCCAAAGGAGTAACGATACCCGATTGGTTTCGTCGGTACTTGGAAGTCACGGCACCGGTCCCGGGTGTCCCTAATGTTGTCTTCCCAGTCGAGGCCGCTGTTCCTCCCCCTCCTCCCAAAGCTGATGTTCCTCTTCCCCCTCAGCCTCCACAAGCGGATTTTGCGGAAACTTGCAAGAACTTTAAGATGATGGGTGGCAAAAATTTTAATGGAACAGAGACTTTTGTAGAAGCAAGGAATTGGTTGAAAGAGACCGAAGATCTTTTAGCCTCCTTTGATATAGGTGACCGTAGGAAAGTTTTATTAGCAGTATGGTTGCTAAAGGAAGAAGCTGCACGTTGGTGGGTAGTCACCACCGCAACCAGGCCAATTGAGACTTGGGATGACTTTAGAGGAAGGTTTGGACTGAGATTCTTAGCACTGAAGCAAGGGGACATGACTATTAGGGAATACATAGATAAGTTTAATCAACTGGCTCGTGTCAATTTAGACTTGGTTAATACAGCTCAGAAGAAGGCCCTACACTTTGCTCTAGGATTAAACGAGCCATTACATGGTTTGGCCATGTCTCATATACCCTTGGGGGCGACTTTCGAGAATTTGGTGAATTTGGCCCTACTTCAAGAAGAAGATAACAATGACAAGAAAGAGGTCAAGGCGAATGAGTCTCAAGACAAGAGAGTAAATTCCGGGAAACGGGGCAAGAATAACAACAACCGCAAGAACAAGCCAAGAGGGAATAGGAAATGCAATTTCTGTGGTAAAGTTGGACATATAGCCAGGGAATGTAGGAAGAAGGAAAAGAGAAAGCGGGGCGAATGCTTCATTTGGGGTGAGTTTGGACATCTCAGCAAGGATTGCCCGAGGAAACAAGGGCAAGGCCAGACTCAGTGTGCAGGACTATCTGGAGGGCGAGTTCATCCCCTCAGCACCGTTCTTCCAGCTTATGATAGAGGTAGTGTTTCTGTGGAAATCTTGTTTACATTTTCTGACTTTCCCTGATTCGTACTTTGTTTGGTTCTGGCACATCGCATAGTTTTATTTCATCTGATCTAGTTGAAAGTTTGCACCTAAGTACTAGTCTGGTTGATGATCCCGTGTGTGTTTCAAATCCAATTGGGGATTCTACCCGTTTGTCTGTGGTCTGAGTGGATTTGAAAATTTCTATCTTGAGTATAGAATTCTCGTGGGATGTTTTATTCTCAGTTTCAGGGGATATGGGTTGGTTTTGGGCATGGAATGGTTGTCCTGTTTTGGAGCCATTCTTGGTTTTTGTATATAGGGGTATGAGGCTCATGACTCGCCTCGGTAATACCCTAGAAATTTCTAGCAACCCTATGGGTCCCGTCATGTTATGTTATCTTGAATCCCTCAACTCGTCTATCGATAGTTTGCAATCTGTGAGGGTGGTCCGAGAATATTCTGATATCTTGGGTGAAGCGAAGGGGTTACCCCTGGACGTGGGATAGATTTCCGCATTATCTGGTTGGTAATACCAAGCCAGTTTCGTGGCCGGTTAGGCACATGACCTCACGAGGTGAGAGTTAAGAAAGTAAGTCAAGGAGTTGCTTGAGAAGAACTTCCTGAGATGAGGCATTTTCGAGTAGGGTGCTCCAGTAGTATTCATGATTAATGTGGACAGTTTGCTTCGCTTATGTGTTGATTATCGTGAGAAGAATAGATAACCGTTACCAAGGATCAATGATTTGTTTGATCAGCTTATAGGAGCATCTATTTTCTTTTGATCTAGCTACCGGATTCCATCATCTTAGGATGGCTGAGGATGGAACTGACAAGACTGCGTTTAGGACTCTAGAAGGGTTTTAGAATGGCTAGTCATACTATTTGGTTTGACTAATGCACCCGCGTATTACGTAAACTTGATGGGTAGGGTGTTTAGGGAGTCCTTGAACAAGTTTGTCGTGGTCGTCGTAAACGATATTTTGATCTCCTTAAAAGAACGAGGGAAAGCATGCTAGACATCTCAAGGAGGTGATGGATACGCTTAGAGCCACCGGTTGAAGGTCAAGTTCTCCAAATGCCACTTTGGAGGAAAGAAGTTGGATTTCTTGGGCACATAGTTCCTAAGTAAGGCTTAGCGGTGGATCCCATTAAAGTGGTTGCGGGTTAAGACCGGAAAACTCTGAGGAGGGCAATTGAAGTGAGAAGCTTCCTCCGTTTGGCTAGTTAGTTAGCATTCCCGGAGCTTAGACTTACTCTTCTGGGTCAAGAAGGGGGTTTCACAGGAAGAAGACCCGCCGTTGGTCAGGAACATGGACCAGCCGATTCGAGGCGAGATGTTAAGTCACCTCGCTAGGTATATTATAGATGACAAGGGATGACTAAGGCGCGATGAGAGATTATGTGTTCCTCGAGTGAAAGACTTGGTAAAGAAGGATTTTGAAGATGCGTACCACTCGAGGAGGTGGCCGAGTTGGTCTCAAGATGCATGATGTGCCGCCAGGTTAAGGCCAAGTCATAGAAGCCCAGCGGGCCATTACCTTCATTGGAGGTTCCGCAAGGGAAGTGTGAAAACATCTCGATAGATTATGAGGATAGATTACCTAGATCAAAGAAAAAGAATACGGGTATGTGGGTCATAATAGGTAAACTCACGAAGAGTGCTCATTCCAGTCCGGTGAAGAGCGAGAGGACTACGTCATGGTTAGCAACGGTTTACCCTCAAGAAGTTGGCCAGTTTTGAAGGAGCCTACAGGAAGCCATGAGTAGGCAACTGAATCTAGGTATGGCCTATAGGCGGATGGTTCATTTCGATTAAGCCTGAGTTATAGGGCAATTGGCAACGTGGATTGGTATTTCCAAGGAAAGTTATGCTGCGTGGAATACTTTATAGTAAGTAGATGAGATCCAGGATTCACTAGTGAATTTTGTAGAGCTTGCATGAAATCATGGGGTTACAGTTAGGTTTGAGCCAGGTATACAGGAAAAAGAATAAGTAGTAAGGGAAGACGAGAGGCGATAATGAAATGAGTTCCAACTCGAATTTGGGAAATAGGAGTTAGGAAGCCAAGAAATCATGAAGTAAAAGACGGTCAAAGCACAGTGGAGTTAAGCTCAAGGAAACATGACTAAGAAGAGTGAAGACTAGATACACGCATCATATCTTTTTAAAAGTGCATCCTTGATCCTTGTTTTCCTGTGGAGCTTGCTTGCAAGTTACCTTTTGTATATATCCTCTCTGTCCCATTCTCGATCTTATTTCTGTTGTAAACTCCATAAGGGGGTTAAGACTCATCGGTTAGTACTATATGTCAAAGTTTGAATGGATTTCTTGTAATCCAAAAAGGAGTTTATCTAGTTTATCTAGTTTATCTAGTTTATCTAGTTTATCGTGTCTATCTTGTCATGAGAACCTTAGGTAGAAACCCTTTGGATGAAACATGTATTTGAAACATGTTATGCTTGATGGTTGCAAGTGGTTGCAAGTGTTTGCAAGTGGTTGCTCGTGGATGCATTATACACGATTAGGCACTAGATCGGCTCGCACACTCCTCATATTGCATATGCATGAGTGTTTATGCTTATTCATGGATGGAAATTGTGTGTTATCACATGGATGTTGCATATGGATGAATGTTATGTGCACTCATATAGATACCATAAATTATGGTAGGAATTTGTATACATATGGATTCATTTCACTGACATACATATGCATTAAGGAGGTTTACTGTATCAGTAACCGCCTGATTTTCACTGACATACATATGCATTAAGGAGGTTTACTGTATCAGTAACCGCCTGATCTTTGCATTAGATAAGTACATATACACACACTTTTGCATATGTTCATACCACATTTAGAATCTTTTAAGGACAATGATTGCTCGTGGATGATGCTTTGAGTAGATGGATGATTGGATGGTAGGATACGTTCTTCCTAACTTGAAGATTTCGGGGACGAAATCCTTTAAGGAGGGGAGAATGTAACAACCCGTATTTCTAATAATCTGTTATAATATAAATCGAGGCAGAATTTAATTATAAAATGTGAATCAAGGGAAACGGGCTATGCCATTGCGTTCGTCTCGGAAAAATACGCGAAATAGAGTCCGAGTTTTCGAAAATCGGAGTCCGTATGACCCAGTTAAGGCCCATTGAAGTTTGCAGAAAATTCCTAAGTAAAAAACAGATTTAAATTTTAATTAAGAAACTAGGGTTAGGGCAAACTGGGCAGGCGGGAAAAATTCCCGCCCAGGACCCCATGTCGACAGGCCTGTCGACAGGGGTCTTGGCATGTCGACTGCCCTGTCGACAGCCCTGTCGACAGGGGTAGCCAGGCAATGTTGCCTGGCGCACCATTTTGGTTTGGGCTTGGTCTTGTGGCTTGGTTCTAGAGAATTCCGAGATCTAACGGGCCAAAACTAACCTAGGGTTAATCCTTGGGCTAAAAACACTCTAATCTTCTATAAATAAGACCCTAACCTACCCTAAATCACTCATTATTCAATCTAGCAACTAAACTATGCCAAAATCCATCCTCTCATGGCCTCCACCCTCTTCATACAATTCCTAAACAAATCCCTAAGAGATTTCCATGCATACAAGGGTATTTAGGCTTGTATGATCCTCCTTAGTTTGCATTAAAGGCTTGTTTCTCTATTGGCATCATAAAGGAGGAGTCTTGATCAAGTTGCTTGCATTTGGGGGTTTTAAATTAGTTGCATAAGGGGTTTCTTACATTTGCTATACTCATTTGAGTCCGCCTAAGCATTGTAAGCCCTCTTACCTTCATTTTAGAAACTCTAAAGTTAATGTGTGATGAAAGTTGGGGTTTATGCATGTTTATGCAAGTTTGCTAAGCCATGATTTGTATGTTTATTGAGTTATGCATGTTTATGCAAGTTTGCTAAGCCATGATTTGTATGTTTATTGAGTTATGCATGTTTATGCAAGTTTGCTAAGCCATGATTTGTATGTTTATTGAGTTATGCATGTTTATGCAAGTTTGCTAAGCCATGATTTGTATGTTTATTGAGTTATGCATGTTTATGCAAGTTTGCTAAGCCATGATTTGTATGTTTATTGAGTTATGCATGTTTATGCAAGTTTACTAAGCCATGATTTGGAAGTTTAACAAGTTATGCATATTTATGCAAGTTTAAAATGACAAGTTGTGCATGTTTGACAAGTTGTGCATGTTTGACAAGTTATGCACGTTTATGCAAGTTCACTATGCCATGTTATGCATGTTTAATAAGTTATGCATGCTTATGCAAGTTTAAAATGACAAGTTGTGCATGTTTGACAAGTTATGCATGTTTATGGCAATATGCAAGTTCACGATGCTAAGCTACGCAAGTTTAACATGTTATGCACGATTATGGTAATATGCAAGTTCACTATGCTAAGTTATGCAAGTCTAACATGTTATGCATGTTTGTTGTGATATGCAAGTTCATCATGTATGATTATGCCAAGTTCCCTCTTCCTATCCTTTATGCGTTATTACGAATATGTAAGCGATAGAACGACGTTGGGGGGTTTGGGTAAACTTAAAATACATGAAAATATAAGATTGGGAATTTACCTATTAAGTTAGGTCTACCCCTTGGGAATTTACCTATTAAGTTAGGTCTACCCAAGTATTTGTTGACTTGTGATGATGTTTTGCAATAAAGTGGACATGACACTTAGAAAACATAAGTGTGGCCAACTCGAGGTTGGGTTGAGCTTGTAGCGTAATTCTACCCGGAACCGACCGGCTTAACTAGTGGCTACAAACAATAGGACCCAATGTGAGAAGTTGGTCATGGGGTGCCAAGACCCGAGGTTAGACCAAGTTGTGGTGTAAAGCTACCCGGACCCGCCCGGCCTAACTAGTAACCACAACAAGGTCTAATGTGAGAGGTTAAGGTGCATTAAATTAATTAATGCCTCATGATTAGGGTTAAGTCAGGGTCCACTAATACTTAACCAACTTGGGGATTAGAGGGATTGAAATGGGGTCAAGTGTGAACTATTGGTTACACTTAACCAGTTTAATCCAATTGGGGGTTCGAGGGATTAGAATGGGGTTAAGTTACACTTAACCAATTTAATCCGTGATTAGTGAAGGGTTAAATCGCACTTAACCCTCTTAGAAAACCCTAGCAGCGTGGTCTGTTCCAGCAGTAATCCCAGTTTGGTATCACCACAACCCTACAGCTAGGATAGGGCGGGGCACGATTACTGGACTGATGTAAGCGACCAAAGCGACGGCTGAGTGGTACAGCGGTGCGGGTCCGGCGGGCTACGGACGTGCACGTAGTCCGATGTTGGACAAACTCGAGGCACGGGTACCAGTAGGCTTAGACTGTGCATTATTGCTTAAGTGTCTGGGGTTGACACCCGAGGGATTGATACACCCAAAGGTGGACCCAGCACAGTCTAACTACATCCATGTGGGCCGTATGGACACCAACACTTGACGTGTTAGGTTTATAGGGAGCCGATCGACTAGACCGTTGGGCTGGACCTTGTATTAAGGTCACCTCATGTTATTGGGCCAAAGCTTGGGCCAAGGGATCAATACCTGTTACGTTGGGTTGCTAGTACACCGTGGTGCAAAACTTAGTCATGTTTTATGCGATGACACCTCTATCTATCTTGTAGTTAATTTACCATGCCAGTATGTTGTTATCTATGATCATCTCAGTTCCCATCATGATGTTAACTTTATTAGTTTATAGACTGATCGTAGCAGGGCTTACTCAGTCTTTTTGACTGACCTGTTTTCTTTCGCCTCTTTTCTTCCGTTTCCCCCCCCCCCCAGGTTCTCAGGGAGGGAATACAGGAGCCTAGCTTGGATTTTAGCTGCTTCCTTTGATAGCTCAAGTATGCTTTGGACTTGAGACGCTATGGTTTATCACTCTTATTTGGGGATAGTACTTATGTATTTCAGTTTATCATATGATGTATTTATCTAGACTTGTAATTTTGGGAAATTGACATTTTGATGTACCAGACATGTGTTTTGAAATGGTTTAAAAGTCTTCCGCTGTTTTATCTACTTACTCTGTTTATTTACATATATATATGTCATGTCCTGCCTTGCTATATCATTATGCACGTTTACCTTGTTTTAAAAACGCCCCACCAAAGTCAGAGTCGCTTGAAAGAGCCACCCTGGCGGAGGTGGGGTGTTACAAAATATTCCTCCTCCTCCAGCTGCAGCGGTTCCTCCTCCTCGTGCAAATGCTTTCTCAAAGATTTGTAGAGACTTTAGGGCCATGGGTGGAAAGGATTTCAAGGGAACTGAATCATTCATAGAAGCAAGGAACTGGCTCAAAGAAACTGAGGATCTGTTCGTTATCTTCGAGGTGGGCGATAGGCAGAAGATACAGTTGGTTGTATGGTTGCTCAAAGACGAAGCTTCCTATTGGTGGGAGTCACTAACGCTGAAAGACCAGTTGAAACATGGATGGATTTCAGAATGAGGTTTGAGATGAAATTCCTCTCACAAGCTGAACGAAGTTTACAGCTGGAAAAGTTCTTGTCTCTTAAGCAAGGAAGTATGACGGTCAAGGAATATGTCAACCAATTCAATCAGCTGGCCCGATTTGGACTGGACTTAGTGAATACTCCTAATAAGAAGGCTCTCTGTTTTGTCAAGGGATTGAATGAGCCACTTCACAGCCTGGCTATGACCCATGTACCTATGGGGGCTACTTATGAGAGGTTAGTGGACATGGAACTCCTACATGAGGAAGACAAGGGCAAGAAAGAGGCAAAAGGGGAAGTGCCTCAAGATAAGAAGGGGGAGGGGTCACAGAACAAGAAGGATGATTCAAAGAAAAGCGGGAAGAACAACAAACCCCACGACAAGAGAAAGTGTAATTTCTATGGCATTCCTGGACATCTGGTCAAAGACTGCAAGAAGAAGAAAAGGAAGATGGGTGGTTGTTTCCACTGTGGTGAGACATGACACATGGCTAAGGATTGCCCAAGGAAGCAAGGGCAGAGAGCTGGACCTTCTTCTGGAGGACAAGTTCACGCTATCACGGCACCTCCGCAAGAAAGAGGTAGAAATATTTCTATCGAAATTTTAGTCTATCTTTGTACCCTATTTGATTCTGGCGCATCGCACTCTTTTATATCTACTGCGTTAGTGGAATCTCTGCACCTAGACACCAGTATAGTTGAGGATCCCTTGGTTGTTTCAAATCCAATTGGGGGTTCATCTTATTTGTCAATGGTTTGTTTGGATTTGAAAATATCTATAATAAGCGTTGGGTTTAGATGTAATGCCTTTGTTTTGGGCTTCACAGGTTATGGGTTGATTCTAGGCATGGACTGGCTATCCAGTAATGGTGCCATCCTCGATTGTGAAAAGAGAGTGGTCAGACTCATGACTCGCCTCGGTAACACTCTCGAAATTTCTTGTAATCCCATGAACTTCGTTATGCTTAGTTATCTAGAATCTCTTGATGCGTCTGTTGAGAACTTGCAGTCTGTAAGGGTAGTCCGTGAATACTCGGATGTGTTTGAAGAGGTAAAGGGCTTACCTCCGAAGGGGGAGATAGACTTCCGCATATACCTCGTTGACATTGCAAAACCCGTTGCTTTACCTGTTAGACACATGGCTCTAAGGGAGAGGAAAGAACTCAGCAAGCCAGTTAAAGAATTGCTTGAGAAGGGGTTTATAAGGTGGAGTATTTCTGAATGGGGTGCTCCAGTAGTGTTCACAACTAAAGCGGACAGTTCGCTTCGCCTGTGCGTTAATTATAGGGAGCTAAACAAGCTGACCAAGAAGAATAGGCACCCACTCCCCAGAATAGACGAATTGTTCGATCAGCTTGTAGGCGCATCAATTTTCTCCCAATTAGATCTAGCTACCGGGTTTCATCAGCTAAGAGTGGCTGAAGACAGCATTGATAAAACCGCGTTCAGAACTCTAGACGGTTTCTTCAAGTGGCTTGCCATGCCTTTCGTCTTGACAAATACACCCGCTTACTTTGTTGATTTAATGAGCAGGGTGTTGCGAGAGTTCCTCAATAAGTTTGTGGTGGTCTTCGTAGATGATATTTTGATCTTCTCAAAGAATGAGGAAGATCTTGCTCAGCATCTAAAGGAATTCATGGATACTCTCCATGCACATCAGTTGAAAGCTAAATTCTCCAAATGCCATTTCTGGAGAGAAGAAGTTAGGTTCCTTGGACACGTGGTGTCCAAAGAGGGGATAGCCGTGGACCCCGCAAAAGTAGTCGCGGTGCAAGATTGGAAGATTCCGCGAAATGCAACCGAAGTTCGAAGCTTTCTCGGGCTATTATCGAAAGTTCATTAAGGACTTTGCGAAGATCTCAGCTCCACTGACAAGATTGACAAAGAAGAACTTGGCTTTTGCTTGGGATTTTGATTGCGATATTGCTTTCCAACATTTGAAAAGGGCTCTAACAACAGCCCCAGTTCTGACACTGCCTGATGGAAGTAAGATGTTTACAGATACACATATGCATGCGGAACGGGACTAGGCACTGTTCTGATGCAAGAAGGGAAGGTAGTGGCTTATGGTGGAAGGCAGTTGAAAGTACATGAGAAGAACTACCCAACCCATGACCTAGAGTTAGCAGCCATCGTTTTTGCGCTTAAGTCTTGGCGCCATTATCTCCTAGGTGAGAAATTTGAATTGTATACTGGCCATAAATCATTAAAATACCTTTTTTTATCAGAAAGATCTTAATTTGAGGCAGCAAAGGTGGATGGAATTCCTCGCCTCATATGATTTTGAGATTTCTCATACCCCTGGTAAGGGCAATGTAGTGGCAAACGCCTTGAGTAGAAAGAAACTGACCTTAAGCCCTCTCTTTGTGGAAAGGCAAAGCTTGGAGTTCAAAGCAAGCTTTAACTTCAGACCCTCCTCTGACTTTGTACCTGGATTGCTAGCAACATTAGAAGTGCGACCAACTCGATTAGACTCAATCGGAGCCGCGCAAAGAGAAGACCCTCAGCTAGTCGATGTGATAGATAAGCTGATTAGGGGTGAGACATCGAGTCACCTCAATAGATACTCCATCGATGATAAGGGATGGTTGAGACGGGATGGAAGCCTATTCGTCCCACAAGCCAGGGATTTCATAAAGAAGGTTCTAGAAGAGGCACACCATTCCAAGCTGACCATACACCCAGGCGAAGACAAAATGTATAAAGACATCAAAAGAGTTTTCTTTTGGAATGGCATGAAGCAAGACGTAGCTGAATTTGTTTCTAAGTGTTTAATATGCCAACAAGTCAAGGTGGAGCAGAAGAAGCCTGGTGGTCTGATCCATCCTCTAGAAGTCCCATAGTGGAAATGGGATAGCATCTCGATGGACTTTATAGATGGGTTGCCTAGGTCAAGAAGGGGCAATACCAGCATTTGGGTAATAGTGGACAGACTTACTAAAAGCGCTCACTTTATACCTGTCAAAAGTAGAAGGACTTCCTCATTTCTAGCATCCATATATCTTAAAGAGATAGTTCGAGTCCATAGGATACCCTCCAGCATAGTGAGTGATCGAGACCCTATCTTCACGAGCGAGTTTTGGAAGATTTTACAAGAGGCTGCAGGCACACAGTTATGCTTAAGCACAGCCTATCACCCTCAAACCGATGGCCAAACTGAAAGAGTCAACAGAGTATTATAAGACCTCTTGAGATTATGCATTATTGACTTTGGAGGTACATGGGAGGATCATCTACCTTTGGTGGAATTTGCTTACAACAAAAGCTACCAAGCCACCATAGGCATGGCGCCTTTCGAAGCTTTATATGGAAGACCGTGCAGGTCACCAACTTGCTGGTGGGAGTCCATAGACAAGATCATACTTGGACCAGACATGATTAAGGAAACTTCAGAGAAAGTAGACTTGATACGAAGAAGAATGAAGACTGCCCAAGATAGACAGAAGTCCTACGCAGAAAAAAGAAGAATTGACCTTGAGTTCGAAGTTGGAGACAAGGTGTTCCTTAAAGTATCTCCTTTGAGGAATGTCATTCTCTTTGGATCCGCAGGAAAGTTAGCACCAAGATTTGTAGGGTTGTTCCCTATTATCGAGAAGATTTGGAATATGGCTTATAGGGTACAACTGCCCGAAAGATTGGCCGGGGTTCATAATGTCTTTCATGTCTCTCACCTGCAGAAGTGCTTACACGAGTCTGTAGAAGTGGTAGAACCAAGCATGCTAGAGTAAATAGAAGTTGAACGAGAAGCAACTGTGAGGAGAGTTCCAACCCGTATCTTGGGAACAGAAGTCAAAAAGCTATGCAACCGTGAAGTTAAGATCATCAAAGTTCAATGGAGCAATGCCGAGGAAGACGCGACTTGGGAAACTGAGGACAGAATACGCGCAGCCTACCCTTTTCTTTTTGAGGGTACATCCTTGATCTCTTTTTCCTTAAGTTTATGCTTGTATCTACCTTTTTAGGTATATCTCCTCGATCCTATCCTTTATCCTTAGGTAGAAACCCATTTGGATTAAAACATGTAATTGAAACATGTTATGGTTGATGGTTGCAAGTGGTTGCAAGTGGTTGCAAGTGGTTGCTAGTGGTTGCTCGTGGATGCATATACACACACATTAGGTATTAGATCGGCTCAGTCACTTTCATATTGCATATGCATATATGTATTTGTATATGGATTGAAACTTGATGTGTTATCATATGGACATTGCATTTGTATGAATGATTGTGCACTCATGTAGGAAATTTTGAGTAGGAAAAATGGCATTCATAATGGACTCATGGCACTGACATAATTTGCATTAAGGAGGTCAACTGAATCAGTAGACCGCCTGATTTTGCATTAGATAAGGACATGTACACACACTATGCATATGATCATGAGGCATTAGAAATCTTTTAAGTACAATGGACGCTTGTGTTTGATGGTTGAGTGGTAGGATATAAGTTCTTCTCGACTTGAAGTTTTCAGGGATGAAATCCTAAAAGGAGGGGAGAATGTAACACCCCGTATTTCCTGTTAACATTATAGTAATGAATCAAAGAATAATTAATTTCAAATGAGAGAGTTAAGGGAAACGAGTTACACCATTGTGTTCGTCTCGGAATTCTGCTTGAGATAGATTCCGAGTTTGCGTAAAATGTAAACCGTATGAAGGAGATATGGACGAACGAAGTTTGGCAGAAAACCAGAAAAAAATAGAAATGCACTGGCGCACATGGGAAGTGCGCCAGTACAAAAATTTCACTGGCGCACCTGCCAAGTGCGCCCAGGCCGGGCTGAGAGCCTGCACAGCTTTCTGGTGGGTTCTGATCCATACTGTGAGTCATTGTTGAGTCCTTTCTGACTCCTTGCTGAGTCATTAGGGCTGAGGTGTCACCCTATCCTGACTGAATGGTTGTGGTTAACTCTAGAATCATCTGATGGCTCTAATTAAATTGAAATTCTATATAAACAACCCAATGCTCAACCTAAAATCACACATAAATAATCCTGGAACTATCATGCCGTCAATAGAGAACTTGGAGTAATCGTTACCGCTTTCAATTCAAAGACTAGATAAAAACCTGAATCAAAATCAAATTAAAGTAATCTAATTCAACGATCTACATCAAAGGCTAGCATACCAACTTTAGAATTCAGATTTCAAAAATCAAGAATTCCTTTTTAGTTTGTAAGTTGGTGATTACGTAGATTTAAACATTCTTTTAAATGAATCATGACATGTTGTAATTCGAATATAGAATGATGCTTATGTATAAGATAAATAAAGTTTGATTCTTATTTATCTTAAACTTCCGTAGTGATTGATCATGTCTATATGCTTGTGGTGATGTACATACCATATTTTATATGTTGGGATCTATTATGATTGGAAAATGAATGTATTATGCCAACTGAATGGTGAAACATGTCATGTTATAATTTGGTGGTTACTTGCAAGTTTATGATCTAAAGCACATGCTTACATGTTAGATAAACATTCATGTGTATTTAGAACCATGTTAAGTTGAATCTATTTATGTTGCAAGATTGGTTTTGTAGCTCTCTTATGTTTTAACACATAAGTTATCATGCTAAGTTGTGATTTAAATATGTTTATAGTAGCTCTCTTGTGTTTAACACACATAAGTTATCATGCTAAGTTGTGATTTAAATATGTTTATAGTAGCTCTCTTGTGTTTAACACACATAAGTTATCATGCTAAGTTGTGATTTAAATATGTTTGTAGTAGCTTTCTTATGTTTTGACATGCATAAGTTAATATGCTAAGTTGTGGTTTAAAATTGTGTATATATGTTAAACCTCCATGCTATACCTATATCAAGTTTACATGATAATTAGACCAACTTAGTCACAAGTTCACCTTTACCTGTTTAATCAAGTTAATGATACTTCTATGCCAAGTTACACGTGATAAGTTAAATGTATGCTAGTTTATTTCAAGTCCCTTGTTTATTACCCCTTTTTGTTTATGGGTTTGGGCTAATTTACTAGCCCAACATTTTATGTGATTCATGCGTACATTCCACGGGGATAGCGATGGGAAAATATGAAAATTTCATGGCATACATTTGTTCATAAAATGGTATATTTGCTATACCATTTATTGTGAGCAAAATCAAAGGGTAATTATGGCATGATTAAATTAAGATTAATTTACATATAGAATTAGACATATATAGAAAATATATGGATTTAGAAAAGACAAATATGCCTAACCCGAGGTTTGACTGAGTTGCGGCGTAAAACTGCCCGAAACCGACCGGCATATCCAGTGACCACAACAAGACCAACCTAATGTGGGTGATTAGTGCGTTGAGCCCAAAAAGAACCTGAGGTTAGATTGAGTTGTGGTGTTAAACTGCCCGGAACCAACTGGCATATCTAGTGACCATAACAAGACCTGTCTAATGTGAGTGGTTGGTGCTTAAATGAATAAATTAAAGCTAAGTCAGGATTGGTAGGGTTAAGTCAATTAGGGAAGTACTTAACCGATTCAACATGTTAACTAAACAGATGGGTGGGGTTAGGTAAACTTGGACACTTAACCAAATAAACATGTTGATTAGAAAACCCTAGTAGCGGGGACCCATTTCAGCAGTAACACACATAGATGTATCATGGTACCCTGAACGGGGCTGATTATAAGCGGTCAAGACGTCGGCGGTTGGTGCGTCAGTGTAGGTTCCGACGGAGTACGGGCATGCACGTACTACGGAGTGGAAAAAGCAGGCACTGTGTAACAACCCGAAAATCTGGGCCAGTTTAAAATTTTTATTTTGGCAATTTTAGCGAATTTTGATTATTTAAAATAGATTATTTTAAATAATATCGATGAAAATTCATTTTGAATATATTTAGAACGTATATATTTATATGCGTCGTCGTTAGAATATAAATAATTATATATAATTATAAATGGAATTGAAAATGGTGCAGTAGTTCGATAATTCGATTTCAAACTTCAATTGAATGTACCGAGTGCAAAATAATCCGGATTTTAGTGAAACCAAAAACATTAGGATCTAATTGGGAATATCTTTCCAACGAACCCGAATAATTGAGATTTCATAGCGGGAATCAAAAGATATGTCCAGTTGAAAATTCTGAATAGTCGCTATGGAATTCAGGCCCTTAAAAATAGACATTTTGCAAATGACCTCGGATTTCGACAAAACCACTTTTGTTGGGTCCGGGATGTCAAATTATTGCTAGGTTTCAAATTTCATAATTTTTCGAATCAATATGTGAGCGTGGCGAAGGAAAACGCGTTTGACCGGTTTCAGTTGATTTTAATCGACTTGAAAATGGCCATTTTTCCAACGGTCTCGGAATTCGACGAAATTAGTTTTGTTGGGACCGTATCGTCAATACGAAGCTAGAAAATATTTTCCTGGAATTTTTCTGGTTAGTATGTGGTCGCGGTAAATTGAAATGTGCGTTTAAACTGAATATATAAAGATTTATATTTTAAATACAACGAAAACTGATCGAAATGGTCGAATTGGCATGCGATACATATCCTATTGTGTTCGGAATGGGGGTAATTAGCTAAGGGCGACAGTCGTTGGGTTGGATTTCGAGTTCGAAATAAAAGTCAACCTTTAGAAATATAAAATAATAAAATAATATATAAAACCCTTCTTTTCACTTAACCCCCCCTCCTTCTACCTTCTCTCCCCGCTCATAACAGAGATGGAAAAAAAAATCCTATGCCCTAATCGCTCGTCGCGCCCCCTAGCTGCGTCGCCGCTGGCGTTTCTCCTCCCCCTCTGGCCTCAGGCGACCGCTCTCCACCTCGACTCCTCCCTGCTGACGCGCAACTCCAGTCGTTCCTCTCTCCTCCTCCAGACGAAGACCCGCGAGCTCGAGCACCCCCAAAATGACCAACGACGCCGCCATCGCCTGCGTGGCCGCCCCTTCCCCGACCATCCTCCCTCAGCACCATTCGCCCTCCTTTTCGATCGAGGAACACTGTGAGTTTATATATTGTTTTATTTTATTGAATGAAGTTAGTTTAAATTAGTTTTATTTTTAGTGATGAAAAGCTATGATTTTTACTATATGAAAGATTAGATTTTTAGACATCAAAAGATTTGATTTATCCAATGTAGAAGAAGTGATTTTTGAAACCGAATAGTAGTGATTTTTGAAAACAAAAAGAAGGGATTTTTAAGATGAGAAAAATATAATTTTATTATATAGAAATGTTAAAGATATAATCTTTTCTATATAGTAGCGTCGATAAAGATATAATCTTTTTATATAGTAGCGTCGATAAAGATATAATCTTTTCTATATAGTAGCGTCGATAAAAATATAATCTTTATATTTAAAAATAGAATTTTATATATAAAGTAGCGATGTAAAAATAGAATTTTTATATATACAGTAGCGATGTGAAAATAGAATTTTATATATACAGTAGCGATGTAAAAATAGAATTTTTATCTATATAGTAGTGATGTAAAAATAGAATTTTTATCCATATGGGGTGATTTTAAAAATATGATTTTTGTATATTGAATAGCGAAGTAAAAATTCGATTTTTATATATTGAATAGCGAAATAAAAATTCAATTTTTATATATTGGATAGCAAAGTAAAAATTCGATTTTTACATATGTAGAGAATACGGGCAACGAAGATGACAAAAAGGCGAGAACGATGAAGATTTATATAAATGAAGTGTCGTGAAGTTGGGATAGCTTTCTGTGAGAACTTCTCACTCAAAATCTCTTTTTCTAGTTATATATATATACTAGGATGCAGACGGTGTTTAGTAGCACCCGACACCCGTCATCCACAGACCATGGATGGCTTGTTTGTTTAATTGATGTATTGTGAAAAAAAAATTGTGATGTTGATGTGAAATCGATAATAAAATATTCATGTGTTGAAAGGAAATAAAATATTTATATAGTTAAAAATATTTTATCGTTAAAAATATAATTTTTAACGTGAAAGTGAATAAATAAATATTTATAAACAAATCGGCCGATTTGTTTATATACACTGATTTGACTGATATTGATTGGGTCGGTAAATTTTACACATCGCCCAACTGAACAAATAAAATCTGTGTTTGATTGTTTGAAACCCCACAAGGGTGTTGGGATAAAATACGGCATACACTAATCCCAATAATTAGTTGTATGTCGATCGATTGATTGACAGGCTGTTATAAGTGTTAGATATCTATATTTGACGCTTATACAGAGTAGTGCACTTTGGATGATGGTTGATTATTTATTGTTGATATTATATACATGTGTTGTATGGAATCCATATAATTAACTTTATATGGTAATTGATTGGGCCTCATTCCAATTTAGAAAACCAATTTGAATTGAATCGAATAGAAAACCAATTTGAATTGAATCGAATAGAAAACCAATTTGAATTGAATCAAATAGAAAACCAATTTGAATTGAATCGAATAGAAAACCAATTTGAATTGAATCGAATAGAAAACGAAGTTGAATTGAATCGAATAGAAAACGAATTTGAATTGAATCGAATAGAAAACGAATTTGAATTGAATCGAATAGAAAACCAATTTGAATTGAATCGAATAGAAAACCAATTTGAATTGAATCGAATAGAAAACGAATTTGAATTGAATTGAAAAGAAAATGAATTTGAATCGAATTAAAATCGATTTGAATTGAAATCAAATAGAAATGAAAATAAAAAGGATTTATAATAGAAAATTCAATTTTGATTTGAATTTGAAATAAAGGTTGAAATTGTTTTTGAAACGAATTTAAAACGATTTATAAAATTCGTTTTAAATAGAAATCGACGAAATATATATTATATATATTTTATATATAATATAATGGCCTGAATAGAACGCGCCGCGTCGCGGCAGTTCGCGAATTTCGACCATTAACTTCGAACAGACATTACGGGAGATCCGAGCGTCGGATTCTCCTAAAACCGGAACCGTTGGGTTCGTATCGAAAAGAGTTTTCTAACGAATATTAGAAATTTGAAATCTAACGGTTGGATTTGGAGATACGTCCAAATCAAATTTGAAAAAGGTCGTTGTAAGTGCAGTTCGATGGCCATTGTTGGAAATCGTCTGTACGGGCCTTGATAAAATTATTAAAAATAGTAATAATTTGTGTAAAATCATAAGGAATGATTTGGGAAAAATCAGGATGAAAAACTCCATATTTGAAAAGATAAAAATTGAATTTTATCAAAATGAACTAGTTTTGAACTAAAATTAAAACCCATTTATTTTTAAAATAAATAAATTGGATTTGAAATGGGTTGTAAATAGAATCGATTAGTGGGTTTATCGTGAAGGGTGTTTTAAATAACACTTGTTCTTTAACCCGATAATAAATAGAATGTGATTTGAGTTTGTCGTGAACTGTGTTTTAAATGACATTAGTTCTTTAACCCAGTAAAAGGAGTTTTAATGAATCTGTAATTAGATTGAAAAGTGAATTGATAATCTAAATTATCAAATTTAGAAAGTGAGCGAGAATGGAGTATTACCAGTTTTGCTCCAAGCGATAGTTAAATCTTTAATTAGATTTGAACGGGAAATGGTAATTAATTTTACCGATAACACCGTGGTATTAGATATGATGTATTACCAGTTTTGCTTCATGGGATGAATAGGTTGGGATTGGGAAATAAAATAAATAATTACTTCGGTGTGGTTCGCTAATCTCGACTAGTTTGGAAAACCGTAATTTGGTTTGAAATGACATCCAAAGGAAGATTAAAGAATAAATTTTAAAGAATTTATCTTGGATAAAATTAATGGGAACCTTTCCCTAAGAATATGAAATTTAGAAACTAGCGGTAGGTTAGTTAAGAAGAATGGTTTCCTGGATATTGATCTGATGTTGGTTTCGTCCTTCGGGGTTAATATTTGGGGAATTGCTCTCTTACTGATTTACGGTTAGTGACTAATGAATTGGAATGAGGCGTATGTTGTGTTTGTGTAACATTTGTTTTTAATATACGCGGGTTGTTCGGAAAGGCCGGGTTTATACCCATTCTGAATAACCGATTCGACGATATGTCGAAGATGAAGATGGTGGTTGAAGACCGGGAGTCTTCACATCGTTTGGGTGATTACTGATGACCTTGATTGGGCTGTACACCCAAGATGAGGGAATCAGTTGGTGGTCGTCCAGACGTACTTGGAGATCGATGGATATGCGAGGAAAGTGCCTCCGGTTTTGTTCAGACCCAGAACGAACTTGTAAATGGATTGTGTGTCTGACATTGGATTTTATTCTGTGTTGATTGATTTCTGTTAAATATATATCTGTTTGGCGACGGAGAATTTATTCTCTTGCTTAACGCCCTTCTCTGAGACGTACGAGCTAGAGGTTATATATCGATAGATATCAATCGCATGGCATGAATTGCCTGTGTGGCACGCTGAGTTGCATGGATCAAGGCTTCTGTTGAAAAGCAAAGTCTTGTGGTTGATGATCAAAGCACGGCCTTTGTGGCGTAGCTTTGTGTATAACGTGAATTCGCGAGCCTCACACCGCGGTATGAGTTAAAAACGGGATACAGACCGTTGGGAGAACACGACGTTTCTTTCTAGCTTTGGTGGTGTCAGTGACTTACCAGCCCTGACATTTATATACTTTTCACCTTTGTGGTTGTTGGAATGAGGCGCCTCGATATTATGTCTGTAAGGACCGAGAAACGTGTGTTCAGGAATTGCCAATCCTCAAACGTAAGAGAGGACCGGCCCAACCGATCCAAGTGGCTGCCCAGAGTGTGTAGTCCTGAGCATTTGCTAGAGTGTCTCGAAAGCGGAGAGGATCTTGCCCCTTGCCTCGATTCATGTAGGAAATCCAATTTCCAATACGAGATATTTCGGCTTTATTTGTAGAGCCTAGTATGGCGACATAGTGGTATGGGGCACGTATGCCATCTATGATTTATATTTATGATTGAAATTGTTTTGACACTATACACTTATTGTAGTATCAAATGATTTGTTTTAAACGTATCAAGCATGTTTGGCTATTATAAGGGAAAACCCTATCCTCTGGCTTGCGTTGCATTGTGTGATAGGACCTGGGTCTTATAATGGCTTCATTTTTCGAAAAAGCATTGCGTTGTTTATTCTATGCACTGGTATTCTTGGGAGGAAACCCGTTCCGTGTTATACGACGTGGTCCCTTGAAATACTCTCTTTTAAAGTAAAGCTTTAAATAACTGTTTTAGTTCTCACACCAGTCACATGACTGACCTGGGGTTTATTGTTTTAACCTAAACTCTGGGTGCCTTTATTTTCTACATGGGCAGCTTGTAGTTTTGGTTTTGCAGATTTATATTCACAGGATCCTGATTTACAGCTGGAACGATGTTCGGAAAGCTCTGTATCCGTGCATTACTTTCAGTTGTGTTTTATATTGTTTTTCCGCTGCTATGTAATTTATTGTAATCTCTGATATTTATCGAATGTAATTTATTCATTTATACTCTGTATATTCTTGTATCTAATGGAATTTTTGTAATAGCAATGAAATGTTCTTCCGTCTGCGTTTTATTTTGTCTTGTCCTCAACGCCATCCGGGCTTTCCTTCACGGGGAAGTTCGGGTCGTGTCAGTTTGGTATCAGAGCTTAGGTTTACAGAGCTCGAGAACAAGACACATTAGAACCATACGAAAGAATTCATCAGATATTGGATTAGTAATATCCAATTAGAATGACTCGTTAGAGATAGGATTAGTAGTATCCTAGAACGAGTGTGAAGAGTATATTTTTCAATTGAAAACAATTCTGTTTTGAAATTAAATCGTTTTAAACGTATTTGAATAATTTATTTATATTGATTTGGACAATCTAGTATATAAAGATTTTGCATATACGCGTCATGAACGTATATTCGAAGTTTTAATATATTAGATAGATATAGAGTCACACTCTAGTCGCCCGGAGATGATTCTACTGATGACTATATAGCATCAGTAGTGTGTGTTCGAGTTTCGAAGGTGTGATATCTATATATTTCCATTAGACTGGTGTGAGAACCAAAACTTATATAGATAGATTTATTGTTGTGATTTGGCACCAAAACATGAGATTTTTGTATATATATCAAAATTATGAATTTGAAACGTTAATTCACTAATTGATTGTTGTTTGTGTTGTTTGTTTATTTGTTTGCTAATTTTGAACCATTTAGCCTAATAGTATCAAATATTGAACTGTATTGAAAATTAGTTGCATTTGCTTGCATATACATGTACTTACATTGAACAGGTCATAGCAAGGAGGCTAGAGCAGAGAATAAAATTTGTTTGCCCGACAAATAGGTACATGTTTATCATAATTTACTGTTTTGTTTGGGTGATGATGATTTTATGAGCCTATTGGCTAGCCGCTTGGCTTTTTCTTTTTCTTTTTGAGATCAGAAGGCCTATATGGCAATTTCGGGATTTTCCCGTGGCTCCCGGTGCTGGGTAGGTTATGGTGAAATTTTTCGAAAATTTAGGGTGTTAGCCAAATTTTTGAAGAATTTGAAAATTCTCAGAAACTGAAAAGTTGGAGAATGAAAGCCAGATCGAACGTAGAGTTGATTAATCAAACCACTTTCAACTTTGTTCCTTTTCGGGGACGAAAAGTTTTAAGTGGGGGAGATTGTAACATCCCGAAAATCTGGGCCAGTTTAAAATTTTTATTTTGGCAATTTTAGTGAATTTTGATTATTTAAAATAGATTATTTTAAATAATATCGACGAAAATTCATTTTGAATATATTTAGAACATATATATTTATATGCGTCGTCGTTAGAATATAAATAATTATATATGATTATAAATGGAATTGAAAACGGCGCGGTAGTTCGATAATTCGATTTCAAACTTCAATTGAATGTACCGAGTGCAAAATAATCCGGATTTTAGTGAAACCAAAAACATTAGGATCTAATTGGGAATATCTTTCCAACGAATCCGAATAATTGGGATTTCATAGCGGGAATCAAAAGATATGTCCAGTTGAAAATTCTGAATAGTCGCTATGGAATTCAGGCCCTTAAAAATAGACATTTTGCAAACGACCTCGGGTTTCGACGAAACCACTTTAGTTGGGTCCGGGATGTCAAATTATTGCTAGGTTTTAAATTTCATAATTTTTCGAATCAATATGTGAGCGTGGCAAAGGAAAACGCGTTTGACCAGTTTCAGTTGATCTTAATCGACTGGAAAATGGCCATTTTTCCAACGGTCTCGGAACTCGACGAAATTAGTTTTGTTGGGACCGTATCATCAATACGAAGCTAGAAAATATTTTTCTGGAATTTTTCTGGTTAGTATGTGGCCGCGGTCAATTGAAATGTGCGTTTAAACTGAATATATAAAGATTTATATTTTAAATACAACGAAAACTGATCGAAATGGTCGAATTGGCCTGCGATACATATCCCATTGTGTTCGGAATGAGGGTAATTAGCTAGGGGCGACAGTCGTTGGGTTGGATTTCGAGTTCGAAATAAAAGTCAACCTTTAGAAATATAAAATAATAAAATAATATATAAAACCCTTCTTTTCACTTAACCCCCCCTCCTTCTACCTTCTCTCCCCGCTCATAACAGAAATGAAAAAAAAAACTTATGCCCTAATCGCTCGTCGCGCCCCCTAGCTGCGTCGCCGCTGGCGTTTCTCCTCCCCCTCCGGCCTCAGGCAACCGCTCTCCCCCTCGACTCCTCCCTGCTGACGCGCGACTCCAGTCGCTCCTCTCTCCTCCTCCAGACGAAGACCCGTGAGCTCGAGCACCCCCAAAATGACCAACGACACCGCCATCGCCTGCGTGGCCGCCCCCCCTTCCCCGACCATCCTCCCTCAGCACCATTCGCCCTCCTTTTCGATCGAGGAACACTGTGAGTTTATATATTGTTTTATTTTATTTTATTCAATGAAGTTAGTTTAAATCAGTTTTATTTTTAGTGATGAAAAGCTATGATTTTTACTATATGAAAGATTAGATTTTTGGACATCAAAAGATTTGATTTATCCAATGTAGAAGAAGTGATTTTTGAAACCGAATAGTAGTGATTTTTGTAAACAAAAAGAAGGGATTTTTAAGAGGAGAAAAATATAATTTTATTATATAGAAATGTTAATGATATAATCTTTTCTATATAGTAGCGTCGATAAAGATATAATCTTTTCTATATAGTAGCGTCGTTAAAGATATACTCTTTTCTATATAGTAGCGTCGATAAAAATATAATCTTTATATTTAAAAATAGAATTTTATATATAAAGTAGCGATGTAAAAATAGAATTTTTATATATACAGTAGCGATGTGAAAATAGAATTTTATATATACAGTAGCGATGTAAAAATAGAATTTTTATCTATATAGTAGTGATGTAAAAATAGAATTTTTATCCATATGGGGTGATTTTAAAAATATGATTTTTGTATATTGAATAGCGAAGTAAAATTTTGATTTTTATATATTGAATAGCGAAGTAAAAATTCAATTTTTATATATTGGATAGCAAAGTAAAAATTCGATTTTTACATATGTATAGAATACGGGCAACGAAGATGACAAAAAGGTGAGAACGATGAAGATTTCTATAAATGAAGTGTCGTGAAGTTGGGATAGCTTTCTGTGAGAACTTCTCACTCAAAAGCTCTTTTTCTAGTTATATATATATACTAGGATGCAGACGGTGTTTAGTAGCACCCGACACCCGTCATCCACAGACCATGGATGGCTTGTTTGTTTAATTGATGTGTTGTGAAAAATTGTTTGTAATGTTGATGTGAAATCGATAATAAAATATTCATGTGTTGAAAGGAAATAAAATATTTATATAGTTAAAAATATTTTATCGTTAAAAATATAATTTTTAACGTGAAAGTGAATAAATAAATATTTATAAACAAATCGGCCGATTTGTTTATATACACTGATTTGACTGATATTGATTGGGTCGATAAATTTTACACATCGCCCAACTGCACAAATAAAATCTGTGTTTGATTGTTTGAAACCCCACATGGGTGTTGGGATAAAATACGGCATACACTAATCCCAATAATTAGTTGAATGTCGATCGATTGATTGACAGGCTGTTATAAGCGTTAGATATCTATATTTGATGCTTATACAGAGTAGTGCACTTTGGATGATGGTTGATTATTTATCGTTGATATTATATACATGTGTTGTACAGAATCCATATAATTAACTTTATACGGTAATTGATTGGGCCTCATTCCAATTTAGAAAACCAATTTGAATTGAATCGAATAGAAAACCAATTTGAATTGAATCGAATAGAAAACCAATTTGAGTTGAATCGAATAGAAAACCAATTTGAATTGAATCGAATAGAAAACGAATTTGAATTGAATCGAATAGAAAACCAATTTGAATTGAATCGAATAGAAAACCAATTTGAATTGAATCGAATAGAAAACGAATTTGAATTGAATTGAAAAGAAAATGAATTCGAATCGAATTAAAATCGATTTGAATTGAAATCAAATAGAAATGAAAATAAAAAGGATTTATAATAGAAAATTCAATTTTGATTTGAATTTGAAATAATGGTTGAAATTGTTTTTGAAACGAATTTAAAACTATTTATAAAATTCGTTTTAAATAGAAATCGACGAAATATATATTATATATATTTTATATATAATATAATGGCCTGAATAGAACGCGCCGCGTCGCGGCAGTTCGCGAATTTCGACCATTAACTTCGAACGGACATTACGGAAGATCCGACCGTCGGATTCTCCTAAAACCGGAACCGTTGGGTTCGTATCGAAAAGAGTTTTCTAACGAATATTAGAAATTTGAAATCTAACGGTTGGATTTGGAGATACGTCCAAATCAAATTTGAAAAAGGTCGCTGTAAGTGCAGTTCGATGGCCATTGTTGGAAATCGACTGTACGGGCCTTGATAAAATTATTAAAAATAGTAATAATTTGTGTAAAATCATAAGGAATGATTTGGGAAAAATCAGGATGAAAAACTCCATATTTGAAAAGATAAAAATTGATTTTTATCAAAATGAACTAGTTTTGAACTAAAATTAAAACCCATTTATTTTTAAAATAAATAAATTGGATTTGAAATGGGTTGTAAATAGAATCGATTAGTGGGTTTATCGTGAAGGGTGTTTTAAATAACACTTGTTCTTTAACCCGATAATAAATAGAATGTGATTTGAGTTTGTCTTGAACTGTGTTTTAAATGACATTAGTTCTTTAACCCAGTAAAAGGAGTTTTAATGAATTAGTAATTAGATTGAAAAGTGAATTGATAATCTAAATTATCAAATTTAGAAAGTGAGCGAGAATGGAGTATTACCAGTTTTGCTCGAAGCGATAGTTAAATCTTTAATTAGATTTGAACGGGAAATGGTAATTAATTTTACCGATAACACCGTGGTATTAGATATGAAGTATTACCAGTTTTGCTTCATGTGATGAATAGGTTGGGATTGGGAAATAAAATAAATAATTACTTCGGTGTGGTTCGCTAATCTCGACTAGTTTGGAAAACCATAATTTGGTTTGAAATGACATCCAACTGAAGATTAAAGAATAAATTTTAAAGAATTTATCTTGGATAAAATTAATGGGAACCTTTCCCTAAGAATATGAAATTTAGAAACTAGCGGTAGGTTAGTTAAGAAGAATGGTTTCCTGGATATTGATCTGATGTTGGTTTCGGCCTTCGGGGTTAATATTTGGGGAATTGCTCTCTTACTGATTTACGGTTAGTGACTAATGAATTGGAATGAGGCGTATGTTGTGTTTGTGTAACATTTGTTTTTAATATACGCGGGTTGTTCGGAAAGGTCGGGTTTATACCCATTCTGAATAACCGATTCGACGATATGTCGAAAATGAAGACGGTGGTTGAAGACCGGAAGTCTTCACATCGTTGGGTGATTACTGATGATCTTGATTGGGCTGTACACCCAAGATGAGGGAATCAGTTGGTGGTCGTCCAGACGTACTTGTAGATCGATGGATATGCGAGGAAAGTGCCTCCGGTTTCGTTCAGACCCAGAACGAACTTGTAAATGGATTGTGTGTCTGACATTGGATTTTATTCTGTGTTGGTTGATTTCTGTTAAATATATATCTGTTTGGCGGCAAAGAATTTATTCTCTTGCTTAACGCCCTTCTCTGAGACGTACGAGCTTAGAGGTTATATATCGATAGATATCAATCGCATGGCATGAATTGCCTGTGTGGCACGCTGAGTTGCATGGATCAAGGCTTCTGTTGAAAAAGCAAAGTCTTGTGGTTGATGATCAAATCACGGCCTTTGTGGCGTAGCTTTGTGTATAACGTGAATTCGCGAGCCTCACACCTCGGTATGAGTTAGAAACGGGATACACACCGTTGGGAGAACACGACGTTTCTTTCTAGCTTTGGTCGTGTCAGTGACTTACCAGCCCTGACATTTATATACTTTTCACCTTTGTGGTTGTTGGAATGAGGCGCCTCGATATTAGGTCTGTAAGGACCGGGAAACGTGTGTTCAGGAATTGCCAATCCTCAAACGTAAGAGAGGACCGGCCCAACCGATCCAAGTGGCTGCCCAGAGTGTGTAGTCCTGAGCATTTGCTAGAGTGTCTCGAAAGCGGAGAGGAGCTTGCCCCTTGCCTCGATTCATGTCGGAAATCCAATTTCCAATACGAGATATTTCGGCTTTATTTGTAGAGCCTAGTATGGCGACATAGTGGTATGGGGCACTTATGTCGTCTATGATTTATATTTATGATTGAAAATGTTTTGACACTATACACTTATTATAGTATCAAATGATTTGTTTTAAACGTATCAAGCATGTTTGGCTATTATAAGGGAAAACCCTATCCTCCGGCTTGCGTTGCATTGCGTGATGGGACCTGGGTCTTATAATGGCTTCATTTTTCGAAAAAGCATTGCGTTGTTTATTCTATGCACTGGTATTCTTGGGAGGAAACCCGTTCCGTGTTATACGGCGTGGTCCCTTGAATTACTCTCTTTTAAAGTAAAGCTTTAAATAACTGTTTTAGTTCTCACACCAGTCACATGACTGGCCTGGGGTTTATTGTTTTAACCTAAACTCTGGGTGCCCTTATTTTCTACACGGGCAGCTAGTAGTTTTGGTTTTTTAGATTTATATTCACAGGATCCTGATTTACAGCTGGAACGATGTTCGGAAAGCTCTGTATCCGTGCATTACTTTCAGTTGTGTTTTATATTGTTTTTCCGCTGCTATGTAATTTATTGTAATCTC
The DNA here is from genome assembly GCA_030737875.1 of Allium sativum. Lineage (NCBI taxonomy): Eukaryota > Viridiplantae > Streptophyta > Magnoliopsida > Asparagales > Amaryllidaceae > Allium > Allium sativum. The sequence continues at coordinate 459,592,923 of CM060922.1, forward strand.
TGATATTTATCGAATGTAATTTATTCATTTATACTCTGTATATTATTGTATCTGATGGAATTGTTGTAATAGCAATGAAATGTTCTTCCGTCTGCGTTTTATTTTGTCTTGTCCTCAACGCCATCCGTGCTTTCCTTCACGGGGAAGTTCGGGTCGTGTCACACTGGGCATCAGTAGTATACACTGTGCATCTTGAATCATGTCAGGTTGCCACCAGAGGGATTGATACACCCCATGGTGGGACCAACACATGTATCTACAGTCAAGTGGGGCCGAAGGACACAGGATATGAATGCATGCGAGTAGGAGCCGATCATTAAGGGATCGTTTGTTATGAACACGTGGGGCTGGTTGAACCAATGGTTAAGTAGAAGCAGAGACTATAGTAATGGGTGCGATCACATGTTCCTCTTATCTTATATTAGGGTATTGTCCTACGTTCTGTTATTGCTGTCATGATCCCTTTCCTTGTTTAAATACTAGTAATCACTAAACTTACCAGACTTATTGTCTGACCCATTTTCTTTCGTCCTCTTTTCTTCCGTACCCCCCCCCCCCCAAGGTCCACAGGGAGGGAATACCCGAGCTTAGTCAGACTCTTTGCAAGCTTCAAGAAAGTAGATGTATAATTGGGACTCTCTCACCTTGGCTATGGCTTTTGAACACTACACTTGGGGATTTATGCAGTTTTATTTATGGTTTATTCTTCTTTATTAAATAATCAAGACAGAAATTATGGTGTAATGTTTTGGAAGTTATTTTGAGACAATTTGTTGTAATGCTTTTGTATTGAACCACGTATGTAATAAATATTTGAATTTCGCTGCTTATATTTATCTGTCTTGTAAATTTTTCTATGTCTTGTACCTATAACCCTCCACCAAGGTTAAGGCATTTGTAACAACCCGGAAAATCTGGGCCAGTTTGAAAATTTTATTTTGGCAATTTTAGCGAATTTTGAATATTTAAAATAGATTATTTTAAATAATATCGACAATAAATTTATTTTGAATATAATTCGAACGTATATATTATACGCGTCGTCGTTAGAATATAAATAATTATATATAATTATAAATAGAATTGAAAATGGCGCGGTAGTTCGATAATTCGATTTCAAACTTCGATTGAATATACCGGGTGCAAAACAATCCGGATTTTAGTGAAACCAAAAATAATGGAATCTAATAGTGAATATCTTTACAACGAAGTTGAGAAACTGAGATTCCACTTTATAAATGATGAGATATGTCCAGTTGAAATTTAGAAATAGTCGCTGTGGAATTTATATATATTTTTATATATATAAGGCCCTTAAAAATAGCAATTTTGCAAACGACCTCGGATTTCGACGAAACCAGTTTTGTTGGGTCCGTGATGTTAAGTTATTGCTAGGTTTCAAATTTCATAATTTTTCGAATCCATATGTGAGCGTGGCAAAGGAAAACGCGTTTGACCAGTTTCAGTTGATTTTAATCGACTGGAAATTGGCCATTTTTCCAACGGTCTCGGAATTCGACGAAACTAGTTTTGTTAGGACCGTATCGTCAATACGAAGCTAGAAAATATTTTTCTGGAATTTTTCGAGTTCGTATGCGACCCCGGTAATTTGAAATGTACGTTTAAAATTCAATATAGTGATTTAAATGCAAATTAAAGGGAAACTGATTCAAACAGTCGAATCAGCTTGCGGTACATATCCCATTGTGTTCGAAATGGGGGTAAAACGCTATGGACGACAGGCGGTGGGCCTCGTTTCGAGGTCGTATGTAAAAGTCAACCCTTTTGCAAATTTAATAAAAAAAAAAAAAAAAAAAAAATAATAATTTTTAATTCTTTCTCCCCCCTATTTCATTCTGGCCCCCCCCCCCAAATTCATTCGTTCAATAAAAAAAAAAAAAAAAAAAAAAAAGAGAGACGAAGCGGGATCGAGCCGCCGCCGCCATTAGCCTGCGCCACCCGCCTCCATCTCCTGACGGCGCCTCTCTCCCCTCCAGCTTCTCCTCTTCGTTCGACTATGCCGCAACCCCACCCACCGTCGGTTCGAAGCCCCCCCAAGCCGCTGTCGCCTCGCGGCTGCCCACCGCCGACCTCCGAAGCTCGCTCCCCTCTCCCTATCCTCTGTTGACCAAAGACTGTAAGTTTAGTTTTGTTTTATTTGTTTATTTTCTTTTATCTGTAAATTTTATTAATGTTTAAAAACTGTTTTATTAAAGATTAAAAAACTGTTTTATTAAGGATTGAAAAACTGTTTTATTAAAAATTGAAAACTGATTTTAGTTAAATAGAAAAAAAAAAAAACAACAGTGAGCATTTTTAATATGACATTATTTATAAAATCAGTTTTCTTATATATATATATCTTTTTAGAAAAGTTTTAGAAATTGATTTTGTTAACAAGCGAAAAGATTTGATTTTTGGTTAACTTTTATATATGTATATCATTATTTTTGAAATACAAGACATGAGTTGTTTTTGAAAATAAAGTTAGCGATGTTTTTAAAATATAAAGAAAGGATTTTTAAGATGTATAAAGTTGGGATTTTTAGAATTAAAAATAGGTTTTTTATTTATTGAACTTCGAACTAAAAATTCGATTTTTATCTATTAAACTTCGAACTAAAAATTCGATTTTTATCTATTAAACTTCGAACTAAAAATTCGATTTTTATCTATTGAACTTCGAACTAAAAATTCGATTTTTATTTATTAAACTTCGAACTAAAAATTCGATTTTTATCTATTAAACTTCGAACTAAAAATTCGATTTTTATCTATTAAACTTCGAACTAAAAATTCGATTTTTATCTATTGAACTTCGAACTAAAAATTCGATTTTTATTTATTAAACTTTGAACTAAAAATTCGATTTTTATTTATTAAACTTCGAACTAAAAATTCGATTTTTATATATTGAATAGCGAAGTAAAAAATTCGATTTTTACATATGTAGTGGCTACGGGCAATAAAGATGCCGAAGATGCGATAGCGATGAAGACTTCTGCAAATGGAGAGCCGTGGAGCTAGGATAGCTATAGGTGAGAATTTCTCACCTTTCAATTTAATTTTTCTAGTTATATATATATACTAGGATGCAGACGGTGCTTAGAAGCACCCGACACCCGTCCACATACCATGGACTTGTTTGTTTGGATGTTTGGTGATTGATTGAGATATTGGTTTGAATGTGGTTTGTGGTGTGAAAAATCGAATCGATAAATTGGTTAGGATTAGACGTGCGCCGTTATAAGGCGAAGGAGTAAGGCTAGGTTAGACCCTTACTCCAAAGTTTGTGGTTTGCATAACGAATTGATTTGATTGATGTGTGAATGGCGTGGGCCTTCACTAGACCGGGGATAAGGCTAGGCCTCGTCCCGTTTCTAGTATCGTGCCGTTATGCCGCCGAAATTTTCTAAAATATGTTAGAAAATAAAAATATCATTTTATTGTGTAAATGAATAATAAAAATTCATATGTTGGAATAAAATGTTTTATCGTTAAAAATATAATTTTTAACGTGAATATGAAAATAGTGAAGTGAATAAATAAATATTCATTTACAAACCAGACGGTTTGTTTATGTACACCTATTTGAATGACGTTGATTGGGTCGATAAATTTTACACATCGCCTAACTGCACAAATAAAATATGTGTTTGATTGTTTGAAACCCCACACGGGTGTTAGGATGAAATTTGAAGTTCACTCATCCTGATTGATTAAATATGTCGATCGATTGATTGACAAGCTGCTATAAGCGTTAAATGTCTATATTTGATGCTTATACAGTGTAGTGCACTTTGGTTGATGGTTGATTATTCATCGTTGTTGATATATACATGTGTTGTAGAAAATCCATATAATTAACTTTATATGGTAATTGATTGGGCCTCATTCCAGTTTTAAAATAGAAATATTTGAAAAAGAAATATTTGAAATAGAATATTTGAAAATAGAACTTTATGAAGCCGTGTTGATTAGATTGACGCCATTTTGACGTGAACGATATTTTTATCGATTTTATTCCTTTTGAAATGGATATTGAAAAGTAATTTTGAAAAAATATTTCGAAATAAATTGAATTGAAAACGATTTCGTAATGAATTGAATTGAAAACGAATTCAAATTGAATTGAAAACGAATTCAAATTGAATTGAAAATAATTCGAAATAAATTGAATTGAAAACGAATTCGAAATAAATTGAATTGAAAACGAATTCGAAATGAATTGAATTGAAAACGAATTCGAAATGAATTGAATTGAAAACGATTTCGAAATGAATTGAATTGAAAACGAATTCGAAATGAATTGAATTGAAAACGAATTCGAAATGAATTGAATTGAAAACGATTTCGAAATGAATTGAATTGAAAACGATTTCGAAATGAATTGAATTGAAAACGAATTCGAAATGAATTGAATTGAAAACGAATTCGAAATGAATTGAATTGAAAACGAATTCGAAATGAATTGAATTGAAAACGATTTCGAAATGAATTGAATTGAAAACGAATTCAAATTGAATTGAAAACGATTTCGAAATAAATTGAATTGAAAACGAATTCGAAATGAATTGAATTGAAAACGAATTCGAAATGAATTGAATTGAAAACGAATTCGAAATGAATTGAATTGAAAACGAATTCGAAATGAATTGAATTGAAAACGATTTCGAAATGAATTGAATTGAAAATGAATTCAAATTGAATTGAAATTTGAATTGAATTGAAATTTGAATTGAATAGAAATGAACTTTAAAACGAATTTATAGAGAAGAATTCAATTTTGCTTTGAATTGAGATGGAAGTTGAAATAGATTTTGAAACGATTTTAAAACTATTTATATAATTCATTTTAAATAGAAATCGACGAAATATATATTATATATATTATATATATAATATAATGGCCTAAATAGAACGCGCCGCGCCGCGGCAGTTCGTGAATTTCGACCATTTATTTCAAACGGACATTGCGGGAGATCCGACCGTCGGATTCTCCTAAAACCGGAACCGTTGGGTTCGTATCGAAAAGAGCTTTCTAATGAATGTTAGAAATTTGAAATCTAACGGTTGGATTTGGAGATACGTCCAAATCAAATTCGAAAAAGGTCGCTGTAAGTGCAGTTCGATGGCCGTTAATGGAAATCGACTGTACGGGCCTTGATAAAATTATTAAAAATAGTAATAATTTGTGTAAAATCATAAGAAATGATTTGTGAAAGTTTGGGATGAAAAACTCCATATTTGAAAAGATAAAAATAGATTTTTATCGAAATGAACTAGTTTTGAACTAGAATTATAATTCTATTTATTTTTAAATAAATAAATTGAATTCGAAAAGGGTTTTAAAAATAACCAAAATTTCCAATGATTGCATTGGAGTGGATTTGAATCGAAATTGTCTTCGGAATATTTCGATGTTGGAATTCGTGATTATACAGGTGTTGTTATGGAAATTTGAAAGATATATATTGATATCGTTATTTCCAATACGACATTTGTTAGTCGTAGAATTCGATATTGAATATAAGCCGATATATTTTCTATTCAGAGCCTTGTATTGAATATCGAATGTGATTTGGGTTTGTCGTGAATGGTGTCTTCACTAACACTGTTCTTGAACCCAGTTGAGAAAACATTAAATCTTTTTATTTAGATTTAATGAAGTGTACCAATTAAATGATATTTAATTGGAATTGAATTGGTATTGATTTTTGGGTTTATCGTGAACAGTGTTTTAAATAACACTTGTTCTTTAACCCGATAATTAATCGAATGTGATTTGGGTTTGTCGTGAATGGTGTCTTCACTAACACTGTTCTTGAACCCAGTTGAGAAAAGATTAAATCTTTTTATTTAGATTTAATGAAGTGTACCAATTAAATGATATTTAATTGGAATTGAATTGGTATTGATTTTTGGGTTTATCGTGAACAGTGTTTTAAATAACACTTGTTCTTTAACCCGATAATTAATCGAATGTGATTTGGGTTTGTCGTGAATGGTGTCTTCACTAACACTGTTCTTGAACCCAGTTGAGAAAAGATTAAATCTTTTTATTTAGATTTAATGAAGTGTACCAATTAAATAATATTTAATTGGAATTGAATGGATATTGATTTTTGGGTTTACTGTGAACAGTGTTTTAAATAACACTTGTTCTTTAACCCGATAATTAATGGGATGTGACTTTGGGTTTATCGTGAACCGTGTTTTAAATGACACTGATTCTTTAACCCAGTCACAGATTAAAACTAAGTGGAGTTTTAATGAATCTTTAATTAGATTGAAAAGATCGAGAATGGAGTATCACCAGTTTTGCTCCAGGCGATAGTTAAATCTTTAATTAGATTTGAACGTGAAATTTAGAAACTAACTGTCGGTTAGCCAAGCAGAATGGTTTTCTGGATATTGATCTGATGTTGGTTTCGGCCTTCGGGGTTAATATTTGGGGAATTATTCTCTTGATTAATTTACGGTTAGTGACTAATGAATTGGAATGAGGCGTATGTTGTGTTTGTGTAACACTTATTTAAAATATACGCGAGTTATTCGGAAAGACCGGGTTCATCCCATTCTGAATAACTGATACGACGATAAGTCGAAGATGAAGACGATGGTCGAAGACCGGAGGTCTTCACGTCGTTTGGGTGATAACTGATGATCTTGATTGGGCTGTACACCCAAGAAGATGGAAACAGTTAGTGATCGTCCAGACGTACTTGGAGATCGATGGATATGCGGGGTACTAGGTGCCTCCGGTTTCGTTCAGACCCAGGACGGACTTGTAAATGGACTGTGTGTCTGACATCGGATTTCATTCTGTGTGACTGATATCGGTTGCATAGGATGGTTTGCCTGTGTGGCATGCTAAGATGCAAATGATCAAGGCTTCTGTTGAAAAGCAAAGTCTTGTGGTGATGATCAAAGCACGGCCTTTGTGGCGTAGCTTTGTGTAACGTTTACCTCGCGTGTTTCACACCAGGTATGAACCAAAAACGGGAGACGGACGTCAGGGAGGGCATGCGTTTCTTTCTAGCTAGAAGTGGCGTCAGTGGTTTTACACGCCCTGACGAGTTTGACTTATGTGGTTGTTGCTGTTGCGAGGCGCCTCGGTTATATCGGTTTCGGCCGAATGCATTCTGGTCGGCTGACGGACCAGACTTACACCCCATAGGGTGGGGAGACGCATGTTCAGGCATTTTAATCCACATCGGTGGACCGGCCCTGAGGATCCAAGGGCCCACCTGAGTCTGGGTCCTGAGGCTCGGGCTAGACAGTCTCGAATCGGTTGAGGACTATCTTTTGCCTCGGTTCATAGATGGAAATCCAATTTCCAAATACGTGACATTTGCGGTTTTAATTGTAATCCTATATATGGCGACATAGTGGGATGGGGCGCTTATGCCGCCTATGATTGATACTTATGATTTGAAGTTGTTTTATACACTATGCACTTATAATAGTATCAAATGATTTGTTTTAAACGTATCAAGCATTCTTTGGCTGTTATAAGGGAAAACCCTATCCCCCGGCTTGCGTTGCATTGTGTGATAGGACCTGGGTCTTATAACAGCTTCATTTTTCTTTATTTAGCACTGCGCTGTTTGTTTTATGCACTGGTATTCTTGGGAGGAAACCCGTTCCGTGTTATACGGCGTGGTCCCTTGATTTACCTAACTTTTAAAATAAAGAATAATAACTGTTTTAGTTCTCACACCAGTCACATGACTGACCTGGAGTTTATTGTTTTAACCTAAACTCTGGGTGCCCTTATTTTGACACGGGCAGCTAGTAGTTTTGGTTTTGCAGATTTATATTCACAGGATCCTGGTTTACAGCTGGAACGATATCCGGAAAGCTTTGTATCCGTATATCTCATTCTAGTTGTGTATTGTATTATTTTCCGCTGCTATGTATTTAAATGTAATTTAAATCTCTGATATTTCTGTGTAATATTCTTTTATACTCTGTATATTCTTGTAATCTGATGCATTGTTGTAATATACAATGAAATGTTCTTTTATATGCGTTTTGTTGTGGTTTGTTCTCGAACTATCCGACGCTTTCCTTTACGGGGAAGTTACGGGTCTTCACAGTTGGTATCAGAGCTTTGGTTTACAAAGCTCAGAGAACAAGACACATTAGAACCCTACGAAAGAATTCATCAGATATTGGATTAGTAATATCCAATTAAAATGACTCGTTAGAGATAGGATCAGTAGTATCCTAGAACGAGTGTGAAGAGTATATTTTTGAAAATGAAAACAAAGTTTTGTTTTGAAAAATTTAAATCAACTATTAGTATTCGATTATTTGTTTATATTGATTTTGGACAATTCAGTATATAAAGAATTTGCATATACGCCTTGCAAACGTATATTCAAAGTTTTAATATACTGGATAGATATAGAATCACACTCTAGTCGCCCGGAGATAATTTTGGTAATGCGGCCGCGTTATCAATATTTATTTTCGTGTTTCGAAGGTGTGATATCTATATATTTCCTATTGACTGGTGTGAGAACCAAAACTAATATAGTTAGAATACATTGTTGTGAATTGGCATCAAAAACATGATTTTTGTATATGTATCAAAATTATGAATTTGAAACTCTAAATTCACTAATTGATTGATGTTTGTGTTGTTTGTTTATTTGTTTGCTAATTTTGAACCATTTGGCCTAATTGAACCAAATATTGAACTGTATTGAAAATTGGTTGCATTTGCTTGCATATACATATATATCATTGAACAGGTCATAGCAAGGAGGCTAGAGCCAGAGAATAAAATTTGTTTGCCCGACAAATAGGTACATGTTTACTACATAATTTCCTGTTTTGTTTGGGTGATGATGATTTTGTGAGCCTATTGGCTAGCCGCTTGGCTTTTTCTTTTTCTTTTTGAGATCTGAAGGACCGGGAACGCTATTTGCAATTTCCCGATGCTCCCATTGCAGGGGAGGTTATGGCGAAATTTTTCGAAAATTTAGGGTGTTAGCCAAATTTTTGAAATTTTGAAAATTCTCAGAAACTGAAAAGTTGGAGAACGGAAGCCAAATCGAACGTAGAGCTGAATAATCAAACCACTTTCGACTTTGTTCCTTTTCGGGGACGAAAAGTTTTAAGTGGGGGAGATTGTAACAACCCGGAAAATCTGGGCCAGTTTGAAAATTTTATTTTGGCAATTTTAGCGAATTTTGAATATTTAAAATAGATTATTTTAAATAATATCGACAATAAATTTATTTTGAATATAATTCGAACGTATATATTATACGCGTCGTCGTTAGAATATAAATAATTATATATAATTATAAATAGAATTGAAAATGGCGCGGTAGTTCGATAATTCGATTTCAAACTTCGATTGAATATACCGGGTGCAAAACAATCCGGATTTTAGTGAAACCAAAAATAATGGAATCTAATAGTGAATATCTTTACAACGAAGTTGAGAAACTGAGATTCCACTTTATAAATGATGAGATATGTCCAGTTGAAATTTAGAAATAGTCGCTGTGGAATTTATATATATTTTTATATATATAAGGCCCTTAAAAATAGCAATTTTGCAAACGACCTCGGATTTCGACGAAACCAGTTTTGTTGGGTCCGTGATGTTAAGTTATTGCTAGGTTTCAAATTTCATAATTTTTCGAATCCATATGTGAGCGTGGCAAAGGAAAACGCGTTTGACCAGTTTCAGTTGATTTTAATCGACTGGAAATTGGCCATTTTTCCAACGGTCTCGGAATTCGACGAAACTAGTTTTGTTAGGACCGTATCGTCAATACGAAGCTAGAAAATATTTTTCTGGAATTTTTCGAGTTCGTATGCGACCCCGGTAATTTGAAATGTACGTTTAAAATTCAATATAGTGATTTAAATGCAAATTAAAGGGAAACTGATTCAAACAGTCGAATCAGCTTGCGGTACATATCCCATTGTGTTCGAAATGGGGGTAAAACGCTATGGACGACAGGCGGTGGGCCTCGTTTCGAGGTCGTATGTAAAAGTCAACCCTTTTGCAAATTTAATAAAAAAAAAAAAAAAAAAAAAATAATAATTTTTAATTCTTTCTCCCCCCTATTTCATTCTGGCCCCCCCCCCCCAAATTCATTCGTTCAATAAAAAAAAAAAAAAAAAAAAAAAAGAGAGACGAAGCGGGATCGAGCCGCCGCCGCCATTAGCCTGCGCCACCCGCCTCCATCTCCTGACGGCGCCTCTCTCCCCTCCAGCTTCTCCTCTTCGTTCGACTATGCCGCAACCCCACCCACCGTCGGTTCGAAGCCCCCCCAAGCCGCTGTCGCCTCGCGGCTGCCCACCGCCGACCTCCGAAGCTCGCTCCCCTCTCCCTATCCTCTGTTGACCAAAGACTGTAAGTTTAGTTTTGTTTTATTTGTTTATTTTCTTTTATCTGTAAATTTTATTAATGTTTAAAAACTGTTTTATTAAAGATTAAAAAACTGTTTTATTAAGGATTGAAAAACTGTTTTATTAAAAATTGAAAACTGATTTTAGTTAAATAGAAAAAAAAAAAAACAACAGTGAGCATTTTTAATATGACATTATTTATAAAATCAGTTTTCTTATATATATATATCTTTTTAGAAAAGTTTTAGAAATTGATTTTGTTAACAAGCGAAAAGATTTGATTTTTGGTTAACTTTTATATATGTATATCATTATTTTTGAAATACAAGACATGAGTTGTTTTTGAAAATAAAGTTAGCGATGTTTTTAAAATATAAAGAAAGGATTTTTAAGATGTATAAAGTTGGGATTTTTAGAATTAAAAATAGGTTTTTTATTTATTGAACTTCGAACTAAAAATTCGATTTTTATCTATTAAACTTCGAACTAAAAATTCGATTTTTATCTATTAAACTTCGAACTAAAAATTCGATTTTTATCTATTGAACTTCGAACTAAAAATTCGATTTTTATTTATTAAACTTCGAACTAAAAATTCGATTTTTATCTATTAAACTTCGAACTAAAAATTCGATTTTTATCTATTAAACTTCGAACTAAAAATTCGATTTTTATCTATTGAACTTCGAACTAAAAATTCGATTTTTATTTATTAAACTTTGAACTAAAAATTCGATTTTTATTTATTAAACTTCGAACTAAAAATTCGATTTTTATATATTGAATAGCGAAGTAAAAAATTCGATTTTTACATATGTAGTGGCTACGGGCAATAAAGATGCCGAAGATGCGATAGCGATGAAGACTTCTGCAAATGGAGAGCCGTGGAGCTAGGATAGCTATAGGTGAGAATTTCTCACCTTTCAATTTAATTTTTCTAGTTATATATATATACTAGGATGCAGACGGTGCTTAGAAGCACCCGACACCCGTCCACATACCATGGACTTGTTTGTTTGGATGTTTGGTGATTGATTGAGATATTGGTTTGAATGTGGTTTGTGGTGTGAAAAATCGAATCGATAAATTGGTTAGGATTAGACGTGCGCCGTTATAAGGCGAAGGAGTAAGGCTAGGTTAGACCCTTACTCCAAAGTTTGTGGTTTGCATAACGAATTGATTTGATTGATGTGTGAATGGCGTGGGCCTTCACTAGACCGGGGATAAGGCTAGGCCTCGTCCCGTTTCTAGTATCGTGCCGTTATGCCGCCGAAATTTTCTAAAATATGTTAGAAAATAAAAATATCATTTTATTGTGTAAATGAATAATAAAAATTCATATGTTGGAATAAAATGTTTTATCGTTAAAAATATAATTTTTAACGTGAATATGAAAATAGTGAAGTGAATAAATAAATATTCATTTACAAACCAGACGGTTTGTTTATGTACACCTATTTGAATGACGTTGATTGGGTCGATAAATTTTACACATCGCCTAACTGCACAAATAAAATATGTGTTTGATTGTTTGAAACCCCACACGGGTGTTAGGATGAAATTTGAAGTTCACTCATCCTGATTGATTAAATATGTCGATCGATTGATTGACAAGCTGCTATAAGCGTTAAATGTCTATATTTGATGCTTATACAGTGTAGTGCACTTTGGTTGATGGTTGATTATTCATCGTTGTTGATATATACATGTGTTGTAGAAAATCCATATAATTAACTTTATATGGTAATTGATTGGGCCTCATTCCAGTTTTAAAATAGAAATATTTGAAAAAGAAATATTTGAAATAGAATATTTGAAAATAGAACTTTATGAAGCCGTGTTGATTAGATTGACGCCATTTTGACGTGAACGATATTTTTATCGATTTTATTCCTTTTGAAATGGATATTGAAAAGTAATTTTGAAAAAATATTTCGAAATAAATTGAATTGAAAACGATTTCGTAATGAATTGAATTGAAAACGAATTCAAATTGAATTGAAAACGAATTCAAATTGAATTGAAAATAATTCGAAATAAATTGAATTGAAAACGAATTCGAAATAAATTGAATTGAAAACGAATTCGAAATGAATTGAATTGAAAACGAATTCGAAATGAATTGAATTGAAAACGATTTCGAAATGAATTGAATTGAAAACGAATTCGAAATGAATTGAATTGAAAACGAATTCGAAATGAATTGAATTGAAAACGATTTCGAAATGAATTGAATTGAAAACGATTTCGAAATGAATTGAATTGAAAACGAATTCGAAATGAATTGAATTGAAAACGAATTCGAAATGAATTGAATTGAAAACGAATTCGAAATGAATTGAATTGAAAACGATTTCGAAATGAATTGAATTGAAAACGAATTCAAATTGAATTGAAAACGATTTCGAAATAAATTGAATTGAAAACGAATTCGAAATGAATTGAATTGAAAACGAATTCGAAATGAATTGAATTGAAAACGAATTCGAAATGAATTGAATTGAAAACGAATTCGAAATGAATTGAATTGAAAACGATTTCGAAATGAATTGAATTGAAAATGAATTCAAATTGAATTGAAATTTGAATTGAATTGAAATTTGAATTGAATAGAAATGAACTTTAAAACGAATTTATAGAGAAGAATTCAATTTTGCTTTGAATTGAGATGGAAGTTGAAATAGATTTTGAAACGATTTTAAAACTATTTATATAATTCATTTTAAATAGAAATCGACGAAATATATATTATATATATTATATATATAATATAATGGCCTAAATAGAACGCGCCGCGCCGCGGCAGTTCGTGAATTTCGACCATTTATTTCAAACGGACATTGCGGGAGATCCGACCGTCGGATTCTCCTAAAACCGGAACCGTTGGGTTCGTATCGAAAAGAGCTTTCTAATGAATGTTAGAAATTTGAAATCTAACGGTTGGATTTGGAGATACGTCCAAATCAAATTCGAAAAAGGTCGCTGTAAGTGCAGTTCGATGGCCGTTAATGGAAATCGACTGTACGGGCCTTGATAAAATTATTAAAAATAGTAATAATTTGTGTAAAATCATAAGAAATGATTTGTGAAAGTTTGGGATGAAAAACTCCATATTTGAAAAGATAAAAATAGATTTTTATCGAAATGAACTAGTTTTGAACTAGAATTATAATTCTATTTATTTTTAAATAAATAAATTGAATTCGAAAAGGGTTTTAAAAATAACCAAAATTTCCAATGATTGCATTGGAGTGGATTTGAATCGAAATTGTCTTCGGAATATTTCGATGTTGGAATTCGTGATTATACAGGTGTTGTTATGGAAATTTGAAAGATATATATTGATATCGTTATTTCCAATACGACATTTGTTAGTCGTAGAATTCGATATTGAATATAAGCCGATATATTTTCTATTCAGAGCCTTGTATTGAATATCGAATGTGATTTGGGTTTGTCGTGAATGGTGTCTTCACTAACACTGTTCTTGAACCCAGTTGAGAAAACATTAAATCTTTTTATTTAGATTTAATGAAGTGTACCAATTAAATGATATTTAATTGGAATTGAATTGGTATTGATTTTTGGGTTTATCGTGAACAGTGTTTTAAATAACACTTGTTCTTTAACCCGATAATTAATCGAATGTGATTTGGGTTTGTCGTGAATGGTGTCTTCACTAACACTGTTCTTGAACCCAGTTGAGAAAAGATTAAATCTTTTTATTTAGATTTAATGAAGTGTACCAATTAAATGATATTTAATTGGAATTGAATTGGTATTGATTTTTGGGTTTATCGTGAACAGTGTTTTAAATAACACTTGTTCTTTAACCCGATAATTAATCGAATGTGATTTGGGTTTGTCGTGAATGGTGTCTTCACTAACACTGTTCTTGAACCCAGTTGAGAAAAGATTAAATCTTTTTATTTAGATTTAATGAAGTGTACCAATTAAATAATATTTAATTGGAATTGAATGGATATTGATTTTTGGGTTTACTGTGAACAGTGTTTTAAATAACACTTGTTCTTTAACCCGATAATTAATGGGATGTGACTTTGGGTTTATCGTGAACCGTGTTTTAAATGACACTGATTCTTTAACCCAGTCACAGATTAAAACTAAGTGGAGTTTTAATGAATCTTTAATTAGATTGAAAAGATCGAGAATGGAGTATCACCAGTTTTGCTCCAGGCGATAGTTAAATCTTTAATTAGATTTGAACGTGAAATTTAGAAACTAACTGTCGGTTAGCCAAGCAGAATGGTTTTCTGGATATTGATCTGATGTTGGTTTCGGCCTTCGGGGTTAATATTTGGGGAATTATTCTCTTGATTAATTTACGGTTAGTGACTAATGAATTGGAATGAGGCGTATGTTGTGTTTGTGTAACACTTATTTAAAATATACGCGAGTTATTCGGAAAGACCGGGTTCATCCCATTCTGAATAACTGATACGACGATAAGTCGAAGATGAAGACGATGGTCGAAGACCGGAGGTCTTCACGTCGTTTGGGTGATAACTGATGATCTTGATTGGGCTGTACACCCAAGAAGATGGAAACAGTTAGTGATCGTCCAGACGTACTTGGAGATCGATGGATATGCGGGGTACTAGGTGCCTCCGGTTTCGTTCAGACCCAGGACGGACTTGTAAATGGACTGTGTGTCTGACATCGGATTTCATTCTGTGTGACTGATATCGGTTGCATAGGATGGTTTGCCTGTGTGGCATGCTAAGATGCAAATGATCAAGGCTTCTGTTGAAAAGCAAAGTCTTGTGGTGATGATCAAAGCACGGCCTTTGTGGCGTAGCTTTGTGTAACGTTTACCTCGCGTGTTTCACACCAGGTATGAACCAAAAACGGGAGACGGACGTCAGGGAGGGCATGCGTTTCTTTCTAGCTAGAAGTGGCGTCAGTGGTTTTACACGCCCTGACGAGTTTGACTTATGTGGTTGTTGCTGTTGCGAGGCGCCTCGGTTATATCGGTTTCGGCCGAATGCATTCTGGTCGGCTGACGGACCAGACTTACACCCCATAGGGTGGGGAGACGCATGTTCAGGCATTTTAATCCACATCGGTGGACCGGCCCTGAGGATCCAAGGGCCCACCTGAGTCTGGGTCCTGAGGCTCGGGCTAGACAGTCTCGAATCGGTTGAGGACTATCTTTTGCCTCGGTTCATAGATGGAAATCCAATTTCCAAATACGTGACATTTGCGGTTTTAATTGTAATCCTATATATGGCGACATAGTGGGATGGGGCGCTTATGCCGCCTATGATTGATACTTATGATTTGAAGTTGTTTTATACACTATGCACTTATAATAGTATCAAATGATTTGTTTTAAACGTATCAAGCATTCTTTGGCTGTTATAAGGGAAAACCCTATCCCCCGGCTTGCGTTGCATTGTGTGATAGGACCTGGGTCTTATAACAGCTTCATTTTTCTTTATTTAGCACTGCGCTGTTTGTTTTATGCACTGGTATTCTTGGGAGGAAACCCGTTCCGTGTTATACGGCGTGGTCCCTTGATTTACCTAACTTTTAAAATAAAGAATAATAACTGTTTTAGTTCTCACACCAGTCACATGACTGACCTGGAGTTTATTGTTTTAACCTAAACTCTGGGTGCCCTTATTTTGACACGGGCAGCTAGTAGTTTTGGTTTTGCAGATTTATATTCACAGGATCCTGGTTTACAGCTGGAACGATATCCGGAAAGCTTTGTATCCGTATATCTCATTCTAGTTGTGTATTGTATTATTTTCCGCTGCTATGTATTTAAATGTAATTTAAATCTCTGATATTTCTGTGTAATATTCTTTTATACTCTGTATATTCTTGTAATCTGATGCATTGTTGTAATATACAATGAAATGTTCTTTTATATGCGTTTTGTTGTGGTTTGTTCTCGAACTATCCGACGCTTTCCTTTACGGGGAAGTTACGGGTCTTCACAGCATTCCCTTTGTGAGTGACCTTAACGGAGGTGGGGTGTTTCATATAAACTTGTACTTTTTTGTTGGGCATATGATTATTTTCCGCATTTGATTCCATTCAATATCTGCTCAACATATATTTAATCATTCCAATTGATTTCCAATCAATTTCAGTCAATCCAACATCAACACAATTATTCGCTTATATCCAAGCCAAATTTCATTTCAAACTCGAGTTCCATACAAGGTTTTCAAATTCTTAACTCATCAATCCAATAAATTTCGGATTCCTATGTCATAAATCCGATTTTCTCGATATCATTCTAATCTAATTCAATTTCAGTTACCACTTAGCTGGGTTTACCTTAATTCTAACTTGCTTTCACATGTATTATTTAACCTATTTTTAATTCATCAATCTCTCCTTAGGAGTTTTAAACAGCTTCATTTTTCTCAAAAATCAAACAATCCCTTTTGAAATTCAACCAACTTGTTTTCGCAAAACATTTACAAAAAAAACCTTTGGTAGCAATACGTCACTTAAAACTCAAAAATGAACACCGACGATGTCATGATCATCATCGGAATTTATTTTCCGGCGATCGAAGTGAGTTCAATATTATATCACTTTTTTCAAAATCAAAACACTTCCATTTTGAAATATATTTCAAAATATCATTCATAATGCTTGTAAACAATTTAAAATCTCCCAGGATTTTATAATTCTCGTATACTTGATTCAATTCCATTTACAAACACTTCTCCAACTTTTAATTCCAATTCTGATTTAAATTCAGATATATTTCATTTCGTAACACTTATACGAAATTTGATTGGTTATCTATAACCATTTCACTTTTATACTCTTATTCGATTATAGTAACAACTAACACATTCAATATACTATAATATTTCAAATATTAATACTTTGCTTATATCAAAATATGTTTTGGGTAAAATTATTTCATTTACCCTCTCTTCAAAACATTCTATTTCGGTTCCTCGTATTCGAGTGTTTAGAAACTCCTATCGATACAGTGGATCAAACTGATCGACCAGAACCCATAAACAACTCAATCAATAAATCTCCACAATATAAAAATCATTTTATATTGAACAACAAATATGCACTTATATATATACGCTCAAACTCAATCTAGGGCATTACTATCCCCATTTCTACTGAGTCATGCCACAGAGCCAAGGTAAATACTTAACCTTCAGCTTTGATACCACTGTAACGACCCGGGTTATTTCACGATCCTGGTTATCTATATAAACTCAATGTCGACTACCCAAGCATCGGAAAACACCGGAAGTCCATAAAAGAAATTATAGGGTGAAAATAGATAAAATAAAAACTTAGAATATAAGAAGAAGAAGAAGAAGAAGAAGAAGAAGAACATACACATCAGAGTAAACATGAATCTCACAGCGGAATGAACAACATACAATAGATACATAACTTTGAAATAAAATCAGTATATGTATACAGTAACATTATCAGAGTATAACACTTACAACACAGCGGAAATAACTATAGTTATAAAATCCTGAAGCCACCTGCTCCAAGCTCCCCATGTATATCTGTAAAATCCTGACTACTTGAATGCTCGTACAAAATTGGGCACCCAAGATATTAGGGAAAACAAAATAAACTCTGGGTTAGTCATGGGACTAGTGTGAGTAAAACAATTTAAAACAGTTTGAGTAACTAAACGATACCTCATAAGACCACGCCGTATAACGGAAGGGGTTTTTCCCATATGAGAATCCAAATCAATTCGATTTAACTTTCAAATCATTTTGAAAGAAACGGTAATCTTTACATCAAAACTCATTGATATTATAATAGTGTCTATCAACCACAATATAATAATCATCTAGCAGAAACGCTTTCATCTTACGTTCTACATATATAGTATATAATCAAAAATCGCAAACACTTATTGGATAATGGATTACCAACTATGACAAGGTATGGAACCACCTTCCGATAGTGCAACTCTAGAGAGGAATACACTGGGTTCAACAAGAATATCTTGCAACCCAGCCACACATGACCGACCACTCATTTCGCTTGAGTGTATCGAATGTATATCACCAACGGTTGGGATCAGCAACCGCTTCCCGAATGGGACAACATCGAATAGATTAAAGAATGAAATGAATATCTCTAGTTAGGTGATAATACACCCTAATGAAAGCAACCCACATAGCTATGCTTCCTGCCCGATTTTTTTCATATCTCGATTGTGAGGCTAGTGGCCACGCTTATCTCTGACAGATCACACAATTATTCATTTTGAATGTCACATCGTCATACCCGCCAAATCACAAATTGATTTCACTAAAAATACAACGGGTATATAGCTAAGAGAAACGAATTCCTCTGCCACCAAACGTACATATGTTTGTAGAGATCAATTTACGTGGTCTACTAAATATACTCTATCAGACATTCTTCCATACAGGTTGTCCTGGAACTGGGCAAATCGAAGGCACTATTCTTTAGATCCATCTTAGGCAATTTCTACCAAGGATCGCCAGAACAACCCTTGCATAACTCTATCTTCAATTATCTCCATCATATTTGATTCGCAATGCTAATGCCAATATAGAGTGGTTTTCAGATAATGAATCTGATCCCGGTCTCTCCGTATTGACAACGAAAATGGTCAAAATCTTCGATAGTCGGTGTTTAACTATCAAAAGAAAACATGTGTACAAACAACGGTCGTATTTCCAAATGGAAATCTTACGGAACAAATCATCAATCAACACTGATCCACTTTAATTTAATTTGTCATTCAATTATCCATTTCCCTATTCCTGTTTCCATATATTCAACATTTCTTATTTTCTAAATTTAGAAAATATACGTTATTAACATTGGAAAACATTTCCATTTCTTATTTTCTATATTAGAAAACATCATTTTTCTTATTTGGAAAACATTTCCAAAACTCCTACATTTGGATTAAAACAGATGTTTAAATCAAACATCGCTATGTTAACTCAAACCATTATATTCGTTAACTAAATTCACTTAACCAATCTTCACTGTCGAACCTTAACCATTCCTTAGTTAAAAACGAAGCCAATCAAGTTGGGGTATAACTACCTCTCAGACCTTAACTGAAAAACATTTCTAACTTCGAAACCGACAAGGTTCACCTTTTAAACCTTTAACAAACTTCCTTACGTAAATCTCTTTGGAATAAATCTCTATTCGATAACTCTTTCCTTCTAATAAACTATATTGAATAATCTCCCTTCGAATAGCCATATTCGATTAACTCTATTCAATTAACACTATTCGATTAACTCTAATCGATTTATTCTTATCAGTTAGCTCTATTTGATTAACTCTATTCTATTAACTCTATTCGATTAACTCTATTGGATTAACTCTATTTGATTAACCCTAATAGATTTACTCTGCTGGATTAACTCTAATCAATTAACTCTTATCAATTAACTCCTTTCGAATAAACTATATTCGATTTACTCCTTTCGACTAAACTATATTCGATTAACTCCCTTAACTCTATTTGAATAACTAATATTCGATTAACTCCTTTAGCTCTATTCGAATAACTAATATTCGATAACTCCTTTAACTCTATTCGAATAACTAATATTCGATAAATCCTTTCGAATAACTAATATTCGATAACTCCTTTCGAATAACTAATATTCGATAACTCCTTTTGAATAACTAATATTCGATAATCACTCTTCGAATAACTAATATCGATAATCTCTCTTCGAATAACTAATATTCGATAACTCCTTTTCGAATAACTAATATTTGATAACCTCTTTTTGAATAAACTAAATTCGATTAATTCTCTTCTTTGAATAACCTTATTCGATAATTATTTCTTTGAATAAACTATAATCGAATAACTCTAATCCGACTAACTCTAGTTCAATTAACTCTATTCGAATAACCAATATTCGACTAACTCTTATTCGATTTACTCTATTCAATTAACTCTATTCGATTTAACTCTAATTCGATTAACTCTAATGGATTAACTCTAATTTGATTTAACTCTAATAAATTAACTCTATATGATAAACTCTAATCAATTAACTCTAATTCGATTAACTCCTTTTCGAATAACTATATTCGATTAACTCTATTGGATTAACTCCTTTACACATAACTTTATTCGATTAACTCTATTGGATCAACTCCTTTTTGAATAAACTATATTCGATTAACTCCATTGGATTAACTCCTTTTCGAATAAGTAATATTCGATTAACTGTACTGGATTAACTCCTTTTCGAATAAGTAATATTCGATTAACTCTACTGGATTAACTCCTTTTTATAACTCTATTTATTTAACAAATAAATATTTCCTTTTCAATTCTATTTATTTTCTAACTATCTCATTTTCAATTCTATTTTTTAACAAATATTTCCTTTTCTATTTGTTTCACAAATATTTCCTTTTCTATTTGTTTCATAAATATTTCCTTTTTTATTATTCTTTGATTTTATAATTTTCTTTTATAAAATTCTTTTCCTTTTATATATAAAATCCATTGATTTTATATAAATAACTCATTTTCAAAATACACTTTGAAAATCCCCTTTTCTACATCCCAGTATTTCTTACGGTATTTAAAATACCACACAACAATGATCGATATCATTTAATCACACATAATCAACAAAAGATTCTATATCACATCATATATCACCATATATGAAAAACAGTAAAATAAATCTTGAGGAATTCAGTTGGATTCCTCCGACCTATTTCCCTGCATCCATAGATGTTAAACAATACAATTTACATTAATTTCATTCACTATGAAATATTCTGCTACACAGAATCAATTTGTATATATATATACATATAACCAGATCTATAATTTCAACCAATTACTTTGCAGTTCAACCAAACAGTCAATGCACAACAATCAATCATCATTTATCAGTTCTAAATATACTTATAAAAATATTAACCGATATAGTTGGTGATTTTTACTCACATTGGATAGTTATTGTTAAATAACGATTAACTATCTTTGATTCTGACGGACAATTTATTTTGCTATAAATTGTAACGAGCTCCAATACACTCCCAGTCAATTCCATTTGGTAGCTCTCATCCATACGATCCCAACGGATCTTCTTTCGTTGGAAACCGATATCGTACGATAAAGTTATACATTTTTAAACATTTGAATTCTATTTAAATTAGAAATAAACCTAAATTACTATCAACTGGGCCTCACCTGTTCAAATTTTGGCCCAACACCTTCAATACCCGTGACCAACTACCCTTTCTTCCTCCTTTACATTAACGGCTCTAGGAAATCAATTCGACAGCCATTGTCGAGCTTTCATACAACCGTCCCCGCTCTACCAGCAACCGAATTCAAAAAGAACTCCACTGACGCACTCTCCTTCCGGAACTCTACACCCTCCTCTTCATATAATCAAACTCGCACCTGAAGTGATCATCGCGACAAACCGCTCACCCTCGCGACCCACAGTACAAGTTGTTACATTTTTAAACCCGAAATCCATAAAAACTTTGCATACCAGATCTGTTTGATGCAACGATTCTTAAACCAGCATTCGATTCTTCAATTGATTCCTCCATTTCCTTTGGCATCGAACCCTAGCGTGGTCTGCTGAAACCCACAAACCAAAACTGCGTGCACACCAGACCATTCCAACGCAGAAATGAAGAGCGTGCCTCAGTGTATCTAAATATATGTCTTTTGAGATTTATAGATTTTCCATGGATTTGTTTTGACTTTTGATTATCACGATTTTTTGTTTATGAATAAAAAGAGTGGTGGCTACTTCTTTGTTGACTATTGAAGAAACAAAATAGGGTTTTAGGGTTACACTGGTGGCTTATTTGTAGAGAGTTTTATTATTTTTTTATTCGATTATTTTAGTTGCTTTTACTCCTACGCTATTTGCATTTGTCTTTAAAAATCTCTATGATCACACATGACATCCAAAAATGATGAAAATTGGCATGCAGCTATAGTTCGACATTACGGACCCAATGAAACTGGTTTCGTCGAATTCTGACTATGTTTGCTCACACAGCGTATTTTTAACCGTCAAAATATTGATTGTTTTTCACATTAAAAATCTGTACGGCCCTACAATGACTCCAAAAATCACGAACCTTGAAATCTAACAATAATTTGACATTACGGATCCAACAATATTAGTTTCGTCAAAAACGGAGTTCGTTTGCAAAACTGGCTATTTTTAAAGCTCTAAATAATTCCTTTTAAATATATATATATTTAAAAATAATTAAATTAAATATAAATAAATAACTATCATCGTATATATTTGTAATAACCCGAAAATGTGGGCCAGTTTAAAATTTTTATTTTGGCAATTTTAGCGAATTTTGATTATTTAAAATGAATTATTTTAAATAATATCGACGAAAATTTAATTTGAATATAGAATTAGAACGTATATGTTATACACGTTGTCGTTAGAATATAAATAATTATATATAATTATAAATAGAATTGAAAATGGCGCGGTAGTTCGATAATTCGATTTCAAACTTCAGTTAAATGTACCGGGTGCAAAACAATCCGGATTTTAGTGAAACCAAAAACATTAGGATCTAATTGTGAATATCTTTCCAACGAATCCGACAAATCAAGATTTCATAGCGGGAATCAGAAGATATGTCCAGTTGAAAATTCTGAATAGTCGCTATGGAATTCAGGCCCTTAAAAATGGACATTTTGCAAATGACCTCGGATTTCGACGAAACCAGTTTTGTTGGGTCCGTGATGTCAAATTATTGCTAGGTTTCAAATTTTATAATTTTTCGAATCAATATGTGAGCGTGGCAAAGGAAAACGCGTTTGACCAGTTTCAGTTGATTTTAATCGACTGAGAATTGGCCATTTTTCAAACGGTCTCAGAATTCGATGAAACTAGTTTTGTTAGGACCGTATCGTTAATACGAAGCTAGAAAATATTTTTTCTGGAATTTTTCTAGTTTGTATGTGACCCCGGTAATTTGAAATGTACGTTTAAAATTCAATATAGTGATTTAAATGTAAATTAAAAGGAAACTGATCGCAACGATCAAATCAGCTTGCGATACATATCCCACTGTGTTCGGAATGGGGGTAAAACGCTATGGACGACAGTCGGTAGGTCTCGTTTTGAGGTCGGATAAAAAAGTCAACGATTGGAAGAAATATAATATTAATTTAATTAGAAAACCCTTTTCACTTAAGCCCCCGTTTATTCCCTTCGATCAAAATTGAAACCCCGATCCTTTTTTTTTCCTTCAGATCAGAAATGGCCCCTTTTTGCCAAACCCCCCCGTCGCCCCAGGCGCCCTCCGCCG
This sequence comes from Allium sativum, assembly GCA_030737875.1. Classification (NCBI taxonomy): domain Eukaryota; kingdom Viridiplantae; phylum Streptophyta; class Magnoliopsida; order Asparagales; family Amaryllidaceae; genus Allium; species Allium sativum. The sequence goes on from CM060922.1 coordinate 459,616,629, forward strand.
TCGCTCGCGAGTGAAGACCACCATCGACCCCCCCCACCCCTCATCCGTCGATCTCTTCCTTCTTCCCCCTTCCCTCTGGCGCTCCTCTCTCCTCTAATTAAACCGCCACCGCCACTGTAAAGCGTCGCCCCCCCCCCCTTCCGACCACCGGCTGAGCCCTACCCCCTCTCCAGCGTGCTCCGCGGCTCCCAAGACCGCTGGCCATCACCCCGTACCACCAGCCCTCCTCCACATCGAAGACACAGTGAGTTTTCAAAATTATACAATACATTTGTTTAGAAAAATTCGATTTTAATTTATATAAAAGGATTGTAAGTCAGAATATGATTTTTATGTATATTGTTGAGAGGTAAAAATATGAACTTTGTATATATCGTAGCGAAATAAAAATTCGATTTTTATATATTGAATAGCGAATAAAAATTCGATTTTTATATATTGAATAGCGAAATAAAAATTCGTTTTTTTTTTAAGGTATGAAGCAATTATAAAAATATGATTTTTAAATTGAAAGTGAATAAATAAAAATGTGGTTTTTATTTTAAAGACATCAAAATATGATTTTTATATATGTAGTGGCTACGGGCAACGAAGATGACGAAGATGCGATAGCTATGAAGATTTCTATCAAAGAAGTGCCGTGGAGCTAAGATAGCTATATGTGAGAACTTCTCACCTTTCAATTTAATTTTTCTAGTTATATATATATATATACTAGGATGCAGACGGTGCTTAGTAGCACCCGACACAATCGTCCACAGACCATGGACTTGTTTGTTTGGTTGCATAGATTAGTTATATGATGTGATTTGAATTGTTTGTTTGGTGATTTTGATTGATGTGTGAATGGCGTGGGCCTTCACTAGACCGGGGATAAGGCTAGGCCTCGTCCCGTTTCTAGTATAGTGCCGTTATGCCGCCGAATTTTTCTAAAATATGTTAGAAAAATAAAAAAATATCATTTTATTTAAGGAATGAACTGAATAGAAATTCATATGTTGGAATAAAATGTTTTTATCGTTAAAAATATAATTTTTAACGTGAATGTGAATAAATAAATATTCATTTACAAACCAGACGGTTTGTTTATGTACACCTATTTGAAGGACATTGATTGGGTCGATAAATTTTACACATCGCCCAACTGCACAAATAAAATATGCGTTTGATTGTTTGAAACCCCACACGGGTGTTGGGATGAAATTTGAAGTTCACTCATCCTGATTGATTAAATATGTCGATCGATTGATTGACAGGCTGTTATAAGCGTTAGATATCTTTATTTGATGCTTATACAGTGTAGTGCACTTTGGTTGATGGTTGATCATTTTTCAAGGCTATTATATACATGTGTTGTGTGAAAATCCATATAATTAATTTTATATGGTAATTGATTGGGCCTCATTCCAGTTTAGAAATGGAAATATTTGAAATAGAAATATTTGAAATAGAATATTTGAAAATAGAAATTTATGAAGTCGTGTTGATTAGTTTGACGCCATTTTGACGTGAACGATATTTATATCGATTTTAAACGATTTCAAAATGAATTGAATTGAAAACGAATTCAAAGTGAATTGAAAACGATTTCGAAATGAATTGAATTGAAAACGAATTCAAAGTGAATTGAAAACGATTTCGAAATGAATTGAATTGAAAACGAATTCAAAGTGAATTGAAAACGATTTCGAAATGAATTGAATTGAAAACGAATTCAAATTGAATTGAAAACGATTTCGAAATGAATTGAATTGAAAACGAATTCAAAGTGAATTGAAAACGATTTCGAAATGAATTGAATTGAAAACGAATTCAAAGTGAATTGAAAACGATTTCGAAATGAATTGAATTGAAAACGATTTCGAAATGAATTGAATTGAAAACGAATTCAAATTGAATTGAAATTTGAATTGAATAGAAATGAATTTTCAAACGAATCTATAAAGAAAAATTCAATTGTGATTTGAATTGAAAAGGAAGTTGAAAAGGTTTTTGAAACGAATTCAAAACTATTTATATAATTCGTTTTAAATAGAAATCGACGAAGTATATATTATATATATAATATAATGGCCTGAATAGAACGCGCCGCGCCGCGGCAGTTCGTGAATTTCGACCATTTATTTCAAACGGGCATTACGGGAGATCCGACCGTCGGATTCTCCTAAAACCGGAACCGTTGGGTTCGTATCGAAAAGAGCTTTCTAACGAATGTGATAAATTAGAAATCTAACGGTTGGATTTGGAATTATGTCCAAATCAAATTTGAAAAAGGTCGCTGTAAGTGCAGTTCGATGGCCATTGATGGAAATCGACTGTACGGGCCTTGATAAAATTATTAAAAATAGTAATAATTTGTGTAAAATCATAAGAAATGATTTAGAAAGGGTTGGGATGAAAAACTCCATATTTGAAAGGATAAAAATAGATTTTTATCGAAATGAACTAGTTTTGAACTAGAATAGTAATTTATTTATTTTTAAAATAAATAAATTGGGTTTGAAATGGTTTTGAAAATAACCATGATTTCCATTGATTGCATTGGAGTGGATCTGAATCGAAATTGTCTTCGGAATATTTCGATGTTGAAATTCGTGATTATACAGATGTTGTTATGGAAATTTGAAAGATATATATATCGTTATTTCCAATACGACATTTGTTAATCGTAGAATTTGATATTGAATATAAGCCGATATATTTTCTATTCAGAGCCTTATATTGAATATCAAATGTGATTTGGGTTTGTCGTGAATGGTGTCTTCACTAACACTGTTCTTGAACCCAGTAGAGAAAAGATTAAATCTTTTTATTTAGATTTAATGAAGTGTACCAATTAAATGATATTTAATTGGAATTGAATTGATATTGATTTTTGGGTTCATCGTGAACAGTGTTTTAAACAACACTCGTTCTTTAACCCGATAATTAATGGAATGTGATTTTTTGGTTTATCGTGAACAGTGTTTTAAACAACACTCGTTCTTTAACCCGATAATTAACGGAATGTGATTTTTGGGTTTGTCGTGAACCGTGTTTTAAATGACCCTGATTCTTTAACCCAGTCGAAGATTAAAACTAAGTGGAGTTTTAGTGAATCTTTAATTAGATTGAAATGATCGAAAATGGAGTATCACCAGTTTTGCTCCAGGCGATGGTTAAATCTTTAATTAGATTTGAACGTGAAATGATAATTGAATTTACCGATAACACTGTGGTGTTAGATATGAAGTATTACCAGTTTTACTTCATGGGATGAATAGGTTGGGATTGGGAAATAAAATAAATGATTACTTCGGTGTGGTTCGCTAATCCCGACTAGTTTGAATTGATATTCAAAGGAGATTAAAGAATAAATTTAAAGAATTTATCTTGGATAAAATTAATGGGAACTTTTCCCAAAGTATGGTAATATTTGAATAAAAGAATATTTTGAAGTGGAATGAGGCGTATGTTGTGTTTGTGTAGCACTTTTATAAAATATACGCGAGTTATTCGGAAAGATCGGGTTTATCCCATTCTGAATAACTGATACGACGATAAGTCGAAGATGAAGACGGTGGTCGAAGACCGGAGGTCTTCACGTCGTTTGGGTGATGACTGATGATCTTGATTGGGCTGTACACCCAAGAAGATGGAAACAGTTGGTGATCGTCCAGACGTACTTGGAGATCGATGGATGTGCGGGGTACTAGGTGCCTCCGGTTTCGTTCAGACCCAGAACGGACTTGTAAATGGACTGTGTGTCTGACATTGGATTTTAGTCTGTGTGATTGATTTCTATTAAATATATATCTGTTTGGCGGCGGAGAATTTATTCTCTTGCTTAACGCCCTTCTCTGAGACATACGAGCTCAGGGGTTATATACTGATGGATATCAAACACATAGAGTGAATTGCCTGTGTGGCATGCCTAAGTGGCAATAGATCGAGGCTTCTGTTGAAAAGCAAAGTCTTGTGGTGATGATCAAAGCACAGCCTGTGTGGCACAGCTTTGTGTAACGTGAATTCACGAGTTTCACACCCGGTATGAACAAGAAACGGGAGACGGACCTCAGGGAGGGCATGCGTTTCCTTCTAGCTAAAAAGTGGCGTCTGTGGTTTTACACGCCCTGACGAGTTTGACTTATGTGGTTGTTGCTGTTGCGAGGCGCCTCGGTTTGATCGGACGATCCGGGTCCGATGGAGTCATTCGTTGGCTCATTTACGCCCCAAAGGGCGGGGAAACGTAGTGTTCAGGCATAATAATCCACATCGGTGGACCGGCCCTGTCGCTCCATGGGGCAGTTGCGGCTGTTCCTGAGACATGGGCTAGATTGTCTCGAATAGGTTGAGGACTATCTTTTGCCTCGGTTCATAGACGGAAATCCAATTTCCAAATACGTGACATTTGCGGTTTTAATTGTAAACCTATATATGGCGACATGATATATGGTACCCATGCCGCCTATGATTGATACTTATGATTTGAAGTTGTTTCATACACTATGCACTTATAATAGTATCAAATGATTTGTTTTGAACGTATCAAGCATTCTTTGGCTGTTATAAGGGAAAACCCTATCCCCCGGCTTGCGTTGCATTGTGTGATAGGACCTGGGTCTTATAACAGCTCCATTTTTCTTTATTTAGCATTGCGCTGTTGTTTTATGCACTGGTATTCTTGGGAGGAAACCCGTTCCGTGTTATACGGCGTGGTCCCTTGATTTACCGAACTTTAAAGGCAAAGATTAATATCTGTTTTAGTTCTCACACCAGTCACATGACTGACCTGGAGTTTATTGTTTTAACCTAAACTCTGGGTGCCCTTATTTTGACACGGGCAGCTAGTAGTTTTGGTTTTGCAGATTTATATTCACAGGATCCTGGTTTACAGCTGGAATGATATCCGGAAAGCTTTGTATCCGTATATCTCTTTCTAGTTGTGTATTGTATTATTTTCCGCTGCTATATATTTAAATGTAATCTAAATCTCTGATATTTCTGTGTAATATTCATTTATACTCTGTATATTCTTGTAATCTGGTGCATTGTTGTAATATACAATGAAATGTTCTTCTGTATGCGTTCTATTTTGTCGTGTTCTCAAACGATAGGGTGTTTCAAACGGTCTGGGTTGGTTTAGCGACTGGTTCGGACCGAGCGAAATTCCTTGCCGTCACAATATTCACAATAGAATATCATACAGCTCCAGAATATTTCTATCTGAATTTCTAACTCGATATTTCACGATTAGAGTTATATCGATATTCGATTTATATTTAAATCCTTTTATAAATCGTTATAAATTATAGAGGAATTCCATAGCGACTTTTCGAAAATTTGATTCGGGAATAAATCAGAATCTACAGACGAAATCCCAATTTTTCTCTTCCTTTAGAAAAATATACTTTACCAGCTCCGAATGTTTCTTGTTTCACAGAAGTCCGATTTAAAACGGATTCTGCATATTCATTTAAAGTTCGAATCGCCAAATAGCGAACTACCGCGCCATTTCGAGCTCGATTATAATTATAATATAAATTATATGTTCAACTGTCATTCAAATAATATATTCTTTACTTTAGTTCAAATTCTAAGCTGAATTAAATATTATAAATTGTCCAGTTCACATTATATTGTCAATTCACTATTTCCGACTATTTCGAAATTAAATATATTATTCTATTATTTAAATTAATTAAATATTCAAAGTTATTTAATTTAAACGACCATTTCAATCTCTAAATCTCTATTTAAATAATTAAATAAATTAATTATAGTACCGTAAAAATACAGGACATTCCATAGGTGTTATGCCTCAAAGCAAAGCACATTGATAAATCATAGGAATAACATAAAACTCCATCGAATGGCAACATATAAACACGTTTATGAGTTTATTCAACTAAAGGTGATCACTTTATTTAAATAAACACTAAAATAGCTCTAAGGCTATAATGATTTCACATCAAAGCAAAAAGTGCTAAGAATTAGGCTAAGTATATATTAACAATCATCAAAACTCTAAAGAACAACATAAGAAAATTCTCCAAATATCAACATTTAAAACTGAAAAGAGTTTATTCAACTTATAAGCTGTCATAAACTTTGAAATACAACAAAGTAGCTCTTGTGTTACAAGCAGAAATTTAACTTCAATATATCAACATGATTTGGATCCAAACATCGAAAGCCATCAAAAACATCAAATGGATCCAACAACACGTTCATCAAAGCAATAGCTCGGATCCAAAACAACATATTACTGCACGTGCATCAAAAAATAAGCTCCCCCAAGCTTTGCCAAGTATTATATACATATTTGGGATCATAACACTTCGACCTCTCGTCGAGTGTAACTTGACCACATCGATCAAGGGAATATGTATATGAGACTCCCTCCATCCCCGAGTCTAGCTTCACATCAAAGCAAGTACTGCCACAACAAACAACAATCATGTGTCACAGACTTTGAAATGGTAACTCGAGAAGTGAAAGAAATATGTTCCATAACGCACAATTCACTAATCTTTTTTCTATAAATCATCCTGCTACATGCACAATGGTAAATTCTTCAATCAACGAGTCCAAAATTAACCGATACCTTCGTGCCCCCATACCATGAGGTATATCACATCATTTAATCACTATCTCGTCTTCTTGAAGTGTCCAAAAATGTGTGGTTTAATATATAAGAATATATACTTGAATTTGAGAAAGACGATTTTATAAAACAATTTTGAAACCATTGACTTGTTCCTTCAAATATTTTGTAATTCAAAAGGATATATATAATAGATCTTTGATATGATTATATTTTTAAAACAAAACAATGGAACCAATTTGCCTTAAAGTGAAAGGAAAATCTATATACAAATAATTACTTGAAAAACTGCTTATAAAAACGTGCATATGTCACAAATACACCAAAATTCATCATGGATACCCATCATAAAATCGACATAAATAAGTGAATCTAAAGCATGAATTCAATTATAAATAGGCTTTCATTCTTAGATTTAAGCCATGGAAATACATCGCTAAAACTACTTAAAATGTCATTCAAACATCACACCGATACAACAAGATTATGTTACGAATAAAGCCTTGAAATAACATTGTTGCTTACGTTAAATTGCACTTGGAAAGAAGAAACAAAACTGGGCTTCAAATGACATTAACACAGCAACACAAATGGGGAGCCACCACTAGACTTCACGTCTAGTGGTCGAACTCCAGGTCAACCGAGCAGTCGACATCAGGTCAACCGGTCTATCAACCTAGCGGTCGACCCATCTATCAACCTAGAGGTCGACCCATCTGGACGCGATGTCTACGTGGTGTTCTCCACCCCTAATTTCAATTTTAGGCCATCATTTGGCCATGTTAAACTAGTTATATCGATGTTAAAATTTGCATACTTGAATTGTAGATTCTAGACAATCCACTGGAGCAAAGATTAGGAAAAACAGATATAAATTGGATGTGATTAAGATTCACAAAGATCAATCCCACAATCTGATATTTATTATAAAAAAATTCAACTTTTATGTTTACTGAATACGTATATTCAACCTCAATTCACCAAAAACACATAACAAAGATAAACACCAATAGTATCTAGAACGTGTACATCCAACAACTCACCTTGCTTAGTTTTGGATGATTTCTTGCTTGAATTAGATGCAAGGAGATGTATCAGAGCCTGTGGAACCCAAAGCAGAAAGTTTCATAGATATACAAATGAAAGAACTTAACTGTAACTTTCTCTCCTCATAACCGAAGCTTTGATGAAGATATGACTATCATGAACTAGTCTCTTGATAATTTAGCACTCGCTGTTTCCCTTTATATATTTTTTAATTTGTAAGGAGATATAATTTTTGGATCTGGAGAGAAAAGGACATAATGTTTATGGTACTATTTCAGGAAGAAGAATGAACCAAGAGAAAGGAAGTACATATATTTCCTTTTCATTTCAGATAACTTCCTCTTAGGTTTGGGTCTTAAAACCAAAAAATCAACAAGCGAAGGTGTTACAAAATATAAAGCACTGAAAATTTTCTCTACGGCACCAGAACATAAAAAACTATGTTCAATACATTTCTATAAACCTTGTATATATAATTGTAACATTTAAGCCTATTAAAAATTTCCATATCTTGTTAAAACCTTTTTAAAAAGATTTCATACATATTACAACAAATAATATCAAAGATTCATTTATCCTTATTGTATGTTTTGCTATTTTAAGGACCAAACACATATTTTTATTTTAGAAATGACACAAATCTTATTATGGCACAAATAATTTGTACAATTATATTGAAATTATTTTGACATATAAATATTGATTTCCAATCAGTATTTACACCTTTATATTTTTATTTACAATATATATAAATTTAAAGGCACGCTTCCAATAATAATCCAGTATTCACATTAATTCATTAACTATAATAATTACACTTATTAAAGTGTTTTAAGACAAGACTTTCACCCAGACATATATAATAAGGTTCCAAACATGGTTTTTAACACAACTTTTGTTTTATTATATAATTCCAACATTTTACATTTTAATACACATTTTTTTACAAATTATTAATTACCTCATTAAACAACTCAACACTAAATATTGAACTTATCTTGTATATTCACTTAAATATTGATTGCTAATCAATATTTTATATTTTCAGTATTCATTTGAGTCATCGAAATATAATTTACAAATATGAATTGGAATAAATTTCTTAATATACCCAAGGTATTTGATTTATTTCAATACATACAAATTATGAAAATCACAAGTTCTTTATTTTCTCAATTTAAAATATTATACGAGTTAGGCTCATGATGTGGTATTCTATTCTTCTTAGTTTTAAAAATATAGAAAATAGACTATAATATGTCTAGTGTGAGTACCAAAAAGCCGGGTTATTACAGACTCCCCTCTTAAATAAATTATGTCCTCGCAATTTACTTAAGAAAATACATAAATAAGAAATTCATTTTAACGACTCGTCCCAAATTTAATTCACTGGGAAAATTTTGATTTAAATTATTAAATACATAACTTCCAAGATTCCAATCTCTTACCATTATATCAGCCAACAGAGTTGAAATCTAAAATACTTAGTGTAAAAAGATTTTAATTTTCATCTCAATAATGTACATGAAAGATTTAAATTATAACAACTTATCCTCCCCATGGAATATCTTCAGATACACTCTCACTTTTCACCTGTTTCCAACCAATAATTGACTTTGCCTCACCATAAAATTTATTTTAACATCTCGAACAATGATTGTTATTTTGAGTTTAAAATTGAATACCCATGCCATTTTCTATTTATTATCACCAACTAGATGGTCGCAATCGTAATTTAATCCTACAAATAAGAGTGTATTTCAAAATATTGCACAAGTTTAAGATAGTTACTCCTTTTAAGACAACTTTGTATACTCAAAACATTTTAATTTATTTCATAGTCTATAAAACAAATTTTTATTTAACAACTTTATAACTTGCTTTGGTTAATGTTAAACCACCAAATTTATAACAATTTTCCTTATGATTTGGCTGCAAAGTTGAGAAAGCATCGCTATTGCCTCGCCGACTCTACTGGAACTCTTACATCATTTAGTGGTTTAACAATATTCCCATGTTAGAACCCTTAAAATCAGTAACGGACTGCTCAACACAAAAGATGATCACAGATTTTTGTTTCATACATGGTTGTCTATATTAATTTACATTCACTACTCAATTAACTCTTAACAAACACTTAATCATCAATATTCACCATATATTGATTCTACTCACAGATTCAATAAATTTAGCGTAACCAAATCAGTTCACTTCTTTTTGTTGCGCAACCATGATTTAGTTTAATTATTGGTCTCTTATTCTAAAATAATCTTCACTTAATTTATCTTGGATTTAATTTATTTACCCATGTTGATTCATTTTATTTAATTCAACAGTCTACTAAACACAAGAGGATGGGGTTTAAATTTTATCAAAGATTTAAACCCGAGATTTGAACATCAAAATGATTTAAGAGGATGGAATTTCCAGTTAAGATAAACTACGGAGGATAAGCTTCAAATCATGGAATACTATGGAATAGAATACATTCCTAGACGTATTGCCTAAGCTAAGATTTACAAACAACTTGGTAGACTAGGAACATGGGATAAGGACAACAACGAAAGTGATAAAAGTAGACACTATTATTACCCTTTCATGTTGTAGCACATATACTATTCTGGTTTTGTTCTATGACCATCGTACTTTGTGATGAACATTTTTCTCTGATGCCAAAATATAACACCACACCCCAAAACCCACCCTAATTATAAGCGTTACAAAGTAATATTTTCTATTAAAGTGGAAAGTTGGGCTGCTTAAGGGAGGTCATCCATAATTTTGTATTATATGAGTATCGAATATGTCGATTGGGTGTATAATTTTTCTGTTCTTACTTTAAGTGGATCGACGTACTTAGTTCATCTAATATAAAATTACAATGGTTAAGGTTCGTACTCAGAACAAATTACAACATATATAACATATCATAAAACATAATAAATGCAGGTATAACCACATAATAAAATAATAGAACATATACATGTGCTACAAACACGAATGGTTATACACAACCCATAAACATAAATAATAATCTCCAAATGAATCAACGTACAAATGACACGAATATATTAATACAAAACTTCTCACCAAGATAATAACTTCAATAACATGGTACAAGATAGATTAACCGACCACGAATTAACAGCCAGCTAAAACCTAAAACAACTTGGTTTGATCTGTGTATTACATAGACGGGTAAATCCAGTTACACATATTAGTTATAACTGGCCAAGTGAAATAAGAAGTCATATAGATGAGAAGTCTTTTTTGTAGAGAAGGAATGAGGTAAGCTCAAATCAACAATTAATTCATGAGATAATTTCAGCTAAAATAACATGAATGATCTCAAGAACACACTAACGACCACAAGGGATTTTTATTTCCAATAAAAAGTGTTATTCCTGAAAGAAAAGTACAAAGATAAATCATCAAGGGGTAACATAAAGTTCCATTGAATGGAAACATATAAACTTGTGTATGAGTTTATTCAACTAAAGGTGATCACTTTATTTAAATAAACATCATAATAGCTCTAAGGTTATAAAGAGTTTCACAACAAAACAACAAGTGTAAGCCTTAGGCTAAGCATATATATATAACATCATCAAAACGCCAAAGAAAAACAAAAGCAAATTCTCTTAATATCAACAATTAAAACTCAAAAGAGTTTATTCAACTTACAAGCAATCACAAATGTTGAAATGCAACAAAGTAGCTCTTAGGCTACAAGTGGAAATTCAACATCGATATATCAACATGATTTGGATCCAAACATCGAAATAACAACAAAGTCATCAAATGCATCAAATAGATCCAACAACAAATTCATTTAAGAAATAATTTAGATCTGAAGCGTCATAGTATTGCACGTGTATCAAAAAATAAGCTCCTCCTGAGCTTTTCCATGTACTATATACATATTCAGGCGCCTAACACTTCGTCCTCCCACCGAGTGTAACTTGATCACATCGATCAAGGGAATATGTATACGGGACTCCCCATGACACCCCACGTCCGTTAATGTCATTCATTAAGAGAATGCATTAAGTTTCATGAAGCATTATAGGTAAACAGAAACAGAAATATTACAAGACAGATATAAAATAGCAGCAGAATAAAAATAAACTTTATTAATCATAAAGCATCGTGGTTCAAAAACATCATATGTCTGAATTACATAAAACCAGTACATCATAAAAACTTCTGTCTTGTACTTAAACATCAGTGTACAAAACAAAAGAAACAAAATCCCCAAATAAAAACGTAGCCATAGTAGCAAGGGTAGGAGCTTGAACAATACATCTAAGAAGCTCCAGCAAATGATAGCAAAATCCTGGTCAAGCTTGAGTATTCCCTCCCTGAGAACCTAGGGGGAAACGGAAGAAAGAAGAGGAAACAAAAAGGGTCAGACATAAAGTCTGGCGAGTCTAGTTACTTTTAGCAAATGAATAAGTAAAAGTATCATGATAGGCATATAAAGTGGATAAGAAAGATAATATCACAAAAGGAAGGTATGACAAGGTAAACATGATAGAGTGTATATGCTTCTCTAATGATTACTCTGATTCTCTGCACCGATACTAGTATAACCAGAATGAGATGATCCCAACAACTATAAGATGGTAAACTTAGGTGTACTTCTGGTGAGAGGTTTTAGCCACATACAATCCACAGGCAACCCAACCTAATAGGCTCCTAAACTTTTTACCAGAGTCTAGATGTACCCTAACTACTACCCTAATCGATCGGCTCCCTACTCCGTAAATACCCTGTGTCGTCCCCACAGTAGGAGGTATCACTTCCTAAAGTGGCAACCCTTCAATGATGTGCACAACCATATCTACTGGTGTCATGGTCGTTTTATCCCCTTCTGCCCGGACATGCACGCACATGTCCCGGTCGGTTTGCGCCGCCCACACCGTCCTCCACGTTTGGATCTCTTACAGTCAGCCCAATAGCATGTCCCAACTCCGACCTAGGACGGAGTACTCGTCTGATACTGTTCTATGGGTTACTGACTGAAACGAGCCCCTCACACAAGATGATACAAGCTCTCCCCCTTGTCTTGTATCCCAACTAGGATTTCCACAGGTTATGCTTACCTAACAGTGTCTTTAATTACATAACCCCATCATTTCCACAGGTTATGCTTACCTAACGGTGTCTTTAATTACATAACCCCAACAGGGGCCTATATATAAATACTGCAACCCTACCCAGATTTTCTTAACCCACCCACTGTTTTCAACAAGTCTACTAAGCCCCTAGTCAGGTTCATGTTCAAACAGTCCCTATGGATTCAACTAGATTAAGTATTCCACTTAATTACCATGTCCATTTATGGTTATAATGGATGGACCCCTCACATTAATCCAACCATTTGTGCATGTTGGATACGCCGGTTGGTTCCGGGCAGACTTCTTCCACAAGTCGAGCTTAATATCGTGTCTCAACACACCTAGTGTTTGTGCACCTAGACCCCTCACATTAGATTCACCACTATGGTCGCTAGATATGCTGGGCGGTTCTGGGCAGGCTTCCACCACAAGTGTAATCTAACCTCGTGTCTAGGCGTAGTTACAGTTTCTAATTACTATAATCCTAGGCATTTCATTATTAGCCAATTTTACTTATGTCGTTATAGGTTTTCATTCCCCTTTTTACCCAATTATGTTCATGATGAATTATATGCCCTAAATTCATATTCATAAACATTATTCAAGTTATGCCAAATTCCTCATTTACAAGTTATGCCCAATTTCAATGTTTTTCCCCTCGTTCCCCGTTTAATGCGTTCGCATATTTCAGCGGCATGCCTAGGCCCGAAAGTAGCCTGGCTATATAAAATAAAAGGGAAGGGATGAAGGGAAGATGGTAGAAATGATTATACTAATAAAATTGACATAAACACATAGTGGCATATTGATAAGATGGGCATATAAGAACAGATCTGGTGAACATGAGATGGTAGAACTATTTCTAACATAATAGGGATGTCATAATAGGCATGATAAGATCTAAACAATAATTTAGATGTCCAACTAGCAACAAATCCAATTTAACCACAACATGATAGGTACAAGGTGATCTAAGTAGTGAATTAGATCTATAATCAAAGGTAGATCTGGCATGATAGAGGTTAAGATCCAAGTCATAGTTATGCCAGAATATCATGGATTCATAAGTTATTACAGATATGATATGATTCAAGCAGTCACGAGCATAGATCTAAATTACAGTCATATCATGTTTTACTTTTTAATTATTTAAATCTGAAAGTAACTCAAACTCACAGTGTCTGGATCTAGAAAGATAGAAGGAGAATAGCAATGGTTGAATCGAAGATCTAGACCTGAATAACTTGATCGCAGAAGAAGAAAAAGGTTTGATTCAGTCTGGGCACCGACAACATCTGGTCCTCCATTATTTTTTAGTGGAAAATCAGAGAAATGGAGCTATATTTATAGCCTCCAGCCCAGAAACCCTAACTGCCACGTTTGCCCTAGGGGGTCGACCTATAGGTCGACACAACCCTTGAGGGGTCGACTCTCATAGGCGGGATTTTTCCCGCTCACCTAGTTTTTCGTGATTTGAACGATTTTGAACTATTTTTAACTTCTGGACCTAATTTTTGAATTCTTGGACCCTATATGTATAATTCTCTTGCGCGTATACGAACTTCAAACCTTCATAACTTCTTCATACGATGTTTGTTTTACGCAAACCAAATGTCTATATTGACCAGAATTTCGAGACTGACGCAATGGCATTGTCTGTTTCCCTTAATTTTGAATATTAAATTAATTATTCTTTAATTTTTCCTTTTTAGTGTTGTTAAAATTATGGGGTGTTACATTCTCCCCTACTCAAAGAATTTCGTCCTCGAAATCTCCAAGTTAAGAAGAATGTATATCCTGCCATCCATCACTCATCTACTCATCCACCAATCATAGGCATCCATTGTCCTTAAAAGATTTCTAATGCTTATATGAACATATGCAAAGGTGTGTGTATATGTCCCAATACTAATGCGAAGAGTCTACTGATTCAGTTGACCTCCTTAATGCAATGTATGTTAGTGCCATGAATCCAACATGTATGCAATAATCCTATTATAACGTGTAAGTTCTATATGGGTACACAATCATCTGTCCAAATGCAACATCCTTATAATGATACATCCATTTCCATCCATTAAAAGAAGAAAAATGCACACACATCCATATGCAGTATGAGAGTGATTGAGCCGATCTGGTGCCTAATGTGTGCGTATATGCATCCACGAGCAAACACTAGCAAAAACTTGCATCCATCAAACATAACATGTATCAAACACATGTTTACATCCATGGGATTCCTACCTAAAGGTCGGATATTTGATCGATAGGGTATACTTAAATGATAGAAACAAGCATAAATAAAAGCTTTGGAAAGGAAGTTAAGAACATACCCTCGAAAAGAAAAAGTTACGAAGCATGAATTTTGTCTTCGGTCTCCCAAGTTGCATCCTTTGGGTTATCTCCCCACTGAACATTTATCAACTTGATTCTCTATTGCCTAACTTCTTAACTTTTGATTCAAGAATACGGGTAGGAACTCGTCTGGCTATCACCTCCCGTTCCATCTCTACTTCTTCCAATATACTCGGCTTAACTACTTCCGCGATATCATGCAAGCACTTCCGCAAATGAGAAACGTGGAAAATATCATGAATGTCGGATAGTCTTTCTGTGTAACAACCCGAATTCCGATGGATGGATTTCTTTTTCAAAAACCCAATCCATCGAAACTCGTGTTGGTTTGCTCTGGTATCCTGCAGAAAAGACAGAGACATAAAACATGTCAGAGTTCGGAAAATATCTCTCAGCGGAAGGAATAAAATATAATTTAAATTAAACATAGCTTTACCTTAATAACAATACTATTAAACTAGTATCCAAAGCTATATAGTCTCTGTCATGAACCTACCCTGCGAATGTTATGAGGAGGGGGGTTAGAGCACAAGTTCTGGTGACTGGACTTAAATTACACTTCTGTATAATCCTAAATATACTGTTCAATCACATTTCTTATTTATTAGGTTATCTGTTTTGTTAGCGCTCAAAGCTTACATGCACACGACCCATCTACTCCCTAGTAGATTAACCTAATATAATGTATATATAGCTACCCCAAACCGAGGTACATCCCATGGTGCCCCACTCACACGGTATCCTCCGTAACACCACATTTATGTTCGCAGTCCCTCATCCTAAGCCATAGTAACGTACATATCTCTTTACATATATAACAACGCTACATCCGCATAGAACCACTATCGATGTACTACGTAAGCGTACCGACAGCTATCCTCGAACTTTTTCATGTAGTTAGATTCCTTCATTGAGTAATGCCCCAGAGTCTACAATACACCACCCAGAGCATACATGCATGTATCTTGACTTTGCCACGTACGTGTCGTCAAACATATTCGATGCCTAACCTGCACACCTATCGTGTGCGTGCCCGAGTTCTGTGGCAGGTCTACACAAGAAACACAGAACTCAGTCGGGAGCTTTCCTCATATCTGCACAGGCCCACCTTTAAGAGCCTCTCACACAAAATATTCCTAGGGTCCTTTTTCTATGGTAGCTATGGCCCTACCTCTGCCCCTCCCTCAACTAGTAAAGACTACAAGAGCTAAACAACAAGCCCCTAAGCAAACAATATAAACATCCATGTGGCGTCACCCCTTAACCACCATCCCACGATAGTGAATCGTTAATGGTATCTTGGGTCTAGCTCTAGTCTTTTCGCATCCTCTTGGCCGCCGATGACACGCACTCGACGACCTGCTATCCTTGTTGGTCCTGACCCTCCGCATCCGTTGAGGCAGACACCGAATCACCTTTTCTGTCACCGCATACAACATTCTGACTGCCATGTTATTCTTGCAGTCAAGGCCCACCCACCTAGTAGTTACGCACAGACCCAACCTCTGCGGGCACAGCCTTAAACATCTGTCACCACACAGAGAACTACTGGGAGCACCTTTAACGTCTTAGGAAGCCGCGTGCTTCCACTTCCAGTCCGTCGGAGCCGCCAGAATAATCAGATGAACGTGCTCTCCCCTCGTGCCTTATGACACCGTGATGATCTACCTCGTTGGGCAATTCATCCCATAACGTACGGACTGCTCCAAGTGTCTCAGTTTAATATGTCATTAGACCCTACGTCTAATCATTAATTATGCGCTTGCGCCACCTCTTCAGTCTTCTCATTTAACTTGGTTATAATCATTCACATTGTCTTCCTTTTCAAGTTTACCAAGTTACCCTTGCTTATTAATTCCATTTATAACTTAACCCATTTAAGTTTATTAATAAGCCTACAACATGTTATCCTTATAATCTATTCATTATTCCATCTTATGGTTACCATAACATGTTCTACTTAATTTATAACTAAGTACATCTTAATTTACGTATACATTGGTAAGAGAATAACTCCCTAAATATCAACCCCGAAGACCGAAATCAACATCAGATTGACACTCAGAGAGTTACTCAACTCAACTAATCTCCTGTTATGTCCTAATCCCTTTCCATTCATATAACTTTTGTTACTTTTATTTGTAGATTTATTCTTGCCTTTACAGATTACTTAATTTACAATTAAGTACATCTTACCTTATTACATAAGTTGTTTAATTTTCCCCTTACCATTCCTTATAACTTACCTTATTCCATAAGTTATAATTCCCACTTGCCTCTAGGACAAGCCTACCTATTATCTTTCCTTTCCTTATTTTAGTTCATTCATAATAGGTTATTATCATTCCCCATTTTGGCATTAACTAAGATTAACTTAACGCTTCCCACTTCTTTAACTAGTTTATTTAACCCTACTCAATTCAGATGGTTCGTAACACCACTACCAATTTAATTAGGTTAAGTATTCCAAGTTAACAAATTATCCATGCTACTCATGTTACCCACTTAACCCCTTTATTATATCCATGTCAACCTTACATGTGTCGTATTGGTTAAGTGTTTATTATTATTAATTATGTCTGTAAACGCGCAATTGTCACATAAGATTGCCATTTACGTCTGCTGGATATGCCGGGCGGTTTCCGGGCAGACTTCTACCGCATCTAAATCTAACCTCGTGTCTTGACACCATTACGGGTCTGATTTCCACCTAAGACCTCTCACATTAGATTACCATTTGCAGTTGCTGGATATGTCGGGCGGTTCCAGGCAGACTTCTACCACAAACCAAATCTAACCTCTTGTCTTAGGCATTCATTATCTTTTTCTTAATTCATGCCCAATTTCAAGTTTTGGAATATAGTGAATACTAATTACCCATAAATTCCCAATTCGATTTATGCCTATAATCCCGCATATAAATTATACCCAATTCCCCATATATGTCGCACGTCTTCCTACATGTAATTAACTTTAATAAAGTAAAGTGCAATTATTCCAATTCTACAAATTTTTCATATTTATTGCAGTTATCCCTATTCCATTATAGGTTTTCATACCATTTTTCCAAGTCATATATTATTATGCACATTATACCCCTTCTTCCAAGTTATAAATCATCATATATATTATGCCCTAATTAATTTTTCCCAAATGATTCCCAATTTCGCGCGTTCGCATATTCTAGCATTAGGCCTAAGCTCGAAGGTAGCATGGCTATAAAAATAAAAATAAAGGAGGGAGAAGAAAAGAAAGATCATTTAAATAAGACTGCAACTATAACATGTTTATTATGTTCTTTATGGGGAATGCCAAACGATATCTATACTATTAATAAAATTGTGATTTAAACCCACTCACCTTTGATTTGCTTTCCCAATTCTGAATAACCTTGAATCTAATCCATATCTACTCTTCCATGTCTTTCCTAACTGATTTGGAACCTCATACGCAGCATAAATCTAGGCCATTTTATAGCAAAATCTGAATTCTTTTCTCTAACTTTGAAGAAGAAGAAGCCTAGATTTAATCTTTATTTTATTTTTATTTCGAATATGTTTTGAAGGAGAAGAGAAAAGGGCAAAGCTTTCTCTAGTTTAAGAAGAAGAGGAAGAAGAATAGATTTGGAGGCAGAGTTTTGGCATCGCCTAAGAAATTATGAGGATGAAGTAACTCTAGCCACCTTATTTATAGACATGCTAAACTAATCTAGTCCTTTATATTTAACCTAAAACTCCATCAAAGCTAATCACGTCATTCAACCAATAGGAAATGGCCACCTTGCGAAAAAACAAACATTAACCAATAAAAACGCACCATATGTGCAACGTGTTGCACAGCAGTAGGGGATGTCGACACCCCTGCTTGGGTGACGATACATGTGTCGACATCCCCTACACGTCATATATATATATATATATATATATATTATTTATTAATTTATTTATTTATTTGAAATTTGATTTATCAATAATAAAATTTCAAATATCCTCTTTTGTTCGCGTGCAACCCTTATTCTGAATTATATTCATATGTATTCAACTCTTGCGTGTATGCTAATCTTTTATATGCGAACAATTTCAAATTTCAAAACAATTAATATATAATTTTCCTCTTTTGAAACATTCTCTCAATTAAATCCCCTTTTAACCCTTTTCATACTAAGCCACTTTTTAACCGCTTTCACATTAAGCCACTTTTTAGCCATTCCCTTAAAAAAACGTATGGTGCTGGTGGGAATCGAACTCTCAATCTATTGTATACAAGTCAAATGTTCTAACCAACTGAGCTACTAAGTCTTTTGTTAATAAGACTTACGACAATGCTAGATATTATCTTTTTCTCATTTCTTTTTTTCATGTTTTGTTACATTATTTAAATTAAAGATATCTCTTTCATTTTAAATCGGATTTCTACAAACCATATGTCTAAATTGACTAGAAAATCGACATAAATGCAATAACGCTAATTTCGTGACCTAATTCTAGAATCTTTTCAAATTTTCCTTTTTATTTCTTTTTAAATATTCGCATGCAATTTTAATCGCATTACATTGCATTTTTTCTCATTTCATATATTGCATGTAATTTCTTTTATTAATCTTTTTCCTTCATTTCACTACATGAACTTATTACATGCAATTTTGTTGTCATTATTTATTTTTTCTCTTAAATATATCTATGTATATAATATATATACATATTTCCACATTTTTAATTTCATTAAAAATGCGGGGTGTTACATTCTCCCAACGTTAACAAATTTCGTCCCAGAAATTTGATAGGGATCCCTCATATAATATACATCCATCATGTGTGCATCCAATTTTTACAAACATTGTGCACATGTGGAAAGTGAAATACATCATAGTAATGTATGTATCCCTAATTGGTACCACATATATGTATGCAAACTTTTAAAATCTCTTTTAAAACATGATGCTCACATCCTAAATATACTTGCAGTTTTATATGAATGCAATATTTTTGGAAAATCAAAATATTTTTCACCTAAATTTTCCCACACTCTTACAGAGTAAGAGCATAGTTCACCCAACTGTTGAATCCAAAACCCTACCAATCATCGTTAAATTTCAAAATTTAGAAAAATCTAATTTTCTAAATTCAATTTCTTATGTTATAAAAAGGTATAAAATGGAAAAATTCACATCTTCCGTTTTTCTTTTATGTACCTTTTCTAATTGTACTAGGATTTTGTGTAACTGCTCTATATGAATTTCCTATTTTCCTATCCAAGCACAACCCACATAAGAAAAATTTCTCATCTTTTTCAACTTAACTTGGAAAAATTCCATTTTTATCCATCTTTTTTTAAGATTTTCATTTTCTTTTCCCGTCACATTTGTTGCTTCATTAAATTTGTTGTTTTCTTCTTAGTTAGGCTATTTTCTTTCTTATCTTATTTTTCAATTAAGCCTTTCTATCTCTCAACATCCTACACCGCTACTACCAAGAGCCAAGAATCATGAGACTATTTCACTAAAGAAAAATCCAACCACAAACTCTCAACACTTACTTGTCGTTCCTTTATCAAGTAGTCACTACTAGTCCTTGCTGTGTGTTACTAGCCTACACTTTTTTTTTCAAGAAACAATCCTAGGCCTCACAATGCTTATGCATTCTATGGGAAATTTTCCATTATTCCAAGATAACCCTTGTTATTTACTTAGCCTCAAATCTTTTCTCGTTCTTTCTAGGCAATAATTTTTACCAACTCCATTCTTTTCAAAACATGGTTTGGCCTCTCTTTTTTTAACAAAAACATTTTCCTTCCAAAAATTAAAAGTGTTAAAACTTTATTCTCTTCTCCAAAACTTGCTTTTGCCAAACCATAAAAACAAGTCACAAAATAAAAATGTAAAACATTTTTTTTCAAATCGCAAAACCAGAGTAGACAAGGACAACTATAGGGTTACTTTGTTTCTACCTACAATGTTAATTTGGCTGCTCTCTACAAGGTGCAAACATCTACTCTATTCTTGCTTTCTACAAATTATTTTGTCCGTCCAACAAAATTTTCTTTATAGAACAATAAACAAAATTTATTGTTAACATAATAGAGATTTCAAAACTTTCTTTCACAAAATGCAATATTCTGTATGCTTTACTTTTTAATCCTTTCATATATTATAATATGAAACTGGTGAGCTATACATGATTTATAATGTACACTTTTTCATGAGAGAATTCTTTTAAAACAAGAAATTATAAATTTACAAAGTATACACCACTTTACTTTAAAACCCAATATGCATTTTTACAAATATGTTTCTAACATATCTCTTTCAAACATTAAAAATACTTTTAAGATTAAAACCTGAAAACACCATAAACTCCTTTTGCCAAAACTTTTACAATTTTAAGTTCTTAAAAGTTAATCATTGGGTTAGACTCAAAGTGGGTCTCGAACTCAACTAGGTTTTCCTGGACACTTTCCAAAAGTCTATTCTCTCAACTATATATATATTCCTAATCCATATTCCACTTTTTTAACTTTTTCTAATTTATAAGGTTCCGCTTCCAAACCCACTAATCTGAAATGCTAATATATCAGTTTCTATCATATGGGATACATCTTTTTTTAATATCAATCATATCGTACACGTTCTACCCAAACAACCTAAGGGTCCAAAGTTTTTACGTTCATTCCTTTAGTGTACAAATCCAATATCCTAACTCTTTCATATTTTACTTTCTCTACTTAGTGGGAGTCCTTATGGATCTAGGTTTAAATATATAATATAATTATATTTTAAAAAAAACAAATACGCTCACTTATTATCTATATAGGAATCCTAAACCGAAGCTCTGATACCAATTGTAACAACTCGAACTTCGACAGACCGATTTTTTTTCAAAAATCCAATCCATCGACACCCGAGTTGGTTTGCTCTGATATCCTGTAGAAAAGACAGAGACATAAAACATGTCAGAGTTCGAAAAATATCTCACAGCGGAAGGAATAAAATATAATGTAATTAAAACATAGCTTTACCTTAATAACATTACTGCTAAACCAATATCCAAAGCTATACAGTCTCTGTCATGAACCTAAACCGCGAATGTTATGAGGAGGGGGGTCAGAACACAAGTTCTGGTGACTGGACTTAAATTACATTTCTGGATAATCCTACATATACCGTTCAATCACATTTCTTATTTATTAGGTTATCTATGTTACTAGCGCTCAAGGCTTACATACACACGTCGCACCCATCTACTCCCTAGTAGATTAACCTAATATAATGTATATATAGCTACCCCAAAATTGAGGTACACCCCATGGTACCCCACTCACACGGTCTCCTCTGTAACACCACATTTAAGTGCGCAGTCCCTTATCCTATGCCATAGTAACTTACATATCTCTTTACATATATAACAACACTACATCCGCATAGAACCACTATCGATGTACTACGTAAGCGTACTAACGGCTATCCTTGAACTTTTTCATCGAGTTATATTCTTTCATCGAGTAATGCCCAGAGTCTACGATACACTACCCAGAGAAGACATGCATGTATCTAGACTTTCCCACGTACGTATAGTCAAACGTATTCGATGCTTAACCCGCACACCTATCGTGTGCGTGCCTAAGTTCCATGGCAGGGCTACACAAGAAACATGGAACTCGGTCAAGAGCTTTCCTCATATCTGTGCGGTCCCGCCTTTAAGAGCCTCTTACACAAATATCCCTAGAGTCTGTTTTCTATGGTGGCTATGGCCCCACCTCAACCGCTCCCTCAACTAGTAAAGACTACAAGAGATATGCGACTAGCCCCTAACCAAACAATCTAAACATCCATGTGGCATCTCCCCTCAACCACCGTCCCACGATAGTGAATGGTTAAAGGTATCTTGGGTCTAGCTCTAGTCTTTCCGCATCCTCCTAGTTGCCGATGACAGGCACTCGACGACCTACTATCCTTGTTGGTCCTGACCCTCGCCTCCATTGAGGAAGCCGTCGAATCACCTTTTCTGTCACCGCGTACAACATTCTGACTGCCAAGTTATTCTTGCAGTCAAGGCCCACCCACCTAGTAGTTACGCGCAGACCCAACCTCTGCGGGCACAGCCTTAAACATCTGCCACCACACAGAGGACTAATAGGAGGACCTTTAACGTTTCAGGAAGCCGCGTGCTTCCCCTTCCAGTCCGTCGGAGCCGCCAGAATAATCAGATGAACGTGCGCTCCCCTCGTGCCTTTTGACACCATGTTGATATACCTCGTTGGGCTATTCATCCTATAACGTACGGACTGCTCCAAGCGCCTTAATTTAATATGTCATTAGATCCTGCGTCTAATCATTACGTGCTTGTGCCACCTCTTCAGTCTTCTCATTTAACTCGGTTATTCCCATTCACATTGACTTCCTTTTCAAGTTTACCAAGTTACCCTTGCTTGTTAATTCCATTTATAACTTAACCCATTTAAGTTTATTAATAAGCCCACAGCATGTTATCCTTATAATCTATTCATTATTCCATCTTATGGTTACCACAACATGTTCTACTTAATTTATAATTAAGTACATCTTAATCCACATATACATTGGTAAGAGAATTACTCCCTAAGTATCAACCCCGAAGACCGAAATCAACATCAGATTGACACTCAGAGAATTACTCGACTCAACCAATCTCTTGTTATGTCCTAATCCCTTTCCATTCATATAACTAATGTTATTTTTATTTGTAGATTTATTCTTGCCTTTACAGATTACTTAATTTACAATTAAGTACATCTTACCTTATTACATAAGTTATTTCATTTTCCCCCTACCATTCCTTATAACTTACCTAATTCCATAAGTTATAATTCTGACTTGTCTCTGGGACAAGCGTACCTATTAGCTTTCCTTTTCTTATTCAAGTTCATTCATAATAGGTCATTACCATTCCCCATTTTGGCATTAATTAAGATTAACTTAACCCTTCCCACTTCTTTAACTAGTTTAGTTAACCCCTACTCAATTCAGCTGGTTCGTAACACCACTACAAAATTAATTAGGTTAAGTATTCCAATTTAACAAATTATCCATGCTACCCATGTTACCCACTTACCCACTTTATTATATCCATGTCAACCTTACATGTGTTATCTTGGTTAAGTTTTCATTATTATTTATTATGTCCGTAAACGCGCAAGACCAGTCACACTAGATTGCTATTTGCGGTTGCTGGATATGTCGGGCGGTTCTAGGCAGACTTCTACCGCATCTGAATCTAACCTCGTGTCTTGACACCATTACGGGTCTGATTTCCGCCTAAAACCTCTCACATTAGATTACCATTTGCGGTTGCTGGATATGCCAGGCGGTTCCGGGCAGACTTCTACCGCAAACCAAATCTAACCTCGTGTCTTAGACATTCATTATCTTTTTCTTAATTCATGCCCAATTTCAAGTCTTGGAATATAGTGAATACTAATTACCCACAAATTCCCAATTCGATTTATGCCTATAATCCCACATATGAATTATACCCAATTCCCCATAAATGTCACACGTCTTCCTACATGTTATTAACTTTAATAAAGTAAAGTGCAATTATTCCAATTCTACCAATTGTTCATATTTATTGCCGTTATCCCTATTCCATTATAGGTTTTCATACCCTTTTTCCAAGTCATATATTATTATGCACATTATAACCCTTCTTCCAAGTCATTAATCATCATATATATATTATCCCTAAATTAATCTTTCCC
This sequence comes from Allium sativum, assembly GCA_030737875.1. Lineage (NCBI taxonomy): Eukaryota > Viridiplantae > Streptophyta > Magnoliopsida > Asparagales > Amaryllidaceae > Allium > Allium sativum. The sequence goes on from CM060922.1 coordinate 459,641,469, forward strand.
GAATGATTCCCAATTTCGCGCATTCGCATATTTCAGCGTTAGGCCTAGGCTCGAAGGCAGCCTGGCTATAAAAATAAAAATAAAAATAAAAAGGAGGGAGAAGAACAGAAAGATCATATAAATAAGACTGCAATTATAACATGTTTATTATGTTCTTTACGAGGAATACCAAACGATATCTATACTATTATTCAGAATTGTAATTTAAACCCACTCACCTTTGATTTGCTTTCCCAATTCTGAATAATTTTGAATCTAATCCATATCTACTCTTCCATGTCTTTCCTAACTAATTTGGAACCTCATACGTAGCATAAATCGAGGCGCTTTTATTGCAAAATTTGAATTCTTTTCTCTAACTTTGAAGAAAAAGAAGAAGAAGCCTAGATTTAATCTTCATTTTATTTTTATTTTGAATATGTTTTGAAGGAGAAGAGAAAAGGGCAGAGCTTTCTCTAGTTGAAGAATAAGAGGAAGAAGAATAGGTTTGGAGGCAGAGTTTTGGCATCGCCTAAGAAATTGTGAGGATGAAGTAACCCTAGCCACCTTATTTATAGACATGCTAAACTAATCTAGTCTTTTATATTTAATCTAAAACTCCATCAAAGCTTACCACGTCATCCGACCAATAGGAAATGGCCGCCTTGCGAAAAAAAAGAAACATTAACCAATAAAAACGCGCCATGTGTGCAACGTGATGCGCAGCAGCAGGGTGGTGTTGACACCCCCTACATGTCATATATATATATTTGAAATTTGATTTATCAATAATCAAATTTCAAATATCCTCTTTTGTTCACGTGCAACCCTTATTCTGAATTATGTTCATATGTATTCAACTCTTGCGCATATGCTAATCTTTTATATGCGAACAATTTCAAATTTCAAACCAATTAATATATATTTTTCCTCTTTTGAAACATTCTCTCAACTAGCCCCCTTTTAACCCTTTTGATACTAAGCCACTTTTTAACCGCTTTCACATTAAGCCAATTTTTAGCCATTCCCTTAAAAGAAAACATATGGCGCTAGTGGGAATCGAACTCTAAACCTCTTATATACAAGTCAAATGTTTTAATCAACTGAGCTACTAAGTATTTTGTTAACAAAACTTATGACAATGCTAGATATTATCCTTTTTCTCATTCCTCTTTTTCATGTTTTGTTACATTATTAAATTAAAGATATCTCTTTCATTTTAAATCGGTTTTCTACAAACCATAGGTCTAAATTGACCAGAAAATCGCCACGAATGCAATGACGCTAATTTCGTGACCAAATTCTAGAAGCTTTTCAAATTTTCCTTTTTATTTCTTTTTAAATGTTCGCATGAAATTTTAATTGCATTACATTGCATTTCTTCTCATTTCATATATTGCATGTAATTTCTTTTATTAATTTTTTTTCCTTCATTTCACCGCATGAACTTATTACATGCAATTTTATTGTCATTATTTAATTTTTCTCTTAAATATATCTATGTATATAATATATATACATATTTCCACATTTTTAATTTTATTAAAAATGTGGGGTGTTACACTCTGGTAGTTTTACTCTATAGGCCATTTGGCCAATCCTTTATGTTATGGGAAATGGCCCTACGAATCATGGTGCCAACCTCCCTACAGATCTGAAGCGAACCACTTTCCTCAAAGGTGACACCTTAATGAAAACCATGTCACCTACTTCAAATTCAATGTCAGCCCTTTTCTTGTCTACGTAGGATTTTTGCCTATCTTGAGCGGTCTTCATTCGTCGTCTAATAAGATCAACCTTTTCATACGTTTCCCTAACCATATCAGGTCCAAGTTATAGTCTGTCTATAACGACCCGCATTCTACGCATCGTAGGATCGTAGAATATCTATTTCTTTCACATACGAAGTCGTATGGTCATGTAGCTTTTGGAGGCGACTAGCGGGGTCATTTCCCATGTTCATGATTTTTGCTGGTTTTTAAATGACCGTTTTTCCACTATTTGATCTTGTTTTGGCCATAACTTTTGATTGGAAAGAAGTTTTGACCTGAAACCACTTCCATTAGATCCAGATGATGGTTTACAATTCCGTAGAGTGATCACACTAGCCAAACGGACTCACTGTTTAGGAGATATGGCTGAAACAAGTTTCAGAAGGTGAAAAACTGCTTAACCGGGCCAAATGAGGTGATTAGCAAATGGGCCCATAACCCATTTCGGGATTAGGGTTATGGGGGGGCTGAAATGAGTTAGGTTTCATTTCATTTCAGTTTTCTAGCCGCCATCTACCTATTAAAAACCCTAACAATGGCCTCCAACCTCTAAAGCACCTCCAAATCACTTTCTAATCACGGATTAAGCTTAGCAACATCAAATTAAGGAGAGAAAACACCAAAGCAAGGTTAGAGCTGTTGTGTTGCATTGGAAACAGCGCCAAACAGAGATTCATTTCAGATTTGGTATTTTATTTGTGGCCAAGGTGAGTGATTTGCATAGTTCCTCACTAATTATGGTTAATTAAGGGTAATTAGTGGTAATTAGCGAATTTATACACTAATAAATTCTTGAAAAATATTTATAAATTCGAAAATAATGTTTTAGACCTCTGTTAGGAATTTGGATTATTTGGTTAAGTTTTGCTAATCCTATCATTAGTTTTGCTTAAACATGCTTAAGGGAAAATATGGGATATAGCTATGTTTGACCCAATTTACATGCTATGGTTGTTGTTTTGATGTTTATGGTTGATTCTTTATATTGCTATGACGGTATGGTATGTTTTGTGATTGATTAGAACTGTTAGATTGGTCGAAAACGCCGTCGTATGGCGTAAAACAATCGCTGGAATGTCGCAGGAAATATGCAGGGTTTCGAACCGGACCGGATCGGATTATTGGGCCCGGATTGGATAGGAGAACCGGGTAGGTGGACTCGATCCAGATTGGATCTTAGCATAAGAGGCTTGGCGAGAAGGAAGGCCATTTGCTTAGAGTTGGAATTGGGCAGGGGATCAGATCGGAGAGACCAACAGGGGATCGGATCGGAAGCAAGGGCTTGGAGATCGGATCGGACTAGAGCCAGGGAGCGGGATCGGATCGGAGAACCAAGCTTAGAGCTGGAGTTGGAGCGAAGCACCGGATCGGATCGGGACATCTAGGAGGGAGCAACCACCGAACTAGGCATAGGGCATCCGAACCGAACCAGAGCTGGAGGACCGAACCGAGGAGGAATGGAGCACTGATCAAGGCATGAGCCAGAACCACCGAACCGAACCGGGTCGGGACTACCGAACCGAACCAAATATGTACTTTTACCTCATCGTGACGACTCTTTTGAAGACCAACTCCAATTTGGCCAAAACCCGAGATGCAAAGGAAGTCCAAATAGGAAATAGAACTCAGGAACCAGAGGGGAACCAACGAGTTGACTTCATGAGTTGGGCTTTGCTGCGGGGCGTGTGTAAAGGGGCTGTCGATGTCTGTAACTTTGGATCACTATGTGTAGGGAGTACATGAACGGATTCAGGGCCACAGTGTCCTAGGTACGACTAAAGTGCTATAGACCAATGAAGTGGGGTCGTTTGTAAAGATTTGGTCATGACTCCATGTGGTAAGCTGGGTAGTAGCAGTAGTTGTACAAGTCGAACTCCGTCATTACTTCGATGGGTCTAGTGATTGACAGTGGTGGACATCGTATACTTTACGCACTGAGTGAGAGATGTGAGGATGATTGTTGTGGTTGATTCTTTTGCCATCATTATGACATGCACACCCCCACCCCCGTTGTAACACCCCGTATTTCTGTTAACACCAATGTTCACAAATTAAAGAATAACTAATCTCAGACATGAGAATTAAGGGAAACGGTTTGCTCCATTGTGTTCGTCTCAGAATTCTGGTTGAGATAGAGTCCGAGTTTGCATGAATTGGACTTCGTATGAAGAAGTTATGACCATCGGAAGTTTCAGAAAATTCAAATTTCGGAGTCAGACAGGCTAGGCGGGAAAATTCCTGCCAGGGCCAGGTCGACCTGGGGGTCGACCTGCCCTGACCAGGTCGACCATAGGGTCGACCTGGGGGTCGACCTGCCCCCCATGCAGATTTGTTTTATGACCTGTTGATGACTAGATGCTGACTCATTAGGGTTTCTGATAAGCTCTGATTGGCTGGGATTAATTCTGGGTTGATCGGATGTAACGAGTCGGATTTTGCCCGGCCTTAATCGATCGCAAAATCGACCAAAACCGTTCAAATCCCGCCTACGTTAACTTTGGGAATACAACACATCAGAATAACAACAGCAGACTTTTATTACATCATGATAATATAACATCAGAGTACATCGAAATTAAAATACAGCGGAAGAAAATTTTACAATAAATTTAATACAGTGCAGCGGAAATAAAATAGATAAAGCGGAAGACAACTATGCTCTGGACACAGCTTTAAGCTTTAATCCAGAATCTTGCTCGAGATAAACCTGTAGACAAACTACTCGACTGCCCGTGTGGAAAAGAGGGCACCCGAGTTTGCAAAGGTGGAAACAAACAACGGGTCAGTCGTGGGACTGGTGTGAGAATTCTTAACTAATTTAACTAATAGTAATAAGGCAAATCCATGGACCACGCCGCTAATGAGGAACGGGTTTTATTCCAATGGATTGTCGTGCAAAACTTGAAGTAAATCGTAAAACAACTCAATGCTTTTTAGAAAAATGAAATCACCATAAGACTCAGGTCCCATCACACAATGCAACGCACACCAGAGGATAGAGTTTTACCTTATGGTGATTAAACATGCTTGATACGTTAAAAACGAATTTGATATTATTATTAGTGTGCATATGCTTTAAAAGCAAATTTCAATCATAATGTATCAATCCTAGGAAGCATAGGTACCATATGCTATGCCTCCGTACTAGTAATACAATCAAAACCGAATGGGGCGTATTGGATTTTGGTTTCCATCATGAGTCAAGGCTAGGGAGGAGCTCCTACCGATTCGAGACACTCTAGCTAATGTCTCAGGATTCCCCGCGGAGAACCCTTGGATAGCTGCAGGGCCGGTCCGCAAATACAGCTTAGCGGATTAGTTATACCTGAACACACGTTTCCCGTCCTATAGGACCTATCATCCGAGGCGCCTCATTCCATCATCCACATAAGTAAAATGTCAGGGCTGGTAGGTCACTGACACCACTCTAGCTAGAAAGAAACGTGCTTCTCTCCCTGCGTTCCCTTCTCCCGTTTTAGACTCCGCCGGTGTGTGAGGCTCGCGAAGTCACGCTATACACAAAGCTATGCCTAAACAGACTATGCTTTGATCGTCCCACAAGGCCTGCTTTTCAACAAAGCCTTGATCATATGCATCTTAGCATGCCACATCATCACTCCATATCACACTACCAATCCTTTGCCAAAATATATGAACGGGTGTTAAGCAAGAGAATAAATTCTCCGCCACCAAACATCCATACATTCGACAGAAGATTAATAACATGATATATAATGGAGTACGATGTCAGACACACAATCCATTTATAAGCTTATGCTCTGGGTCTGAGCGAAAGCCAAATCCGTACAAATCAACACTACGTCTGGGCAACTCCTACTATTACCTTATCATGGTAGCGAGCCATTCTAAGGCAACAGTCATCATCGTCCATTCGATGTGGAGATTTGACGGTCTTCAATCGCCGTCTTCCAATCTTGGATTTTTAAACGTCGTTTAATTATTTGGAATGAGATAAACTCGGACTTTCCAAATAATCCTCGTATATATATATATATATATATATTGAAAATCCTTCTTACACATTAATAATTATTTTTATTAACGATTCATTCCTATTTTAATTATTTAAAATAATTAAAATCTTATATAACGACGCCTTAAGTCCATAGGCGACTATGGCGCTGCATTCAACCAATTTTGATTTTTACATTTCTCAGAATCTAACCGTTGGATCTTAATGTAATATATATCATTGGAAAGATTTTTCCAAGACGGTCCTAACGGTTTCAGTTTCAAGAAAATTCGATGGTCGGATCTTCTTGTATAGTCATTTAAAAGTACGATTTCAAAACGCGAACTACCACGCCCTATTCGTTTGATTTTGATTATATATATATAATCGTTAAATCGTAATAACGTCGTTTGATTAAAACAACGCTCTACACAATTACCGATACTTACTAAATTTTAATTCATTTGAAAATGAAGATAATATTACCGCATCCTAAATTCATTCTTTCCTTACATTGAAAATGTAAATTTTGATACACTCAAAATCTTTAAATTACATATAAAAATATAATTTCTAATGACAATGCAAACTCTACTCTTAATTATGATTTGTAATTACAATGCAAACACTACATCTAATTCACATTGAAATAAATTAGTTTTATTTCTAATGTTCATTCTCATTTCATGTTACATATATACATAAGAAAAATGCAATTTCGATCATACAATGAAATGACATCCTTTAATTGCATAGAAAAATGTAGTTTTGTCATACGGTATACTTTCCTATAGACATTACATATAAAAATGTAATATTTACCACATAATGTAAATTCATGTTTTAATTACATATAAAAATGTAAAAAATATCCTACAGTGTAATTCCCTATATAATTTACATATAAAAATGTAAATTTTCACATACGATGAAATTTCCATGTTAATTACAAAGGAAAATGTAATTTTTAACATACGGCATTAATTCACTTTATAATTTACATATAAAAATGTAAATCTTAACATACGATGAAATTTACCTTTTAATTACAAAGAAAAATGTAATTTTTAACATACAACATAAGTTCACTTTATAATTTACATATAAAAATGTAATTTTCGTCATGCAATGTAAATTTACATTTTAATTACATAGAAAAATGTAATTTTCAACATAAGGTGCAAATTTATATATAAATTACATATAAAAATGTAACTTTTGTTCATGCGGTGTAAATTCATTCTTAGACTACATAATAAAATGTTATTTAATTCATGCGGTGCAAATTCATTCATAAATAACAAAATAAAATGTTATATAATTCATGCGATGTAAAATCATTCATAAATATCAAAATAAAATGTTATATAAATCATGCGATGTAAATTCATTCATAGATAACAAAACAAAATGTTATATAATTCATGCGATGAAAATTCATTCATAGATAACAAAATAAAATGTTATATAATTCATGCGATGAAAATTCATTCATAGACAACAAAATAAAATGTTATATAATTCATGCGATGAAAATTCATTCATAGATAACAAAATAAAATGTTATATAATTCATGCGATGAAAATTCATTCATATATTACATAACAAAATGTAATTTATTTTATACGGTGTAAATTCATTCATAAATTACAAAATAAAATGTAATTTATTTTATACGGACCTAATTCACAGCTAAATAACATATAAAAATGTTATTTTTATTTTACATCGCAAAAATTCATTCTTTCATTTCATATGACAATGCAATTTATTTTACATCATAAAATTTCATTCTTTTACTTACAATGTAAAAACATCGTCTTTTTATGTACAATAAAAAGTGTTCTCTTTTATATTTACAATGTAAAGATATCAACTTTTATACTTATAATGTAAAAATACCAGTTTTTATATTTCACAATGTAAAAATATCAACTTCTCTATTTTACAATGTAAAAATATTAACTTCTTTATTTTACAATGTAAAAATATCATCTTTTCTATTTTACCATGTAAAAATATTAACTTTCCTATTTTCAAAACAAAGATGCGATCTTTTTTATTTTCAAAACAAAGATGTGATCTTTTTATTTTCAAAACAAAGATGTGATCTTTTTATTTACAATAAAAATATTGTCTTTTTATTCTCAATATAGAAAGATCGTCTTTCTATTTACATCGTCAAATTTTCAATATAAAATTCATTCTTTACAATGTAAAATTTACTCTTTAATTACAATGTAAAGTCCATTCTTTTTATTACATAAAAAAAATGTAAATCTTCCTAATTTAACATGTTGACAATTAAAAAGGGTATCTTTTTAATTCTAATCTCTTATTGTAAATTTTTTTACTAATAAAAATGTTATCTTTCAAATTCACTCTTTTTATTGTAACTTTGACAATACGTACCTTCCCATTTGAAAACATGGAAGCCATCCTTTGGTTCATTTAATTGAATACTGGATTATAATATTCTTTAACTCAAAATTGGAATGAGACTCACACAATTTCCATGTAATTTAATTACATGGATTTCAAACATTGCACTTATTCTATAATAATGTCAACCATTCACATAATAGCCAAAGTGCAATTTACACTAAACACAAGGGTGATGTGTAGTCAAATATCAACCCAAGACACGTGTGGGGTTTCAGCCAACACATAATTTTGTGCACTTGGGCGAGGTGTAAAACAATCGTCCCAATCAACATCAACAAGTCAAGTAACTTGTCAATGGCAGTGTAACATCATTTTAAATTATCATAAATAATAAATCATTAGTTTAACCTGTTGAATATTTTCAATTTCAAACATAACGTGACATGACATCCAAATCCACAATCCGTTCAAAAAACAATTACTTCCATCACCAATAATTTATTTACATTTAATTATAAAAATAAATAACTATTCGAAAATTGAGTGAGCAAAAGAGTTCTCACCTTTGTCGGCTTTAAATGACGGTTCAGGCCCAATTTTAGCCCAAAATTCAACATGCTCCAAATTTGATGAAATTAGTGTCTACGCGTAGCTCTCGACTCACTGATCGCAGCAAATCCTGTTTCGTGCGATTTCGAGTTCGTATCAAAAAGATATGAATTTTCGAAGTTTGTAATAATTAAATAATTAATTTAAATTATGAAAATTACCCAAATTTTCAACTTGCTCCAAATTTGATAAAATTACTGCTCGCTCGAAGCTCTTGACATAACGATCTCAACGGATTCAGTTTCATGCAATTTCGATAACGTGACAAAAAGTTATGCACTTGCGAAGTTAACAAATCGATTAAAATAATATTTAAATTTGTAAAAATTACCCAAAATTTCAATTTTCTCCAAATTGGACAAATTTGGTGTCCACGCGAAGCTCTCATCGCCACGATCACAGCAGACCTGAAATCGTCAAATTTCGATCTCGTATGTAAAAGATATTGCATTACGAACATAGAACATAAATGCTTCGCGTTTAAGCCCCTAACCTTTTTTTTTTCGAACAGCACCCTGAACTTAAAATGCTCGCCACGGCCAAACCGTACGTCGGAATTGCACGAAACCAGCGCCATTCTCTCCGGATTCTACCCCTCTTTCCACGGCTGGTGGTCCCCCCTCCAATTCGCCACGTGGAGCCCACGATATGCAGATGAACGGAAAAGTACAGTTTCCGTTCATCTTGGTACCGCGGCCGCCTCGGTGCTCTAAATGCCCCCAAATTTTTACAGTAGCTTGGCCTCGACCTCCCGAACAACTTCTCTGTTTATCACTTCGCCTGAAAATGCACGGATTGGCGGGAAATTGCTCATCTTTGCGACTGTCCTGTTTTCAGCACCCCTCCAATAAAATTGACATTCCGGCCAACTCCGACCACCTGAGACCATGCCACACCGCCAAAAGAACCGTATTGTTCCCCTCTACCTCTGCCTGAAGTCGCTCGACCTAACTCTCTTCGTGGGGCCCGCAATAGCCAAAAAACGAAAATATGGCTGCTATCTTTAGATTGAGATTCCGGCGAACCCGTGCGACGATAAGTCTTGAATTTTTCGTGGTAGATAGAGGATAAGAAGATGAACGAAACCCATAAAGGGTTTGGTCTGATTTGGTTTGGATTGAGAGTTATAAATTGTTTTGTTTTCAGGGGCTTATTTGCAAAGAATTATTTAGAGTGGAGGCCATGAAAATGAAGAAGGAGAAGGTGGCTGGTAGGTTTAGGGTTATGATTCAGCTAATGGCTGAGGAAAAGATATTTTATATGGGGTTAAGAATGTTATTAGGCCCAATTACCCTTTTATGTATTTATTTATACAATTTGCACCCATTTTCATATTCTAAAAATTCGTGTTAACACCTACGAATTCCAATTTTTATGAAAATTGAAACATAAATATTTCTTGACATTACGGATTCAAAGAAACTGGTTTCGTTAAATTCCGAGTCCGTTTGAATAAATTATGAATTTTTAAAGTCTGAAAATTGACCGTTTTTCACTGTAAAATTAATAACGACCACATACTGACTCCAAAAATTATGAATTTTGGAATCTAGTAATAATTTAATATTCTGGATCCAACAAAAGTGGTCTCGTCAAAAACGGAGGTCGTTTGCAAAATTTCTATTTTTAAGGCGTATATATTTAATATTAAAAATACATTTTTAAATCAATAATTTCTGAAACTCGAAATATATAAGTGTTTACTGTTTTTCAATGCAGAAACGTCATTCTGAACTCAATGGAAGTGGTTTCGAGTCGAAATTCCTTTTTATGCAAAAAGTAGCATTATTGACCTATCCAAATTACCTTTCGACCTTTCTAAAAATTGAATTGGCCATAACTTTTGATTTCCGCTATGAAATTTCAATTTTTCAGATTCGTTGGAAAGATATTTTTAAATAGATTCTAATATTTTTGGTTTCACTAAAATCCGTTAAATTTTGCGTCCTGTACGGTCAGTCAAAGTTCAAGTTTGACTTTTCAAATTACCGCGCTATTTCTAACTCTTTTTATAATTAAAATTAAATTATTCATTCTAACTTCGGATTGAACCAAATTTGTGATCATTATTATTTAAAATAGATTATTCTAAATATCAAAACTCATTAAAATCACTTAAAATAAATTTTAAATTGGCCGCAAAATTCAGGGTTGTTACAGTCTCCCCCACTTAAAAACTTTTCGTCCTCGAAAAGGGACGAAGCTAAAAGTTGATTAATTAACTAACTAATATATATATATTTTTTCTCCATTGGTTTAAATAATTTCATTCGTTGATTAACTTTCAAATATATAACTTTTTATATATTCAAAATCATATTTTCCAAAATAGAGTATAATTAATCACAAATATGTATATTATAGGCTTGCTACTCTCAACTCATTCTAGGGCATTACTAACCCTATCTCTAATGAGTTTTCTCATTCTAGGATACTACTGATCCTATCTCTAATGAGTATTCTTATTGGATATTACTAATCCAATCTCTGATGAGCCTTTTGTTCAGTTCTAATGAGTTGTATCCCAAAGATTTGAGCTAACCAAAGCTCTGAACCAACTGTAACGAGTCGGATTTTGCCCGACCTTAATCGATCGCAAAATCGACCAAAACCGTTCAAATCCCGCCTACGTTAACTTTGGAAATACAACACATCAGAACAACAACAGCAGACTTTTATTACATCATGATAATATAACATCAGAGTACAGAATATATCAGAGTACATCGAAATTAAAATACAACGGAAGAAAATTTTACAATAAATTTAATACAGTGCAGCGGAAATAAAATAGAAAAAGCGGAAGACAACTATGCTCTGGACACAGCTTTAAACTTCAATCCAGAATCCTGCTCGAGATTAACCTGTAGACAAACTACTCGACTGCCCGTGTGGAAAAGAGGGCACCCGAGTTTGCAAAGGTGGAAACAAACAACAGGTCAGTCGTGGGACTGGTGTGAGAATTCTTAACTAATTTAACTAATAGTAATAAGGCAAATCCATGGACCACGCCGCTAATGCGGAACGGGTTTTATTCCAATGGATTGTCGTGCATATCTTGAAGTAAATCGTAAAACAACGCAATGCTTTTTAGAAAAATGAAATCACCATAAGACTCAGGTCCCATCACACAATGCAACGCACACCAGAGGATAGAGTTTTACCTTATGGTGATTAAACATGCTTGATACGTTAAAAACGAATTTGATATTATTATTAGTGTGCATATGTTTTAAAAGCAAATTTCAATCGTAATGTATCAATCCTAGGAAGCATAGGTACCATATGCTATGCCTCCGTACTAGTAATACAATCAAAACCGAATGGGGCGTATTGGATTTTGGTTTCCATCATGAGTCAAGGCTAGGGAGGAGCTCCTACCGATTCGAGACACTCTAGCTAATGTCTCAGGATTCCCTACGGAGAACCCTTGGATAGCTGCAGGGCCGGTCCGCAAATACAGCTTAGCGGATTAGTTATACCTGAACACACGTTTCCCGGTCCTATAGGACCTATCATCCGAGGCGCCTCATTCCATCATCCACATAAGTAAAATGTCAGGGCTGGTAGGTCACTGACACCACTCTAGCTAGAAAGAAACGTGCTGCTCTCCCTGCGTTCCCTTCTCCCGTTTTAGACTCCGCCGGTGTGTGAGGCTCGCGAAGTCACGCTATACACAAAGCTATGCCTAAACAGACTATGCTTTGATCGTCCCACAAGGCCTGCTTTTCAACAAAGCCTTGATCATATGCATCTTAGCATGCCACATCATCACTCCATATCACACTACCAATCCTTTGCCGAAATATATGAATGGGTGTTAAGCAAGAGAATAAATTCTCCGCCACCAAACATCCATACATCCGATAGAAGATTAATAACATGATATATAATGGAGTACGATGTCAGACACACAATCAATTTATAAGCTTATGCTCTGGGTCTGAGCGAAAGCCAAATCCGTACAAATCAACACTACGTCTGGGCAACTCCTACTATTACCTTATCATGGTAGCGAGCCATTCTAAGGCAACAGTCATCATCGTCCATTCGATGTGGAGATTTGACGGTCTTCAATCGCCGTCTTCCAATCTTGGATTTTTAAACGTCGCTTAATTATTTGGAATGAGATAAACTCGGACTTTCCAAATAATCCTCGTATATATATATATATTGAAAATCCTTCTTACACATTAATAATTATTTTTATTAACGATTCATTCCTATTTTAATTATTTAAAATAATTAAAATTTTATATAACGACGCCTTAAGTCCATAGGCGACTATGGCGCTGCATTCAACCAATTTTGATTTTTACATTTCTCAGAATCTAACCGTTGGATCTTAATGTAATATATATCATTGGAAAGATTTTTCCAAGACGGTCCTAACGGTTTCAGTTTCAAGAAAATTCGACGGTCGGATCTTCTTGTATAGTCATTTAAAAGTACGATTTCAAAACGCGAACTACCACGCCCTATTCATTTAATTTTGATTATATATATATAATCATTAAATCGTAATAACGTCGTTTGATTAAAACAACGCTCTACACAATTACCGATACTTACTAAATTTTAATTCATTTGAAAATGAAGATAATATTACCGCATCCTAAATTCATTCTTTCCTTACATTGAAAATGTAAATTTTGATACACTCAAAATCTTTAAATTACATATAAAAATATAATTTCTAATGATAATGCAAACTCTACTCTTAATTATGATTTGTAATTACAATGCAAACACTACATCTAATTCACATTGAAATAAATTAGTTTTATTTCTAATGTTCATTCTCATTTCATGTTACATATATACATAAGAAAAATGCAATTTCGATCATACAATGAAATGACATCCTTTAATTGCATAGAAAAATGTAGTTTTGACATACGGTATACTTTCCTATAGACATTACATATAAAAATGTAATATTTACCACACAATGTAAATTCATGTTTTAATTACATATAAAAATGTAAAAAATATCCTACAGTGTAATTCCCTATATAATTTACATATAAAAATGTAAATTTTCACATACGATGAAATTTCCATGTTAATTACAAAGGAAAATGTAATTTTTAACATACGGCATTAATTCACTTTATAATTTACATATAAAAATGTAAATCTTAACATACGATGAAATTTACCTTTTAATTACAAAGAAAAATGTAATTTTTAACATACAACATAAATTCACTTTATAATTTACATATAAAAAAGTGTAATTTTCGTCATGCAATGTAAATTTACATTTTAATTACATAGAAAAATGTAATTTTCAACATACGGTGCAAATTTATATATAAATTACATATAAAAATGTAACTTTTGTTCATGCGGTGTAAATTCATTCTTAGACTACATAATAAAATGTTATTTAATTCATGCGGTGCAAATTCATTCATAAATAACAAAATAAAATGTTATATAATTCATGCGATGTAAAATCATTCATAAATATCAAAATAAAATGTTATATAAATCATGCGATGTAAATTCATTCATAGATAACAAAATAAAATGTTATATAATTCATGCGATGAAAATTCATTCATAGATAACAAAATAAAATGTTATATAATTCATGCGATGAAAATTCATTCATAGATAACAAAATAAAATGTTATATAATTCATGCGATGAAAATTCATTCATAGATAACAAAATAAAATGTTATATAATTCATGCGATGAAAATTCATTCATATATTACATAACAAAATGTAATTTATTTCATACGGTGTAAATTCATTCATAAATTACAAAATAAAATGTAATTTATTTTATACGGACCTAATTCACAGCTAAATAACATATAAAAATGTTATTTTTATTTTACATCGCAAAAATTCATTCTTTCATTTCATATGACAATGCAATTTATTTTACATCATAAAATTTCATTCTTTTACTTACAATGTAAAAACATCGTCTTTTTATGTACAATAAAAAGTGTTCTCTTTTATATTTACAATGTAAAGATATCAACTTTTATACTTATAATGTAAAAATACCAGTTTTTATATTTCACAATGTAAAAATACCAGTTTTTATATTTTACAATGTAAAAATATTAACTTCTTTATTTTACAATGTAAAAATATCATCTTTTCTATTTTACAATGTAAAAATATTAACTTTCCTATTTTCAAAACAAAGATGTGATCTTTTTTATTTTCAAAACAAAGATGTGATCTTTTTATTTTCAAAACAAAGATGTGATCTTTTTATTTTCAAAACAAAGATGTGATCTTTTTATTTACAATAAAAATATTGTCTTTTTATTCTCAATATAAAAAGATCGTCTTTCTATTTACATCGTCAAATTTTCAATATAAAATCCATTCTTTAAAATGTAAAATTTACTCTTTAATTACAATGTAAAGTCCATTCTTTTTATTACATAAAAAAAATGTAAATCTTCCTAATTTAACATGTTGGCAATTAAAAAGGGTATCTTTTTAATTCTAATCTCTTATTGTAAATTTTTTTACTAATAAAAATGTTATCTTTCAAATTCACTCTTTTTATTGTAACTTTGACAATACATACCTTCCCATTTGAAAACATGGAAGCCATCCTTTGGTTCTTTTAATTGAATACTGGATTATAATATTCTTTAACTCAAAATTGGAATGAGACTCGCACAATTTCCATGTAATTTAATTACACGGATTTCAAACATTGCACTTATTCTGTAATAATGTCAACCATTCACATAGCAGCCAAAGTGCAATTTACACTAAACACAAGGGTGATGTGTAGTCAAATATCAACCCAAGACCCGTGTGGGGTTTCAGCCAACACATAATTTTGTGCACTTGGGCGAGGTGTAAAACAATCGTCCCAATCAGTATCAACAAGTCAAGTAACTTGTCAATGGCAGTGTAACATCATTTTAAATTATCATAAATAATAAATCATTAGTTTAACCTGTTGAATATTTTCAATTTCAAACATAACGTGACATGACATCCAAATCCACAATCCGTTCAACAAACAATTACTTCCATCACCAATAATTTATTTACATTTGATTATAAAAATAAATAACTATTCGAAAATTGAGTGAGCAAAAGAGTTCTCACCTTTGCCGGCTTTAAATGACGGTTCGGGCCCAATTTTAGCCCAAAATTCAACATGCTCCAAATTTGATGAAATTAGTGTCTACGCGTAGCTCTCGACTCACTGATCGCAGCAAATCCTGTTTCGTGCGATTTCGAGTTCGTATCAAAAAGATATGAATTTTCGAAGTTTGTAATAATTAAATAATTAATTTAAATTATGAAAATTACCCAAATTTTCAACTTGCTCCAAATTTGATAAAATTACTGCTCGCTCGAAGCTCTTGACATAACGATCTCTACGGATTCAGTTTCATGCAATTTCGATAATGTGACAAAAAGTTATGCACTTGCGAAGTTAACAAATTGATTAAAATAATATTTAAAGGGTGCGTTTTTTACAGGTCCCTATTAAGTTTCAAAATTAGGCTCACATCCGGTCATAAACTTATTGTAAATTTAGTCCCTATTTTTCGAAAATTCATCAAAAAAATACAAAAAAAATATTAAAAAACCATGTAAATTCGTATTTAATTAAAACAATTAATCGTGAAAAAAATCAGATCAAAAAAACATTAAAAACAACGTCAAAATCATGAAATACAGAAAATCAACGAAATGCAGTAAATTGCATCAAAACATGCATATAAATCGATTAGTTGCATACATGTATGCATTTATTTCAAATCTGCGTCAAAACTGCAGTATAAATGCATACATGTATGCACATATTGTTAAAACATGCATCTGCTGATGCATTTATTTAAAAACTGCATACCTACGTGCAACTTATTCACGTTTGCATATATTTTGACATATATGCACACATGTATGCAGTTATATAGAAAAACTGCATACATGTATGCAATTTTTCAAACAGGCGTGCATAAATATATGCATGTGTATTCGAATAGTTGCATAAATGTATGCAACTATTCGTAAAAGTTGCATACATTTATGCAACTTTTTTTTTTTAATTTCTGTCGACTTCCGAGAATATTTATAGATTTTAGAATTTTTTTTTTTAAAGTGATAGCGCCTGAAAATTTGGACAGAAAACGAAAGAGGCGGAGGTATGGAAATTGGCAGGCGGAAGATTCCAGGCGGCAGCTAAAATAGGGGGCGGGTTTACAGAGAAAACATTACAGGGATGTGGTGTGAATTTAAAACTTGCAAATAGTTGCATACATGTATGCAACTTTTGCCAATAGTTGCATACATGTATGCAAGTATTTCTGAAGCTGTTTTAGTTGAAAATGTATGCAGAAACTTGCATACATGTGTGCAACTATTTGAAATACTTGCACACATGTATGCAAGTATTTACATGTGAAAATAAAATGTGTGCAGAAACTTGCATACATGTATGCAACTATTTTAAATACTTGCACACATGTATGCAAGTATTGCATGTAAAAATATAACAGAGAAATACTTGCACAGATGAATGCAAGTATTCCAAATATGTGCATGATTTGATGCAAATTAACGCATTTTTCGTTGTTTTCTGTATTTTTTTGATTTTGATGCATGTTTTGATTTTATTATGATCTGAATTTTTGGGCGAGTACATGTTTAATTTAAATACGAATTATCGTGATTTTTTTTATATTTTTTTTATGAATTTTCGAAAAATAGGGACTAAATTTACAATAAGTTTATGACCGGATGTGAGCCTAATTAAGTTTTGTTTTAGGGATGTGTGCCTAATATTCACATATTTAAATTTGTTAAAATTACCCAAAATTTCAATTTTCTCCAAATTGGACAAATTTGGTGTCCACGCGAAGCTCTCATCGCCACGATCACAGCAGACCTGAAATCGTCAAATTTCGATCTCGTATGTAAAAGATATGGGATTACGAACATAGAACATAAATGTTTCGCGTTTAAGCCCCTAACCTTTTTTTTTTCAAACAGCACACTGAACTTAAAATGCTTGCCACGGCCAAACCGTACGTCGGAATTGCACGAAACCAGTGCCATTCTCTCCGGCTTCTCCCCCTCTTTCCACGGCTGGTGGTCCCCCCTCCAATTCCCTACGTGGGGCCCACGATCTGCAGATGAACGGAAAAGTACAGTTTCCGTTCATCTTGGTGCTGCGGCCGCCTCGGTGCTCTATGTCCCCCAAATTTTTACAGTAGCTTGGCCTCGACCTCCCGAACAACTTCTCTGTTTGTCACTTCGCCTGAAAATGCACGGATTGGCGGGAAATTGCTCATCTTTGCGACTGTCCTGTTTTCAGCACCCCTCCAATAAAATTGACATTCCGGCCAACTCCGACCACCTGAGACCATGCCACACCGCCAAAAGAACCGTATGGTTCCCCTCTACCTCTGCCTGAAGTCGCTCGACCTAACTCTCTTCGTGGGGCCCGCAATAGCCAAAAAACGAAAATATGGTTGCTGCCTTTAGATTGAGATTCCGGCGAACCCGTGCGACGATAGGTCTTGAATTTTTCGTGGTAGATAGATGATAAGAAGATGAACGAAACCCAGAAAGGGTTTGGTCTGATTTGGTTTGGATTGAGAGTTATAAATTGTTTTGTTTTCAGGGGCTTATTTGCAAAGAATTATTTAGAGTGGAGGCCATGAAAATGAAGAAGGAGAAGGTGGCTGGTAGGTTTAGGGCTATGATTCAGCTAATGGCTGAGGAAAAGATATTTTATATGGGGTTAAGAATGTTATTAGGCCCAATTACCCTTTTATGTATTTATTTATACAATTTGCACCCATTTTCATATTCTAAAAATTCGTGTTAACACCTACGAATTCCAATTTTTATGAAAATTGAAACATAAATATTTCTTGACATTACGGATTCAAAGAAACTGGTTTCGTTAAATTCCGAGTCCGTATGAATAAATTATGAATTTTTAAAGTCTGAAAATTGACCGTTTTTCACTGTAAAATTAATAACAACCACATACTGATTCCAAAAATTACGAATTTTGGAATCTAGTAATAATTTAATATTCCGGATCCAACAAAAGTGGTCTCGTCAAAAACGGAGGTCGTTTGCAAAATTTCTATTTTTAAGGCGTATATATTTAATATTAAAAATACATTTTTAAATCAATAATTTCTGAAACTCGAAATATATAAGTGTTTACTGTTTTTCAATGCAGAAACATCATTCCGAACTCAATGGAAGTGGTTTTGAGTCGAAATTCCTTTATATGCAAAAAGTAGCATTATTGACCTATACAAATTACCTTGCGACCTTTCTAAAAATTGAATTGGCCATAACTTTTGATTTCCGCAATGAAATTTCGATTTTTCGGATTCGTTGGAAAGATATTTTTAAATAGATTCTAATATTTTTGGTTTCACTAAAATCCGTTAAATTTTGCGTCCTGTACGGTCAGTCAAATTTCAAGTTTGACTTTTCAAACTACCGCGCTATTTCTAACTCTTTTTATAATTAAAATTAAATTATTCATTCTAACTTGGGATTGAACCAAATTTATGATCATTATTATTTAAAATAGATTATTCTAAATATCAAAACTCATTAAAATCACTTAAAATAAATTTTAAATTGGCCCTAAAATTCAGGGTTGTTACATCGGACGGCTTAAACTAATACTAAACTCTATAAAAGCACCTATAGACTAAAACCCTAAAATCAAAACAAAAATTAGATTCATGGCCTCCATGCCATCACCTAGCAACTCAGCATAGCCGCCACCAATTAGAGAGGAAGAAAGCTAATCTAATTCAATTTTTTCAACTTAAACAACAAATCTTCTTCAAGGGAAAGCTATTACAACTTCAGAACTCAGAATTCAGAACTCAAGACCTTCTTTGAGTTGTAAGTTCGGTAATTTTAATAAAATAATTAGCAAATTAATTGGATTGAGTTATGATGTTGACTATTTGGATATGATGTGAATTATTGACCGCATGTTATTATTCATGTAGTAAAATTGTGATGTTTATGTTGTTAATTCTATGATGCTATCTTGTAAAGTTGTGATCATCTACGTTGTAATTTTATGATTGGCTTATGTATAATCGAATCACGATGTTGTTCATATGCTAGTTTAGGTCTGTTGATTCATATGATAAATCATAAGTATGTATGCAAGTTTAGATTTTTATCAAGACATGAATCATATGCAAGTTGGGGAAAATTATATGTAAACTTACATGCTTCATGACATCTATTTTATATCTAAAGTTAGGTTATGACATGTGTGAGTTATATGCCAAATTCTACATGCTAGTTTACATGCTTAGATGTAAGTTTATACCATTGTCATGTTGCATAAATCACATATGCAAGTTTATATGAATACATGTGTTTGAATATGAATCATGTTATGCAAGTTTGTGGTTACCGCCTATGCAAGTTTACACCTTTAGATGTAGATCTATGACATACATGATTTATGCAAGTTCGTGACCATTATCTAAACAAGTTCACACCTTTAGATTTGGATTTATGACATAAGTAATTTTATGCAAGTTGTAACTTTGGCCTATGCAAGTTTTAGATGTAGAACATCATTCACACATGCAAGTTCATCCCTTATATTTAGATTTAGTTTTAATTATATGTATGTTGTGATGTTTTCTCTTTATTCCATGAGTTAGACTATTCGAGTCTAACATATATTTTACGTTAAACGAATAAACGTACAACGTGGGGTAAAAGGGGATAATATTAAAAGATTTAATTAGCATAGATGCCTTAAAAGGCATAAAAAAAATTGTGATGAAAATTGGTATGATTTTACACACCATAAATAGATGGACATAATTGAGTCAATTATGGCCATAGTTAAATTTGGAATTAATTGATAATTTGAATAGGGAAAGTAATTCAAATTGGGGAATGATTAATTAGGAGTAATTAATCATCTAAGACATGAGGTTAGGCTCTTTTGTGGTGTAAGACTGCCCGGACCCGCCCGACCAATCCAGCTGCCACAAATGCCAGTCTAATGTGAGAGGTATTAGGCATAAATTAAATACTTAACAATTGTAAAGACACGAGGTTAGGCTCGTTTGTGGTGTAAGACTGCCCAGACCCACCCAGCAAATCCTACTGCCACAAATGCCAGTCTAATGTGGGAGGTCTTTATGAGGTTACAGTCTTAATGAATTAAGAAACACTTAACCAGATAAACATGTAGTGGAACATGAGGGGGTTAAGTGGGTGCCTTGGGTGGCATGTGGAATCTAGTGTGTGCCTTGGGTGGCATTTGAAATAAGATTAGAAATACTTAACCAAAAATTGAAACATGTAAGTGAACATGAATAAGAAGTGGGTTAAGTGGGATGTACTAGAGGGGACCAAGCTTAGGTGGATAGCTTGTGTCAAGTAATGGGGGCCCGTTTCAACCAGTAACCCATACGTATCTTTGTAGGCTCGACCCAAGTCGAGGACGGGACACGCATACTGGGCTTCACTGTAAGAGGCCAAAACGGTTAGCGGTGGCAACGCAAGTCCAACGGGTTCATATGCGTGTGTGGACCAGGGCTGGTAGGTAAGACGATGTTGCATCATGTAGGTATAAGTCGTGCATTATTTGTGGTATCGGGTTGCCACTTTGGGGAGTGATACACCCCACTGTGGGGCCAGCACGGGTATCTACGAGTTAGGGAGCCGATCGCTTGGGGGTAGTGGGTACACCTAGTGGAGATAGGGGCAGGCGGCACCTATGAAGACAGCTAGGGGTGCACGAACCTACCATTATCATTATTAAGTTCCGTAGGCGGGATCAACCTTAGGGTGACTAGTGGTGGTGCAGTATAGCAATTATCTTATAGTGTTAGTATAGTTTAGTAATTATCTTATAGTGGTTTAGGTGCGCTTTAACGATATCGTTGTTCATCATATTTCCTTGTTTACTCTGCCATACTCAATGGTTCATGGTCATTTCCTGATTTTCCAACATATGCCTTAGCCTAGTTACTTTGGTGATTATATTGTTAAAGTTATTGCACTCGCCAGACTTTATGTCTGACCCCCTTTGTTTCCTCCTCTTTTCTTCCTTCCCCCCTCCCCCCAGCTGCTCAGGTTGGAACTAGCACCAGTGGAGCTTGATTTTGGACAGCTGTGCTTCTTGCTTTTATAAGATTGCTTGAATCGCTGAAGTAAAGTTCAGCCTCTCTTTTATTTATGGCTATTTTGTATTGGGGATTATGTCTTTCAATTTATGTACTTTGATTTAGTCAAGATGGATATTATGTACTTGGCTCTGGTTTTGATGATGTAATCAAACATATGTATTTTCCGCTGCAATCTTTTATTTATGGCTATTTTGTATTGGGGATTATGTCTTTCAATTTATGTACTTTGATTTAGTCAAGATGGATATTATGTACTTGGCTCTGGTTTTGATGATGTAATCAAACATATGTATTTTTCGCTGCAATGAAATAAAGTTTTTAATTTTTCAAGTACTGTTTATATTTGTCTTGTTGTTAAGTTTCTATTCTATACTCACTTAAAACACTCCATAGAAGTTAATGCATTCCCTTTGTGAGTGACATTAATGGACGTGGGGTGTTACACGTGGTATCAGAGCTGAAGTTTACTAGAACAGATATGAATTTTGAAAAGTTGTTTTTCAAAACCACTTTTATAAAGAAGTACCTTCAAAAATATGTTTTAAGGAAAGTATTTTCAAGAGAAAAAGTTTATTTTAGAAAGCATAACCCCAATGGCCATATATCTTTCCTTCGGTTCTTTTGTATTGAATCTTTCCTTTTTCATTTCACCATGTCGGAAGCATTTGAGATACCAGAGGGTGTCCATGTACCCGGTTGGTTTCGTCAATATCTCGAGGCTAGGGCCGCCGCCGCAGGTCCAGCAAATGCTCCTCCTCCTCCTCCTCGCGTCGATACTTTTGCTAATATATGTAAGGACTTTTGGGCAATGGGTGGAAAACCTTTTCACGGGATGGGGACATTTGTTGAAGCTCGAAACTGGCTAAAGGAGGTGGATGAATTGTTTGGAATCTTTGAAGTGGAAGATGGAAGGAAGGTCCAGTTGGTTGCCTGGCTAATGAAGGATGAGGCCTCGTTTTGGTGGGAGGTCACTAATGGAGAACGTCCAGTTGATAAATGGACAGATTTTAAGCGGAGGTTTGAGGCGAAGTTTCTCTCAAGGGTTGAAGAGAATATATACATGGAAAGGTTTTTAGCATTGAAGCAAGGGAATCTATCGGTGAAAGAATACGTCAACAAATTCAATCAGTTGGCGAGATTTGGCTTGGACTTAGTGAATACACCAGAAAAGAAGGCCCTGAGATTTGTTAAGGGTCTGAATGAGCCGCTTCATGGGTTAGCTATGACCCACATCCCCATGGGGGCTACTTTTGAGAGACTAGTTGACATGGCGCTTATGCATGAAGAGGAGAAGGGCGCCAATGCTAATAAGGCACCCAAGAAGAAAGGGAATCAAAAGAAGCTGCAATAGCAACAACAGAACAAGAAAGGTGGCAAAGGCAACAATGGTAAGGGAAAGAAGAGATGCTTTAACCGTGGGACACCCGGCCATCTAAGCAAAGATTGTAGGAAGAAAAAGAAGACTGGTTGTTTCCACTGTGGCGAAGCAGGACATCTGATTAAGGACTGGCCAAGGAAAGGGCAGAGGGCAGGGTCTACCTCGGGAGGACAGGTGCAGGCTCTCATGGCACCAGGGCAGGCAAGGGGACAAGTTCAGGCTCTCGTGGTCCCACCGCAGCAAGAACGAGGTAGAGCAATTTCCGTTGAAAGTTTAGTTTTTCTGTTTGATCATCTTGTCCATACTTTATTCGATTCTGGCGCATCACATTCATTTATCTCTACATCATTAGTTGAAACACTGCACCTAGATACTAGTCTAGTTACAGATCCCTTAGTAGTCTCAAATCCCATTGGTGGTTCGGCTCATCTTTTTATGATTTGTCGGGATTTGAGAGTGTTTATCTTGGGCGTTGAGTTTGAGTGCAATGCCTTTGTTCTTGGCTTCATGGGCTACGGCTTGATTCTAGGTATGGATTGGCTAGCTAGATATGGGGCCATCCTGGATTGTGAAAGAAGAGTAGTTAGATTGTTGACTCGTTGTGGAAAGACCCTTGATATTTCTTATGACCCTAGAGGTCCAATAATGCTTAGCTACCTAGAATCCCTTGACGCATCCGATGATGATTTACATTCTGTTCGTATAGTCCGTAAATATGTTGATGTCTTTGATGAGGTGAGGGGTTTACCCCCAAAACGTGATAGACTTTCGAATATATCTAGTAGATAATGCAAAGCTAGTTGCATTACCAGTGCTCCATTTGGCTCCAAGAGAGAGAAGAGAACTCAGTAAGCAAGTGAAGGAATTGCTTGAGAAGGGGTTCATCAGACGTAGTATATCGGAGTGGGGTGCTCCAGCAGTATTTGCCACGAAGGCAGATGGGTCCCTTAGACTTTGTGTGGACTATAGGGAACTTAATAAGCTTACTAAGAAGAATAGACACCCACTGCCGAGGAATGATGATCTCTTCGATTAGTTAGTTGACGCCTCAGTGTTTTCGCAGTTGGACTTAGCCACGGGTTTCCATCAGTTGAGAGTGGTTGAGGATAACATAGACCAGACTACCTTTAGGACTCCGGACGGCTTCTTCGAGTGGCTTGTGATGCCCTTCGGTTTGACAAACGCCCCCGCATACTTTGTTGACTTGATGAGTAGGGTGTTTAGGGAGTACCTTAATGAATTCGTGGTAGTCTTTGTGGATGACATCTTGATCTTTTCTACGAGCGAGGAAGAGCATGCCCAACATCTTAGGGAAGTGTTGGAGACTCCTCGAGCGCAAAGCCTTAAAGCTAAATTTTCTAAATGTCACTTTTGGAGGAAGGAAGTAAGATTCTTAGGCGTGGTTTCCAAAGAAGGGATAGCCGTGGATCCCGCAAAGGTAGTGGCCATCCAAGATTGGAAGGTCCCTAAAAATGCTACCGAGGTGAGAAGTTTCTTAGGGTTGGCTGGCTACTATAGGAAGTTTATCAAAGACTTCACAAAAATATCAGCTCCATTAACACGCTCGACGAAGAAGAACCTAGTTTTCACATGGGACGTAGATTGTGATGATGCGTTCCAATGTTTAAAGAAAGCTTTGACCACAGCCCCAGACTTAGTGTTTCCAGATTGGAGTAAGCCATTTACCATTTATACCGATGCTTGTGGGACAGGACTAGGTGCAGTCTTAATACAAGAGGGAAGGGTAATAGCCTATGGTGGAAGGCAGTTGAGAGTGCATGAGAGAAATTACCCTACACATGACCTAGAGTTGGCCGCTATTGTTTTCGCGCTCAAGTCTTGGTGCCATCATCTTCTTGGCGAGAAATTTGAATTGTTCACTGACCACAAAACGCTAAAATACTTATTCTCTCAGAAGGAATTGAACTTAAGGCAGCAAAGGTGGATGGAATTCTTAGCATCCTACGACTTCAAGATAGCATATACCCCTGGCAAGGGTAACGTGGTGGTGGACGCCTTAAGTAGGAAGAGGTTATCCTTGAGTCTGTTGTTTGTTGAGCGGCGAAGCTTAGAGTTCATCTCTACGTTTGACTTTAAACCTTCCATTGACTTCGTACCCGGTTTGCTAGCATCCCTAGAGGTCAGATCTACGCTTTTGGGATGGATTGGTGAGGCACAACGAGATGACCCACAGTTGGTTGAGTTAGTAAAGAAGCTCAAAGGAGGGGAGTCACCGAGCCATCTCCGTAGTTATACCCTAGATGATAAGGGTTGGTTGCGTAGGGACGATAGACTTTGTGTACCAAAAGACGAGGACCTAAGGAAGACCATTCTTGATGATGCACATCGTTCGAAGATGACCATCCATCCCGGTGGGGACAAGATGTACATGGACATGAGATGAGTTTACTTTTGGGTTGGCATTAAGAAGGACGTGGCCGGGTTTGTCGCTAGATGCTTGGTGTGCCAATAAGTAAAAGCAGAGAAAAAGAAGCCCGGTGGATTGCTTCACCCATTGGAGGTCCACAATGGAAGTGGGAAAGAGTTTCGATGGACTTTGTTGATGGATTACAGAGATCTAGGGAGGGTAATACGGGGATTTGGGTCGTGGTAGACAGACTTACCAAGAGCGCCCATTTCATTCCCGTGAAGAGTAAGAGGATTGCTCCATGGTTAGCCTCCGTATACATTCGAGAGATAGTTCATTTGCACGGTGTTCCTTCTAGCATAGTGAGCGGCCGTGATCCTATCTTAACTAGCGAATTTTGGAAGAGCTTGCAAGAGGTGGTAGGGACTCAGTTATGTTTGAGCACCACATATCATCCTCAGACGGACGGCCAGACTGAGAGGGTGAATCGTATTCTAGAGGACTTGTTGAGGTTGTGTGTCTTAGACTTCGGAGGTACATGGGAGGAACATCTTCCGTTAGTGGAGTTTGCATATAATAATAGCTTTCAATCTAGCATTGGCATGGCACCGTTCGAGACTCTTTATGGACGACCATGTCGTTCGCCTACATGTTGGTGGGAGTCTACAGATAAGATCTTACTTGGGCCCGATATGATTAGAGAGACTTCGGAAAAGATCGATTTGATTCGAAGGAGGATGAAGACGGCGCAGGATAGGCAGAAATCTTATGCGGACAAGAGGAGGACAGATCTTGAGTTTGATATTGGGGACATGGTCTTTGTCAAGGTATCTCCATTACGGAACGTCGTTCGCTTTGGGTCCGTTGGGAAGTTAGCACCAAGGTTCGTAAGACCGTTTCGTATTAAGGAGAGGATTGGGCAGATGGCATATAGAGTGGAGTTACCCGAGAGACTTAGTGGTGTACACGATGTATTCCATGTATCACATCTGAGGAAGTGCTTGCACGAGACCGCGGAAGTGGTAGAGCCGAGCTTGCTTAGAGAGGTGGAGATAGAGCGTGATGCGACGATTCGACGAGCTCCTACGTGCATTCTTGGGTCGGAGATTAAGAAGTTGAGGAATCGAGAGGTCAAGCTAGTCAATGTGTAATGGGGAGATGATGAGAGCAACGCTACTTGGGAGACGGAAGAGAAGATGCGTTCATTATACCCTTTTCTTTTCGAGGGTATGTCTTTTTATTTCTCCTTTATCGCTTACCTTGTACTTATCTTATCTTTAGTATGTCCTCTCGCTAGTATCTTTAACCTTTAGATAGGGTAATCCTATGCTTGAAACATGTGTTTGAGACATGTTATGTATGATGGATGCATGTGGATGCAAGTGTTTGCTAGTGGTTGCTCGTGGATACATTTACACACACTTTAGGCACTAGATCGGCTCAATCACTTCATATTGCATATTGCATATAAATGTGTGTGCATATTTAGGCTAATGGATGTATAATGGTTGTGCTATCATATGGATGCGGCATTTTGGTGAATGGTTGTGCATGCATGTAGAGGTAATATGTATCGATAGAATTCTTTCGCATACATAATGGACGCATGGAACTATCATGTTTGCATTAAGGAGGTCAACTGAATCAGTAGACCGCCTGATTTTGCATTAGATAAGGAACATATACACACACTTCTTGCATATGTTCATACAGCATTAGGAATTTTATAAGGACAATGGATCCCTATGTTTGATGGTTGAGTAGATGGTTGTTTGGATGGTAGGATATGCATTCTCCTTAACTTGGAGATTTCAGGGGTGAAATTCTTTAAGGAGGGGAGAATGTAACACCCCGTATTTTTGTTAACACTAATTAAAGAATAACTAATCTCAATGTGAGAATTAAGGGAAACTTGTTGCACCATTGTGTTCGTCTCGGAATTTTGGTTGATATAGAGTCCAAGTTTGCGTGAATTGGACTTCGTATGAAGAAGTTATGACCATCGGAAGTTTTAGAAAATTCAAAATAGATTTCAGAAAATTCAAATTTCGGAGTCAGACAGGCTAGGCGGGAAAATTCCCGCCAGGGCCAGGTCGACCATAGGGTCAACCTGGGGGTCTACCTGCCCTGACCAGGTCGACAATAGGGTCGACCTGGGGGTCGACCTGCCCTGCACCCCGGGAAGATTTGTTTTATGACCTGTTGATGACTAGATGCTGACTCATTAGGGTTTCTGATATGCTCTGATTAGCTGGGATTAATTCTGGGTTGATCGGACGGCTTAAACTAAATCCTAAACTCTATAAAAACACCTATAGACTCAAACCCTAAAATCAAAACGAAAATTAGATTCATGGCCTACATGCCGTCACCTAGCAACTCAGCATAGCCGCCACCAATTAGAGAGGAAGAAAGCTAATCTAATTCAATTCTTTTCAACTTAAACAACGAATCTTCTTCCAGGGAAAGCTATTACAACTTCAGAATTCAGAACTCAAGACCTTCTTTGAGTTATGGGTTCGATAATTTTAATAAAATAATTAGCAAATTAATTGGATTGAGTTATGATGTGGACTATTTGGATATGATGTGAATTATTGACCGCATGTTATTATTGATGTAGTAAAATTGTGATGTTTATGTTGTAAATTCTATTATGCTATCTTGTAAAGTTGTGATCATCTATGTTGTAATTTTATGATTGGCTTATGTATAATCGAATCACCATGTTGTTCATATGCTAGTTTGGGTATGTTGATTCATATGATAAATCATAAGTACGTATGCAAGTTTAGATTTTTATCAAGACATGAATCATATGCAAGTTGGGGAAAATTATATGTAACCTTACATGCTTCATGACATCAATTTTAGATCTAAAGTTAGGCTATGACATGTGTGAGTTATATGCCAAATTCTACATGCTAGTTTACATGTTTAGATGTAAGTTTATACCATTGTCATGTTGCTTAAATCACATATGCAAGTTTATATGAATAAATGTGTTTGAATATGAATCATGTTATGCAATTTTGTGGTTACCGCCTATGCAAGTTTACACCTTTAGATGTAGATCTATGACATACATGATTTATGCAAGTTTTTGACCATTATCTAAACAAGTTCACACCTTTAGATTTGGATTTATGACATATGTAATTTTATGCAAGTTGTAACTTTGGCCTATGCAAGTTTTAGATGTAGAGCATCATTCACACATGCAAGTTCATCCCTTATGTTTAGATTTAGTTCTAATTATATGTATGTTGTGATGTTTTCTCTTTATTCCATGAGTTAGACTATTCGAGTCTAATGTATATTTTACATTAAACGAATAAACGTACAACGTGGGATAAAAGGGGATAATATTAAAAGATTTAATTGGCATTGTTGCCTTAAAAGGCATAAAATAAATTGTGATGAAAATTGGTATGATTTTACATACCATAAATAGATGGACATAATTGAGTCAATTATGGCCATAGTTAAATTTGGAATTAATTGATAATTTGAATAGGGAAAGTAATTCAAATTGGGGAATGATTAATTAGGAGTAATTAATCGTCTAAGACATGAGGTTAGACTCTTTTGTGGTGTAAGACTGCCCGGACCCGCCTGGAAAATCCAGCTGCCACAAATGCCAGTCTAATGTGAGAGGTCTTGGGCATAAATTAAATACGTAACAATTGTAAAGACACGAGGTTAGGCTCGTTTGTGGTGTAAGACTTCCCGGACCCGCCCGGCAAACCCAGCTGCCACAAATGCCAGTCTAATGTGGGAGGTCTTTATGAGGTTACAGTCTTAATGAATTAAGAAACACTTAACCAGATAAACATGTAGTGGGACATGAGGGGTTAAGTGGGTGCCTTGGGTGGCATGTGGAATCTAGTATGTGCCTTGGGTGGCATTTGAAATACGATTAGAAATACTTAACCAAAAATTGAAACATGTAAGTGAACATGAATAAGAAGTGGGATAAGTGGGATGTACTAGAGGGGACCAAGCTTAGGTGGTTAGCTTGTGTCAAGTAATGGGGACCCGTTTCAACCAATAACCCATACGTATCTTTGTGGGCTCGACCCAAGTCGAGGACGGGACACGCATACTGGGCTTGACTGTAAGAGGCCAAAACGGGTTAGCGGTGGCAATGCAAGTCCAACGGGTTCATATGCGTGTGTGGACCCGGGTTGGTAGGTAAGACGTTGTTGCATCGTGTAGGTATAAGTCGTGCATTATTTGTGGTATCGGGTTGCCAATTTGGGGAGTGATACACCCCACTAAGGGGCCAACACGGGTATCTACGAGTTAGGGAGTCGATCGCTTGGGGGTAGTGGGTACACCTAGTGGAGATAGGGGCAGGCGGCACCTATGAAGGCAGCTAGGGTGCACGAAACTACCATTATCATTATTAAGTTCTGTAGGCGGTATCAACCTTAGGGTGACTAGTGGTGGTGCAGTATAGCAATTATCTTATAGTGTTGGTGTAGTTTAGTAATTATCTTATAGTTGTTAAGGTGTGCTTTAACGATATCGTTGTTCATTTTGTTTCCTTGTTTACTCTGCCATACTCAATGGTTCATGGTCATTTCCTGATTTTCCAACTTATGCCTTAGCCTAGTTACTTTGGTGATTATATTGTTAAACTTATCGCACTCGCCAGGCTTTATGTCTGACCCCCTTTGTTTCCTCCTCTTTTCTTCCTCCCCCCCAGGTCGGAACTAGCACCAGTGGAGCTTGATTTTGGACAGCTGTGCTTCTTGCTTTTATAAGATTGCTTGAAACGCTGAAGTAAAGTTCAGCCTCTCTTTTATTTATGGCTATTTTGTATTGGGGATTATGTCTTTCAATTTATGTAATTTGATTTAGTCAACATGGATATTATGTACTTGTCTCTGGTTTTGATGATGTAATCAAACATATGTATTTTCCGCTGCAATGAAATAAAAAATTTAACTTTTCAAGTAATGTTTATATCTGTCTTGTTGTTAAGTTTCTGTTCTATACTCACTTAAAACGCCCCATAGAAGTTAATACATTCCCTTTGTGAGTGACATTAATGGACGTGGAGTGTTACACCCGTTATCTTTACACCATCTGTTTAGTGACACCTTAGAGTATTGTACGGTATGTAGTGCAACTCTTTGGTTGTAGGTCCAGGTTCAGGTATGGTTTATTATACCTGTTATTGTTCTGTTTAGCTGCTTATCGCTCATACCAAGATTTTTGTCTGACCCAGAGTTTTATGTATCTTCTTATTACTCTGGGTGCTCTCACGAGCAGACTAGAGACAGGTTAGGTGGTATGCACGAGTAGCTGTACCGGAGACGAGCAGGAGGCTTCCACGTATGATATATAGATATTCTCCCTGTGTCGCTGCTGGTCACTACTTTGGGCATCAGTAGTGTACCCTTCCTTTCTTTATGCTTTAGAGACAGTATTTTTCAAAGTTGTAATAATGGTATTGGATCATAAGCTGTATTTGGATTTTCCGCTGCTATGATGTTTAGTCTTCAGCTTATGCACTGTCTCGCCTGTTTTATGTCAAAGCATGCTTCTATTATATTTTATTTCATGCGCTGTGCGACATTCTACAGGTTCTTTATTAGTTTATTCTCTTCTTTCCTTTCTTTGGCGACCGTTCTGTGCTAGTCGGGCATGTGTACAACACACTTTCAGAGGAAATGTCGGCTGGAGCAGGGCGGGCTGTCACACTTGGTATCAGAGCTCTA
Source organism: Allium sativum (assembly GCA_030737875.1). Classification (NCBI taxonomy): domain Eukaryota; kingdom Viridiplantae; phylum Streptophyta; class Magnoliopsida; order Asparagales; family Amaryllidaceae; genus Allium; species Allium sativum. The sequence goes on from CM060922.1 coordinate 459,672,821, forward strand.
GGTTGCGTAGTTAACCTAGGGAAGTTATCAGGGAGAGATAGTATACGTATATGAGAGCGCGTATTTGTGATTATTTTGATTTTCAAAAGCTATATATATACATATACTATTAGTATAGCTAAGGATGAAGTCGCACTGCACTAGCACCACTATGGAGATGGTTAATCGTTTTCTCTTTACAGATTGAACGATGAGCCGATACGCAAGAGGTGTCGGTAGAGGAGCTAATAATGGGAATGCTGCTGACATGAGTACAATGTTTACTGACCTCACGAGGGAGATTCTTAGGCATGTGCAAAGGGCAGCTCCCAATGGTGGTAATGGTGGTGGTCCAATAGTGCAGGCGCCTAGGGCCGATTTCGCCAAGATGAACAAGGATTATACTAGTCTTGGTGGGAAGTCGTTCCACGGAACATAGTCGGCTATGGATGTTCAGGATTGGTTGGATAGCTGCGATCGTATCTTCGAAGATTTGGGTATCGAGGATGCGATGAAAAGGAGGCTAGCATCCCGTCAGCTGCAAGGACGGGCAATGAATTGGTGGAATGCTATAAAGGCTGCTATTCCTGAAGATCAGATTACTTGGGAGCAATTTAAGGTTTGCTTTAGCGATAAGCTCATTCCAGCTGCTCAGAAGTCAGCGTTGTTTAAGAGATTTTTGGAGCTCAAGCGGAATGGCAGAGCTGTCTCAGAGTATATTGCCGAATTCGACACTTTTTCGAAGTATGGGTTATCTCTTATTTATACCGCCGAGAAGAAGAACGAGAAGTTCATAACTGGCTTGAATCAGTACTTAGGGGAAAGGATTATTAACCACATCGATGAGACGTTTGAATTGATTGTGGGGAAAGCATTGAGGTCAGAGAGTCTTTACCCTAAGTCGAAGACTGAGTTTGCATCTGCAGAGGAGCCAAAGCCGCAAGTAAGTGGTGGAGGCAAGAGTGGTTCTCAGAATAAGAGGAAGCAGAACCAAAATAAGGATGGCCAGAAAAAGAATAAGAAAGATGTTGAGTGCTTCAACTGTGGTAAGAAGGGTCATTATGCTAGTAATTGTCGGGCCAAGCCAGCGGATAGGAAGTGCTTCAACTGTGGCCAAGTGGGACATCACAAGGACAAGTGTCCGCAACCCCCTAAAGAAAAGCAGATGGTGAAAGCATATGCCCTTAATGCTATTCCTTCTTCGTCGAATGCCCCAACTGCGGCGGAGAAGGGAAAGAATGTCGTTATTCAAGGTATGCTTTTTATTTATGATGTTCCTGTTAGAGTTTTGTTTGATACCGGAGCTTCCAGTTCTTTCATATCTAGTGACCTGGTAGATAGGTTAGGATTGGACCCCGAGATTGTCGATAGACCTTTAGCAGTGACGAACCTGATTGGTGGTTCAACTAACCTTAGCATGATTTGTCGTAATGTGGTCTTATCGAGTCATGGATGCATGTTTGTTTGTGATTGCTTTGTTTGGGCTTTACTGGGTTTGGCATTATTTTGGGAGTCGATTGGCTCCAAAGATACGGAGTGGTTGTAGACTGTGAAGGCTTTTTGGTGACAGCTAGAGCGGATGATGGATGGAGGGTAGTGTTTGGTGGTCTACCCCGTGATGGGGTAATGGCTAGTTTTCTAAATTCCCTTTACATCCCACATAGTGAGTTGTCAGGTTTGCCCGTGGTTGGCCAGTATCCGGACGTTTTCGTGGAAGTGACCGGGCTTCCACCACACCGAGAAATTGAGTTCCGTATTGATTTAGTGAAAGATGTAAGACCTATAGTGATGCCACTTCATCATATGGCACCAAGGGAGAAACGAGAGCTCGGGGTGCAAGTCAGCGATCTTTTAGAGAAGGGATTTATCAGAAGGAGTGTTTCTGAATGGGGAGCACCAGTTGTGTTTGCTACCAAGGCGGATGGTTCCCTTTGGTTGTGTGTAGACTATCGCGAGTTGAATAAGGTGACGAGGAAGAACAAGTATCCTCTACCGCGGATAGATGATTTGTTTGATCAGTTGAGTGGCGCGAGGGTATTCTCTCAGTTGGATCTCACGACAGGTTTTCATCAACTTAGAGCGGAAGCTGAAAGTATAGCTAAAACAAAATTTCGGACGCCGTCTGGATTTTATGAGTGGTTGGTCACGCCATTCGGGCTGACCAATGCCCCAGCATATTTTGTGGATCATATGAATAGGGTATTCGGAGATCAGTCGAATAAGTTTGTCCTTCTGTTCATGGATGATATTTTGGTCTATTTGAGGACAAAGGAAGAACACAGGGAACATTTAAGAATAGTGATGGAGGTGTTGAGAAAACAACAATTGAAAGCAAAGTTTTCTAAGTGTCACTTCTGGAGTAGGGAAGTGAGTTTTTGGGCTATGTTGTTTCAGAGAATGGTATTGCTGTGGACCCTGCGAAGGTGGCTATGGTACAAGATTGGTCTACGCCCAAGAATGCAACGGACATAAGAAGTTTCTTGGGATTAGCTGGATATTATCGTAAGTTTATCCAAGACTTCTCCAAGATAGTAGCGCTGTTGACTCAGTTGACCAAGAAGAATCAAGCCTTCGTCTGGGACGAAAAGTGCGAGAATGCATTCAAGAGGCTAAGGGAAAAGTTGACTTGTGCACCAGTGTTAGTCATTCCTAAGGGGAATGAAGAGATGACAGTATATACGGATGCATGTAGTACCGGATTAGGTGCTGTATTGATGCAAGGAGGTAGGGTTGTAGCTTATGCAAGTCGGCAATTGAAACCGCATGAGCGAAGATACCCTACCCATGATTGGAATTGGTAGCGATCGTGTTCGCATTGAAGATGTGGAGACATTATCTCTTGGGAGAAAGATTCGAGTTGTTTACCGATCATAAATCATTAAAGTATCTTTTCTCTCGAAAGGATCTAAATCTCCGACAACAAAGATGGTTAGAATTCTTAGCTTCCTATTATTTCAATATCGCATACACACCAGGAAAGGGCAATGCGGTAGCTGATGCATTGAGTAGAAGACATGCCAGTTTAGGGGCTATGTTTCTAGAATGGAAGCAACTGGAGTACATCGCTGGGTATGATTTCAGACCAAAATGCGAGTTGGATCCAGAAATGTTAGCAAGTTTTATGATCAAACCCACTTTGATTGAGCGGATTGGTTCCAGTCAGAGGGACGATCCTAACCTATTGGAAATCATCTCAAAGTTAGAGATGAGAATCGTTGAAGAGATGAATAAGTATGGGCTTAATCGAGATAGATGGCTTAGGAAGAATTAAAGACTAGTTGTACCCAATATCAATGGTTTGAGAGATGAAGTGCTTAGACAATGTCATCACTCAAAACTAACTATACACCCCGGTGGTAACAAGATGTATCGAGACATTAAGTAGGCCTACTACTGGGAAGGGATGAAAAGAGACATTGGGAATTTTATATCCAAATGTATGAACTGCGAGCTAGTTAAAGCCGAGCAAAAGAAGCCTAGTGGTTTGCTACAACCATTAGAAATTCCAGAATGGAAATGGGAACAAGTGTCAATGGATTTCATTGATCGGTTACCAAGGACTAGATCGGGCCATGATAGCATTTGGGTGATTGTGGACCGATTAACTAAGAGTGCAAGGTTTATACCCGTCAAGTCAAATAGGACGGTAGCTAAGTTAGCGGAACTATATATACAGTGGGTAATGAGATTTCATGGAATACCCAAAGGCATCGTGAGTGATCGAGATCCGTTGTTCACTAGTGGATTTGGGAAGAACTTACAAGAGGCGTTGGGATCAGAACTACATCTCAGTACCGCGTATCATCCTCAAACCGACGGACAGACAGAGAGGGTGAATCGAGTGTTTGAAGATCTCTTGAGAGCTTTTACATTGGATTTTGGTGGATCATGGGATGACCATTTGCATCTAGTAGAGTTTGCATATAATAATAGTTATCAATCCAGTACTGGTATGGCTCCATTTGAAGCTTTGTATGAAAGACCGTGAAACTCACCGTCATGTTAGGTAGAAACTGGTGAGAAATTTGTGCTTGGACCTGATGTGATAAGGGAAACTTCAGCTAAGATTAAAGTTATCCAACAGCGAATGAAGGCTGCCCAAGATAGGCAGAAGAGTTATGTTGATAAAAGGAGAAGAGATCTAAAATTCTCCATTGGCGACTTGGTGTTTGTCAAAATTTCTCCGTTGAAGAGCGTGATACGATTTGGCAGGAGAGGCAAGTTAGCACCAAGATTTGTTGGTCCATTCCCAGTTCTTGAGCAAATTGGGAATTTGGCATACAAAGTTGGATTACCAGAAAAGATGGCTGGAATTCACAACGTATTTCATGTTTCCCAGTTAAGGAAGTTCGTGCACGACCCAGATGTGACTATTTCACCTGATCAGTTGGATGATATCGAAGTTAAACCCGAGGCGGTTGGGAACCGCAAGCCTATGCATATTGTTGGGAACGATACGAAGCAACTTCGAAGGAAAGCGGTGAATCTAGTCAAAGTTTAGTGGGGCGAGAATGAGAATGACTGTACTTGGGAGACAGAGGAGAGCATTAGGAAGACGTATCCAGAACTCTTCGCCTGGTAAGATTTTAACTTCGATTTAGTCTTTCCGCATGCTAGGATAGGCTTGTTTTTGATTTTTTTGCATGTTTGATTGTTGTATATGATTGGTAGGCATGCGTGATTCTTTGTATGTTTTGGGTTAAGGAATTTCGGGGACGAAATTTCTTAAGGGAGGGAGAGTGTAACGACCCGCATTCTACGCATCGTAGGATCGTAGAATATTTCTTTCTTTCACATACGAAGTCATATGGTCATGTAGCTTTGGGAGGCGACTAGTGGGGTCATTTCCCATGTTCATGATTTTTGCCGGTTTTTAAATGACCATTTTGCCCCTAGCTGATATTGTTTTGGCCATAATTTTTGATTGGAAAGGAGTTTTGACCTAAGACAACTTCCATTAGATTCGGATGATGGTTTACAATTCCGTAGAGTAGTCACATTAGCCAAACGGATTCACCGTTTGGGAGATATAGCTGAAACAAGTTTCAGAAGGTGAAAAACTGCTTAACCGGGCCAAATGAGGTGATTAGCAAATAGGCCCATAACGAATTTCGGTTTAGGGTTATGGGGAGGCTGAAATGAGTTAGGTTTCATTTTATTTCGGTTTTCTAGCCGCCATCTACCTCCTAAGAACCCTAACAATGGCCTCCTACCTCTAAAGCACCTCCAAATCACTTTCTAATCACAGATTAAGCTTAGCAACATCAAATTAAGGAGAGAAAACACCAAAGCAAGGTTAGAGCTGCTGTGTTGCATTGGAAACAACGGCAAACAGAGATTCATTTCAGATTTGGTATTTTATTTGTGGCCAAGGTGAGTGATTTGCATAGTTCCTCAATAATTATGGTTAATTAAGGGTAATTAGTGATAATTAGTGAATTAGTACACTAATAAATTCTGGAAAAATATTTATAAATTCGAAAATAATGTTTTAGACCTCTGTTAGGAATTTGGATTAATTTGGTTAAGTTTTGCTAATAATATCATTAGTTTTGCTTAAACATGCTTAAGGGAAAATATGGGATTTAGGCTATGTTTGACCCAATTTACATACTATGGTTGTTGTTTTGATGTTTATGGTTGATTGTCTATGTTGCTATGACTGTATGGTACGTTTTGTGATTGATTAGAACTGTTAGATTGGTCGAAAACGCCGTCGTATGGCGTAAAACAGTCGCTGGAAAGTCGCAGGAAATATGCAGGGTTTCGAATCGGACCGGATCAGATTATTGGGCTCGGATCGGATAGGAGAACTGGGTAAGTGGACTCGATTCGGATTGGAACTTAGCATAAGAGGCTTGGCGAGAAGGAAGTCTATTTGCTTAGAGTTGGAGTTGGGTAGGGTATCGGATCAGAGAGACCAACAGGGGATCGGATCAGAAGCAAGGGCGTGGAGATCGGATCGGACTAGAGCCAGGGAGCGGGATCAGATCGGAGGACCAAGCTTGGAGCTGGAGTTGGAGCGAAGCTCCGGATCGGGACATCTAGGAGGGAGCAACCACCGAACCAGGCATAGGGCATCCGAACCAAACCAGAGCTGGAGGACCGAACCGAGGAGGAATGGAGCACTGATCAAGGCATGAGCCAGGACCACCGAACCGAACCGGGTCGGGACTACCGAACCGAACCAAATGTTTACTTTTACCTCATCGTGACGACTCTTTTGAAGACCAACTCCAATTCGACCAAAACCAGAGATGCAAAGGAATTCCAAATAGGAAGTAGAACTGAGGATCCAGAGGGAAACCAACGAGTTGACTTCATGAGTTGGGCTTTGCTGCGGGACGTGTGCAAAGGGCTGTCAATGTCTGTAACTTTGGATCACTATGTGTAGGGAGTACGTGAACGGATTCAGGGCCACAGTGGCCTAGGTACGACTAAAGTGCTATAGACCAATGAAGTGGGGTCATTTGTAAAGATTTGGTCGATCATGACTCCATGTGGTAAGCTTGGTAGTAGCAGTAGTTGTACAAGTTGAACTCCGTCACTACTTCAATGGGTCTAGTGATTGACAGTGGTGGACATCGTATGCTTTACGCACTGAGTGAGAGATGTGAGGATGATTGCTATGGTTGATTTGTTTGCCATCATTATGACATGCACACCCTACCCCCGTTATCTTTACACCATCTGTTCAGTGACACCTTAGAGTACTGTACGGTATGTAGTGCTAACTCTTTGGTTGCAGGTCCAGGTTCAGGTATGGTTTAGTATACCTGTTATTGTTCTGTTTAGCTGCTTATCGCTCATACCAGGCTTTTTGTCTGACCCAGAGTTTTATGTCTCTTCTTATTACTCTGGGTGCTCTCACTCGCAGACTAGAGATAGGTCAGGTGGTATGCACGAGTAGCTGTACCGGAGACAAGCAGAAGGCTTCCACGTATGATATATACATATTCTCCCTGTGTCACTGCTGGTCACTACTTTGGGAATTAGTAGTGTACCATTCCTTTCTTTTTTCTTTAGATACAGTATTTTACAAAGTTGTAATAATGGTATTGGATCATAAGCTGTATTTGGATTTTCCGCTGCTATGATGTTTAGTCTTCAGCTTATGCACTGTCTCTCCTGTTTTATGTCAAAGCATGCTTCTATTATATTTTATTCCATGCGCTGTGAGACATTCTACAGGTTCTTTATTAGTTCATTCTCTTCTTTCCTTTCTTTGGCGACCGTTCCGTGCTAGTCGGGCATGTGTACAACGCACTTTCAGAGGAAATGCCGGCTACTGCGGGGCGGGCCGTCACACTGTCTATAGATTCCCACCAATAAGTTGGTGACCTATAGGGACGTCGTATAATGCTACGAAGGGTGTCATACCAATGCTAGCTTGATAATTGTTATTGTAGGCGAACTCTACTAAAGGAAGATGCTCTTCCCATGTCCGTCCGAAGTCTAGGATACACAGCCTCAAAAGATCTTCTAGAACTTTGTTCACCCTCTTCGTCTATCCATCGGTCTGAGGATGATAGGCGGTTCTCAAACACAACTGTGTACCTAATGCTTCTTGCAAGCTCCTCCAAAATTCACTAGTGAAAATGGGGCCATGATCACTTACGATGCTGGAAGGTACTCCTGAAGACGGACTATCTCACGAACGTAAATTGCTGCTAACCAAGCTGTCATCCTCTTGCTCTTAACTAGAACAAAATGAGCGCTCTTATTAATTCTATCCACCACAACCCAATACTGGTGTTGCCTTTCTTTGACCTAGGCAAACCATCTATGAATCCATAGAGACACTCTCCCACTTCCACTGTGAAACCTCCAAAGGATGGAGTAAACCACCGGGCTTCTTTTGTTCAGCTTTGACTTGCTGACAAACCAAACATAGGAAGCAAACTCTGCCACATCTTTCTTCATCCCATCCCAAAAGAAAACCCTCTTCATATCCCTATACATCTTATCACTGCCTGAATGAATAGTCATCTTAGAATGATGGGCTTTCTCTAGGACTGCCTTTAACAAACTTCCAGTTTGGGGAACACAAAGCCTTCTACCTCATCGCAACCACCCTTTATCGTCAATGGAATATCTATTGAAGCAACTAGAAGTCTCCTCTCTATTGCGCCTATCCAAGATGTCTGAAATGTACGGATCATCTAGCTGTGAAATCCTATCTGATCCATAATAATAGGTCGTATCTCTAATGATCCAAACAAACCAGGTAAAAACTCGGTGGAGGGTGTAAAGTCAAAAGTCGATATGAACTCCAAGCTTTTCCTCTCCATAAACAAAGGACTTAAGGCTATCCTCTGTCTACTCAGTGTGTCTGCCACCACGTTACCCTTGCCATAGGTATAGGCAATCTCAAAATCATAAGAAGCTAGGAACTCCATCCATCTTTGTTACCTTAAATTAAGATCTTTCTGTGAGAACAAGTACTTGAGAGATTTATGATCAGTGTACAACTCGAACTTCTCTCTGAACAAATAAGACGCCACATCTTAAGCGCAAATACTATACCAACTAGCTCTAAATCATAGGTAGGGTAGTTCTTCTCATGAACTCTTAGTTGTCTACCCCCATAACACACTACCCTTCCCTCTTGCAACAGAACCGCACCAAGCCCTATACCACATGCAGCAGTGCATACTGTAAATACATTGTTCCCATCCGACAAGGTCAAGACTGGGGTTGTTGTCAGAGCCCTCTTCAATCGTTGGAAAGCAACATCATAATCTATATCCCATGAAAATGCCAAATTCCTCTTCGTCATCCTGGTGAGTGGGGCTGATATCTTTGTGAAGTCCTTAATGAACTTATAATAGCCTGCCAATCCGAGAAAGCTTCTCACCTCCGTTACATTTTTGGAACTTGCCAATCTTGAACTGCAACTACCTTTGCGGGATCTACTGTTATCCCATCTTTGGAAACCACATGCCCTAGGAATCTCACCTCTTTTCTCCAAAAATGACGTTTGAAGAACTTTGCCTTGAGATGATGCACATGAAATGTTGGGCATGCTCTTCCTTACTCTTTGAGAAGATCAAGATACCATCAATAAAGACCACTACAAATTTATTTAGAAACTCTCGAAACACCGTACTTATCAGATCAACAAAATAGGCGGGTGCATTCGTCAACCCAAAAGGCATAACTAGCTATTCAAAGAAACCATCTAGAGTCCTAAAAGTGGTCTTGTCTATACGATCTCAATGCAACTTGTTTTGTCCTAATCTTAGCCTGTATGAAAGAGTTATTACTATTGCAAGGCTGTATATATTTTTATATAATTAAACGTCATTAACAATTTTGTGAACTAATAATTTACCCCTTAATACATGTTTATACTCTTTCTTTCCTATTTTAAACAATTGAACCCGCCAATAGCCAAAATATCACCATTTTCGAAAGTTCTTCCTTTTATCCCTTGCTCATCAACCCACAGAAATCCCTTAAACAACCTCCTTTCGCCTTCCCCTCCGCAACTATCACCTCTGATTAAAGCTCGTAGTCCCCAAAAAAGTGTTTGAAGCATATATTTTCACATTATAGTAAACGTGCGACAACTTTTTATCATGATTTCCCTGAAATCTCAATGGTGGGTGCTCCACCTTGCAACGACTCTGTAACGACCCACATTCTACATATCGAAGGATCTTAGAATATTTATTTCTTTTTCATATGAGGTCGTATGGTCGTGTAACTTTGGGTAACGACTATTGGTGTCATTTTCCATGTTCAGGATTTTTTCCGATTTTTAAATGACCGTTTTGCCCCTTCTGAATCTTATTTCTCCTATAACTTTTGATTGGTAAGGAGTTTTGACCTAAAACCACTTCTATTATATTTGGATGATGGTTTACCTTTCCGTGGAGTGGTCATATTGATCAATCGGACTTACCGTTTGGGAGATATGGCTGAAATAAGGTTTGGAAGGTGAAAATAGCTTAACTGGGCCTAATTAGGGTGATTAACAGCTAGGCCCATAACCCATTTCAGGATTAGTTATGAGGAGGTTGATATCAGTTAGGAAACGATTTTATTTCATTTTCTCATCCCCTAAAACATTTCTCTAATCCTAACATTGGCCTCCATCTTTAAAATCATCCCAAATCACCTTCTAATCACTAATTAAGAAGATCTACATCAAATCAAGGCAAATCAACACTAAATCAGAGTTGGAGCTGTTGTGCTGCATAGGAAAACACCCAAAACAGTAGAGTTTCAGATCTAAAGTTTTATTTGTGGCTAAGGTAAGTGATTTGCATTATTTTTCACTAATTAGGGGTGATTAGTGATAATTAGCGATATTATGGCTCGGAAAAATCTGGAAAATTTGTAAAATTCTGAAATATTATTTTATGGCTCTAATAAAAATTTGAGTTAATTTCGATTAAGTTTACTAATCCTATTATTAAAAAATGCTTAAGTGGAAAATCATATTTTTGGGGTATGTTTGATACATATTAACATGTTATATTGTCATTTTGGTGTTTATGGTTGATTCTATATGTTGTTATCACTGTTTGGAACATTTTATGATTGAATAGTAAAGTTAGAATAGTTGAAAACGCCGTCGTATGGAGAGAATGGACGAAACAAGCTTGCTGGAAATTCTGCAGTAACACGGATCAAATTAGATATAGGGGATCGGATCGGGTATAGGGGATCGGATCGGGTGGAAGGAACTGAACTGGGGTAGTAGAATCTTCAGCAACATGGCAATAAGGAAGGCCGAATCGAATCAGATTGGAATAGAGTTAGAGTTTGAATGGGTCACCGAACCAGAGTAGCACCGAACCAAACCGCATGGAGGAGATGAACCCGAACCGAACCGAGGAAAGAGAATTGAGCCGAACCGAATGGGGAGCTTGAGCACCACATGCCGAGCTGAACCGAGTAAGCCGAACCAAACCAGGTTTTTACCTCCACTACTACTACGCGGCGACTCTTCTGAAGACCAAGTCCAATTTGACCAAAACTGTAACACTCCGTAATTTTATAACATTAAAATTCATAAATTAAAGTATAATTAATTTTTAGAAGAAGAATTAAGTGAAATGGGTTGCGCTATTATGCTCATCTCAAAATTTTGGGTCAAGATAGGCATTTGGTTTGCATAAAACGGATAACTTATGAAGAAGTTATTAAGCCTTGAAGTTTGTATGCATATGAGAGAAATCTCTACTATTAAAGGAAATCATTTAAAAATGGTAAAGCTTTTGTTTGCTTCCATAAATACCCACACCCTCCCACTATTACGCACTGCAAAACTTTACGGTTTCAGGGCAATTTCGTCCTCCCATCTTCCTTACTTCTTTTATGCTTTTGACAACAACAGTCGGTTAGTCAACCGCTTTAACCCACAATTGATCTTTCTTCCATTTTCCATCCATCTTCCACACCTTTATTCTCTTCTCTCCGTCCAAGTCTTCCACAATCCCAACCCATATGACAATAACTTTTCAACTTCTCCTCCCCATATCTCCTTACACCTTCTACACCGTCAACGTCTCCACAACAGCTGCTTCTGTTTACTTGCGAATTTGCTTATCTCGCCTGCTGACGTTCAGATCTTCCACTGCACAAGATCTACTGCCGTTTGTTTCACCTAGATCTACCAAGGTATATATTTCTTACATTTACAAAAGTAAATCCACCGTCTACTAAGCTTATACGAATTATTTGCCTTCAACTTCCCAGATTATGCCTATTGACTTCCAGATCTGTCTCTTCATACACTGTTATACCGGCTGTTTCCTTCAGATCTACTAAGGTATATGTTTTTTACGCTATTACACTCAGTTAATTTCCGATTCATGTTATATTCACTTGATAGTTTACAGTTCGATGCATTTTCCTCACATCTGCTGCTTTATTCACTGAATATTGATATATATATATATATATATATATATATATATATATATATATTTCGTACTGTCCCCTTCCTTTTTTATCCTAATTTTTTAACCTAATTTCTGGGTAGTTTATTTGACATGATTTTGATCACACATGCTTACTGCTCGCTTACATATCACATGTTGGTTAGGAAAGCAGTTACATGGCTGACACCTCCTATGTTTTGACTATGATTGCCTGGACACCGTATGCACAATACTCTATTTTCTGTTAGTAAGCTAAAAAATTTCTTCCTACATTACTATACAAGAGCTATGCTGAAAATGATAAATTTGTTTATCTTCATATCATGTTCCCTTATGATCCCTTATATTACGTCATGCATACATTCACTCATTTGTTGTAATAAAGTAGTAATTTCACAAATTTGTAGTTTTGTAAACAAATACCTGCATTTATTATTTTTTTCCTTCTTTTTTAATCGAAACACAATGATTTATAATGTCAAGTATCCCACTTGAATATAAATAGTCATATTAATAAAGTATGCCGTTGTGATCTGTGCTTTTCCGTTGTTATTTCTCCTTATTTCATTGTTCTTATAAACTTAAAAAATCAATTACTTCGTTATTACTTGATTATAGACCTGCATGGCAGGAGGTGTTAGCTGGAGTCATGGGTTAGTCCGGTGTTGCCCCTGTTGAGGGATGGATGACGGTGGTTGTAAAATGAAAGAAGTATGACTTATGTTTTAGGTACGGAATCACTTTGGTTCAGCATTTCGAAATATTTTTATTATACACTGACGCAGGTTTCATATTTGAAGTATTGAAGTCCTAAAACTTTGTATTTTGTCTCAATTTCTAGGAACGTCGAGCTGCGGATTTAATAAGGTGGATCGGAAATAAGAAGAAGATGACGCCGGCGAAATAAACGTCGGGAGAGCAGTTGTTTGAGGATGAAACGAATGTGCTAAACCTTTTAATCTCATTCGTTCAGACCAGGTAAACAAGCTTTCCATCACATAAGTGTTATATTTATATCAAAGTGGTTGAGAACAAAGGCATTTTTGGACCATGCAATAATTCTTAAACCACTGGTTGTGTGTCATTTTATGTATACCATTGGTTGTGTGTCATTTTCTGTATACCATGTCATTCAAAATATGAAAATGATGACAGCTTAACAAAAATGCAATAAATATTTATTGTTTTTTTCTCAAAATTTGCATAACAAATAATTAGGTTATACTCATTTCCATATAACCTTTATTATCCTTAATATGGCTGTCTGGACTCATTAATTAACAATAACTATGTACTAACAGTAACATATTTAGATGTGTTGTATTTATATTGCACTGCTACAAACATTTTTTTACTGATGACTGCAATTCAAAACCTCTGTCTAATGCTAAATCAAACATGCAAACAAATGCTGCTACGGGTTTACACCAAGAAAGGTATGGTTCTTCCATGGTACTGTTTTTCATTACATAGTACATATTTGGTAGTAAATATAGGATGTAATGAGTTATACTTCATTTAGTCTGATTTATGTGTTTTAATCTAAATATGTACCAAAATGAAAGCAGTAAATTAGGCGTACAATTTTTAATACTGCATGCTCACCCACTTCATATCAGGTTTGAAAAAACTAATATTCTGACAATGTGCATTAGTTTACAATTAAAATTATTGCACTTTTTTTAAATTATCTCTGTTTTGCTATAAGTTTAGAATTTTATGCCTTAACTGAGGTTTGGTTACCCAGTTCTCATGCTTAGTCCACATACATCCACTAATTACCTGGGTTCTTAATCCAATTTTACAGTCACATATTTGGCTGCCATTTCCGCGACACCGTACTAATTATATACCAATGTTGGAATACTGTGCATAACCATACTTATGCAGTACAAGAGATTTCATTAATGAAATTTCTTCGATTGTGTAAATACATTTTCACACACAATTACCTGCACCGTTATTTAATTACTACGCTTTGATTACTCTATGCTTGCACAAATGATAAAACATACACCAATTTTTCTGTATTTGGGTACGTATACAACTGCATGTTATATATGCTGCTACTTATTTGTTCATTGAATATTTTACCATTTCCCATTTTTTCCGACAATTCTGTCATAACTGATGAATACTGAGCTAAGTTTGTCTGCTCTCATTGAAATTTCTACGTAATTCATAAAACTTTTACTATGCACTATGTTTTACGTATACATTATAACTAACTGAATGATAGTAAACATTCAACCCAAAATTTTATTCAGTTCACTATGATTTGCTTAAATAATTTTCTTTTTTTCCCATTGGTTTCCTATTATTTAAACTTACATTTATTTAATCATAACAACAAATATACTCAGAAATTTTTAAACGTTAGTTTCTTATTGCCTACCTCTCTCCCCATTTTTTTAGCTTGATATTTTCAAATTACTCTGTCCTATTATCATGTCTTTCTTGTTTACACCGTGTTATATTAATTATTCAAATATCTCCTACCATCCCACATTCATCTCCTACTTATATGTTGATTTTTTTTACTGATATACGACTACAAACTTACCTACTACCTCTTCTCTTCTTCCATATTTCTTTTTCCTCATACACTTTGTTCATCTACCCACAATCTTCCTAACACTAAACCGTCCCAGCTTATTCACCTACACCATTTTCACTCCTTTCTTCTATAACTATATGGATGCTTAGCAGCGTGAACAGCGGCGCATCGCCCAACGCTCTCGACGTGCTAGGATGACAACTGAACAACATCAAAGTCAGTTGGCAGCCCGTCGAGATCGTCGCCGTTCGGAATGACTTCAAGCCGCAGCTGCTACGCAACATACATAATCATTCCAAATTAACAATCCTCAACTTCTTCATACATTTACCACTTCTCATAACTGTGCAAGAAATTTTGTAGCAAACATAAGACTTCGTAACCATATGCTGCCACCACCAACTTTCTGCCCATTCTGCTCAGCAAAAAGATTCGATCAGGAAAATACCCAAACTTGCTGTTCAAATGGTAAATTTCATATTTTCCGTCCTCCCGCTCCACAACAACTACTTGATCTATTTGTTGATCAAACTGAAATTGGCAGCCACTTCAGAACTAATATCCTCTCTTATAATAATGCTTTTGCCTTTACGTCTATGGGTGCAAATATCGATCAAGATTTGGCAAATGCAACACGTGGTGTTTGTTCGTATCGTGCTCAGGGATCTATTTACCACCGTATTGGCAGTGTTCTGCCTGCTGATGGTAACCGACCTCGGTATTTACAACTGTACATTTACGACACAGAGCACGAGACCGAAAATCGACAATTGGATACCCACATTTTGAGACCTGATATACTTCTGATTATAAAGGAAGTATTGGATACGGTTAACCCATTTGTGTCCGTCCTTCGTCAGTTGGGACAGCGTTCCGAACTTCACAATTGCATAATAAAAATAAACGAAATCATCGTTGACAGTCATCTTCATGAACTGCCAACGACATCACAAGTTGCTGGCATAATCGTTGGTGACGAGTCAGATGATTTGCATGGTAGAGACATAATAGTTCAAACAAATAGTGGAAACTTCCAGCGTGTTCCTGACACGGCTGGATTTTATGATCCACTTCAGTATCCACTCTTGCTACCCTATGGAGAACATGGTTGGAATCTGAACATACATGATAACGGGGACAACCAACTTAGCTGTGCATCGTACTACTCTAACTTTATA
This sequence comes from Allium sativum, assembly GCA_030737875.1. NCBI lineage: Eukaryota > Viridiplantae > Streptophyta > Magnoliopsida > Asparagales > Amaryllidaceae > Allium > Allium sativum. Next base: position 459,688,429 of record CM060922.1, read on the forward strand.
CAGGTAGCTACCTATTTTCATTTTTTGCATCTTTGTACTTAACACCGTTCGTACGATGTGCACATCAACTTACACTGCACACCATTCTCCTTTAGTACATTGTCATTAATATTAATTAATCTATGTTAAATCTTCTTACATATTCGAGCAGGAGAGATATCACTTCTCCTACTCAGTGGACGCCTTTTTCAGCAATGTGCTATTGATATGTTTGTCAAAATTGAAACGATGAGACTTAGATTTCTTCGTGACAATCAACAAACAATCAGGGCTGAGTTATACCAGGGTTTGCACGACGCATTCAATGCAGGAGAAACTTCAACATGTAACTAACTTACTGTCGTATTTCAACATACAAATTTCGTACACTTCTTCATCATTGCTTACTTTTTCTAATTGCACATTTGACTATTTCAGCCAACGTTGGTGTAAAACAAATCCTACCAGCGTCTCATATGGGTAGCCCACGAGATATGCACCACCGATACCAAGATGCAATGGCAGTAGTTCAAAGGTATGGAAAACCCGATTTTTTTATTACTGTTACATGTAACACCAAGTGGCCTGAGATTACTTCAGAACTACTTCCTTGGCAACAACCACAAGATAGACCGGACATTACATGTCGAATTTTTCATGCAAAATTAGGCCAATTAAAAACTGATTTGTTTGATAACGGTGTTTTAGGACAAGTTATCGCGCATGTACATGTCATTGAATTTCAAAAAAGAGGTTTGCCGCATGCCCATATGTTACTTATTCTAGCTGAAAATGATAAACTTAACTCTCCTGACGAGTATGATGGTGTGGTTAGAGCCGAAATTCCATGTAATAATTTAGAACCTGATTTACACACAGTTGTTGTCAAACACATGATTCATCACCCATGTGGTCAATTTAATCCTACAGCCATCTGCATGAAAAATGGTGAATGTAAGAGAGATTTTCCCAAACCGTTTTCTCCCATTACATTACAAGGAAACGACTCATATCCAATATATAGACGACATGATAACATAAGACTAACTCAAGCAAACGGACCCGCAATTGACAATCGTTGGGTAGTACCATATAACCCTTATTTATTACTTAAATATGTCTGCCATATAAATGTTGAAATTTGTTCAAGTATAAAATCAGTAAAATATCTTTATAAGTATGTTTACAAGGGATCTGACCACGTTTTAGTTGGTGTTTGTGCATCAACCAACGATGATGAAATTTCTAATTACGCTAATGCTAGATGGATTTGTGCACCAAAAGCTCTATGGAGAATATTTAAATTTTCACTTAACAACATTACACCGTCTGTTATTGCTCTACAAATCCATCTTCCAAATCAACAACAACTACGTTCTTCTTCTTCTGAGCTATTGCATGACGTGTTGAATGATGATAGTAGAACTAAAACTATGCTCACCGAATTTTTCACTACAAATGTACACGATGATGAGGCAAGACAATACTTTTATCATCAATTTCCAGAGAAGTATTGTTGGGAAAAAAAATAAGTTATGGATTCGTAGACGAAATAACCTAAGGGTATTAGGCAGAATTTATACCGTATCACCTGTTGAAGGTGAACGTTATTTTTTGAGGTTACTGCTAACTCATGTTAGAGGATCCTTATCATTTGCTGACTTACTTACCGTCAATGGTCAGCAATATAACACATTTAAACAAGCAGCTGAACATAGAGGTTTACTGGAAAATGATGACGCTATTTATGATTGCTTACTGTCTGCTTCTAATACACATATGCTTGCTGCCCTACGAAGGCTGTTCACTATGATTTTAGTATATTGCGAACCAATTAATGTGCGCCAAATTTGGGAACACTTTTGTGCATACATGATAGAAGATTATCAACACACATATTCTGTTACGGACAATACATTTTTAACTGAACTGTGTCTTTCAGACCTTGACAATTTACTTCGGCAATACAACTAAACACTTGCCGACTTTGATTTCCCACTTCATAATATTACGCTACACAATAATCGCAATATTTCAAGTCTTATTTTGTTGGAAAAGTCTGTACACATACCTCAAGAAGACATTGACTCAGTTGATTCCTTAAATTTGCAGCAGCGAACAACATTTGATGTTGTCATGAAATCTATTTATGAAAATAAACATTCTATTTTTTTCATTGACGGTCCACGGGGCACAGGAAAAACATATGTATACGATCTATTTTAGCACACTCACGAAGTAAAGGATATATTTCACTGGCAGTTTCCATGTCCGGAATTGCTGCAATAACATTACCCGGCGGTAGAACTGCCCACTCTCGATTTAAAATCCCTATTGCGCTTGATTCCTCATCCACATGCCACATTCCCATACAATCAGATCTTGCTAAACTACTAATTGAAACAAGAGTAATTTTATGGGATGAAGCGACAATGGCTCATCGTCACGCATTTAAGGCTTTAGATAAAACACTACGAGATTTAACTAATAATGACATACCTTTTGAGGGTAAAGTAGTTATTTTAGGCGGTGATTTCCGTCAAGTTCTACCGATCGTGTCAAACGGTACTAGGTCTCAAACTGTTGACGCGTGTATCATTAAATCATATTTGTGGTCATATGTTATTGTTTTCCATTTAACCCAAAATATGCGAGTTATCAATGATCCTTCATATGCTGCCTTTCTTCTTCGTATTGGAAATGGTGACGAACCATACGTCCAAGACGACATGATCAAACTCCCAGATGACATTATTACCTCTTCGAGTAGTTCTACCTCTATTTTTACTTTGATAGACCATGTATTTCCTGCACTAACTGAATGTATACATTCTACTGATTATAATATGAATAGAGCAATTTTGACCCCAACTAATGATACCGTTGACAACATCAATACTACTGTTATAAACATGTTTCCAGGAGCTGAATATACTTATTATTCTTTTGATTCAGTTGAGGATGATACACATAATTTGTACCAGCCTTAATTCCTCAACTCACTTTCTCCAGGCGGTTTACCTCCACATCAGCTAACTCTTAAAATCGGATCACCCATAATGCTACTTAGGAATATTGACCCTAAAATTGGTTTATGTAATGGCATTAGGTTAATACATCGTGTTTTCCATAGAAACCTTATTGACGCTGAAATTGTTGTTGGTCATTTCCGTGGTACACGAGTTTTTATTCCTCGCATTCCGTTAAAACCGCCAGAAAATGTTTCTATGCCTTTCAATTTAATTAGAAAACAATTTCCTATTAAATTAGCTTTTGCTTTAACAATTAACAAATCACAAGGACAAACAATTCCAAACGTCGGCATCTATCTACCTCATCATGTTTTCAGTCACGGTCAATTATATATTGCTTTATCCAGAGGAGTAGGACATCAGACAACAAGAATTTTGGTACAAAACGGAAAAATCCAACGGATAAACGACACACATACTAGAAATGTGGTTTACAAAGATGTTTTACTAGCATGTGCTACAGACATGAATTGACCTGCCATTCTAACGTGCTGTATAAACACGTCACCACTTTTCCTTTGCTCTTCAATTTATGTTACTTTTTAACTCACACAATATTACCTATTTTACTATTTAACTCAGTGCAATGCTTTACCACACATTGATCTTGAAATAATTATTTAAAATATAAATTATTTCTAAATAACAACACATTTTTAACTCCGCCATCAACTATGTCAATATTTGATGCCGGTCTCAAGCCCGGAAAAGGAGGAGAGAAAATGTTTTACTTCATTTCATTCCAGGTAATTTTAAATTTTTTTACACATTCATCTGCAAATATTCATAGCTGAGATATACGTATTAGTTCACTTACTACATTTCAATTTTTTTCCCCATGCAGCTTAAAGATTTCCAAAAATCTTGCATGTTAAGTTTTACGTGGTATGACTTATTAGTGCAGATACTTTCATTTTCTAATGATATATAGTTCATATTTTATTTTTTCTTCATTCTTTACAGGCTAAAAAAGTCCAGATCCATGTTTCTTTACGATAATGTAGCTAATGCAGCTTCAGTCTTGCAGTTTTCTAACTATAAACAGTAAAAAGCTTCTACGATGCGGCTTACACTTAAAGGTATGCTCTTACACAAGGTCTTTAAGGGTAACATCAGTTTAAACCCCTCTGATTTGGGTATACATATATGTTATTAACCCATGATTTATTATAACCTTAAGCTTTGGAAGTTTATGAAAATCATGTACTAATTTTATACCAGTGATAAACAATGCTTTGTTTGAGTGAATGATCCATAAATGGCCATGAAAAAATCATGTTAGATTAAAAAAAAATACTCGCTTTATTTTCATATATCCATTAAAACTAACTCCATATCTTAACCATTACGTACAAATGGAAATTTAATTTTACGATTTTCTGGATTTACCAATCTTTGTTGCTTCAATATAGAACATCATGAATTTTGGGCAGTTGGGAGTATTTTCTTGCTGAACACTAATGCATGTTTACTGGATATTTTGTTGACGGAAATTATTTAATTTATCTATGCCAAAAATCTTGCATGCTAAGTTTTACGTGGTACGACTTATTACTGCATATACTTTTATTTTCTAATGATATATAGTTCATATTTTACTTTTTCTTCATTTTTTACAGGCTACACAAGTCAAGATCCATAATGAAATTAGTTTTAGGTTTAGGTTTAAGTTTGGAAACTAAAGGTTTAGGTTTAGGTTTACGTTCATATTCTCTGCTGGATCCATAATGAATCAAGTGGGCCATTGTTTCATGTGGTTTTAGGTTTAGAAACTAAAGGCTTATTTTTGTGTAAGATATTGCACAGAAATTAGTTTTCATGTATCGGCTGAATGGGGAAGAGATTGCGGACTGAAACTTTTGTTGTTCACCTAGAAGGAAATGGAGGCCAATGAATTGAAGAGGTTTGACCTTCGTTACAGGTTATTTGTTATTGTATACTGTTTTTCTTTTTAAAACCGACTTCTGAGATGTAGATATATTATAGTTAAATTTCACAGGACATTTGCAGTTTTTTTTTTAAATAATAAAATAAAATTATAGATTACTTTATGATACGTTGTTCAGTTAACAAAAATAAAGTTAAGGTTAGACGTTTAGTTAGACCAAATCTTTTATGTGCTTTAACATTCGGTTGGTAAACATTACATTTGATCGATCTGTAATACCCCCGACATTTCAATCACTAAACAGTAATATCGCTGATGAAATTATATCAATTTACATTTCACATGCTAGGAACATAGATACATCTCAAGCTCCAAGCAATAATATAAGTTGACAGTCTCTTATACTTATGAACTTTTTGACGTATATATGCAGTATTGGCATGATGTGAAAGGTGTTGTAGCATTACTTCTATTCACATCTTTACTCTTATAACTAATTTTTAAAGATAGCATATATCTCTTTCTTTAATTTTACCAATGCTCATTACGAATTAGCTCTGTTATAAAGCCTGCAATTACCAGTATAGACTTGCTGCAATGTTATTACAATGATCATGATTTATTTATCGGGTTACATTGATAAACTCAAACTGGATACATGAAGTATGAGAATATAGTTATAGAGTTTATCATATGGCGTATTAAAAAAAAGTGTATCATTTGTTTATATTAAATGTTCTTGAGTTGTATTTGAATCTGCTTTTGTTTATTCAACATTACTTAAGTTTTTTTTAATGGTGGATAGGGTTCAACAAGCGATATATTAGCAGTCTGGCCAGAAGAAGACCACTAGTGTTCAACAGTTGGATCTAATTTCATTAAGCTATCAATCCGGGTACTATTTTCATGTACGATTTGTTGCTAATTTCTCAAATTTTCATACTTTTTTATTCGAAGAACTTTCTACCTTTTCAAGTGCATATCAATAGGTTTTTTTTTTGGGAGATTAGCAAATTAGATTTTTCTTTACTATTTGTTTGGATTTGTTATATAGTTCATTGTCACAGTTTTTAATTTATAACTGTATTTTTTATATACAGGTTCGACTTTCATGCTTTAGTTCTTATTTCACACAATTTTTGGATCAAAGTTCTAATATTTGACTTAAGGTATATAATTTTTCTCTATTATTCTTTTGCGTTTTATTTACCGATTTTGATTTGTAACTTATATTTTTTTTTTTACTTCCCTTGGTTGATATGCTAATACGTTAATTACACTAATTTAAATATAGTGTTTTTTTAGTGTTGCTTTCTACGGTACGTAATGACATGAATCAAGTTCTTAGGTTTTCCTCAAATCTGATATATTTCGAAACATGATAATTTGTAAACCAAGTTTATCTCTACTCCAAAATAGCACTTACAGATGTAACACTGTTATTTAACTCTCTAGACACTGGGATCATGTGATACAATATGTGACTTGAAGCTTCATATTTTTCTATTTCAGCTCTCTAGTGGGTAGCAATTGTGCAAAGATTGTTGCTACATATACCCTCGATGATGCTTTTTATACCGCCGATTTCTTCTTCGGCTGCACCTTACCATCCTGATCTCAATACGCTTTGTTGTGCCTTTATTCTTCATCTATCGAGGTTGATGTAGGATCTGAGTATTTCTCCCTTTTTATGCTACAACTATCAACTCAGCCATTTCTTCGAATCCTTATCTGTTCAAATCTTGGTCCAGACTTCAATGACAGCTCAGGTACCTTTTTTCTTTTTGCTTTTGCATTTGCATTTTGCTAGGTCGAACAATGAAAAGAACCTACATGCATTGGCAACACAGTAAATTTTGGTTATACAAATGATGCTTTGTTTATAATTCCACTGGCGAAATGAAGATTTATACTTAGCCATTGCTTCAAATATTTGTTAGTATCTATTTTGTTATAAACTTATTATTTTTCGCTTTTGCAGACAATTCTGAGGCATCGACTGAATTTTATATCAGTCTCCAATGGTGTACCGATGATAGAATTCTGATACCAGGTGGAAAAGGTCGGATAAGGCTTCCAGGTCAACCCATTTTTTTCTTAAAACACTTATGACTAGCACAACCCAATTTTTTCTCCTACTTTTCTCCCACATCAACGGTTGAACTAAAGGTTATCAGTTCACGAAATTGATCACCCACTGTCACACACAAAAACCTTTCTTTTTTTCATTCATTTAGATTACCACGTTTTAATCCTATTTTCTCTCCACAATTTACCCATTCACAACCTCTTTCCTTAAACATCTGCTTTTTTCACTCTTTCTACATTCCTTTTTTCCAACAACTGTACACTCATTATGCACCCACGCTGTTTTTCTCCTATATAAATCTCTCATCCGACCTACTTCATTTCTACATTCATCACTCTTGATCACTTCCAGTACATACAACTACACTGTCATACCAAAAACATGACAAAGGTACTTCATTCGTCTCACCTCCTTTATTATTGCTTTACTACTTTTTTTTAACTCTTTAACCTTTATGAATTCCTAAAATGTTGTCTATACACCCAGCCCAAAAATTCAGGTAAAGCCAAGAAGGCAGCAATGCCTACTGTTGAAAAGGTTACACGTAAGAGCTCTCGTCATTCAAAAAATCTTCCTTCCATGAGCTATGACACGGCTGTCGAAATCCAAGACGAGTTGGACCACAACATAACTCAGTTTCACACTGTTACTGAGAACCAACTTCACCACGATCCTGCCCCTTCAGAAAATTCTCTTCAAATTCAAAATGTCGAGATTGAAGATGATGAGTACTGGAATGACCTTGCAGTGGTCAGATTTATTTTTAACTTCATCAAATTTACTTTTTACTACCATTTTTTAAAACCAACTTCTAACAACCTATTATCAAACTTTTCAGATTGCAGAGATTGATAGGGTTTTTGCTGAGCTAGAAAGCCGTTCGCATTCAAGTTCACAATAATGCTTCTGCTGCTACTACTTTTGCTGTTCTGCATTGTTGCCGTTCCATTAGATTTATTTTTTTAAACTATTTTGCTTCATTCACTTTATGCTACCAAATAAATACTGTTATATGCTGCAAACTATGTAATAAACAGTTGCATGCATTTTTATTCCACTGTTTCTAGCACAGATGTACTGCCTCACTTTTCCTGCTATCATTTATGAACTGCGTACATTTTCTAATGTGTATGAACTGTTTTTTCCTTTAATTACTGCATTTTTCAGCCTTGTAAAATTTATGAATACACATGTGCGTACTGCATGCCCATTCTTAACTTGAAATTCAGCTTTTGTCAAGTACATCTATGCACACGCCCATCGGGCGTGCGTATGTACTGGTATATATATATAATATTCAAAAAAAGTTCAAAACAGTGAATTGGGAGGTGGTATAGCCGAAGCGCACCATTTTTGGAGTCGACCCAAGCCCCACTGGGTCGACTAGGGGTCGATCCAAGGTGTTTGGCTGTCAAACCATGGCCCGATTCGGCCTAATGGCCGATGTGGCATATGAGTGGTCCTGATGGTTCTGGTTATCCCTAGGTTAATCCGACGGCTCTTATTAAATTTAACTTCTATAAAAACACTCCTAAACCCCTAACCCTAATCACATCAATTCATAACAAGAGCCGCCATGTCGTCTATGGAGAACCTAGAGTAGCCGCCATACACTTTCAACCCTAAGGCAAGATAAAAGCTTGAATCAAAATCAAATCAAATCTAAATAACAATTAGTCTACATCAAAGGTGAGCAATTCAGTTTTAGAATACAGATCCCAGAAAGACAAGACTATTCTTTTTAATTGTGAGTATGATAGCTTTCACAAATTAATTAATTAATTTAATTATGATAAGATATAATTGGGATTATGAGAATATGATTTTCAATCATGTGATGTAAATTATTTGTATGTTTGTGGTGTTGAATCATATGCTAGTCATATGCAAGTTGGATGATATGTTAGTTCTTATGTGAATCTTATGCAAGTTGAATCATATATCTTATGCAAGTTTGTGATGATTGGATCATATATTCATGTATGAATCTTATGCAGGAGACATGTATATGCATATGCTACTTTATGTGACATTAACCTTTATGTATATTTCCATATGCAAGTTTACATCTTTATGTTTAGATCCATATGCAAGTTTACATCTTTATGTTTAGATCTATATGAAAGTTTACATCTTTATGTTTAGATCTATATGCAAGTTTACATATTTATATTTAGATCCATATGCAAGTTCACACCTTTATGTTTGGATCTATAGCAGTACATAAGTTATGCAAGTTTATGCCCATTACCTATGCTAGTTTTGTATCATATGCTAGTTTGAATGAAATTCATATGCAAATTATTGACTATGTAATCTTATGTCATGATCCTTAAATCTATTTTATGTGTGATGTGATGTAGTTTTTCTTTTTATAAGTTAGACTATTTGGGAGTCTAACATATGTCATATGAAAACGTATGAATAGCGTGGGGATGATGGGATAATATTGAATATACATAAATTGTGAATTGGCATAAAATGGCCTTAAAAGGCATATAATTAATTTGAGACATTATTTGGCATAATTGGTATTTGTGGACATAATTTTAAGACAATTATGGACATAAATAAATTTTGAATTTATTTACAAATTTGAATAGGGATATTAATCCAATTTGGAGTTAAATAAAGATGTGTAATAATTAACCGCCTAAGACACGAGGTTAGACTCTTTTGTGGTGTAAGACTGCCCGGACCCGCCCGGCAAATCCAACAGCCACAAATGCCAGTCTAATGTGAAAGGTCAAAGGCACGAATTAAATGCGTAACAATTGTAAAGACACGAGGTTAGGCTCGTTTGCGGTATAAGACTGCCCGGACCCGCCCGGCAAATCCAGCAACCACAAATGTCAACCTAATGTGGGATGTCTTCACAAGGTCACGGTTCTAATGAATTAAAATTTAGTCAGATAAACATGTGGTGGGACATGGGGGGTTAAGTGGGTGCCTTGTGTGGCATGTGAAATTAAATGGGTGCCTTGGGTGGCATGTGAAATACGATTAGATGCACTTAACCAAGATTGAAACATGTAATACGACATGAATAACAATAGGGTTAAGTGGGGAAACCTTAGTGGGGACCAAGCATAGGTGGAAGGCTTGTGTCAAGCATGGGGGCCCTTTTCAAACTAGTAACCCATTAAGTATCTTTGTGAGCTCGATCCAAGTCGAGGACGGGACACGCTAACTGGATTTGATTGTAAGAGGTCAAAACGGGTTAGCGGTGGCAACACAAGTCCAATGGGGTCATGTGCGTGCGTGGGCCCGGGCTGGTAGGTAAGACGTTGTTGCATCGTGTAGATATAAGCCGTGCATCTTTGGTGGTATCGAGTTGCCACTTTGGGGAGTGATACACCCCACTGTGGGACCAGCACGGGTATCTACGAGTTAGGGAGCCGATCGAATGGTGGTAGTGGGTACTGTGGAGATAGGGGCAGGCGGCACCTATGAAGGCAGCTAGGGGTACACAAAACTACCATTATCATTGTTAAGTTCTGTAGGCCGGATCAACTTTTAGGGTGACTAGTGGTGGTGCAGAATAGTAATTATACTATAGTGATTAGGAACGAGATAAATGCCAGAATATTCCTCTTATTTGCTTTGTCATGCCCACTTGTTTCATGGTCATATCTTATCTTACCAGTTTATGTCTTATCCTAGTTACTTTAATAATTATATTGTTAAAGTTATTATACTCGCCAGACTTTATGTATAACCCCCTTGTTTCCGCCTCTTTTCTTCCTCCTCCCCCCCACAGGTTCTCAGTGTGGGACTAGTACTAGTGGAGCTTGATCTCAGATCTCTTTCTCTCTCTTTTGGAAGTGCTTGGATTGCTGAAAGTAAAGTTCAGCTCATCTCTTTTATGGCTACTTGTGTTGGGGTTTATGCTTTTTATTTTATGTACTCTGAAAAAATTTATCAAGATGGATATCAAGTGTACTTGGTTTATGAAGTTGTTGTAATCAAACTATTTCTCCACTGCAATAAAAGTTGTTCTAAAATTTTCAAGTACCATTATTTTTATCTGTCTTGTTATATTCTGTTCTATACACTAAATACGCTCCATGGAAGTTAATGCATTCTCTTTGTGAGTGACATTAATGGACGTGGGGTGTTACACGTGGTATCAGAGCTGAAGGTTACTAGACAAGATATGAATTTTGAAAAACTATTTTTCAAAAAGCATTTTATAAAGACATACTTTCAAAAGTATGTTTTAAGGAAAGTATTTTCAAGAGAAAAGTTTGTTTTAAAAACATAACCCCCAAGAGCCATATATCTTTCTTTTGAATTCTCCATTTTGAATCTCTTCATTTTCTTTTCAGCTTGTCTGGAATTCCCGAGATACTCGAGGGGATACCGATACCAGGATGGTTTAGAGGGTATCTGGAAGCTAGAGCCAATGTCGCAGGCCCAACAAATGCTCCTCCCCCTCCTCCTCCCCATGTTGATACTTTTGCAAAGATATGCAAAGATTTTAGGGTAATGGGGAGGAAACCTTTTCACGGATCAGAGACGTTTGTTGAAGCTCGAAATTGGCTTAAGGAGGTGGAAGATCTATTTGGTAATTTTGAAGTAGAAGATGGAAGGAAGGTCCAATTGTCTGCTTGGTTAATGAAAGACGAAGCCTCGTTTTGGTGGGAGGTCACGAACGGAGAGCATCCTGTGGAGACATGGATGGATTTCAAGTGTAGGTTCGAAATGAAGTTCCTCTCATGAGCAGAAGAGAATTTATATATGGAAAGATTCTTGGCGTTGAAGCAGGGGGATTTATTAGTAAAGGAGTACATCAACAAGTTCAATCAGTTGGCGAGATTTGGCTTGGAATTGGTAAACACACCTGAGAAGAAAGCCCTGAGGTCCGTTAAAGGTTTGAATGAGCCGCTACATGGGTTGGCGATGACCCACATTCCGATGGGGGCTACCTTTGAGAAACTGATTGACATGGCGCTTATGCATTAGGAAGAGAAAGGTGCGAATGCTAATAAGGCACCGGAGAAGAAAGGAGACCAGAAGAAGCCACAACAGCAAAACAAGAAAGGCGGGAAGAACAATTATGGCAAAGGAAAGAAGAAGTGCTTTAATTGCGGGACACCAGGCCATCTGAGAAAAGACTGTAGGAAAAAGTAGAAGACTGGCTGCTTACACTATGGAGAGGCAGGTCATCTAGTTAAGGACTACCCAAGGAAACATGGGCAACGGCAAAGAACTTCTGGAGGGCAGCTTCAGGCTCTCATGGCACCAGGGCAGGTGAGAGGGCAGATTCAGGCTCTCATGGCACCAAGACAGAAGAGAGGTTAAAACATTTCCGTTGAAAGTTCAGTTTTTCTATTCGATCATCCTGTTCGTACTTTATTTGAATCTGGCACTTCACACTCGTTTGTATCTGCTTCATTAGTTGAAACACTGCATCTAAATACTAGTCTAGTTACGGATCCCATAGTAGTCTCAAATCCTATTGGTGGTTCGGCTCATCTTTCTATTATTTGTCGGGATTTGAGAGTGTCTGTCTTGGGAGTTGGGTTTGAATGCAACGCCTTTGTTCTTGGCTTCATGGGCTACGGCTTGATTCTAGGTATGGATTGGATAACTAGATATGGTGCCATCCTAGATTGTGAAAGAAGGGTAGTTAGATTGTTGACTCGTTTTGGAAAGACCCTTGATATTTCTTGTGACCCTAGAGGTCGGGTAATGCTTAGCTACCTAGAATCCTTAGACGCATCCAATGATGATTTGAAATCTGTTCGTGTGGTCCGTGAATGTAGTGACGTCTTCGATGAAGTTCGAAGTTTACCCCCGAGGCGCGAGATAGGCTTTCGAATATATCTAGTAGATAATGCAAAGCCAGTTGCATTACAGTGCGCCACATGGCTCCAAGTGAGAGAAGAGAACTCAGTAAGCAAGTGAAAGAATTGTTTGAGAAGGGGTTCATAAGAAGAAGTATTTCGGAGTGGGGTGCTCCAGTCGTTTTTGCTACAAAAGATGATGGTTCACTTAGACTGTGCATGGACTATAGAGAGCTGAATAAGCTAATAAAGAAGAACATGCACCCATTGCCGAGGATAGACGATTTATTCGATCTGTTGGTGTGTGCTTCTGTTTTCTCGCAACTAGATTTAGCTACAGGGTTTCATCATCTAAGGTTGGCTGAAGATAGCATCGATAAGACTGCCTTTAGAACTCCTAACGGTTTCTTTGAGTGGCTCGTCATGCCTTTTGGTTTGACGAATGCACTCGCATACTTTGTTAACTTAATGAGTAGGTTGTTTAGGGAGTTTCTAAACAAGTTTGTGGTAGTCTTTGTAGACGTATTCTGGTTTTCTCTAAAAATGAAGAAGAGCATGCCCTACATCTTAGGGAAGTCTTAGAGACCCTACGAGCGCATCAGCTAAAAGCTAAGTTCTCCAAGTGTCATTTTTGGAGAAAAGAAGTGAGGTTCTTAGGACACGTGGTCTCTAAGGAAGGGATAGCCGTAGATCCCGCCAAGGTGGTGGCAATCCAAGATTGGAAAACTCCTAAGAACGCAACAGAAGTAAGAAGCTTTTTAGGGCTGGCTGGCTATTATAGGAAGTTCATTAAGGACTTCGCGAAGATATCAGCCCCTCTCACTCGATAACGAAGAAGAATTTGACTTTTACTTGGTACGTTGACTGTGACGATGTTTTCCAACGTCTGAAGCGTGCGTTGACGACAACTCCAGTTTTAGTTTTGCCAGACGGGAGTAAGACATTCACTGTATATACCGATGCTTGCGGGACAGGGCTTGGCGCAGTTTTAATGCAAGAGGGAAGGGTGATATGCTATGGTGGAAGACAGTTGAAAGCCTACGAGAAAAATTACCCTACGCATGACTTAGAGTTGGCAGCCATAGTTTTTGCGCTTAATTCATGGCATCATTATTTTCTTGGCGAGAGGTTTGAGTTGTATACAGACCATAAGTCGCCAAAGTACTTATTCTCTCAGAAGGACCTAAACTTGAGGCAACAGAGATGGATGGAGTTTTTGGCATCCTACGATTTTGAGATCGCATATACCCCTAGCAAGGGTAACGTTGTAGCTGATGCCTTAAGTAGAAAGAAGTTAACTTTAAGTCCATTGTTCGTAGAGCGGCAGAGTTTGGAGTATATATCTTCCTTTGACTTCAGATCCTCTGTCGATTATGTACCCGGATTATTGGCATCGTTAGAGGTGCAACCTACATTTTTGGGTCGAGTTGGAGAGGCATAGCGAAATGACCCACAGTTGGTTGAGATAGTAGGCAAGCTTATAGGAGGGGAGTCCTCGAGTCATCTTGATAGATATGCTATAGATAAGAGAGGTTGGCTACATAGAGATGGAAGACTTTGCGTACCACAAGACGAGAGTTTGAAGAAGGCAAATCTTGAAGACTCACATCGCTCTAAGATGACCATACATCCCGGTGGTGATAAGATGTATAGGGATATGAAGCGAGTTTTCTTTTGGATCGGAATGAAGAAGGATGTGGCCTAGTTCATTGCTAGATGCTTAGTGTGCCAACAAGTCAAGGCAGAGAAAAAGAAGCCTGGAGGTTTGCTCCATCCCTTAGAGATTACCCTTTGGAAAAGGGAAAGTGTTTCCATGGATTTTGTAGATGGGTTACCAAGATCAAGGAAGGGTAATATGGGGATTTGGGTAATGTTAGATAGACTTACCAAAAGTGCCCATTTTATTCTAATTAAAAGTAGAAGGACTGCTGCATGGTTAGCATCTATTTACCTTTAAGAGATAGTGCGTTTGCACGGCATACCCTCTAGCATTGTGAGCGATAGAGATCCCATTTTCACAAGAGAATTTTGGAAAATCTTACAAGAGGCGGTTGGAACGCAATTATGCTTAAGTACCGCTTATCACCCTCATACGGACAGCCAGACCAAGAGAGTAAATTGGGTTCTAGAAGACCTTCTGAAACTATGCATCCTAGACTTTGGAGGAACATGGGAAGAACATCTTCCACTAGTGGAGTTCGCCTATAATAATAGTTTTCAGGCTAGCATTGGCATGGCACCTTTTGAGGCCCTTTATAGATGACCGTGTCGATCACCTACTTGTTGGTGGGAATCCACGGACAAGGTTTGCTTGGACCCGACATGATTAGGGAGACTGCGGAGAAGATAGACCTGATTCGATGTCGAATGAAGACGGTGCAGGACCAATAGAAGTCATATGCTGATAGGAGACGAACCGATCTTGAATTTAATTTTAGGGACATGGTTTTTGTTAAGGTGTCACCGTTAAGAAACGTAGTCCGTTTTGGATTAGTAGGGAAGTTGGCACCGAGGTTCGTAGGACCCTTTCCAATTACGGAGAGGGTTGGACAGATGGCCTATAGAGTAAAGTTACCAGAGAAGCTCAGCGGAGTTCATGACATGTGTCACGTTTCGCATTTGCGTAAGTGTTTACACGATACGGCGGAAGTGGTAGAGCCGAGCATGCTCGAAGAAGTGGAAGTAGAGTGCAATGCCACGACAAGACGAGCTCCTACACGCATTCTCGGATTGGAGGTCAAAAAGCTTCGCAACAAAGAGGTCAGGTTGGTCAAAGTGCAATGGGGAGATGATCAAAGAGACGCGACTTGGGAGACGGAAGACAAAATGCGTACGCTGTACTCTTTCCTTTTTGAGGGTATGTTTTAATTTCTCCTATTTCCACCGCTTTGTTGACACATGTCCTATCTTTTAGTATTATATTTACGATGACATCTTCGATCTTTAGTTAGGAAGAACCCTATGGTTGCAAACATGTGTTTGAGACATGTTATGTTTGGTGGATGCAAATGGATGCAAGTGGTTGCTAGTGGTTGCTCGTGGATGCATGTACACACACATTAGGCACTAGATCGGCTCAATCACCTTCATGTTGCATATAAATTCGTGTGCATATCTAAATTAATGGATGTATAATGGTTGTGTTATCATATGGATGCTGCATTTGAATGAATGGTTGTGCACATATGTAGAAATAATATGTATCGATAGGATTCATTCGCATACATAATGGACGCATAGCACTATCATTATTTGCATTAAGGAGGTCAATTGAATCAGTGGACCGCCCGATCTTTGTATTAGATAGGGAATATACACACACATTTGTGCATAAGTTCATACAGCATTAGAAATTTCTTTAAGGACACTGGATGCTTGTGGATGATGGTTGAGTATATGGATGATTGGTTGGTAGGATACATTCTTCTTAACTTAGAGATTTCGGGGACGAAATCCTTTATGGAGGGGAGAATGTAACACCCCGTAATTTTATAACATTAAAATTCACAAATTAAAGTATTCTTAATTTTTAGAAGAAGAATTAAATGAAATGGGTTGCGCTATTATGTTCGTCTCAAAATTTTGGGTCAAGATAGACATTTGTTTTGCATAAAATGGATAACTTATGAAGAAGTTATTAAGCCTTGAAGTTTGTATGCCTATGAGAGAAATATATATATATATATATATATATTCAAAAAAGTACAAAACAGCGAATCGGGACGGGGAATAGCCGAACCGCACCATTTTTGGAGTCGACCTAAACCCCACTGGGTCGACTAGGTGTGAAAACCCGTAACTTCCCCGTAAAGGAAAGCGTCGGATAGTTCGAGAACAAGCCACAACAGAACTCATACAGAAGAACATTTCATTGTATATTACAACAATGCATCAGATTACAAGAATATACAGAGTATAAATGAATATTACACAGAAATATCAGAGATTTAAATTACATTTAAATACATAGCGGCGGAAAATAATACAATACACAACTAGAAGTAGATATGCGGATACAAAGCTTTCCGGATACCATTCCAGCTATAAACCAGGATCCTGTGAATATAAATCTGCAAAACCAAAACTACTAGCTGCCCGTGTCAAAATATGGGCACCCAGAGTTTAGGTCAAAACAATAAACTCCAGGTCAGTCATGTGACTGGTGTGAGAACTAAAACAGTTATTAATATTTATTTTAAATCATTAGGTAAATCAAGGGACCACGCCGTATAAGACGGAACGGGTTTCCTCCCAAGAATACCGGTGCATAAAGCAAACAGCGCAATGCTAAATAAAGAAAAATGAAGCTGTTATAAGACCCAGGTCCCATCACACAATGCAACGCAGCCGAGGATAGGGTTTTCCCTTATAACCGCCAAAGAATGCTTGATACGGTTAAAACAAATCGTTTGATACTATAATAAGTGCATAGTGTATAAAACAACTTCAAATCATAAGTATCAATCATAGGCGGCATGGGTACCATATATCATGTCGCCATATATAGGTTTACACATAAAACCGCAAATGTCACGTATTTGGAAATTGGATTTCCGTCTATGAACCGAGGCAAAAGATAGTCCTCAACCGATTCGTGACTCTCTAGCCCGAGCCACAGGTCAGAGCTCGAGTGACCTTGGAGCGACAGGGCCGGTCCACCGATGTGGATTAAACTTAAACCCTGAACATGCGTTCCCCCGCCCTATGGGGCGTAAATGAGCCAACGAATGACTCCATCGGTTCGAGAACGACCGATCAATCCGAGGCGCCTCGCAACATCAACAACAACATAAGTCAAACTCGTCAGGGCGTGTAAAACCACTGACGCCACTTTTTAGCTAGAAGGAAACGCATGCCCTCCCTGAGGTCCGTCTCCCATTTTTGGTTCACACCGGGTGTGATACTCGCGAAGTAAACGTTACACAAAGCTACGCCACAAAGGCCGTGCTTTGATCATCACCACAAGACTTTGCTTTTCAACAGAAGCCTCGATCAATTGCCACTTAGGCATGCCACACAGGCAATTCACTCCATGCGTTTGATATCCATCAATATATAACCCCTGAGCTCGTACGTCTCAGAGAAGGGCGTTAAGCAAGAGAATAAATTCTCCGCCGCCAAACAGATATATATTTAATGGAGATCAATCACACGGACTAAAATCCAATGTCAGACACACACAGTCCATTTACAAGTGCGTTCTGGGTCTGAACGAAACCGGAGGCACTTTCCTCGCATATCCATCCATCTCCAAGTACGTCTGGACGACCACCAACTATTTCCATCCTCTCGGGTGTACAGCCCAATCAGGATCGTCGGTAATTATCCAAACGATGTGAAGACTTCCGGTCTTCTACCACCGTCTTCATCTTCGACATATCGTCGTATCAGTTATTCAGGATGGGATAAACCCGGTCTTTCCGAATAACTCGCGTATATATTATAAAAGTGTTACACAAACACAACATACGCCTCATTCCAATTCATTAGTCACCAACCGTACATTAATCAAGAGAATAATTCCCCAAATATTAACCCCGAAGGCCGAAACCAACATCAGATCAATATCCAGAAAACCATTCTGCTTAGCTAACCGACAGTTAGTTTCTGATTTTCACATTCATAGGGAAAGGTTCCCATTAATTTTATCCAAGATAAATTCCTTGAATTTATTCTTTATTCTATTTTTGAATCTCAATTCAAACTAGTCGGGATTAGCGAACCTTACCGAAGTAATCATTTATTTTAATTTCCCCATCCCAACCTATTCATCCCATGAAGTAAAACTGGTAATACTTCATATCTAACACCACAGTGTTATCGGTAAATTCAATTACCATTTCACGTTCAAATCTAATTAAAGATTTAACTATCGCCTGGAGCAAAACTGGTGATACTCCATTTTCGATCATTTCAATCTAATTAAAGATTCATTAAAACTCCACTTAGTTTTAATCTTCGACTGGGTTAAAGAATCAGTGTCATTTAAAACACGGTTCACGATAAACCCAAAAATCATTCCATTAATTATCGGGTTAAAGAACAAGTGTTATTTAAAACACTGTTCATGATAAACCCAATATCAATATCAATTCAATTCCAATTAAATATCATTTAATTGGTACACTTCATTAAATCTAAATAAAAAGATTCAATCTTTTCTCAACTGGGTTCAAAAACAGTGTTAGTGAAGACACCATTCACGACAAACCCAAATCACATTTGATATTCAATATAAGGCTCTGAATAGAAAATATATCGGCTTATATTCAATATCAAATTCTACGATTAACAAATGTCGTATTGGAAATAACAATATAAATATATATCTTTCAAATTTCCATAACAACATCCGTATAATCACGAATTCCAACATCAAAATATTCCGAAGACAATTTCGATTCAATTCCACTCCAATGCAATCATTGGAAATTCTGGTTATTTTTAAAACCATTTCAAATTCAATTTATTTATTTAAAAATAAATAGAATTATAATTCTAGTTCAAAACTAGTTCATTTCGATAAAAATCTATTTTTATCTTTTCAAATATGGAGTTTTTCATCCCAATTCTTTCTAAATCATTTCTTATGATTTTACACAAATTATTACTATTTTTAATAATTTTATCAAGGCCCGTACAGTCGATTTCCATCAATGGCCATCGAACTGCACTTACAGCGACCTTTTTCGAATTTGATTTGGACATAATTCCAAATCCAACCGTTATATTTCTAATTTCTAATATTCTTCAGAAAGCTCTTTTCGATACGAACCCAACGGTTCCGGTTTTAGGAGAATCCGACGGTCGGATCTCCCGTAATGTCCGTTTGAAATAAATGGTCGAAATTCGCGAACTGCCGCGGCGCGGCGCGTTCTATTCAGGGCATTATATTATATATATAATATATATTTCGTCGATTTCCATTTAAAACGAATTATATAAATAGTTTTAAAATTTGTTTCAAAAGCAATTTCAACTTCCATTTCAATTCAAATCAAAATTGAATTCTTCTTTATAAATTCGTTTTAAAATTCATTTCTATTCAATTCAAATTTCAATTCAATTTGAATTTATTTCAATTCGCTTTCAATTCAATTTGAATTCGTTTTCAATTCATTTCGAAATCGTTTTCAATTCAATTCATTTCGAAATCGTTTTCAATTCAATTCATTTCGAAATCGTTTTCAATTCAATTTGAATTCGTTTTCAATTCATTTCGAAATCGTTTAAAATCGATATAAATATCGTTCACGTCAAAATGGCGTCAATTTAATCAACACGGCTTCATAAATTTCTATTTTCAAATATTCTATTTCAAATATTTCCTTTTTCAAAATAGTGGTTATTATCAAAATATTTCGTCCAACACATGACCAATCTCAATGGATGAGTACTGTCAACACATGAACCTTTATTTTATATTGATAAAGACGTAAATTTTATTACTAAAATATTTCGTTCAACACATGACCAATCCCAAGGGATGAGTACTGTCAACACATGAACCTTTATTTTATATTGATAAAGATGTAAATTTTATTACTAAAATATTTCGTTCAACACATGACCAATCCCAAGGGATGAGTACTGTCAACACATGAACCTTTATTTTATATTGATAAAGATGTAAATTTTATTACTAAAATATTTCGTTCAACACATGACCAATCTCAAGGGATGAGTACTGTCAACACATGAACCTTTATTTTATATTGATAAAGATGTAAATTTTATTACTAAAATATTTCGTTCAACACATGACCAATCTCAAGGGATGAGTACTGTCAACACATGAACCTTTATTTTATATTATTCTTTATTTTCTAAATTGGAATGAGGCCCAATAAATCACCATATAAAGTTAATTATATGGATTCCATACAACACATGTATATAATAGCATTGAAAAATAATCAACCATCAACCAAAGTGCACTACACTGTATAAGCATCAAATATAGATATCTAACGCTTATAACAGCCTGTCAATCGATCGATCGACATATTTAATCATTTAGGATGAGTGAACTTCAAATTTCATCCTAACACCCGTGTGGGGTTTCAAACAATCAAACACATATTTTAATTGTGCAGTTGGGCGATGTGTAAAATTTATCGTCCCAATCAATGTCTTTCAAATAGGTGTACATAAACAAACCGTCCGGTTTGTAAATGAATATTTATTTATTTACATTCACGTTAAAAATTATATTTTTAACGATAAAACATTTTATTCAACCTATGAATATTCTTTTCGGTTCATTTATTCAATAAAATGATATTTTTATTTTTCTAACATATTTTAGAAAATTTCGGCGGCATAACGGCACGATACTAGAAACGGGACAAGGCCTAACCTAATCCCCGGTCTAGTGAAGGCCCACGCCATTCACACATCAATCAAAATCACCAAACAACCAAATTCAAATCAAATCATATAACTAATCTATGCAACCAAACAAACAAGTCCATGGTCTGTGGACGATTGTGTCGGGTGCTACTAAGCACCGTCTGCATCCTAGTATATATATATAACTAGAAAAAGAAATTGAAAGGTGAGAAATTCTCACTTATAGCTATCCAGCTCCACGACTCTTCCTTTAGAGAAATCTTCATCGTTATCGCTTCTTATCACTTTCGTCGCCCGTAGCCACTATATATAAAAATCACTTTTTCACTTCGCTATTCAATATATAAGAATCGAATTTTTACTATGCTATTCAATATATAAAAATCGTATTTTTACTATGCTATTCAATATATAAAAATCGTATTTTTACTATGCTATTCAATATATAAAAATCGTATTTTTACAATGCTATTCAATATATAAAAATCGAATTTTTACTATGCTATTCAATATATAAAAATCGAATTTTTACTATGCTATTCAATATATAAAAATCGTATTTTTACTATGCTATTCAATATATATAAAAATCGAATTTTTACTATGCTATTCAATATATAAAAATCGTATTTTACTATGCTATTCAATATATAAAAATCGAATTTTTACTATGCTATTCAATATATAAAAATCGAATTTTTACTATGCTATTCAATATATAAAAATCGTATTTTTACTATGCTATTCAATATATAAAAATCGAATTTTTATATCCGCTATTTCTATTTTAAAAACAATGTTAATTTTATTTTCAAAATCAATGCAAAATTCATTTTCATAAAGAATGCAAACTTTGTTTTCAAAGCTAATTCGTTTTTTTTACAAGCAAATTCATATCTTCATTTTCAAAGCAAATTCATATCTTCATTTTCAAAGCAAATTCATATCTTCATTTTCAAAGCAAATTCATATCTTCATTTTCAAAGCAAATTCATTAAAACAAAAATTACTTTGTTAAAGACATAAATAAGTAAAAATAGCATTAAAGCTTACAGGATTTTAAGGAGGGAGGGCTCACTGTCTCGCAGTGGGTGGTGGTGTTCGCCGGAGGGGCGCAGGCGGCTTGCCGCGCCACTGGGGGAGTATGCGGCGGTGGAGGAAAAGGGGGCGGGGGCTCTCGCGCTTCGGCGGACGAGGGGAGGGGTGTGTCGCTTCGAGGTGGCGGAGGAGAAGAAGGAGGGGAGGGCGGCGAGCTTGGACGGAGGTGGGCGCCTCCGGTGGCGGCGTCGAGGGCCCTCCGTCGTTCGATTTAGGGCTTAGCTTCTTTTTTTTTTTTTTTGATTTCTGTTTCGATTAAAAGGAAAAGGGGGGCCAGAGCGGGTTAACGGGGGAGAAAAGTTTTTTTTTTTATTTTATTATTTAATTTTCCACAAAAAGCAACTTTTATTCTCGACCTCGAAACAAGACCCACCGCCTGTCGTCCCTAACGTTTTACCCCCATTCCGAACACAATGGGATATGTACCGCAAGCTGATTCCATCGTTTCGATCAGTTTTCGTTGAATTTACATTTAAATCATTATATTGAATTTTAAACGTACATTTCAAATTACCGGGGTCACATACGAACTCGAAAAATTCCCGAAAAATATTTTCTAGCTTCGTATTGACGATACGGTACTAATAAAACTAGTTTCTTCGAATTCTGAGACCGTTAGAAAAATGGTCATTTTCCAGTCGATTAAAATCAACTGAAACTGGTCAAACGCGTTTTCCTTTGCCACGCTCACATATTGATTCGAAAAATTATGAAATTTGGAATCTAGCAATAATTTAACATCACGGACCCAACAAAAGTGGTTTCGTCGAAATGCGAGGTCGTTTGCAAAATTCCCATTTTTAAGGGCCTGAATTCTATAGCGACTATTCAGAATTTTCAACTGGACATATCTTTTGATCCCCGCTATGAAATTTCGATTTGTCGGATTCGTTGGAAAGATCTTATCAATTAGATCCTAATGTTTTTGGTTTCACTAAAATCCGGATTGTTTTGCACCCGGTAAATTCAATTGAAGTTTGAAATCGAATTATCGAACTACCGCGCCATTTTCAATTCCTTTTATAATTATATATAATTATTTATATTCTAACGACGAACTATATAACTATATACGTTTGAATTATATTCAAAATAAATTTCTCATCGATATTATTTAAAATAATTCATTTTAAATAATCAAAATTCGCTAAAATTGCCAAAATAAAAATTTCAAACTGGCCCAGATTTTCGGGTTGTTACAATCTCCCCCACTTAAAACTTTTCGTCCCCGAAAAGGAACAAAGTCGAAAGTGGTTTGATTAATCAGTTCTACGTTCGATTTGGCTTTCATTCTCCAACTTTTCAGTTTCTGAGAATTTACAAAAATTTCAAAAAATTTGGCTAACACCCTAAATTTTCGAAAAATTTCGCCATAACCTCCCCTGCACCGGGAGCATCGGGGAATTTCAAATAGCTTCCCCGGTCCTTCAGATTTTTAAAAAAAAAAAGAAAAAGCCAAGCGGCTAGCCAATAGGCTCATAAAATCATCATCACCCAAACAAAACAGTAAATTATGTAGTAAACATGTACCTATTTGTCGGGCAAACAAATTTTATTCTCTGCTCTAGCCTCCTTGCTATGACCTGTTCAATGATATACATGTATATGCAAGCAAATGCGACCAATTTTCAATACAATTCATTATTCGATCAAATTAGGCATAATGGTTCAAAATTTAGCAAACAAATAAACAACAACACAAACATCAATCAATTAGTTGATTAGCTTTTCAAATTCATAACTTTGATACATAGTCCAAAAATCAGATTTTTGATGCCAAATCAGAACAATGTATTCTAGCTATATTAGTTTTGGTTCTCACACCAGTCTAATGGAAATATATAGAAAATCACACCTTCGAAACTCGAACATAAATGTTGATGATGCGATCACTATCATCAATATCATCTCTGGGCGACTAGAGTGTGATGCTATATCTATCCAATATATTAAAACTTTGAATATACGTTTGCAAGGCGTATATGCAAATTCTTTATATACTGAATTGTCCAAAATCAATATAAATAAATTATCACGTACGAATAGTTGATTTAAATTTTCAAAACAAAATTTGTTTTCATTTTAAAAATATACTCTTCACACTCGTTCTAGGATACTACTGATCCTATCACTAACGAGTCATTCTCGTTGGATATTACTAATCCAGTTTCTGATGAATTCTTTCGTATGATTCTAATGTGCCTTGTTCTCTGCTTTGTAAACCAAAGCTATGATACCAACTGTGAAAACCCGCAACTTCCCCGTAAAGGAAAGCGTCGGATAGTTCGAGAACAAGCCACAACAGAACTCATACAGAAGAACATTTCATTGTATATTACAACAATGCATCAGATTACAAGAATATACAGAGTATAAATGAATATTACACAGAAATATCAGAGATTTAAATTACATTTAAATACATAGCGGCGGAAAATAATACAATACACAACTAGAAGTAGATATGCGGATACAAAGCTTTCCGGATACCATTCCAGCTATAAACCAGGATCCTGTGAATATAAATCTGCAAAACCAAAACTACTAGCTGCCCGTGTCAAAATAGGGGCACCCAGAGTTTAGGTCAAAACAATAAACTCCAGGTCAGTCATGTGACTGGTGTGAGAACTAAAACAGTTATTAATATTTATTTTAAATCATTAGGTAAATCAAGGGACCACGCCGTATAAGACGGAACGGGTTTCCTCCCAAGAATACCAGTGCATAAAGCAAACAGCGCAATGCTAAATAAAGAAAAATGAAGCTGTTATAAGACCCAGGTCCCATCACACAATGCAACGCAGCCGAGGATAGGGTTTTCCCTTATAACAGCCAAAGAATGCTTGATACGGTTAAAACAAATCGTTTGATACTATAATAAGTGCATAGTGTATAAAACAACTTCAAATCATAAGTATCAATCATAGGCGACACGGGTACCATATATCATGTCGCCATATATAGGTTTACACATAAAATCGCAAATGTCACGTATTTGGAAATTGGATTTCCGTCTATGAACCGAGGCAAAAGATAGTCCTCAACCGATTCGTGACTCTCTAGCCCGAGCCACAGGTCAGAGCTCGAGTGACCTTGGAGCGACAGGGCCGGTCCACCGATGTGGATTAAACTTAAACCCTGAACATGCGTTCCCCCGCCCTATGGGGCGTAAATGAGCCAACGAATGACTCCATCGGTTCGAGAACGACCGATCAATCCGAGGCGCCTCGCAACATCAACAACCACATAAGTCAAACTCGTCAGGGCGTGTAAAACCACTGACGCCACTTTTTAGCTAGAAGGAAACGCATGCCCTCCCTGAGGTCCGTCTCCCGTTTTTGGTTCACACCGGGTGTGATACTCGCGAAGTAAACGTTACACAAAGCTACGCCACAAAGGCCGTGCTTTGATCATCACCACAAGACTTTGCTTTTCAACAGAAGCCTCGATCAATTGCCACTTAGGCATGCCACACAGGCAATTCACTCCATGCGTTTGATATCCATCAATATATAACCCCTGAGCTCGTACGTCTCAGAGAAGGGCGTTAAGCAAGAGAATAAATTCTCCGCCGCCAAACAGATATATATTTAATGGAGATCAATCACACGGACTAAAATCCAATGTCAGACACACACAGTCCATTTACAAGTGCGTTCTGGGTCTGAACGAAACCGGAGGCACTTTCCTCGCATATCCATCCATCTCCAAGTACGTCTGGACGACCACCAACTATTTCCATCCTCTCGGGTGTACAGCGCAATCAGGATCGTCGGTAATTATCCAAACGATGTGAAGACTTCCGGTCTTCTACCACCGTCTTCATCTTCGACATATCGTCGTATCAGTTATTCAGGATGGGATAAACCCGGTCTTTCCGAATAACTCGCGTATATATTATAAAAGTGTTACACAAACACAACATACGCCTCATTCCAATTCATTAGTCACCAACTGTACATTAATCAAGAGAATAATTCCCCAAATATTAACCCCGAAGGCCGAAACCAACATCAGATCAATATCCAGAAAACCATTCTGCTTAGCTAACCGACAGTTAGTTTCTGATTTTCACATTCATAGGGAAAGGTTCCCATTAATTTTATCCAAGATAAATTCCTTGAATTTATTCTTTATTCTATTTTTGAATCTCAATTCAAACTAGTCGGGATTAGCGAACCTTACCGAAGTAATCATTTATTTTAATTTCCCCATCCCAACCTATTCATCCCATGAAGTAAAACTGGTAATACTTCATATCTAACACCACAGTGTTATCGGTAAATTCAATTACCATTTCACGTTCAAATCTAATTAAAGATTTAACTATCGCCTGGAGCAAAACTGGTGATACTCCATTTTCGATCATTTCAATCTAATTAAAGATTCATTAAAACTCCACTTAGTTTTAATCTTCGACTGGGTTAAAGAATCAGTGTCATTTAAAACACGGTTCACGATAAACCCAAAAATCATTCCATTAATTATCGGGTTAAAGAACAAGTGTTATTTAAAACACTGTTCACGATAAACCCAATATCAATATCAATTCAATTCCAATTAAATATCATTTAATTGGTACACTTCAATAAATCTAAATAAAAAGATTCAATCTTTTCTCAACTGGGTTCAAAAACAGTGTTAGTGAAGACACCATTCACGACAAACCCAAATCACATTTGATATTCAATATAGGGCTCTGAATAGAAAATATATCGGCTTATATTCAATATCAAATTCTACGATTAACAAATGTCGTATTGGAAATAACAATATAAATATATATCTTTCAAATTTCCATAACAACATCTGTATAATCACGAATTCCAACATCGAAATATTCCGAAGACAATTTCGATTCAATTCCACTCCAATGCAATCATTGGAAATTCTGGTTATTTTTAAAACCATTTCAAATTCAATTTATTTATTTAAAAATAAATAGAATTATAATTCTAGTTCAAAACTAGTTCATTTCGATAAAAATCTATTTTTATCTTTTCAAATATGGAGTTTTTCATCCCAATTCTTTCTAAATCATTTCTTATGATTTTACACAAATTATTACTATTTTTAATAATTTTATCAAGGCCCGTACAGTCGATTTCCATCAATGGCCATCGAACTGCACCTACAGCGACCTTTTTCGAATTTGATTTGGACATAATTCCAAATCCAACCGTTAGATTTCTAATTTCTAATATTCTTTAGAAAGCTCTTTTCGATACGAACCCAACGGTTCCGGTTTTAGGAGAATCCGACGGTCGGATCTCCCGTAATGTCCGTTTGAAATAAATGGTCGAAATTCGCGAACTGCCGCGGCGCGTTCTATTCAGGCCATTATATTATATATATAATATATATTTCGTCGATTTCCATTTAAAACGAAATATATAAATAGTTTTAAAATTTGTTTCAAAAGCAATTTCAACTTCCATTTCAATTCAAATCAAAATTGAATTCTTCTTTATAAATTCGTTTTAAAATTCATTTCTATTCAATTCAAATTTCAATTCAATTTGAATTTATTTCAATTCGCTTTCAATTCAATTTGAATTCGTTTTCAATTCATTTCGAAATCGTTTTCAATTCAATTCATTTCGAAATCGCTTTCAATTCAATTCATTTCGAAATCGTTTTCAATTTAATTTGAATTCGTTTTCAATTCATTTCGAAATCGTTTAAAATCGATATAAATATCGTTCACGTCAAAATGGCGTCAATCTAATCAACACGGCTTCATAAATTTCTATTTTCAAATATTCTATTTCAAATATTTCCTTTTTCAAAATAGTGGTTATTATCAAAATATTTCGTCCAACACATGACCAATCTCAATGGATGAGTACTGTCAACACATGAACCTTTATTTTATATTGATAAAGACGTAAATTTTATTACTAAAATATTTCGTTCAACACATGACCAATCTCAAGGGATGAGTACTGTCAACACATGAACCTTTATTTTATATTGATAAAGATGTAAATTTTATTACTAAAATATTTCGTTCAACACATGACCAATCTCAAGGGATGTGTACTGTCAACACATGAACCTTTATTTTATATTGATAAAGATGTAAATTTTACTACTAAAATATTTCGTTCAACACATGACCAATCTCAAGGGATGAGTACTGTCAACACATGAACCTTTATTTTATATTGATAAAGATGTAAATTTTATTACTAAAATATTTCGTTCAACACATGACCAATCTCAAGGGATGAGTACTGTCAACACATGAACCTTTATTTTATATTATTCTTTATTTTCTAAATTGGAATGAGGCCCAATCAATCACCATATAAAGTTAATTATATGGATTCCATACAACACATGTATATAATAGCATTGAAAAATAATCAACCATCAACCAAAGTGCACTACACTGTATAAGCATCAAATATAGATATCTAACGCTTATAACAGCCTGTCAATCGATCGATCGACATATTTAATCATTTAGGATGAGTGAACTTCAAATTTCATCCTAACACCCGTGTGGGGTTTCAAACAATCAAACACATATTTTAATTGTGCAGTTGGGCGATGTGTAAAATTTATCGTCCCAATCAATGTCTTTCAAATAGGTGTACATAAACAAACCGTCCGGTTTGTAAATGAATATTTATTTATTTACATTCACGTTAAAAATTATATTTTTAACGATAAAACATTTTATTCAACCTATGAATATTCTTTTCGGTTCATTTATTCAATAAAATGATATTTTTATTTTTCTAACATATTTTAGAAAATTTCGGCGGCATAACGGCATGATACTAGAAACCGGACAAGGCCTAACCTAATCCCCGGTCTAGTGAAGGCCCACGCCATTCACACATCAATCAAAATCACCAAACAACCAAATTCAAATCAAATCATATAACTAATCTATGCAACCAAACAAACAAGTCCATGGTCTGTGGACGATTGTGTCGGGTGCTACTAAGCACCGTCTGCATCCTAGTATATATATATAACTAGAAAAAGAAATTGAAAGGTGAGAAATTCTCACTTATAGCTATCCAGCTCCACGACTCTTCCTTTAGAGAAATCTTCATCGTTATCGCATCTTATCACTTTCGTCGCCCGTAGCCACTATATATAAAAATCACTTTTTCACTTCGCTGTTCAATATATAAGAATCGAATTTTTACTATGCTATTCAATATATAAAAATCGTATTTTTACTATGCTATTCAATATATAAAAATCGTATTTTTACTATGCTATTCAATATATAAAAATCGTATTTTTACTATGCTATTCAATATATAAAAATCGAATTTTTACTATGCTATTCAATATATAAAAATCGAATTTTTACTATGCTATTCAATATATAAAAATCGTATTTTTACTATGCTATTCAATATATAAAAATCGTATTTTTACTATGCTATTCAATATATAAAAATCGAATTTTTACTATGCTATTCAATATATAAAAATCGTATTTTTACTATGCTATTCAATATATAAAAATCGAATTTTTACTATGCTATTCAATATATAAAAATCGAATTTTTACTATGCTATTCAATATATAAAAATCGTATTTTTACTATGCTATTCAATATATAAAAATCGAATTTTTATATCCGCTATTTCTATTTTAAAAACAATGTTAATTTTATTTTCAAAATCAATGCAAAATTCATTTTCATAAAGAATGCAAACTTTGTTTTCAAAGCTAATTCGTTTTTTTTTTTCCAAGCAAATTCATATCTTCATTTTCAAAGCAAAGTTATATCTTCATTTTCAAAGCAAATTCATATCTTCATTTTCAAAGCAAATTCATATCTTCATTTTCAAAGCAAATTCATATCTTCATTTTCAAAGCAAATTCATATCTTCATTTTCAAAGCAAATTCATATCTTCATTTTCAAAGCAAATTCATTAAAACAAAAATTACTTTGTTAAAGACATAAATAAGTAAAAATAGCATTAAAGCTTACAGGATTTTAAGGAGGGAGGGCTCACTGTCTCGCAGTGGGTGGTGGTGTTCGCCGGAGGGGCGCAGGCGGCTTACCGCGCCACTGGGGGAGTATGCGGCGGTGGAGGAAAAGGGGGGGGGGGCTCTCGCGCTTCGGCGGACGAGGGGAGGGGTGTGTCGCTTCGAGGTGGCGGAGGAGAAGAAGGAGGGGAGGGCGGCGAGCTTGGACGGAGGTGGGCGCCTCCGGTGGCGGCGTCGAGGGCCCTCCGTCCTTCGATTTAGGGCTTAGCTTCTTTTTTTTTTTGATTTCTGTTTCGATTAAAAGGAAAAGGGGGGGGGGGGGGCAGAGCGGGTTAACGGGGGAGAAAAGGTTTTTTTATTTTATTTTATTATTTAATTTTCCACAAAAAGCAACTTTTATTCTCGACCTCGAAACAAGACCCACCGCCTGTCGTCCCTAACGTTTTACCCCCATTCCGAACACAATGGGATATGTATCGCAAGCTGATTCCATCGTTTCGATCACTTTTTGTTGAATTTACATTTAAATCATTATATTGAATTTTAAACGTACATTTCAAATTACCGGGGTCACATACGAACTCGAAAAATTCCCGAAAAATATTTTCTAGCTTCGTATTGACGATACGGTCCTAATAAAACTAGTTTCGTCGAATTCTGAGACCGTTAGAAAAATGGTCATTTTCCAGTCGATTAAAATCAACTAAAACTGGTCAAACGCGTTTTCCTTTGCCACGCTCACATATTGATTCGAAAAATTATGAAATTTGGAATCTAGCAATAATTTAACATCACGGACCCAACAAAAGTGGTTTCGTCGAAATCCGAGGTCGTTTGCAAAATTCCCATTTTTAAGGGCCTGAATTCTATAGCGACTATTCAGAATTTTCAACTGGACATATCTTTTGATCCCCGCTATGAAATTTCGATTTGTCGGATTCGTTGGAAAGATCTTATCAATTAGATCCTAATGTTTTTGGTTTCACTAAAATCCGGATTGTTTTGCACCCGGTACATTCAATTGAAATTTGAAATCGAATTATTGAACTACCGCGCCATTTTCAATTCCTTTTATAGTTATATATAATTATTTATATTCGAACGACGAACTATATAACTATATACGTTTGAATTATATTCAAAATAAATTTCTCATCGATATTATTTAAAATAATTCATTTTAAATAATCAAAAATCGCTAAAATAAAAATTTCAAACTGGCCCAGATTCTCGGGTTGTTACACTAGGGGTCAATCCAGGGTGTTTGGCTGTCAACCCGTAGCCCGATTCGCCCTAAGGGCCGATGTGGCATCTCAGTGGTCCTGATGGTTCTGGTTATCCGTAGGTTAATCCGACGGCTCTTATTAAATTAAACTTCTATAAAAACACTCCTAAACCCCTAACCCTAATCACATTAATTCATAACAAGAGCTGTCATGCCGTCAATGGAGAACCTAGAGTAGCTGCCATAAACTTTCAACCCTAAAGCAAGATAGAAGCTTGAATCACAATCAAATTAAATCTAAATAACGATTAGTCTACATCAAAGGCGAGCAATTCAGTTTCAGAATACAGATCCCAGAAAGACAAGACTATTCTTTTTAATTGTGAGTATGATAGCTTTCACAAATTAATTAATTAATTTAATTATGATAAGATATAATTGGGATTATGAGAATATGATTTTGAATCATGTGATGTAATTTATATGTATGTTTGTGGTGTTGAATCATATATTAGTCTTATGCAAGTTGGATGATATGTTAGTTCTTATGTGAATCTTATGCAAGTTGAATCATATATCTTATGCAAGTTTGTGGTGATTGGATCATATATTCATGTATGAATCTTATGCAAGTTTGGGTTGTTAAAATATATGTGAGACATGTATATGCATATGCTAGTTTACGTGACATTAACCTTTATGTCTAGATCCATATGCAAGTTTACATCTTTATGTTTAGATCCATATGCAAGTTTACATCATTATGTTTAGATCTATATGCAAGTTTACATCTTTATGTTTAGATCCATATGCAAGTTCACACCTTTATGTTTGGATCTATAGCAGTACATAAGTTATGCAAGTTTATGCCCATTACCTATGCTAGTTTTGTATCATATGCTAGTTTGAATGAAATTCATATGCAAGTTATTGGCTATGTAATCTTATGTCATGATCCTTAGATATATTTTATGTGTTATGTGATGTTGTTTTTCTTTTTATAAGTTAGACTCTTTGCGAGTCTAACATATGTCATATGAAAACGTACGAATAGCGTGGGGATGATGGGATAATATTAAATATACATAAATTGTGAATTGACATAAAATGGCCTTAAAAGGCATATAATTAATTTGAGACATTAATTGGCATAATTGGTATTTATGGACATAATTTCAAGAGATAATTATGGACATAAATAAATTTGGAATTTGTTTACAAATTTGAATAGGGATATTAATCCAATTTAGAGTTAAATAAATATGTGTAATAATTAACCGCCTAAGACACGAGGTTAGACTCTTTTGTGGTGTAAGACTGCCCGGACCCGTTGGCAAATCCAGCAGCCACAAATGCCAGTCTAATGTGAGAGGTCAAAGGCACGAATTAAATGTGTAACAATTGTAAAGACACGAGGTTAGGCTCGTTTGCGGTATAAGAGTGCCCAGACCTGCCCGGAAAATCCAGCAACCGCAAATGTCAGCTTAATGTGGGAGGTCTTTTCAAGGTTACGGTTCTAATGAATTAAGTAACACTTAACCAGATAAACATGTGGTTGGACATGGGAGGTTAAGTGGGTGCCTTGGGTGGCATGTGAAGGGTGCCTTGGGTGGCATGTGAAATACGATTAGATGCACTTAACCAAGACTGAAACATGTAATAAGACATGAATAAGAATGGGGTTAAGTGGGGAAACCTTAGTGGGGACCAAGCATAGGTGGAAGGCTTGTGTCAAGCATGGGGGCCCTTTTCAAACCAGTAACCCATTAAGTATCTTTGTGAGCTCGACCCAAGTCGAGGATGGGACACGCTTACTGGATTTGATTGTAAGAGGGCAAAACGGGTTAGCGGTGACAATGCAAGTCCAACGGGGTCATGTGCGTGCGTGGGCCCGGGCTGGTAGGTAAGACGTTATTGCATCGTGTAGATATAAGCCATGCATCTTTGGTGGTATCGGGTTGCCACTTTGGGGAGTGATACACCCCACTGTGGGACCAGCATGGGTATCTACGAGTTAGGGAGCCGATCGAATGAAGGTAGTGGGTACAACTAGTGGAGATAGGGGCAGACGACACCTATGAAGGCAACTAGGGGTACACAAAACTACCATTATCATTATTAAGTTCTGTAGGCGGGATCAACTTTTAGGGTGACTAGTGGTGGTGCAGTATAGTAATTATCCTTTAGTGATTAGGAACGAGATTAACGCCAGAATATTCCTTTTATTTGCTTTGTCATGCCCACTTGTTTCATGGTCATATCTTATCTTACTAGTTTATACCTTATCCTAGTTACTTTAATAATTATATTGTTAAAGTTATTCTACTCGCCAGACTTTATGTCTGACCCCCTTGTTTTCACCTCTTTTCTTCCTCCCCCCCAGGTTCTCAGGGTGGGACTAGTACTAGTGGAGCTTGATCTCGGATCTTTTTCTCTCTCTTTTGGAAGTGCTTGGATTGCTGAAAGTAAAGTTCAGCTCATCTCTTTTATGGCTACTTGTGTTGGGGTTTATGCTTTTTATTTTATGTACTCTGAAACAATTTATCAAGATGGATATTAAGTGTACTTGGTTTATGAAGTTGTTGTAATCAAACTATTTCTCCGCTGCAATAAAAGTTCTTTAAAAATTTTCAAGTACCATTATTTATATCTGTCTTGTTATATTCTGTTCTATACACTAAATATGCTCCGTGGAAGTTAATGCATCCCCTTTGTGAGTGACATTAATGGACGTGGGGTGTTACAAAAACCCGAGATGCAAAGGAAGTCCAAGTGAGAAGTTAGAACTCAGGATCCAGATTGGAACCAACGAGTTAACTTCATGAATTGGACTTTGCTGTAGGACGTGTGCAAAGGGGTTATCGACGTCTATCTCTTTGACTCACCACTGGGGAACAGATTATTAGCTATGGGTCAGTGCAGTGAAGTTGCCATGACTTCATGGGGCAAAGTGATCGTAGCAGGGCTATGAGCCAGTGTAGTGGAATTGTTATGACTCCATGGGGTAGAGTGGACATAGCAAAGTATTAGTGGTTACGGATCAATGCAATGGAGCCATCATGACTCCATAGGGCAGAGTGATCGTAACAAAGAATTGGGTGATCAAAGTGGTAGATATCGTAAGCTTTACGCACTGAGTGAGAGATGTGAGGAAGATATCTATGTTTGATGTTTTACTATCATCATGACATGCACAGCCCTTCCCTATTTTCACACCATGTGTTAGCTTCACCTTAGAGTATCGTACATCCTGTTGTGCTAACTATTTGGTTGCAGGTCCAGGTTCAGGTATGGTTATGTATACCTGTTATTGTTCTGTTTTGCTGCTTATCGCTCATACCAGACTTTTATCTAACCCAGAGTTCTATGTCTCTTCTTGTTACTCTGGGTGCTCTTAAATGAGTACACTAGAGACAGGTCAGGTGATTATGCACGAGCAGCTGTACCGAAGACGAGCAGGAGTCTTCCACGTATGATATATCTATGTATATATATATATAATCTCCCTGTGTTGTTGCTGGTCACTACTTTGGGCATTAGTAGTGTACCTCTTTCTTTTGCTTTAGAGAGGGTATTTAAAAGTTGTAATAATGTTGATTTGGATGATAAGTTTTATTTTGGATTTCCGCTACTATGATGGTTTAGTTTTTAGCTAATGCACTGTCTCGCCTGCTTTTTGTCAAAGTTATGTTGTTATTATATTTTATCCCATGCGCTGGGAGACATTCTACAGGTTCCTTGTCAGTTCAAATTCCTTTTTTTTCCTTCCTTTGGCGACCGTCCCGTACTAGTCGGGCATTGGCATAGTGCACTTTCATAGGAAATGTCGGCTGGTGTGGGGCGGGCCGTCACACTTGGTATCAGAGCCAGGTTTCATCGTTAACCTAGGGAAAGACACCAGGGAGAGATAGTACATATATGAGAGCGCGTATTTGTGATATTTTGGTTTTCAAATATATATATATATATATACTATTAGTATATCCAGGGATGAAGTCGCACTACACTGGCACCATAAAGGGATGATTAATCGTTTTCTCCTTACTGATTGAACGATGAGCCGATATACGAGGAATACTGGTTCAGTAGCCAATAACAGGAATGCTCCTGATATAAGGGCGATGTTCATTGACTTCATGAGAGAGATTCTTAGGGATGTTCAGAGGCCAACTCCTAATGCTGCAAATGGTGGTGGTGCAGCGGTGCAGGTGCCTAGGGCTGATTTCGCCAAGCTCTGTATGGACTACACTAGTCTTGGTGGGAAGCCATTCCACAGAACGGAATCGGCTACAGAAGTTCGGGATTGGCTTGATAGTTGTGAGCAAATATTTGAGGATTTAGGAATCGAAGATGCAATGAAGAGGAAGCTAGCATCCCGTCAGCTTCAAGGATGAGCTATGAATTGGTGGAACGCTATTAAGGCGGCTACCCCTGAGGATCAAGTTACTTGGGATCAGTTCAAGGCCTGATTCAGTGATAGGTTTATCCTAGCTGCTCAGAAATCAGAACTGTGTAGGAATTTCTTGGAGCTTAAGCAGAATGGTAGGGCAATCTCGGAGTATATTGCTGAGTTCGATACTTTATCGAAGTATGGATTATCCCATATTGACAGTCCCGAGAAGAAGAATGAGAAGTTCATAACAGGCTTAGACCAGTACTTAGGGGAAAGGCTTATAAACCATATTGATGAAAATTTTGAATCGATTGTTGGGAAAGCACTGCGATCAGAGAGCCTTTATCCTAAGCCCATGGTTAAAGTCGCTGTTGCATCTACAGAGGAGCCAAAGCCGCAGGAAAGCGGTGGTGGCAAGAATAATTCTCAGAATAAAAGAAAGCAGAGTCGGACCAAGGACGGTCAGAAAAAGAAAGACAGAAAAGATGTAGACTGCTTTAGCTGTGGCAAGAAGGGCCATTATGCTAAAGAATGTCGAGCGAAGCTAGCGGACAGGAAGTGCTTCAACTGCGGCCAAGTGGGACATCACAAGGATAAATGCTCGCAACCCCCCAAAGAGAAGCAGATTGTGAAAGCATATGATATAAATGTTGTTCCTTCTTCGTCAAATGCCCTAACTGCGGCGGAGAAAGGAAAGAATGTCATCACTCAAGGTATGCTTTCTGTTTATGATGTTCCTGTTCGTGTACTGTTTGATACTGGGCTTCCCGTTCCTTCATATCTAGTGACCTGGTAGATAGATTAGGATTGGAACCCGAGATAATCGATAGACCTTTAGTGGTGACGAACCCGATTGGTGGTTCGACTAGCCTTAGTATGATTTGTCGTAATGTGGTCTTATCGAGTCATGGATGTATGTTTGCTTGTGATTGCTTTGTTTTGGGCTTTACTAGGTTTGGCATTATTTTGAGAGTTGATTGGCTCCAAACATATGGGGTGGTGGTAGACTGTGAGGGATTTCCGGTGACTATTAGGGCGGATGATGGGCGGGGGTAGTGTTTGTTGGCGTACCTAGCAATGAGGTGATGGCTAGTTTTCTAAATTCCCTCGAAATCCCACAAGACGAGTTATCAGAGGTTCCCAATGCTGGCCAGTATCCGGATATCTTCGAGGAAGTGACCAGACTCCCACCACACCAAGAGATTAAGTTCCGTATTGACTTGTGAAAGATGACAGACCTATAGTGATGTCACTTCGTCGTATGGAACCAAGGGAGCAACGAGAGCTCGAGGTGCAAGTGATCGATCTTTTGAATCAGAAGAAGTGTCTCCGAGTGGGGAGCACTAGTTGTATTTGCCACTAAGGCAGATGGTTCCCTTCGTTTATGTGTGGACTATCGCGAGTTGAATAAAGTGACTAGGAAGAATAAGTATCCCCTTCCGCGGATAGATGATTTGTTTGATCAACTAGAGGGAGCAAGAGTTTTCTCCCAGTTGGACCTTGCGGTAGGATTTCATCAGCTCCGAGTAGCAGCTGAGAGTATTCCCAAAACGGCATTTCGGATGCCGTATGGATTCTATGAGTGGTTGGTCATGCCATTCGGGTTGACCAATGCACCAGCATATTTTATGGATCTTATGAATATGGTATTCAGGAATCAGTTGAATAAGTTTGTTCTTGTGTTCGTGGACGATATACTTGTTTATTCGAGGACAGAGGAAGAACACAAGGAACATTTGAGAGTAGTGTTGGAGGTGTTGAGAAAACACCAATTGAAAGCGAAATTTTCTAAGTGTCACTTCAGGAGGAGGGAAGTGAGATTCTTGGGCCATGTTGTTTCAGAGAATGGTATTGCCGTGGACCCTGCAAAGGTGGCTATGGTACAAGATTGGTCTATACCCAAGAATGCAACAAACGTGATGAGTTTCTTGGGGTAAGATGGATATTATCGTAAGTTTATCCAGGACTTCTCCAAGAAAGCGGCACCGTTAACTCAGTTGGCCAAGAAGAATCAAGCTTTTGTTTGGGACGAAAGGTGTGAAAATGCATTCAAGAGCCTAAAGAAAAAGTTGATGTATGCACCAGCGTTAGTCATTCCTAAAGGGAATGAAGATATGACAATATACACGGACGCATGTGGTACCGGACTAGGTGCTATATTGATGCAAGGAGGTAGGGTTGTAGCTTATGCAAGTTGGCAACTGAAACCGCATGAGAAAAGATACCCTACCCATGATTTGGAATTGGCAGCGATCGTGTTTGCGTTGAAGATGTGGAGACATTATCTCTTGGGAGAAAGATTCAAGTTGTTTACCGATCATAAATCGTTAAAGTATCTCTTCTCTCAGAAGGATCTAAATCTATGACAACAAAGATGGTTGGAATTCTTGGCTTCCTATGATTTCGATATTGCATATACAACAGGAAAGGGCAATGCGGTAGCTGATGCATTGAGTAGGAGACATGCCAGTTTAGGGGCTATGTTTCTAAAATGGAAGCAACTGGAGTACATCGCAGGGTACGATTTTAGACCAAAATGTGAATTGGATCCAGAGATGTTAGCAAGTTTGACGATCAGACCCACTTTGATTGAACATATCAGTTCCAGTCAGAGGGACGACCTAACCTACTAGAAATCATCTCCAAGTTAGAAATGGGTATCAATGGTGAGGAGATGAACAAGTATGGGCTTGATCGAGAAGGATGGCATCGAAAGAATGGTAGACTGGTTGTGCCCAATGTCAATGGATTGAGAGATGAAGTGCTTAGAGAATGTCATCACTCAAAACTGACTATACATCCCGGTGGTAATAAAATGTATCGAGAGATGAAGCAGACCTACTACTGGGAAGGGATGAAAAGAGATGTTGGGAATTTTATATTCAAATGCATGAACTGCCAGCTAGTTAAAGCTAAGCAACAGAAAACTAGTAGTTTCTTGCAACCATTAGAAATTCCAGAATGGAAATGGGAACAAGTATCAACGGATTTCATTAATGGGTTACCAAGGACTAGATCAGGCCATGATAGCATTTGGGTGATTGTGGACTGATTGACCAAGAGTGCAAGG
The DNA here is from genome assembly GCA_030737875.1 of Allium sativum. Lineage (NCBI taxonomy): Eukaryota > Viridiplantae > Streptophyta > Magnoliopsida > Asparagales > Amaryllidaceae > Allium > Allium sativum. The sequence continues at coordinate 459,727,311 of CM060922.1, forward strand.
TTTATACCCGTCAAGTCGAATAGAATAGCAGCTAAGTTAGCAGAACTGTAGAGATACCGGATTAGCAGAAGTTAAGTGATACTTTTACTGATTACTATAAAACAATCTTTGGAGAGCGAATAAAGCATCACAGTGCAGTTGATTGGAAAATGCTTTACCCCATACACATGAACCTTGATGATATGGATAATGCTTTCACTGAAGATGAAATTATGAGTACATTGAATGAGATGCCTGGAGACAAAGCTCCTGGGCCTGATGGATTTACTAACTTCCTTCTTTAAACAATACTGGAGCGTAGTTAAAAAAGATGTGCTGAATTTCTTCAAAGAATTCTATGATGGTTCGCTGAGACTTGATAAGTTGAGTTATGCTAACGTGGTCTTCGTTCCTAAGAAAGAAGGAAATGTGTCTGCTACAGACTTTCGACCCATTAGTCTCCTGAACAGCACTTTCAAACTGATCAAGAAGGTGTTAGCAAATCGATTGAAAGGGAAAATGGATGATTTGATCGACAAATCTCAATCTGCATTTATCAAAGGCAGGTACATCCTAGATGGAGCAGTTTTAGCATTAGAGATCATTTCATATTATGATCGTTTTGATGTCCCATGTGCGATTATTAAGTTGGACTTTGCTAAGGCTTTCGACACAGTGGACTGGATATTCATGCTTGAAGTCTTACAAGCAAGAGGATTTCGAAGTAGATGGATAGGTTGGATTGCTATGATTCTATCGTCTAGCAAATCTAACATTTGTGTCAATGGTATTGATAGCAACACTATTCACTCAAAGAGAGGATTGAGACAAGGAGACCCATTGTCTCCTCTCTTGTTTGATTTGATGGCTGATGTTTTCTCTCGAATTCTGAAGATTAGCTGTGTGAATGGCATCATTGAAAGCTTTGGTAGCGAACATGCCGTGGGCGGTATTAACTCTTTACATTATGCTGATGATACTATCATTTTCGGTAAACCTGATTGTAAATTTATTGCAACTATTAAATTTTTGTTGTATGCCTCTGAGAGTTTATCAGGTTTAAAAATTAACTTCCATAAAAGCAGCGTATACAACTTAGGGTGCAGTGTAGATTGGACCAGTAAATGTGCAGAGCTCCTCAACTGCAATGCAGATAATTTTCCAATGAACTATTTAGGTATGTGCATCAGACCGAAAAAGTTGATGAAGAAAGATTGGCGACATCTTACTGAAAAGGTGGAGGTACAACATGCTAGATGGAAAGGCCAATCTCTTTCAAGATCTGGTTGATTAATTCTGGTGAATTCTACGCTATCTTCTCTGCCTCTCTACTGGCTGTCATACTTTCAATGGCCAAGATGGGTGATTGACAAAATGGATGCCATACGACGAAACTTCTTCTGGACGGGAGATAAGGAAACAAAGAAATTGAGTGCCTTAGTCTCTTGGGAACAAGTGTGTAAATCAAAGAAAAAGGGGGACTTGGAGTGCTTAATTTGAAGGAAACGAATGCTGCTCTCCTCTGCAAATGGCTTTGGATAATGATGAGTGACAAACAAGTGTTTTGGAAAGAATGGATAATTAACACTTACTACAATGGTAGGTTTGATTGGAATTCAGATGCTTCACATTGTTCGCACTTCTGGCAAGGAGTCATGAAATATGCTCATTGGATTAAACTTGGTTCAATGGTGAAGGTGAAAAATGGTTTCAGAGTATCCTTTTGGTACGATTGTTGGATTCTACCAATTCCTCTGAAAGACGAATATTCTGAGCTCTTTGAAATTTCACGAAATAAATTTGCTTCAGTTGGGGACATGTATAATTGCAACACCCCGTAATTCTGTAACACTAAGATTCACAAATCAAGGTAGAATTAAATTTTAAAATCAAAATCAAGGGAAACGGGCAGCGCCATTGCGTTTGTCTTGGAATTCTGCATGAAATAGAGTCCGAGTTTGCGTTAATCGGACTCCGTATGAAGGAGTTATAGTTTTCAGAAGTTTCAGAATTCGATTTAAAATTTGAACAGGTCAGAAAACGAGTTCAAATTCAAAAATCGGACCTAGATTGGGCTGGGCGGGAATTTTCCCGCCCAAGAACTAGGTCGACTGGGCAGTCGACCTAGGAGTACCCAGGTCGACTGGGTAGTCGACCTGGGGGTCGACCCCCCTGCTTTTTCCAGATCTGCAGTCTGGTTCGTTCTTCTGTATCCGGACGCCATTCTGACCAGATTCGTCCGCCTAATCCTATATAAACAGCCTTAGTCTCCTTCTCTATTCACAATTCTCTTCTATCCTTATGCTGCCTCTGAGAAAATATATAAATAAATAAAAATAAGAAAATAATACGAAAATCCAAGACAAGGTTATGCTGCTCAAGTTGTCAAGAAGAGATTCGAATCAAGATTAAAGCTTCAGGATGAGAATCAAAGGCGAACTCAAACGGTTTCGAGCAACGTCGCACGAATCATAGCATCGCCATCTTTCTATTCTAATCTAATCTCTGTAAGTCGGTTACTTTTTAGATTTGAACGTTTTTCTCTGTTCGTGACATGAAATTAAAGGAATAAAATAATATGCCAAATCTCTCTCTATTCGAATCAGTGCTTATATCTTTGGACCTAATTAAGAACTGTTATGATTCAAGGACCAATTAGGCCGTGCCTATGACTATGAACATTGCCTATGACTGTGACTGTGACTATGAGAATTATTTCCTTGACCATGAACACTAGCCTATGCCTTAGATTAGGAAACATAAACTATTGCCTATGACGTAACAAGAACAACTGTGATTCATGACTAGGAAAGTGTTGCTTAAGTTTTGTGACTGTGAAATTGGGTCTAAACCTGATTTTCTATTCTGTCTATTCTTGGTTTTCTTTGGTTTTAGATCTTGGGAATTTACCTATTAAGTTAGGTCTACCCATGCTCTTGAACCAACGTCGTTATTCAACCCCTTTTATGTCATAAGATATTCAGACCTATAGGCCTTCGATGTTTTTCAGTGTAATTCGTTAGGTCTGTAATTAGTAAATTATCATTTTATGCCAATTATGATGTCTATCTTTTTCATAGCATCTTTGGTTTATTCCCTATTTTCTACGAGTCTAGATTTATCTATATTCTAGATTAAATCACGATTATACGAACGGTGGGAATACGATTTGGGCAAAATATGAAATTTACTAAAAACATAGTTATAAACTTGGAAATTGGCATAAATTGGGAACATGTATCATGGCATGTTCATAGAAACGCAAATGGGATAAATTTGACATGAATTATAGGATGTGTAATTTGAATCTAGTATTGACTTGTAAATCTAGCATTTACATGAACTGTGAAATAGAATAGTAAGTCTAGTTTGGCATGAACTAGAATGTTAAATCAGAATTGGATTAGCTAATTTGGCGTAATAAGTGTATTGGCATAAATTTGAAATTGGCCATAATTGTGAGTAGTTGTCATGTTTAGCAAAATCATGGTTAGTGACACTTAATTTGGTGTAGTTTACATACCAAAAAGCATAAATATGATTTAGACGGGGAAATGGGCCAAAAGAATAAAGGTTGACAATTTACATTAAAAGAGTAATTAGGAGATAAGTAAATTAGGAATAATTTACTTATAGAATTTGTCCTAAATGAGAAGATGAAAATTTAGACAAATTAAAGGTTTCTTAACGACGTCTCTTTTAATAAAACACCAGAAAGTTCTAGGGTGACAGAGAGGATAGTGTCTAGGCTTGGGTTTGGAAAATACAAGTTTCCTGCTCTCCCTAGCTATCCCTAACTGATTCGACGGACGGGATGGTTACTTTCAAAACCTGATTTGAAAATTAATCAAAACCCTTTGAACTTAGAAAACATGAATAGGCCCAACCCGAGGTTAGACTGAGTTGTGATGTAAACCTGCCCGGAACCAACCGACACATCCAGTAATCGCAATAATATCTGTCTAATGTGAGTGGTCGCGACTTTAATCTATTTAGTTAAAGCTAGGACAAGAATAGTAGGGTTAAGTTAACTAAGACACTTAACCAGTTCAACATGATAACCAGACCGGTGGGTAAGGGTTAGGCTCATACAGACACTTAACACAGTTAAGCTAGAATGGGAGGGTTAAGTCCATAGGAACACTTAACCAACTTAACACAGTTAAGCTAGAATGGGAGGGCTAAGTCCATAGGGACACTTAACCAAACTCATAGTAACAAGACAAGATTTGTAGGGGTTAAGTAACTAAGAAAACACTTAGCCAAATTAACATGTTAATTAGACTAGAAGGTGGGGTTAAGTAAAGTCAATACACTTAGCCAAATTAACATGTTAACCAGACTAGAGGTTGGGGTTAAGTAAAATTTAACACACTTAGCCAATTTGATATGTTAGCCGGACTAGATTGTAGGGTTAAGTAAACTTGAACACTTAACCATCAGATTGTGATAAAGAAATAGGGTTAAGTCTAAAACATGAAGGAATAATACTTAACCATTAATAACATGTTAGTTAAAACAGACGGGCAAGGTTAAGTTAAAAAGGAACACTTAACCAATACAGGATGAATGGGTAAGGTTAAGTAATAAGAAATACTTAACCAATATAACTTGGTTTGTGGTAGGGTTAAGTCAACATGAATTACTGATAACACTTAACCAGTTTAACAGGATAAATGAAGAGGGTTAAGTTAGCTTGAATTGATTAATGACACTTAACCAATCCAGATTGACGAGAAAGAGAACTAAGTAGTAAACCTTAGTTAAAAGGAGCTAAGTAGTAAATCTTAGTTAAGAAAACAACGATTCTGGAAACTAAGTGGTAACCCTTAGTTAGTAGGACTAAGTAGTAATTCTTAGTATAGCACGGGAAGGAGCGAACGTCCGTCTGATTAAAACGAAGGCTCCAACGAATTGGGTTACGAAGCCCGAGGCTTCGAGGGGACGTGAGGGTACTCTTGGTATCCCTCTGTGAGGCTGCAGATGATCCTCCTGGGCTCACAGAGGTTAAGGTCTGCGGTAGAAGAACCAACGGTATGCCTTGGTTGCAAAATATGGCAACCTAAAGACTAGGATGGACCAGCGTGATTCGACGAGAAACCGGTAGCCCTGTGATAGCAGCTCGTCGTCTACCATCCATCTTGAGTCAATCGAGATACGTGAAGCGGAAAGGCGGAGAACTCCAAAAGACCATATACTTGCTATCTAGTTATGGTTGCGGATGGCCATAGGACAGTGGGGCATAGGGGGGCCTGTGTATAGTTCTCATTTTTCAAGGTGTGCCTTTCATTAGTTGAGGGAGGGCTCGAGTGGGACCATTGCCACTGGAATAAAAACAGACCTTAGCATCTGCATCGGTAGATATCTGAAAGCTCCCGGCTGAGTTCTATGTTTCTTGATTTGCCCTGCCACAGGACTTGGGCCGCACATTACAGGAGATGTGCATCTAGACAAGCGATAATGATTCGTGATACATGCGTGGGGAAGTATAGGAACATATACCACTCTAGGTAGTGTGTCCTAGACTTGGGGGCAACGTTCGACAGGTAGCATAATCCCTAGTTGGACTAGGTGGCATAAACCCTGAATCCGAGAAGCGTTCAGCAGAAAGCGTAAACTCTAGTTAAATCTAGAAAGCACTTGATAGAAAACCCTAGATTAGATCTAGGTAATAAATAATAAATGTATGCCTGAAGGCAATGGAAAATACAGAGATTGGGATCACGTTATCGTTACTAGTTGGGACACTAGTTAGGTGGTGCAGAGATATAGAAACCAGTATAACAAGAAAATAACAAAGCGGCGAAAGTATTAGAACGTATCCAGTTTATCTTATCTTAGCATATCTGGTGTTAATCTTGTCTAATCTTGCCAACCCTATCATCATGGTGTTATCTTGTATTCAGTTATTTCATGTCGTTTTGTTTTTCCATGTTCACATGCTAGAAGTTACTGAACTTACTCAGGCTTTATGTCTGACTCTGTTTTTCTTTCGTCTTCTTTTCTTCCGTTTTCCCCCCAGGTAATAAAGGAGGGAATAGTATAGCTCAGGTTAAGTCGGACTGTCACTCTTTCCCAGCTTGAAGATTTGTCGAAGTTTTGCTTGGATTCTCTTTTCAGATGCTATGGCTGGCTCTTGCTAAAATTGGGGGAATATAAATGTATTTTTATGCTTCTTTATTTTGTAAGACAGATGATACTCTGATATTATAAAGAGATCGTGTACAAACTATTTTATCAATAAAGCAAAGTTTTATTTTCCGTTGTTTAATTTCTGTCTGTCTTGTAATTTATCTGCATCTTTTACCCTAATTCTCCACAGAACTTAGTGCATTCCCTTTGTGAGTGACACTAACGGATGTGGGGTGTTACACGTGGTATCAGAGCTGAAGGTTACCAGATCAGATAAAGGATTTGAAAAATTATTTTCAAAACGGTTTTTAAAGAAGCATTTTCAAGGGAAAAGATTTGTTTTAAAGGCATATTCCCCAAAGCCATACGCACTATCTTCTCTTCCTCTGTTTGAATTCTTGTCTCCTTCTTTCTTGAGTCTCTGGGGCTCCTGGCTTTCTGGGAGGTAACCTCATCGAAGGGCGAAGTAGTGCCCGACTTCCATCTATAACCGTAGTAGTTTCACCTACGGCCAGTTTTCTTTCAAGCTTATAGGGTTTTCTGTATGATGGAAGCAGCTTTCGAGAGATTTGTCAACATGACTACACATGGAAGAGGATGAGGAATTCATGGATGTAGATTCAGCTCACAAAGGAGGAAGGAATTATAAAACCTAAGACAAGAGGAAGTATCTTAACTAGGGTATAATAGGGTATATAATTAAGGACAAGGGCAAGAACGAGGAACAAGATTTTCAGAAGGGCAAGTACACACTTTCGCCACCAAGCGTACCTAGGAGAAAGGTAGTAAAAGTTCTGTTGGAAGAGTCTAGTTTTGCTGTTCGTATTCTTTCCTTTGGTTTTAGCGCTTCACATTTGTTCATATCCACTTCCATAGTTAAGTCTCTGCACCATAGTACTGGTATAGTAGAAAGATCCCACTAGAGTTCCAAATCCAATTGGTGGTCCGACCAGTTTTTTTTTTGTTAGTAGGGATTTGAGAATAGATATCGAGTTTGCTTATATCATCTCACGTAGATCGTCTAAATTCGGAGGAGATATTCCTTGGGTGCTTGTCTGATATTGGTTTAGGCCTTTGCGGTTTGTACTTGAGGAATGTCGAGTTCGACTAGGATGGTTTGCGTGAGAGATGAATAGTTGTGGCAGGCACTCCAAAAAGCACGTAGTGACCTTTCGACCCTTATAGTTATGGCATGGTGGATAAGAGGGAGACCTCTAATCTTCTTAGTACATACACTTGGTACCGTAATTGACATCTGTTTACTTTGGAAATGGAGGTCAGAAACTTCACAATCGTGAAGCTAAATTAGTTAAGATACAGTGGAGTAAAGCTCAAAAAGGCTAGATACTAGCATTATACCCTTTCCCTTAAGGGTGCATCCTTGATTTCTTTCTTTTGTAGGAGCTTTACGCATAATTGTTTCTCTCTTTCCAAAGTATATCTTCTAGGTCGTATCTTTGATCCTTAGGTAGAAGCCAATGGATGTAAACATGTGTTTGAAACATGTTATGGTTGGTGGTTGCGAGTGGTTACAAATGGTTGCTCGTGAATGCATATACATACGTATTAGGCACTAGATCAGTTCGGACGCTTTCATATTGCATTTACAGATATGTATTTGTTTGTAAGTTGAGCTTGATATGGTATCATATGGATGTTGCATATGGATGAATGGCTATGCACACATGTAGTATTTACATAACTAGGGATGCTTGCATACATGATTGGACGCATGGCACTGACATGATTCGCATTAAGGAGGTCAACTGAATCAGTAAACCGCCTGATTTTGCATTAGATAAAGACATATACACACACTATGCATATGAACATGAAAGCATTAGAAATCTTTTAAGGACAATGAATGCCTGTGATTGAATGGTTGAGTAGATGGGTGATTGGATGGTAGGACACATTCTTCCTAACTTGAAGATTTTGGGGACGAAATCCTTTTAAGTGGGGGAGAATGTAACACCCCGTAATTCTGTAACACTAAGATTCACAAATCAAGGCAGAATTAAATTTTAAAATCAAAATCAAGGGAAACGGGCTGCGCCAATGCGTTCGTCTCGGAATTCTGCATGAAATAGAGTCCGAGTTTGCGTTAATCGGACTCCGTATGAAGGAGTTATAGTCTTTAGAAGTTTCAGAATTCGATTTAAAATTCGAACAGGTCAGAAAACGAGTTCAAATTCAAAAATCGGACCCAGATTGGGCTGGGCGGGAATTTTCCCGCCCAAGACCCAGGTCGACTGGGTAGTCAACCTGGGGGTACCCAGGTCGACTGGGTAGTCGACCCGGGGCACCCAGGTCGATTGGGCAGTCGACCTGGGGGTCGACCCCCCTGCTTTTTCCAGATCTGCAGTCTAGTTCGTTCTCCTGTATTCGGACGCCATTCTGACCAGATTCGTCCGCCTAATCCTATATAAACAGCCTTAGTCTCCTTCTCTATTCACAATTCTCTTCTATCCTTATGATGCCTCTGAGAAAATGTATAAATAAATAAAAATAAGAAAATAATACGAAAATCCAAGACAAGGTTATGCTTCTCAAGTTGTCAAGAAGAGATTCGAATCAAGATTAAAGCTTCAGGATGAGAATCAAAGGCTAACTCAAACGGTTTCGAGCAACGTCGCACGAATCATAGCATCACCATCTTTCTATTCTAATCTAATCTCTGTAAGTCGGTTACTTTTTAGATTTGAGCGTTTTTCTCTGTTCGTGACATGAAATTAAAGGAATAAAAGAATATGCCAAATCTCTCTCTATTCGAATCAGTGCTTATATCTTTGGACCTAATTAAGAACTATTATGATTCGAGGACCAATTAGGCCTTGCCTATGACTATGAAGATTGCCTATGACTATGAACATTGCCTATGACTGTGACTATGACTATGAGAATTATTTCCTTGACCATGAACACAAGCCTATGCCTTTGATTAGGAAATATAAACTATTGCCTATGACATAACAAGAACAACTGTGATTCATGACTAGGAAAGTGTTGCTTAAGATTTGTGACTGTGAAATTGGGTCTAAACCTGATTTTCTATTCTATTTATTCTTGGTTTTCTTTGGTTTTAGATCTTGGGAATTTACCTATTAAGTTAGGTCTACCCATGCTCTTGAACCAACGTCGTTATTCAACCCCTTTTATGTCATAAGATCTTCAGACCTATAGGCCTTCGATGTTTTCAGTGTAATTCGTTAGGTCTGTAATTAGTAAATTATCATTTTATGCCAATTATTATGTCTATCTTTTTCATAGCATCTTTGGTTTATTCCCTATTTTCTACGAGTATAGATTTATCTATAATCTAGATTGAATCACGATTATACGAACGGTGGGAATACGATTTGGGAAAAATATGAAATTTACTAAAAACATAGTTATAAACTTGGAAATTGGCATAAATTGGGAACATGTATTATGGCATGTTCATAGAAACGCAAATGGGATAAATTTGACATGAATTATAGGATGTGTAATTTGAATCTAGTATTGACTTGTAAATCTAGCATTTACATGAACTGTGAACTAGAATAGTAAGTCTAGTTTGGCAAGAACTAGAATGTTAAATCAGAATTGGATTAGCTAATTTGGCGTAATAAGTGTAATGGCATAAATTTGAAATTGGCCATAATTGTGAGTAGTTGTCATGTTTAGCAAAATCATGGTTAGTGACACTTAATTTGGTGTAGTTTACATACCAAAAAACATAAATATGATTTAGAAGGGGAAATGGGCCATAAGAATAAAGGTTGACAATTTACATTAAAAGAGTAATTAGGAGATAAGTAAATTAGGAATAATTTACTTATAGAATTTGTCCTAAATGAGAATATGAAAATTTAGACAAATTAAAGGTTTCTTAACGACATCTCTTTTAATAACACACCAGAAAGTTCTAGGGTGACAGAGAGGATAGTGTCTAGGCTTGGGTTTGGAAAATACAAGTTTCCTGCTCTCCCTGGCTATCCCTAACTGATCCGACGGACGGGATGGTTACTTTCAAAACCTGATTTGAAAATTAATCAAAACCCTTTGAACTTAGAAAACACGAATAGGCCCAACCCGAGGTTAGACTGAGTTGCGATGTATACCTGCCCGGAACCAACCGGCACATCCAGTAATCGCAACAATATTTGTCTAATGTGAGTGGTCGTGGCTTTAATCTATTTAGTTAAAGCTAGGACAAGAATAGTAGGGTTAAGTTAACTAAGACACTTAACCAGTTCAACATGATAACCAGACCGGTGGGTAAGGGTTAGGCTCATACAGACACTTAACACAGTTAAGCTAGAATGGGAGGGTTAAGTCCATAGGAACACTTAACCAACTTAACACAGTTAAGCTAGAATGGGAGGGCTAAGTCCATAGGGACACTTAACCAAATTCATAGTAACAAGACAAGATTTGTAGGGGTTAAGTAACTAAGAAAACACTTAGCCAAATTAACATGTTAATTAGACTAGAAGGTGGGGTTAAATAAAGTCAATACACTTAGCCAAATTAACATGTTAACCAGACTAGAGGTTGGGGTTAAGTAAAATTTAACACACTTAGCCAATTTGATATGTTAGCTGGACTAGACCGTAGGGTTAAGTAAACTTGAACACTTAACCGTCAGATTGTGATAAAGGAATAGGGTTAAGTCTAAAACATGAAGGGATAATACTTAACCATTAATAACATGTTAGTTAAAACAGACGGGCAAGGTTAAGTTAAAAAGGAACACTTAACCAATACAGGATGAATGGGTAGGGTTAAGTAATAAGAAATACTTAACCAATATAACTTGGTTTGTGGTAGGGTTAAGTCAACATGAATTACTGATAACACTTAACCAGTTTAACAGGATAAATGAAGAGGGTTAAGTTAGCTTGAATTGATTAATGACACTTAACCAATCCAGATTGACGAGAAAGAGAACTAAGTAGTAAACCTTAGTTAAAAGGAGCTAAGTAGTAAACCTTAGTTAAGAAAACAACGATTCTGGAAACTAAGTGGTAAACCTTAGTTAGTAGAACTAAGTAGTAATTCTTAGTATAACACGGGAAGGAGCGAACGTCCGTCTGATTAAAACGAAGGCTCCAACGAATTGGGTTACGAAGCCCGAGGCTTCGAGGGGACGTGAGGGTACTCTTGGTATCCCTCTGTGAGGCTGCAGATGATCCTCCTGGGCTCACAGAGGTTAAGGTCTGCGGTAGAAGAACCAAGGGTATGCCTTGGTTGCAAAATATGGCAACCTAATGACTAGGATGGACCAGCGTGATTCAGCGAGAAACCGATAGCCCTGTGATAGCAACTCGTCGTCTACCATCCATCTTGAGTCAATCGAGATACGTGAAGCGGAAAGGCGGAGAACTCCAAAAGACCATATACTTGCTATCTAGTTATGGTTGCAGATGGCCATAGGACAGTGGGGCATAGGGGGCCTGCGTATAGTTCTCATTTTTCAAGGTGTGCCTTTCATTAGTTGAGGGAGGGGTCGAGTGGGACCATAGCCACTGGAATAAAAACAGACCTTAGCATCTGCATCGGCAGATATCTGAAAGCTCCCGACCGAGTTGTGTGTTTCTTGATTTTCCCTGCCACAGGACTCGGACCTCACATTACAGGACATGTGCATCTAGACAAGCGATAACGATTCGCGATACATGCGTGGGGAAGTATAGGAACATATACCACTCTAGGTAGTGTGTCCTAGACTTGGGGGCAACGTTCGACAGGTAGCATAATCCCTAGTTGGACTAGGTGGCATAAACCCCGAATCCGAGAAGCGTTCAGCAAAAAGCGTAAACTCTAGTTTAATCTAGAAAGCACTTGATAGAAAACCCTAGATTAGATCTAGGTAATAAATGATAAATGTATGCCTGAAGGCAATGGAAAATACAGGGATTGGGATCACGTTATCGTTACTAGTTGGGACACTAGTTAGGTGGTGCAGAGATATAGAAACCAGTATAACAAGGAAATAACGAAGCGGCGAAAGCATTAGAACGTATCCAGTTTATCTTATCTTAGCATATCTGGTGTTAATCTTGTCTAATCTTGCCAACCCTATCATCATGGTGTTATCTTGTATTCAGTTAATTCATGTCGTTTTGTTTTTCCATGTTCACATGCTAGAAGTTACTGAACTTACTCAGGCTTTATGTCTGACTCTGTTTTTCTTTCGTCTTCTTTTCTTCCGTTCCCCCCCCCCCCCAAGGTAATAAAGGAGGGAATAGTATAGTTCAGGTTAAGTCGGACTGTCACTCTTTCCCAGCTTGAAGATTTGTTGAAGTTTTGCTTGGATTCTCTTTTCAGATGCTATGGCTGGCTCTTGCTAAAATTGGGGGAATATAAATGTATTTTTATGCTTCTTTATTTTGTAAGACAAATGATACTCTGATATTATAAAGAGATCGTGTACAAACTATTTTATCAATAAAGAAAAGTTTTATTTTCCATTGTTTAATTTCTGTCTGTCTTGTAATTTATCTGCATCTTTTATCCTAAATGCTCCACAGAACTTAGTGCATTCCCTTTGTGAGTGACACTAACGGATGTGGGGTGTTACAATAATGTGGCTATTTTTGATTTCAGATGGAGGTTTTCATTCTGCAGATTTGTTACTGGCATTGCTCTCCTCCAATTATGTTAACTGTTCAAGTTATTAGAAAATGTCCATTTAGTTAAAGGAAATGATGAGTTTGTGTGGAAATTAGAAGGGGACAATAACATTTTTAGCATCAGGGGGTGTACAAGATAATGAACTTCGCTAGTAGACGATGATTGCAGTTTGACCTTATGTGGAGTTTTAAGAAGGTGCCATTGAAAGTGAAGTTACGTATGTGGATTCTTATGCGTGGGAGATTAAATGTTGTGAGCAGCTTGCGTCGTAAGGGACTGGTAGTTGAAGATAGTTGTGTGTTTTGTGGGAAATGGAGGAAGATTATGTGCATTTGTTTTGTAATTGCGACTTTGCATTTTATGTTTGGATGAAGTGTTTAGTTTTCCTGGCGTTGGATCTGAAGTGGCGAGCTTTCATCATGGATCAACTGCATTTTTGGCAAAGCATTTTCCCTACACTTGATAACACACCCTCCCGTCACCTTTTTGCTTTGTTAAATTTTGCTTTTACATGGATCTTATGACACGAATGTAATTCTAGGAAGTTCAAATGCAAATTGAGATTGCCTTATAAAACTATTTACATCATCCTCAAATATATTTTTCTATGGACAGGAGAAAACAGGGAAGTGAAATATGTTGATACCATTGCTGCAAGTGTGCATGACCGTGCATGCAGAAGACGCATTGATGATTAGCTAGACGTGATCACTATGGGCTGACTGTTAGATGTAGTTGCTATGTATTTATATATGTTGCATGGCTGCTTGTATGCTAAGCCTTTATCATTTTGGGGGTTGACGGGAGTTCATAACGTATTACATGTTTCCCAGTTAAGGAAGTTCGTGCAAGACACCGATATGACTATTTCACCGGATCAGTTGGATGGCATCGAAGTAGAACCTGAGGCGGTTGGGAACCGCAGGCCAATCCATATTGTTGAGTACGATACGAAGCAACTTCGAAGGAAGGCAGTGAAGCTGGTCAAGGTTCAGTGGGGCGAGAATGAAAATGACTGTACTTAGGAAACACAAGAAAGTATAAGGGAATCGTATCCAGAACTCTTTGCCTGATAAGAATTTAAATTGCGATTATTATTCCGCATGCTAGGATAGACTTGATGTGTTTGTAATGTATGTTTGATTGTTTGTAAATGGCTGTTAGGCATGCGGAACACCTTTGTATGCTTTTGGTTAAGGAATTTCGGGGGCGAAATTTCTTAACGGGGAGAGTGTAACGACCTGCATTCTATGTATCAAAGGATCATAGAATATTTATTTCTTTTTCATATGAAGTCGTACGGTCATGTAAATTTGGGGAACGACTATTGGGGTCATTTTCCATGTTCACGATTTTTGCCGATTTTTAAATGACCATTTTGCCCCTGGCAAATCTTGTTTTGTCTATAACTTTTGATTGGTAAGGAGTTTTGACCTGAAACCGCTTCCGTAGGATTTAGATGTTGGTTTACCTTTCCATAGAGTGGTCACATTGATCAAACGGACTTAACGTTTGGGAGATACGGCTTGAATAAGGGTTGGAAGGTGAAAAACAGCTTAATCGGGCCTAATTAGGATGATTAACAGCTAGGCCCATAACCCATTCCGGGATTAGGGTTATGGGTAGGCTGAAATCAGGTAGGAAATGATTTTATTTCATTTTCTCAGCCACTTAAAATATTTCTCTAACCCTAACAATGGCCTCCACCTTTTAAAATCATCCCAAATCACCTACAAATCAGTAATTAAGAAGATCTACATCAAATCAAGGTAAATCAACACCAAATCAGAGTTGGAGCTGCTGTGTTGCATAGGAAAATGCCCCAAAACAGTAGAGTTTCAGATCTAAAGTTTTATTTGTGGCTAAGGTGAGTGATTTGCATTGTTTTTCACTAATTACGGCTAATTAGGAGTGATTAGTGATAATTTGCGAAATTATAGCTCAGAAAAATTTGGAAAAATTTGTAAAATTATAAAATATTATTTTATCGCTTTGATAAAAATTTGAGTTAATTTTGACTAAGTTTGTTAATCCTATTGTTAAAACATGCTTAAGGGGATTAAGCGGAAAATCATGCTTTTGGGGTATGTTTGATCCATATTAACATGTTATATTGTTGTTTTGGTGTTTACGGTTGATCCTATATGTTGTTACCACTGTTTGGAATGTTTTATGATTGATTGGTAAATTTAGAATGGTTGAAAACGTCGTCATATGGCAAGAATGGACGAAACAAGCTTATTGGAAATTCTGCATTAATACGGATTGGATCGGGTATAGGGGATTGGATTGGGTATAGGGGATCAGATCGGGTGGAACGAGCCAAACTGAGGTAGTGGAATCTTCAGCAACATGGCAATAAAGAAGGTCGGATCGGATCAGACTGGAATAGAGTTGGAGTTTGAATGGGTCACTGAACCAGAGTAGTACCGAAATCGAACCGCATGGAGGAGATGAACCCGAACCAAACCGAGGGAAGAGAATTGAGCTAAACCGAATGGGAAGCTTGAACACCACATGCCGAACCGAACCGAGTAAGCCGAACCGAACCAGGTTTGGACCTCACTACTACTATGCGGCGACTCTTCTAAAGACCAACTTCAATTCGACCAAAACCCGAGATGCAAAGGAAGTCCAAGTGAGAAGTTAGAACTCGGGATCCAGATCGGAACCAACGAGTTAACTTCATGAATTGGACTTTGCTGTGGGACGTGTGCAAAGGGGTTATCAACGTTTATAGCTTTGACTCACCACTGGGGAACGAATTATTGGCTATGGGTCAGTATAGTGAAGTTGTCATGACTTCATGGGGCAGTGTGATCGTAGTAGGGATATGAGCCAGTGCAGTGGAGTTGTTATGACTCCATGGGGCAGAGTGGACATAGCAAAGTATTAGTGGTTACGGATCAGTACAGTGGAGCCGTCATGACTCCATGGGGCAGAGTGATCGTAACAAAGAATTGGGTGATCAAAGTGGTAGATATCGTATGCTTTACACATTGAGTGAGAGATGTGAGGATGATTGTAACAACCCGTATTTTCAATAACCTGTAATAACATAAATCGAGGCAGAATTTAATTCTAAAATGGGAATCAAGGGAAACGGGCTATGCCATTGCGTTCGTCTCGGAAAAATACGCGAAATAGAGTCCGAGTTTTCGAAAATCGGAGTCCGTATGACCAAGATATGGCCTCGCGAAGTTTCACGAAAATTCCTAAATTAAAGTATACTTAATTAAGTGAAATGGGTTGTGTAGATATATATATATATATATATATATTGATATATATATATATATATAATTGAAAATTTAATAAATAAATATGCAAAAATGCTCAAAACAGCGAATTGGGAGAGGGGAATAACCGAACCGGCCGATTTTTGAAGTCGACCCGAGCCCGCTGGGTCGACTAGGGGTTAATCCAGGGTGTTTGGCTGTCAACCCGTGGGCCGATTCGCTCAAGTGCAGATTTTGCATTTGAATGGTTCTCATGGTCCATCTTTAATCTAAAGGCCCTAGATGGTTCCTACACTTGACTTCTTCCCCAAGACATGCTTTGATGGCTTGGATTGAATCTAGGGTTAATCCTATGGCCTAAAACACTTGCCTAATCTATAAATAAGACCCTAACCTACCCTAATTCATTCATAATTAAACCTAGTGACTAAACTATGGCGAAATGCTAGCTCTCATGGCCTCCACTAATTTTATGAAGAGGGTTGCATACTAATCACTCTCTAATCAACTTCTAATCCCTTCTTAGCATCTTAATCTTCTTCATTTGGTGTTCAAAGTTGCTAGTTGTGAGTTTCTATCACTTTGATGATCTTTTGGTAAACTAATTAGATGAGATGTGATGAGATTTATGGTTTTGTATGTGGGTTAATGAGCTTTGAATCATATGATATGATGTTAGCATTAATCTTATGTTTATGCATGTTGAGTATGTAAGCTTATGCAAGTTTAATATGATGTATGTTATGTTTGCATGATGCTAAATATGCAAGTTGTGGGCTATGTAATCATATGCATGTTATGCAAGTTCATGGTAATATGCTATGCAAGTTACATGTATGTAAATATGCAAGTTACATGTTTGTTAATATGCAAGTTACATGTATGTAAATATGCAAGTTACATGTTTGTTAATATGCAAGTTACATGTTTGTTAATATGCAAGTTACATGTATGTAAATATGCAAGTTACATGTTTCTTTATATGCAAGTTACATGTTTGTTAATATGCGAGTTACATGTATGTAAATATGCAAGTTACATGTTTATTAATATGCAAGTTCATGATGACACATTATGCAAGTCTATAAGCTAATATGCAAGTTTGTTATGCAAAATGAATATGTAAGTTATGTGACATATTATATGCAAGTTATGTGACATGTTATGCAAGTTCATATGCAAGTTATGTGTTTGTTAATATGCAAGATGGCACCTTTGAAACATGTTCATTCATATGCAAGTTGACACCTTTTATATGTGTTATATCATGAACGAAATTACGTGGGAACGATGGGGTAATTAAATGCATAAGTTAATAAGATTGTGTGAAATTAATATAATTATGCATAACACAAAATAAATAAACATAGTATGGGAATTTGCCTATTTGGTTAGGTGTACCCATACTATGTGTTGGGAATTTACCTATTGAGTTAGGTCTACCCCATGGGAATTTACCTATTAAGTTAGGTCTACCCATGTTTGATTAATTAGGGATAATTAATATAAAATTATGAGGGTGATTAATTAGGTGTAATTAATTGACTAAGACACGAGGTTGGACTCAGTTGTAGCGTAAAACTGCCCGGACCCAACCGGCTTAACCAGTTGCTACAAATGTTAGCCCAATGTGAGAGGTCTTAGGCACAAACTAAATACGTAATTAATGTAAAGACACGAGGTTAGACTCTGTTATGACATAAGGCTGCCCGGACCCAACCGGCTTAACCAGCGGTCATAAAAGACAGTCTAATGTGAGAGGTCTTTACAAAGGTTACGTTCTTAATTAATTAATTAAGAAACACTTAACCATATTAGCATGTAGAGGGACATGAGGGGTTAAGTGGGTGCCTCGGGTGGCATGAGAAAATCTAGTGGTTGCCTTGGGTGGCAATAGAAAATACGATTAGAATACTTAACCAAAATGGAACATGTAATTAAAACATGATTAAAGGGTTAAGTGGGATATACTAGAAAAAGGGACAAGCTTAGGTGGGTAGCTTGTGGAGGCCCATTTCAACCAGTAACCCATACGTATCTTTGTGGGCTCGACCCATGTCGAGGACGGGACACGCATACTGGGCTTGACTGTAAGAGGCAAACGGGTTAGCGGTGGCAACGCAAGTCCAACGGGCTTCATATGCGTGAGTGGGCCCGGGCTGGTAGGTAAGCCGTTGTTGCATCGAGTAGATATAAGCCGTGCACCTTTAGTTCCATCAGGTTGCCACATTGGGGAATGATACATCCCACGGTGGGGCCAGCACGGGTATCTACGTTAGGGAGCCGATCGAATGGGAAGTAGTGTGTACACCTAGTGGATTGTAGGGCCCCGTGGCGCCTACTTGGTCACCTAGGGGTACGCAGGTACTAATTAGTAAATTTTATAAGTCCTTGGGTGGGATCAACCTTTAAGTTAGGAACGACTGGTGTGGTGCAGTTTAGTAATTTACCTTAGGGAGGGTAGATGCGTCTTTATCCTTTATCTTCGTTTAGTTGACTGCTTAGGGTAGCCATTCATCCCTATATGTTACCGTATATCAGTTTATGTCTTCTCTGGTTACTTTAACGATTGTATTGTTAAAGTTATAGGACTCGCTCAGACTTATGTCTGACCCTGTTGTTTTTATCTTTTTCCCAACCCTCAGGTCCTACGGTGGATCCTAGCAGTAGTGGAGCTTGATCGGATTGCTGTTCCAGTCTTTAGGAGCTTGGATAGATGTAAAGCTCCAGTTATCCAGTTATCTTTTCTTTTGTTTGGCTATTGTATGAGAGTGGGATTATGTACTTCTTTATTTTGATGGATATTGTACTTGACCTTTATTGTGGTTTTATGATGTAACCAGACATGTTTTACTTCCGCTGTTATGAGATGATGTTTTAAAATTTCAAGTACTATTTATATCTGTCTTGTTGTAATTTTTCTGTTCTATATTCACTAAAATACTCCACCAATGCTATGGCATTCCCTTAGTGAGTGATCATAGCGGGAGTGGGGTGTTACACGTGGTATCAGAGCTTAAGGTTACCAGAACAGATAAAATTTTTGAGAAAAACTACTTTCTAAGAGTATTTTCGAAGAAAGGATTTTTAAAAGCATGTCTTCTAAGAGAAAAAGTTTTTGAAAAAGAAAAGCATAATCCCCAATAGCCATATCTTTATCTTTCGGAATCTCCTTTTTGAATCTTTCCTCTTTCGTTTCAGCATGGCTGAAGATCTTAACATCCCGGAGGGTTTAGTTATACCACTATGGTATAGGAGGTTGCAAGAGGCTAGGGCCGCGGCTGCGGGTCCGGCCAATGCTACTACACCAGAGACAACCGCTCCTCCTCCTCAGCCTAGAGTGGATAATTTTGCTAAGGTTTGCAAGGAGTTCAAGGCTATAGGAGGAAAACCTTTTCTTGGTTCAGAGACTTTCGTAGAGGCTAGAGATTGGCTTAAGGAAGTGGAAGAGTTGCTAGATATCTTTGAAGTGGAAGAGGGAAAGAAAGTCAAGTTGGCGGCTTGGTTAATGAAGGGAGAGGCCTCATTCTGGTGGGAGGTCACTAATGGAGAACGCCCTGTTGACTCTTGGGCAGATTTTAAGCAAAGGTTTGGGGCTAAGTTTCTCTCAAGGGCGGAAGAGAATCTGTTTATGGAGAAGTTCTTGAATTTGAAGCAAGGGAATCTCACGGTGAAAGAATATGTCAACAAATTCAATCAATTAGCAAGGTTTGGCATAGAGTTGGTGAATACACCGGAGAAGAAGGCTTTGAGGTTCGTTAGAGGCTTGAACGAACCATTGCAAGGAATAGCTATGACTCACATTCCTATGGGGGCCACTTTTGAGAAGCTTGTCTACATGGCACTTATGCATGAGGATGATAAGAATTCTAAGGCACCAGAGAAAAAGGGGGATCAGAAGAAACCGCAACAGCAACAACAAGGCAAGGGCGGAAAAGGCAATGGTGACAAAAAGAAGACGAAGAAGAAGTGCTTCAATTGTGGAACACCAGGACACCTTAGTAAGGATTGTCGCAAAAAGAAGAAAACCGGTTGCTTTCATTGTGGTGAAGCAGGGCATCTTGTGAAAAACTGCCCAAAGAAGGGGCAGAAGACGGGGTCTACCTCAGGAGGCCAGGTGCAAGCTCTTATAGCACCACCTCAGTCAGGGGGGCAAGTTCAGGTTCTCTCAGTTCCACCGATTCAGCAGAGAGGTAGAACTATTTCCGTTGAAAGTCTGGTTTTTCTGTTTGATCATCCAGTTCGTACTTTGTTTGACTCTGGCGCATCGCATTCTTTTATCTCATCATCGTTAGTTGAGTCACTGCACTTAGACACCAGTCTAGTTGATGATCCCTTGGTTGTCTCAAACCCAATTGGGGGCTCCATATATCTGTCTATGATATGTTTGGGTTTGAAGATTTCTATACTTAGCGTTGAGTTTAGATGTGATGCTTTTGTATTGGGCTTCACGGGCTATGGGTTGATCTTGGGCATGGACTGGTTATCCAGTAATGGTGCCGTTCTTGATTGCGAAAGGAGAGTTGTCAGGCTCATGACCCGCTTGGGTAACACTCTCGAGATCTCTTGCAATCCCATGGAATCTGTTTTGCTAAGTTATCTTGAATCGCTCGATGCTTCGGTCGAAAGTTTGTGTTCTGTCAGAGTAGTCCGGGAATATCTGGATGTGTTTGAAGAAGTAAAGGGTTTGCCTCCGAAGCGGGAGATAGATTTCCGAATTTATTTGGTGGATAATGCCAAACCAGTGTCTTTGCCAGTACGCCACATGGCTCCTCGTGAGAGAAGAGAACTTCATAAGCAAGTAGGGGAGTTGCTTGAGAAGGGGTTCATAAGGCGAAGTATATCGGAGTGGGGAGCTCCAGTAGTGTTTGCCACGAAGGCGGATGGGTCCCTCAGACTTTGTGTGGATTATAGAGAACTTAATAAGCTCACGAAGAAGAATAGACACCCATTACCGAGGATAGATGATCTCTTTGATCAGTTGGTTGGCGCGTCAGTATTTTCGCAGATGGACTTAGCTACAGGGTTTCATCAGTTAAGAGTGGCGAAGGACAGTATAGAGAAGACTGCTTTCCGGACTCCGGATGGTTTTTATGAGTGGCTAGTGATGCCATTTGGGTTGACAAACGCCCCCGCATACTTTGTTGATCTCATGAGTAGAGTGTTCAGAGAGTATCTGAATAAGTTTGTAGTAGTTTTTGTGGATGACATCTTGGTCTTTTCCAAGAATGAAGAAGAGCATGCCTTACATCTCAAGGAAGTGTTGGAGACTCTTCGAGCGCATAGTCTTAAAGCTAAATTCTCTAAATGCCATTTTTGGAGAAGAGAAGTGCGATTCTTAGGGCATGTGGTCTCTAAGGAAGGGATAGCTGTGGATCCCGCAAAGATAGTATCTATCCAGGATTGGAAAGTTCCTAGAAATGCTACCGAGGTAAGAAGTTTCTTGGGGTTGGCAGGATATTATAGGAAGTTCATCAAAGACTTCGCGAAGATATCAGCCCCATTAACCCGCTTGACGAAAAAGAATCTGGTTTTCTCGTGGGATGTAGATTGTGATGATGCTTTCCGACGGTTAAAGAGAGCTTTGACCACCGCTCCAGTTTTAGTGCTCCCGGATGGGAGTAAGCCGTTTGTTGTTTATACCGATGCTTGTGGAACAGGATTAGGCGCAGTCTTGATGCAGGAGGGAAGGGTAATAGCCTATGGAGGGAGACAATTGAGAGTGCATGAGAAGAATTACCCTACCCATGATCTAGAGTTGGCCGCGATTGTTTTCGCACTTAAGTCTTGGCGCCATTATCTTCTTGGTGAGAGATTCGAGTTGTTCACCGACCATAAATCATTGAAGTACTTATTCTCTCAGAAGGATTTAAACTTAAGACCGCAAAGGTGGATGGAGTTCTTAGCATCCTATGATTTCGAGATAGCGTATACCCCTGGTAAGGGTAACGTGGTGGCAGACGCCTTGAGTAGAAAAAGGCTATCTTTGAGTCCATTGTTCGTGGAACGACGAAGCTTGGAGTTTCTTTCTTTGTTTGACTTCAGACCTTCTGTTGATTTTGTACCTGGTTTGTTGGCATCCTTGGAGGTTAGACCTACTCTTTTGAGACGGATTGGCGAGGCTCAACGAGACGACCCACAGTTGGTTGTGTTGGTAGAGAAGCTTATAAGAGGGGAGTCGTCCAGCCATTTGGGTAGATACACCATAGATGATAAGGGATGGTTGCATAGAGACGGTAGACTTTGTGTACCGCAAGATGAGGGTTTGAAGAAGGCTATTTTGGATGATGCACATCGTTCAAGAATGACTATTCATCCCGGTGGAGACAAAATGTACCAAGACATGAAGAGAGTTTTCTTCTGGGCCGGTATGAAGAAAGATGTGGCCGAGTATGTGGCTAGATGCTTAGTGTGCCAACAAGTTAAAGTGGAGCAAAGGAAACCCGATGGGTTGCTACACCCATTGGAAGTTCCACAGTGGAAGTGGGATAGTGTCTCGATGGATTTCATCGACGGGTTACCGAGATCGAGGAAGGGCAATACGGGAATTTGGGTTGTGGTAGACAGACTTACCAAGAGTGCCCATTTTATACCCGTAAAGAGTAAGAGGACCGCTCCATGGCTTGCTTCAGTCTATGTTAGAGAGATTGTTAGATTGCATGGCGTACCATCCAGCATTGTGAGTGATCGAGATCCTATTTTCACTAGTGAGTTTTGGAGAAGTTTGCAAGAGGCGGTAGGGACTCAGTTGTGTTTGAGCACCGCATATCATCCTCAGACGGACGGTCAGACTGAGAGGGTGAACCGTATCTTAGAAGATCTTTTGAGGCTTTGTATCTTGGATTTTGGAGGTACATGGGAAGAACATCTTCCTTTGGTGGAGTTCGCATATAATAACAGCTTTCAGTCCAGTATTGGTATGGCTCCTTTCGAAGCTCTTTATGGAAGGCCTTGTCGATCTCCTACATGTTGGTGGGAATCTACGGATAAGATCTTGCTTGGGCCGGATATGGTTAGAGAGACTTCAGAGAAGATTGATTTAATTCGAAAAAGGATGAAAGCAGCGCAAGATAGACAGAAATCTTATGCGGATCGGAGAAGGACGGATCTTGAGTTTGAGGTTGGGGACATGGTTTTTGTCAAAGTATCTCCATTGAGAAATGTTGTTCGCTTTGGGTCCGTAGGGAAGTTAGCACCGAGATTTGTTGGGCCGTTTCCTATTAAGGAAGGGATTGGACGGATGGCATATAGGGTGGAGTTGCCCGACAGACTTAGTGGTGTTCATGATGTATTCCATGTATCACATTTGAGGAAGTGCTTACATGAGACCGCGGAGGTGGTAGAGCCGAGCTTGCTTAGAGATGTAGAGGTAGAGCGTGATGCGACGATTCGACGAGCTCCTACTCGCATCCTTGGGTCAGAAACTAGGAAGTTGAGGAACAGAGAAGTTCAGCTAGTTAAAGTGCAATGGGGAGATGACGAAAGCAATGCTACTTGGGAGACGGAAGCAAAGATGCGTTCTTTGTATCCATTTCTTTTTGAGAGTATGTCTTTTAACTTCTCCTTTATTGCTTGTCTAGTACTTATCTTATCTTTAGTATATCCTCTCGCTAATACCTATGACCTTTAGATAGGGTAAAACCTATGGTTGAAACATGTGTTTGAAACATGTTATGGTTGATGGATGCATATGGATGCAATTGTTTGCTAGTGGTTGCTCGTGGATGCATATACACACACATTAGGCACTAGATCGGCTCAGTCACTTCATGTTGCATATTGCATAAATGGATGTGGTAGTTAGATTGATGGATGTATCATGGCTGTGTTATCATATGGATGATGCATTTTTGTGTATGGTTGTGCACGCATGTAGAAATTTGTATGTGTCAATAGGGTTTCGCATACATATTGGATGCATGGCACTATCATGGTTTGCATTAAGGAGGTTTACTGTATCAGTAACCGCCTGATTTTCGCATTAGGTAAGTACATATACACACACTTTTGCATATATCCATCCAGCATTTAGAATCTTGTAAGGACAATGATTGCTCGTGGATGATGCTTTGAGTAGATGGATGATTGGATGGTAGGATACGTTCTTCCTAACTTGAAGATTTCGGGGACGAAATCCTTTAAGGAGGGGAGAATGTAACAACCCGTATTTTCAATAACCTGTAATAACATAAATCGAGGCAGAATTTAATTCTAAAATGGGAATCAAGGGAAACGGGCTATGCCATTGCGTTCGTCTCGGAAAAATACGCGAAATAGAGTCCGAGTTTTCGAAAATCGGAGTCCGTATGACCAAGATATGGCCTCGCGAAGTTTCACGAAAATTCCTAAATTAAAGTATACTTAATTAAGTGAAATGGGTTGTGTAGATATATATATATATATATATATATATATTGATATATATATATATATATAATTGAAAATTTAATAAATAAATATGCAAAAATGCTCAAAACAGCGAATTGGGAGAGGGGAATAACCGAACCGGCCGATTTTTGAAGTCGACCCGAGCCCGCTGGGTCGACTAGGGGTTAATCCAGGGTGTTTGGCTGTCAACCCGTGGGCCGATTCGCTCAAGTGCAGATTTTGCATTTGAATGGTTCTCATGGTCCATCTTTAATCTAAAGGCCCTAGATGGTTCCTACACTTGACTTCTTCCCCAAGACATGCTTTGATGGCTTGGATTGAATCTAGGGTTAATCCTATGGCCTAAAACACTTGCCTAATCTATAAATAAGACCCTAACCTACCCTAATTCATTCATAATTAAACCTAGTGACTAAACTATGGCGAAATGCTAGCTCTCATGGCCTCCACTAATTTTATGAAGAGGGTTGCATACTAATCACTCTCTAATCAACTTCTAATCCCTTCTTAGCATCTTAATCTTCTTCATTTGGTGTTCAAAGTTGCTAGTTGTGAGTTTCTATCACTTTGATGATCTTTTGGTAAACTAATTAGATGAGATGTGATGAGATTTATGGTTTTGTATGTGGGTTAATGAGCTTTGAATCATATGATATGATGTTAGCATTAATCTTATGTTTATGCATGTTGAGTATGTAAGCTTATGCAAGTTTAATATGATGTATGTTATGTTTGCATGATGCTAAATATGCAAGTTGTGGGCTATGTAATCATATGCATGTTATGCAAGTTCATGGTAATATGCTATGCAAGTTACATGTATGTAAATATGCAAGTTACATGTTTGTTAATATGCAAGTTACATGTATGTAAATATGCAAGTTACATGTTTGTTAATATGCAAGTTACATGTTTGTTAATATGCAAGTTACATGTATGTAAATATGCAAGTTACATGTTTCTTTATATGCAAGTTACATGTTTGTTAATATGCGAGTTACATGTATGTAAATATGCAAGTTACATGTTTATTAATATGCAAGTTCATGATGACACATTATGCAAGTCTATAAGCTAATATGCAAGTTTGTTATGCAAAATGAATATGTAAGTTATGTGACATATTATATGCAAGTTATGTGACATGTTATGCAAGTTCATATGCAAGTTATGTGTTTGTTAATATGCAAGATGGCACCTTTGAAACATGTTCATTCATATGCAAGTTGACACCTTTTATATGTGTTATATCATGAACGAAATTACGTGGGAACGATGGGGTAATTAAATGCATAAGTTAATAAGATTGTGTGAAATTAATATAATTATGCATAACACAAAATAAATAAACATAGTATGGGAATTTGCCTATTTGGTTAGGTGTACCCATACTATGTGTTGGGAATTTACCTATTGAGTTAGGTCTACCCCATGGGAATTTACCTATTAAGTTAGGTCTACCCATGTTAAGAAAACTTGATTAATTAGGGATAATTAATATAAAATTATGAGGGTGATTAATTAGGTGTAATTAATTGACTAAGACACGAGGTTGGACTCAGTTGTAGCGTAAAACTGCCCGGACCCAACCGGCTTAACCAGTTGCTACAAATGTTAGCCCAATGTGAGAGGTCTTAGGCACAAACTAAATACGTAATTAATGTAAAGACACGAGGTTAGACTCTGTTATGACATAAGGCTGCCCGGACCCAACCGGCTTAACCAGCGGTCATAAAAGACAGTCTAATGTGAGAGGTCTTTACAAAGGTTACGTTCTTAATTAATTAATTAAGAAACACTTAACCATATTAGCATGTAGAGGGACATGAGGGGTTAAGTGGGTGCCTCGGGTGGCATGAGAAAATCTAGTGGTTGCCTTGGGTGGCAATAGAAAATACGATTAGAATACTTAACCAAAATGGAACATGTAATTAAAACATGATTAAAGGGTTAAGTGGGATATACTAGAAAAAGGGACAAGCTTAGGTGGGTAGCTTGTGGAGGCCCATTTCAACCAGTAACCCATACGTATCTTTGTGGGCTCGACCCATGTCGAGGACGGGACACGCATACTGGGCTTGACTGTAAGAGGCAAACGGGTTAGCGGTGGCAACGCAAGTCCAACGGGCTTCATATGCGTGAGTGGGCCCGGGCTGGTAGGTAAGCCGTTGTTGCATCGAGTAGATATAAGCCGTGCACCTTTAGTTCCATCAGGTTGCCACATTGGGGAATGATACATCCCACGGTGGGGCCAGCACGGGTATCTACGTTAGGGAGCCGATCGAATGGGAAGTAGTGTGTACACCTAGTGGATTGTAGGGCCCCGTGACGCCTACTTGGTCACCTAGGGGTACGCAGGTACTAATTAGTAAATTTTATAAGTCCTTGGGTGGGATCAACCTTTAAGTTAGGAACGACTGGTGTGGTGCAGTTTAGTAATTTACCTTAGGGAGGGTAGATGCGTCTTTATCCTTTATCTTCGTTTAGTTGACTGCTTAGGGTAGCCATTCATCCCTATATGTTACCGTATATCAGTTTATGTCTTCTCTGGTTACTTTAACGATTGTATTGTTAAAGTTATAGGACTCGCTCAGACTTATGTCTGACCCTGTTGTTTTTATCTTTTTCCCAACCCTCAGGTCCTACGGTGGATCCTAGCAGTAGTGGAGCTTGATCGGATTGCTGTTCCAGTCTTTAGGAGCTTGGATAGATGTAAAGCTCCAGTTATCCAGTTATCTTTTCTTTTGTTTGGCTATTGTATGAGAGTGGGATTATGTACTTCTTTATTTTGATGGATATTGTACTTGACCTTTATTGTGGTTTTATGATGTAACCAGACATGTTTTACTTCCGCTGTTATGAGATGATGTTTTAAAATTTCAAGTACTATTTATATCTGTCTTGTTGTAATTTTTCTGTTCTATATTCACTAAAATACTCCACCAATGCTATGGCATTCCCTTAGTGAGTGATCATAGCGGGAGTGGGGTGTTACAATGATTGCTATGTTTGATGTTTTGCTATCACCATGACATGCACACCTCCTCCCCATTATTTTCACACCATTTGTTAGCGTCACCTTAAAGTGTAGTACAACCTGTTGTGCTAACTCTTTGGTTGCAGGTCCAGGTTCAGGTATGGTTATGTATACCTGTTATTGTTCTGTTTTGCTGCTTATCGTTCATACCAGACTGTTGTCTGACCCAGAATTTTATATCTCTTCTGATTACTCTGGGTTCTCTTAAACGGGCAGACTAGAGACATGTCAGGTGATTATGCACGAGTAGTTGTACCGGAGACGAGCAGGAGTCTTCCATGTATAATATATATAATCTCCCTGTGTTGTTGCTGGTCACTTTTTTGGGCATTAGTAGTGTACCTCTTTCTTTTTCTTTAGAGACAGTATTTCAAAGTTGTAATGATGTTGGTTTGGATGATAAGCTATATTTTTGATTTCCGCTGCTATTATGGTTTAGGTTTCATCTTATGCATTGTCTCACCTGTTTTATGTCAAAGTTATGTTATTAGTATATTTTATCCCATGCGCTATGAGACATTCTACAGGTTCCTTGTTAGTTCAAATTCCTTTCTTTTCCTTTCTTTGGCAACCATCCCATACTAGTCGGGCATTGGCACAGCGCACTTTCATTGGAAATGTCAGCTGGTGCGGTGCGGGGCGGGGCGGGCCGTCACAGACTCCAAATCCATACTCAAATATCCATATTATAGCTTAAAAACTCCATGAATATAAACCATAATTCCTAATCACCATACAATCTTTACTATTGAATTCCTGCTGAAGCTGCAACATCCAACAAGCAGGCTAAGTTGAAGATCACCTCATTCTATGCTTAAAGACCTACATTTTTATTTTATTGATTTTTTATTTCAATAGATTTTGGATTTTTTTAAAGGAGGCTATGTATTTTCTTTCTTTTTGAATGTGAAGGAAGAGAAGTAAAGAGGATGTGTGTATTAGGTTAAGTTAAGGATTATTTATAGGCATGATATTTATTATATTATATTCACATAAATTCTTATCAAGCATTTCAAGCTTGTAGATCGCATGGATCACCCGATTGCTATGAAACTTGAAATATTGCAATGGTTTACAATTCCAGATTCGATGAAACTAGTTTTGTCAAATTTCAATATTGTTTGCAAAATGACTATTCTTACATGTTAACGAACAAGTCATTATTATTGCTCATATTCAAATGGAAATTTCCATTGCTTCTAAACCAAATTTAATTAGACTTTAAATTCAAGATTTAAAATTTTAAGTTAATTCGATATTCAAATTCTCTTTTAAATTTAATTCAAGACTCAAAATATCAAAATTATATGTTTTTAATACTTAAATATATTAAATATTCTTGTCTAAAAATCCACGTTGTTAGAGTTTCTCTCCTTCAAAAAGATTTCTTCCCTGAAATAACAAGTTAAGGACAATGTCACAAAACACATTAATTTTTCTTCAAAATCATTTTTTATTTTATGACACTTAAAATTATGGAAAATTTCGACAGTGCCTCCTTTGTGCGGCTAGGTCCGAATAAATTACAATATCAAAATAAGATCATTTCTGAGACCTCCTCTATTTAG
This sequence comes from Allium sativum, assembly GCA_030737875.1. NCBI lineage: Eukaryota > Viridiplantae > Streptophyta > Magnoliopsida > Asparagales > Amaryllidaceae > Allium > Allium sativum. Next base: position 459,756,275 of record CM060922.1, read on the forward strand.
GGACAACAACAACATGTATTACATGTCTAAACTTATAGGTGTATACGTCACATAACATACACACGTATTAAGTGAAAATATATAATAATTTGTTAGGAAATTATATTTATCATGAAATGAAAAGCCATAAGCAAACTGGCAAGCTTTTGAGTTTAGATACTTATATATAATTATGTAACCATAAAGAGATTTAATCAAATAAACAAGTAATACAGTGAAAAATAACACATGTACAAACTATATCAATCATATGCAATGACCAAATATGATGCAACTAGCAATAATGATGCAATCGGCAAATAACACAAATGTAACATAACTTACATGCATCCAAAACACAACAGTACTATATAATGCTATAAACACTAGCAGTTATAGTTCTCTTTCCATTCAGGTTATAATCCTCATCATCGCACAAGGATAATAAATAATTCATCAAACATTACCATTCACACAACGGCCTCAGGTTATTACATAACCGATCATTCAGGCTACCTCAAACAATTCAGAAGTTTAAACCCAAATTCACAACAAATTAACACAACATGGAATATATTTTTCAAAGTCCATAAGATATATTTATCTATGAAAGTTCATATTTAAATTCTAAAATCTTCCATTTTTTTAATTTAATAGTTTTATCTTAAAAAATACCAAACCGCATTTTTTCTGGAAATTTGATTTTGATGTAACTCAAAATCTACAAGATGAAATCCAGATTTTTCTCTTTCATTGGAAAATTGTATTCCAATAGATCTAGAAGACTCTTATTTCAAATAATTCCGACCTATAGTGGATCCTATACATTCATTTAAATTTCAACTCAAAAAATTACAAATTATAGTTATGTGATATGCTTAATTTAATTTAATTTTTACATTCAAACTTCATTAAATAAATAAATTATAACCATATCCTATTTTAATTTCAATATAAGCCTAGTTAGGTTTACAAATTCAACTTAGAAATTCCTACTATCCAAAATGGTCGAATATTCAATTTCTTTTAGAAATAAACCTACGAAACATCATATCAAGTGAATTGCACAATCAAACAACTCTAATATTTCGAATATACATGCATCCATATCATATCATTGTTGAAAATTTCAGAACCAAACTCCTAGATTTTTAAATCATATATATTTGATTCAAAACCAAACTCATCTGTATCCAAACAATTATTCATGGTAGTAAGTTTTTATCTAGAAACCCAAAAATGAACACTGATGATGCTGCAGCCATCATCAGAATTATTTTTCAATGAACAAAGTGAGATCGATGCTTTTTTTAAAATTAATTTAAAATCCATTTATATTCATAAAGACTTTGAAATATTGTAAACACTCCTTTTAAACCTAAAAAAACAATTTTCAAATCTACTAGAAATTCAAATTCATTATTTCTCAACTTAAATCAAATCCTTAGCTATAAATCTCGTTTATAAATTACACTTATATAATTCTAGCTCTATATGAGATTACTTTACATATGTTCATCCTTGTTTAAATTCCTATTAAACAACTTTACTTAGATTAAATTCTTATCGAACATCATCATCGTACGTCATTTAATCAAAGCGTGAAACTGAATTCACACGATGTTTGTTTCTAATGTCCTACTAATTACAAATCAACCCTACCCATGCAAGAGAATGATTAAATTGTTTTATCTAAACAAAGTAGCTAATATCCATAAAAAGATCAGGAATACCTACAAATCAATCAATCATAAACAATTCTCAAAAGTGAAGGAGCATCATTAATCAAATAATTCATGATAATAATTAAATATCATCATTTTCTAACAAACTAATCATCTACAAAAACTAAATTTAGTTTTAAAATTTCCTTTATATGTATAACATATAACCTTGGTAAAATTATTTCATTTGCCACATTTGAAAACAATATCATCTTGAAGGACTTGTTCAAGTATTTTAGAATTCTTATCAAAAATAAGGGCTAATCATTGGACTGGTATCCCAAATCTAGACTTAACCAATCAAACAACTTAATATTTTTTTATAATTAATAACAAATATGCTCTAATATGCAAATACACACACACACATATTCAGAACTCAATCAGGGATATTACCAACTCCATCTCTACTAAGTTACATCACAATGCCAAGGTTCTGTCTTAACCTTGCGCTCTGATACCAAATGTGATGACTCAGGAAATTTGACCCTCAAATTTTGACACAAATACATCCTCTATATTTAAATGCCTAAAACTTAAGTATTGCAAACCCAAAAGTTAAAAGAAAAAGGTTGGAGGGTGAGAAAAAAGAAAGAAGATTAGAATAAAATAAGAAGAAGAACACAAACTCGACAGATTAAAAAAGATCAAAATCTAATAGTTCACTTAATAAAATATAACATTCTAATAATCTTTACATAAGAGAAAAATTATGTATATACAAGAATAAATAATAAGTGTACATAAATTGATCAGCATGTATATTTATAACAATATGCCTATACAACGGCTAATAAATGCATCACAAGCAATAGAAATAAGATAATACAAGAAAAGAGAGAATACATCTCGGATTGAGCTCCTCTCCTGCAGCTACTAGAAATTCTAGAAAATATACTTGGTCTGACCCGACTATTAAGGAAAACGGCACCAGCTCAGTCTGTGTAAAAACCCAAATTTCAGCATGCCTTTTTTTTTGCAAAATGCTCAAATCCATGTCTCCTGAAACCCGAGTTAGTTTGTTGGTATCCTGCAAAAAGGAAAATAAAATATCAGAGCTCATAATAAAATGTCTCACAATGGAATGAATAAAATATAATAAAAAGTAAATACTTGCCATAATAATGACATTGTCTAGTACGTTCTTCTAAGCTATAAAATCTCTTCCACCTATCTAACTTGCTCATTTGTTATATGGAAGGAGTTAGAATAAAAGTTCTAGTGAAAGAAAAAATTATACTTTCTATAAATAACACTACATATATGGTTCTATCTTTGATTTAACTTTGTTAAGTTATTTGGGTATATTACACATTGCACCTTTATAATTACGCATAAATCATACTCATCTACTTCCAAGTAGATTAACCTAATAAATCATATATATATATATAGCTATATTGTTTGACGACGAATATTCTCTTAGTTAGAAAACCATCGTGAAGTGTGTAAACTACAAGCGCACTGCATACACTTGTAGTACGTGGTGAATATGGGTCGATCCACAGAGAAAGAAATAATTTTAAATTATACTTAGTCAAATTAAAATGATGTTGAGAGAGATACTAACTGCAACTATAACTAAACTGTATTAACAAACTAAGTTAGATAAAAATATGAGAGCTAAATATCAACTTAAAAGCAAATCCACTTTCTAGATCATATAGTTCAACAAGTTATGAAATTATGATCTCTCTATTTTGGTCATAAGTGTGATTAATTGATGTATTTATTCTCAGCATGACATATTTGTGATACTAATTAGCCCAACATAAACCATCAAACTTTAACACAACCTCAAATGCACTTGTAAGCTCAAAGCCCCCCATGCAAACTACTGTTACTCAAAAATCAATTACTTAAGTAATTTCAACCCACTCAACCGAAGTTAACAGATGCTTTAAAAATTGAAATCGATTCAATCATAATTCGAGAAAGGGGGTCCTAATGGATTTTGAGAAAGAAGGCGATTTAATTTACTAGAGTTCGAAGCGGTTTGGTTCTACAATTTGATGATTTGGTAATTAAATTGGAAATTTGATTTAGGGTTTAGGGTGTCAAAATTAAAGGCTGCGAAAGGAAAGAGTGGTAGCAAGAAGAGTTGGGTTTGTGCGAGGCGAGGAGGGGTTTTGGAGAGTAGTCTGATAACTTTGGAGATTGCATCGCTTTGTGGAGGTTGTTGTGAATTGGGTGAAGGAGTTGTGAAGGAGTTCTGTAGGAAGTGAATGCGATTTGGGGTATAGTTTAGTTGCGTTGAAAACTGCTAAAGGCAATGGATTGTTGTTTGAAGCAGTGATGTTTCCAGGATTGTTTGGAGGTGGAAGTTCTGATTGTGGAGTAGGTGGTTGTTTACTGTGTTGAGCTTTGCAAAAGGGAGTATGGTATGGTCGTTTGACAAGGGACGTGTAACACCCCGAATTTTTAAACGACATTAAAGAAAATAAATTAAGTAATAATTAATTTAATGTTCATAATTAGAGGAAACAGACTACACCATTGCGTCTGTCTCGAAATTCTAGTCAAGATAGACATTTGGTTTGCATAAAACTAACACCGTATGAAGAAGTTGTGAGGGTTTTAAGTTTGTATATACACAGAAATATTTTATATATACGCATGAGTCAGAGGTGAGTCAAAATCCTATCCAGAGGATTCCAATTCGAAAATTCCACTGAGCAGCAAAATTCCCGCTCTAGGGGGTCGACCCCTCTAGAGGGGTGTCGACTTAGGGGTCGACCTACCTACAGGGGTGTCGACACCCCTAAGGATGAGGTGGCGCTCAGTTTTAGGGGTTATGGCAACTATATATATGTGTCATATTTCTCATATTCTCTTCATTGGGAGTCATGGAGGCCATATGCTGTTGGAGTGCAAACTGAACCGTTTCTACACCAACATATTCTACAAATCCAATTCAAAAATTCTAGATCTGTTCTTCCTAAATTCTCTAAACCTAACGCTGTGAGTTCTAGTTGTTTTTATGTTTAGATAAATAAAAGTATACTTTGAAAGACTATGAACTAGATATGTTGTAAAATATGATTTTGTGTTAATATGAAATTCTATACTATGTCATGACAGATCTATTTTCCTAGATCTAATAAAATTCTGGTGATTCGATTATGATGCTTATGTGGATCTTGACTTGTAACCATGTTATGGTGGATGTACATTTATTAATTTGGATAATTATGACATCACTTGGATCTAGATCTTTATGTTAATTACCTTTCACCTGTCATATTGTGATCCATTGAGATATGTTGTAAACTTGACTTGTGAAACCACCTTTAGATCAAAACATTTTATTATGTCATCCTAACTATCCTAGATCTAAGTAATTGGACACCTAATGTTTAATCTAGATCTCATTATGCTTTCTTGAACATCATAGTGATTGCCACAAGTTACTAGTTTGATGTCCACTTTATTATGATGTTAATCACATGTCCATTCACTTTGTTATTATGCCAATTTATGTTCATGTTTATGCTAAGACATGTTAAAACTATCACCCTTGTCATACGCCCTTTTGATTGTTATAACTAGGCTACTTTATAGCCTAGATGCCATCAAAATACGTATGAATACGTTAGAGAGGAAACAGAGAAAAAGGGATTATAATTGGCATGAATTATGTAATGTTTATGTGAAATGGGACAAGTAACTCAAATGGGGAAAACATAGAAATAGTTACCTATAATGACATAGGTAGATTTGGATTAATTTGGAATGTTTAGTAATTTACAATTAGGAATTGTAAATTGTACTTATGACACGAGGTTAGGTTACATTAGTGGTGGAAGTCTGCCCGGACCTGACTGGCATATCCAGCAGCCACTAATGTTGAACTTAATGTGGGAGGTCTAAGTACGCAAATACGAATCGGGCTAAGACACGAGGTTAGGCCTGGCTGTGGAATAGGACTGCCCGGACCCGACCGACATATCCAGCATCCACACGTTTCAGGCCTAATGTGGGAGGTCTAGCCCATTACAACCATAATTGGACATGGTAATGAAATGGACTACTTAACCTAATTTAATATGACTATGGACTTAAGTTAGGATTAAGTAAAAATTGGACGGGTAGTGGTGGGTTAAGTAAATTAGAGGGGGTGGGTAATATGTATATATAGGCCCACGAACTTAACACAATAAGGTTATGTAATTAAAGACACCTAGGGGTATACATAACCAGTAGATAATGTAATACGGTTATGTAATTAAATATACCTAGTGGTATACATAACCAATAGATAATGTAATAGGGTTATGTAATTAAAGACACCTAGTGGTATACATAACCGATAGATAATGTAATAAAGTTATGTAATTAAAGACACCTTTTAGGCTAAGCATAACTAGTATAGGGCTATGTAATTAAAGACACCTAAGGGTATACATAGTCAGTGGAAAACATAGTAGGGGATACAAGACAAGGGGGAGAGCTTGTATCATATTGTGTGGGACCCATTTCAGTCAGTAACCAAGATTTGGTATCAAGTAAAGACCTTCGTACTAGGCGGAGAAGGGGCACGCTTACTGATTGATTGTAAGAGATCCAAACGAGACAGATGGTGCGGGCGATGCAAACCGACCGAGGACATGTGCGTGCGTGGGCCGGGCAGAGGGGGCTAAGACGATCGTGAAACCAGTAGATATGGTTGTGCACACAATGGGTTACCACTTTAGGAAGTGATACCTCCTACTGTGGGGCCAACACAGGATATCTACAGGTTAGGGAGTCGATCGATTAGGGTAGTGGTTAGGGTATACTTGGACGTATGACCTAAGCCTACCAACTTATAGTGGAAGGGATCATCTCATTTCAGTTATACTAGTAGTAGTGTAGATTAATCATTAGTGAGGCACATACACCTTAACTTGCTTACCGGGTCACACCATTCATTTATGTAGTGATCTCTCTTATCCACTTTATATGCCTATCATGTTGCTTTTACTTATCTACTGGCTAAAAGTAACTAGACTCGCCAGACTTTATGTCTGACCCTGTTGTTTCTCCTTCTTTCTTCCGTCCCCCCTCCCCCAGGTTCCCAGGGAGGAAACACTCAAACTTAATCAGGAATCATATATCATCTTGTTAGGAGCTACTTCTGAAGTATGGCTCAAGTTCTTGTCTCTACTATGGCTTAACTCTTTTCTTGGGGGAATGATGCTTTTTATTTACTTATGTACTCTGATAGTGCAAGACAAAAGTTATTTTATTGTAATAGTTTTTGTGACTTATGAAATTGTGGACCACGGTCTTATGGCTGATGTTTGAAATAAAAGTTTAAATTTTCCGCTGCTGCCTTATTTATATATGTCTTGTAATTATTCTGTGTTTGTTTACCTATAGCGCTTCACGAAACTTAATGCATTCCCTTAGTGAGTGACATTAACGGACGTGGGGTGTCTCAGGACACTGCTCGTTTTAGTTATGTGAAGTCAGTTTTTGTGAAGTTAATTTGCAATTGACTTGTGTCTTCTAGTTGTTGAAGTTAAGGTGAAATAGTTTGATGTGAGAAGGCATTGTGATGAGGTTCAGTAGAGATGTACGTGGCTTGTGTATGTCCTGTGAAGAAGATGCACATGATTGATGGTTTTGATAGAAATGATTATGTAGGAGAAGGGTTGAGACGACCCCAAACCCCGTACTGATGGCGGCAAGGGTGATCCGTGGAATATAACACAGAAACAGATAATAGCAGAACAAAATTAAATAAATACACCAGATAATGAACAATAGAATACACTGGATAAAAGTAATCATCAGAGTTACACAGTATACAGGATCTTACTTGGTACAAATACAGTTCAGCTATACATAAATGTCTACAGCGGAAAACAAACAAAATATGTACAATAGGAGCTGAACAGCATAAAAAGAGATAAATGATAGAATCCATCTTCAGCTCCAGCTATCCAGAAAGAACCAGCTAAACCTGAATACAAGGCTGCCCGTGTAGAAAAAGGGGCACCCGAGTTTGAGAGTGAAACAAACTACGAGTCAGTCATGGGACTGGTATGAGAAATCTATTCAACACATATATAATATGGCTAATCACAGGACCACGCCACTTTCGTGGAACGGGTTTACTCCATTGGATTGCCAGTGCTTTAAAACAAATCTTTCTTTTAAACAACGCAATGCATTTTATAAAAATGAAGCCATTATAAGACTCAGTTCCCATCACACAATGCAACGCAAACCGGAGGATAGAGTTTTTACCTTATAACGGCCAAAATATGCTTGATACGAATAAAACAAAGGCATTTGATATTATTGCTAGTGTTTATATGTTTTGAAAACAATTTCAAATCACAACTATCAATCATAGACGGCTTTAATGCCCCATACCACTATGTCGCCATATATAGGTATACAATCAAAACCGCACGATGTCGTATTTGGAAATTGGATTTCTGTCCTGAACAAAGGCAAAAGATAGTCCTTACCGAATTCGTGACGCTCTAGCCCACCCCTCAGGAACAGCCGCAACTGCCCCTTGGATCTTCAGGGCCGGTCCACCGATGTGGATTATTATGCCTGAACACTACGTCTTCCCACCCTTTGGGGCGTAAACGAGCCAACGAATGACTCCATCGGACCCAGATCGTACGATCAAACCGAGGCGCCTCGCAACAACAACAACCACATAGGTGAAAAGTATATAAATGTCAGGGCTGGTAGGTCACTGACACCATCCTAGCTAGAAAGAAACGCATGCCCTCCCTGAGGTCCTTCTCCCGTTTCTGGTTCATACCGGGGTGTGAGGCTCGCGAATTCACGTAATACACAAAGCTACGCCACACAGGCGGTGCTTTGATCATCACCACAAGACTTTGCTTTTCAACAGAAGCCCTGATCACTGCATCTTAGCATGCCACACAGGCAATTCATGCCATGCGACTGATGTCCATCGATATACAACCTCCGAGCTCGTGCGTTTCAGAGAAGGGCGTTAAGCAAAAGAATAAATTCTCCACCGCCAAACAGATGTATATTTAATAGAGATCAATCAACACAGAATAAAATCCAATGTCAGACACACAGTCCATTTACAAGTCCGTTCTGGGTCTGAACGAAACCGGAGGCACTAAATACCTCGCAAACCCATCGATCACCACGTACGTCTGGATGATCACCACTCATTATCCATATTTCGGGATGCCTCCCTATCAGGACCTCGGTCACCATCCAAACGAGGTGAAGATCTCCGGTCTTCGACCACCGTCTTCATCTTCTAATTTCAATCGTTGGTCAATTATTCGAAATGAGAATTAACTCGGCCCTTTCAAATAATTCACGTATATTTAGAATTTCAAATCAATTTATTTCAATGGTTAAATCATTCGACAACTCCAATTTTGTTCTTTAATGTAATTTTCACACCAAACACATTCAACCATCAAATACCACATAAATCGAGCAAATTCAGTTTACTTCCATTCCATATCGTTTATGATATTTTATAACGATTTATCGCTATTTTTATTTATTTTAAACTAGCCAATTTATTCAAAATGACGCTTCGGGCCATAACGCGGCCGTGGCGCTGTTTTTCTTCAGATTTGATTTACACATATCTGAAAATCTAACCGTTGGATCTTCACAAAATTTACATAATTAGAAAGGTCTTTTCAAAACGAATCCAACGGTTCCAGTTTCGGGAAAATCCGACGGTCAGATCTCCCGGTACAATCGTTTGAAGTTTCGATTTCAAAATACGAACTGCAGCGTCGTTATTCGATTAAATATAATTATATATATATATATAAATAATCGTTTCTGGCGCTGTTTTTCTTCAGATTTGAATTAAACATTCCAGACAATCCAACCGTTGGATCTTTACAAAGTTGGTGCCGTTGGAAAGATTTTTCCAAAGCGAACCCAACGGTTGCGGTTTCGGGAAAATCCAATGGTCGGATTTCGCGCACTAGTTGTTTGAAATCACGGCTTCAAAACACGAACAACACGGCCACGTTTCATTTTAATTTTATTTATATTTATATATTTATATAAGTAGTTCATTCAAAAATTTCAATATCGTTTTCACTTCAAATATTTCACTAACGCCTTTAAATTTTGGAAAAATTCGCCATAACCTCCTTTGTACGGGAGGGGCTGGGAAAATTCCGAAATAGCCACACGGGCGTCTCATGTCGAAAAGAAAAAGAAAAAGCCAAGCGGCTAGCCAACAGGCTCATAAAATCATCACCCAAACAAAACAGTAAATGTGTACCTATTTGTTGGGCACAAAATTTTATTCCTCTTCTCTAGCCCCTTTGCTATAACCTGTTCAATAAATATGCATGTACATATATATAGTTCTTATCACTTATCATTTTCTATTCAACTTCATATTTGATTCCATTTGGTTTAAAAACACCATTCATTCTAATGTTGCATGTATAGGCAAAAATCATATCATTAGCTAATTAATGAATATTTCGTCTCGTATATATTTATTTGAACGAGTGGCTATTTTTAACACTTCACATTTCAACAATTCACGTATATAATAAAAATGTGATTTTTATTGTAAAACAATTCATTTCAAAACACTATTATTTTATATAGTTTATATAAGTAATAAAAATAGGATTTTTATTGTAAGACAATTTACTTCAAAACAGGATTATTTTATATATTTCATATTGATGTTAAAATTGGGATTTTTATTATAAAACAATTCATCTCAAAACACTATTATTTTATATAGTTTATATAAGTAATAAAAATAGGATTTTTATTGTAAGACAATTTATTTCAAAACAGGATTATTTTATATATTTCATATTGATGTTAAAATTGGGATTTTTATTATAAAACAATTTCTTTCAAAATATGAATACCATTCAACACATGAATTTCGATTCAACGAATGAATATCGATTCAACACATGAAGGTTTTCTATAGTTTCTATATATAGATAAAAATGTGATTTTTATATTTAAAACACGAATACCATTCAACACATGAATTTCTAATCAACGAATGAATATCGATTCAACACATGAAGGTTTTCTATTCAATGAATAAATATAGTTTCAGCAAATGAAAATAATTCAAACACATGAATATTATTCAAAATTTCGGCAGCATAACGGCAGGGTAGTTAAAACCGGGACCGTCCCTAGTATGGCTCCTCGCTCTACCTTAAAACCTCGCGGTTTTTGACAATGGGGATCATGCATCTAGTTCGCACGCATGCGGCATGTATATATTTATTTCATTTCCACAAACTAATCCTATGTGGTTTCAACCAAATATTTTTCAACCACAAACGGGTATTTTTCAACCACAATCAATCAATATCAACCACAAACAATCCCAAACAACCATTCGCTATCAATCAATTTTCACACCAATCACAATCAATAAATATCGTCCATGGTTTGTGGACGAGGGGCGTATATATATATTTATATATAGCAATTCACTTCTATTTCAACATATATATAACTTATACATCGAACGTACAACTTATACAACGCTTATACAAGAGGTGTACAACGCTTATATAACTCATACATCGACTATATAATTTATACATCGTCGTTTTCCATATTGTTTATAAATTAGAAATCTCACATTGGGTTCCACTCCACCAAAAATAGCAGAAGGCTCAGAAAAATATGCGGTCTCTTCTAAAATGTAGAAGGCGTCCACACGGTCACGATGTTTCCTGTTTCATCGAATTTCGTTAACACAGCAAAAAGATATGATTTTTCAAAGTTTGCAAGGGTTTAAAGGTGTTTAAACAGCTGAAAATAAAACAAGTCGTATACCTTTCTGAAATGTTCAAAACTAGGTCACGCGATTTTATGAAATCCGTGAATCGATAGCTCGATCGGCCTATGCAGTGTCGAAGGGGAAGGAGAGAGCTTTCGGCACAGGGGGGTGCGGTGGCGTTCGATCGCCTGAGGCGGCGGCGGCTGGAACGCGCCAACTTCTCAACGTCCGTTCTCCCAAACCACGCAATGAAAAAATCCAAACCTTATATGGATTTGAGGATCTCTCCTAGCTCTACAAAATCTTCAACTGGAGCTCTTGAAATTATTGAGTGGATTGATCAGAAAATGGACGGGAAGGTTATGAACATTTTCCGCCTTCGATCGGGGAGAGAGAAAAGAATTTTTTTTTAATAAAAATTCTGATTGGTCGGGGAAGTTTTAAAGGGGTTTTCTGACGCGACCACCAGTCTAAACCCAACGACTGTCGTCCCTAACATTTTACCCCCATTCCAAACACAATGGGATATGTTTCGAAGGCCCATTCGAATGTTTCAGTCAGTTTTCCTTCAAATTTAAAATATATAACATTCAATATTCGATTTGAACGTACATTTCAATTTGCCAGGGCCACAAACTGATTCGAAAAATTCCAGAAAAATAAATCTAGCTATGTTTTGACGATACGGTCCCAACAAAACATGTTTCGTTGAATTCTGAGACTGTTTGCAAAAAGGTCCATTTTTGTTCGATCCAATTTAACTATAATTGGCCAAACCATGTTTTCTTTTGCCACACTCACATATTAGCTTCAAAAATTATGAAATTTGAAACCTAGCAATAACTTCACATCCCGGATCCAACAAAAGTGGTTTCGTCGAATTCCGAGGTCGTATGCAAAATGGCCAATTTCACGGGCTATATAAATTCCATAGCGACCCTTCTGAAAATTCATTCGGCCATAACTTTTGCTTTCTGCTATGAAAATTCGATTTTTCAGATTCGTTAGAAAGGTATTCACTAACAGATTTAAATATTTTTGGTTTCACTAAAATCCGTTTTGTTTTGCACCTGGTACAGTCCGACAAAGTTTGAATTCAATTTTTGAAACTGCAGCGCCTTTTCAAGCCTTGTTTATAATTAGAATTAATTATATTCGTTTTCAATTGTCGATTCAAACTCACTTTTCATTGCCATTATTTAAAATATTTATTTTAAATATTTAAAATCCATTATTTTAGCCAATTTAAAATTTTTAAATTGGTTCAGATTTTCTGGGTCGTTACAGGGGTTGTGTATTAGAAGTGGAGCTAGATGTGAGTTGCGGTAGAGGATGGTGCAGGGCAGTGGCCAAGGAAGCAAGTATGAATGAAGACTGGCTATTGTGAATGTCTAAGGATGTAGTGGTTGTCGTGCGTGGTTGCCGTTGAAAGAAAGGAAGTTGTGGTCGAAGTTGCATGAATGAAGTGGTTGTAATGGTTGCATGAGGAACAGGAAGTAAAGAGGCTTGTTGGAGGCTCTACGCAAAGAAAATGAAAATAGAATTGCAGAATCAAAAGTGTAAATTCAAAATTGTATTACTAAAACAGAGAGTTGTAACAACAATATCAAGAGTGTAAATGCAACAACATTGCAAATTGATTTTTTTTTGTAATAAGAATAAAATGTGATGAAGCGACCCGAACTTCCTGGCCAGCCTAAACCGAACAAGAAGGCGGACTGCTTTGAGAACAAGACTAATCGGAACACAAACAGAAGAATATTTAATTGTTATTACAACAATTTACATCAGAGTACAAGATAAATCAGAGTATGAATAAATAATATACATTAGAAAAATATCAGAGATTAAAATACACTACATAACAGCGAAAAAATAATACATAACACAACTGAAAGAAATACACGGATACAAAGCTTTCCGAATATAGCTCCAGCTATAAACCAGGATCCTATGAAAATAAATCTGCAAAACCAAAACTACTAGCTGCCCATGCGGAAAATAGGGGCACCCAGAGTTTAGGTTAAGACAATAAACTCTAGGTCAGTCATGTGACTGGTGTGAGAACTAAAACGGTTATTTAAAAATTTACTTTAAAAATAGAGTAAATCAAGGGACCACGCCATATAACATAGAACATGTTTCCTCCCAAGAATAACATTGCATAAAACAGTTTATAAACAACGCAATGCTTTTCGAAAAATGAAGCTATTATAAGACTCAGTCCCATCACACAATGCAATGCAAGCCGGAGGATACAGTTTTCCCTTATAATAGTCAAACATGCTTGGTACGTTTAAAACAAATCATTTTGATATTACTATAAGCATATAGTGTCAAAATCACTTTAAATATAAATATATCAATCATAGATGGCATAGTATCACATGGTACTATGTCGCCACACTAGGTTTTACAACTAAAACCGAAATGTCACGAATTGAAAATTGGGTTCCATCTATGACTCGAGGCAAGGGATGGTTCCTCACCGATTCGAGACACTCTAGCAAATGTCTCAGGATTACACACTCTGGGCAAACCTTGGTTCCTGCAGGACTGGTCGTCTCTTACGTTGGTGGATTGGCAATTCCTGAACACTCGTTTCCCGGTCCTATCGGATTTATCCATCGGTTTCGTAGTAACCGATATGTCTGCGGTGCCTCGCAATCCATCATCCACATAGGTAAAAAAATGTCTGGGCTCCATACCTTGACAGCACCCATAGCTAAAAGGAAACGTCATGTCCTCCCTCCGTCCCTGATCCCATTTTTGACTCATACTGAGGTGTGAGGCTCACGAATTAATGCTATACACAAAGCTATGTTATTTAAAGCCGTGCTTTGGTCATCAACCACAAGGCTCTGCTTTTCAACAAAAGCCTTGGTCATTTGCATCTCAGCATGCCACATTGACAATTCACGTCATATGATTTATGTCTATCGATATATAACCTCTAAGCTTGTATGTCTCAGAGAAGGGTGTTAAAAAAGAGAATAAATTCTCCACCACCAAACCTGTGACGATCCTAAAACCCCGTACGACAGTGTTAAGGATAATCATTGGAATATAACACATTAATCATCATTAGCAGAGTACAGATACTAGCATAAGCAACAAATAGAATAATTTACATAAATATGATAGCGGAATCATAATATGTCACAACATCAAAGAGCATAGTGTAGGATACAACTTTAGTGCATAAAAGTACATGATCAGTCTACATCGCCATAAGCGGTACATATACATATGAGAGTACATAAAAGAAATACCAGTCTACATCGCCAGAAGCGGAATCATATACATAGATAATAATGGCGGAATATCAATAGTCCAAACACTGTGAAACGACCCAAACTTCCCCATAAAGGAAAGGCTGGATTGCTTGAGGACAACACACATCAGAAAACGAACTGAGGAACATTTTATTGCTGATTACACTAATTACATCAGAGTACAAGAATATAACAGAGTATGAATACTTAATTACACAATAGAAATACAATAATATCAGAGATTTAAATTACGTTTAAATAGCAGCGGAAAAATATTACAAATATACAACTGAAAGGAATACACGGATACAGATCTTTCCGAATAGCTCTTCAACTGTAAACCAGGATCCTGTAAATATATCTGCAAAAGCTACTCGACTGCTCGTGTGGAAAATATGGGCACCCGAGTTTGCCAGTGAAACAAACTACAGGTCAGTCATGGGACTGGTATGAGAAATCTTAACTAAACTTTTCTGATAAGGCTAATCACAGGACCACGCCGCTGATGCGGAATGGGTTTACTCCATTGGATTGCCAGTGCATAAATTAAAGTAAATCGTTAAACAACGCAATGCTTTTTAGAAAAATGAAACCATTATAAGACTCAAGTCCCATCACACAATGCAACGCAAACCGAAGGATAGAGTTTTACCTTATAATGGTCAAAAATGCTTGATACGATAAAACGAATTTAATATTAGTGTGTATATCTATGGGTATATATATATTTCAATCATAATGTATTAATCATAGACGGCATGGGTACCATATATCATGTCGCCATACTAGTTCTACAATCAAAACCACAAGGTCGTATTGGAAACTGGATTTCCATCTTGAGTCGAGGCTAGGGGTAAGCTCCTCTCCGATTCGAGACACTCTAGCAAATGCCTCAGGATCCCCCGCAGTGAACCCTTGGAGCGGTAGGGCCGGTCCCCGCCTATCGGTAGTGGATTGGTTATGCCTGAACACACGCTTCCCGGTCCTTTTGAACCTATAGTATGACCACTTCCGGCCTATAAATCTGAGGCGCCTCAAAATCCATCATCCACATAAGTAAAACGTCAGCCAGTTTATGCACTGACACTACCCCTAGCTAGAAAGAAACGTGTGCACTCCCTACGGTCCATATCCCGTTTTTGACTCATACCGGGGTGTGAGGCTCGCGAAGTCACGCTATACACAAAGCTATGCCGTAATAGGCTATACTTTGATCATCCCACAAGGCCCTTCTTTTCAACAAAAGCCTTGATCATTTGCATCTTGGCGTGCCACATTGACAATTCACGTCATGCGATCAATCACTATAAATATATACCAGGGTGTTAAGTAAAGAATAAATTCTCCACCACCAAACAGACATACATTAATAGAAATCGATTTAATTCACATGGAACGAAATCCAATGTCAGACACGCATCCATTTACAAGTCCGTTCTGGGTCTGAACGAAATCGGAGGCACCTGAGAAGTCCTCGCATATCTGAAACAATCAACAATAGTCCGACGGCTACCACTGAAGCCCCTTCAAGGTAGCTACTCCCATCATGGTCCTTAGTAGCAACACATCCATTCGATGCGAAGATCGTCGGCCTTCAATCACCGTCTTCAACTTCGACTTTTCATCATCTTAGTGATTATTCGGAATGGGTTAAACCCGGTCTTTCCGAATAACTCGCGTATTTTTATAAATAAAAATCAAGTACTATAAAAGCACATCCAACGTCTCATTCCAATTCAGAATATTCTTTTAAATAAAATATTCACATTATCTTATCAAAGATAAATTCTTTAACTTATCCTTAAATCTTTTCTTTAAAGATTTATCAAAACTCCAATTTGGGTTTAAATACCAAAAATCATTATTCAATGATTATTTAAATTTAAGAAATTAATCTTATCTTTAACCGGGTTAAAGAACTAATGTCATTTAAAATATAGTTCACGGTAAACCCAAAATCATCTCCCATAAAATATGGAACTTTCATAGGAATCAAATCAATATATATAATCACTATAAATTTCTGTATCCGACCAATAATACAAATGGAATAACGGCAAAGCCTCTTAAATTCCATATGTAGTATTGGTTTTCTTTTACAGAAGCTTATCTCGGTTGTTATTAATTCGAATTCCATTCAACTCCAATTTAATATATTGACTTGGAAAACGTGGCTTTTGGAAAATTCCCATTTAAATCAAAAATAAAGATTTATAAATTCCAAATCATATTTTCACTGTCAGCTGGGTTAAAGAACATATGTCACTTAAAAACACAGTTCACAATAAACCCAACTCACATTTCATCTTATTCCATTTACTAAATATAATTGAAAACTTTAATAATCTTAAATTAAAGATTATTCTTTTCATATGGGGTTTAAGAACAGTGTTATTTAAGACACTATTCACGACAAACCCAAATCCAATTTATTTAATTTAACTTCAATTAAATATTAACATATTGGAAAACTTCATTAAATCTAAATTTAATGAATTATTCTAGTTGATAACTAGTTCATTTTAATAAAAATATAATTTTCCAAAATATATCCTTTTCTAAAATATATTCTAAAATATTCTTTTCTAGAATATCCTTTATTGGAATGTGACTCAATCAACAACCATATATTGCACAAAATCAACCATCATGATAAATAATTATCAAACACCCAAATAACAACCAAAGTGGATTCTACACTAAATATTGGGACTAGTGTAGATCAAGTATCATCCCAACACCCGTGTGGGGTTTCATCCAACAAGCAAATAATAAATTATTTGTGCACTTGGGCGATGTGTAAAAATTATCGACCCAATCACATAAACAAGTCGGATGACTTGTAAATGGAAGTGTAATATTCAAATGGGAATATACTAAACATTATATTTATCACATCAAACATTTCAACATCATAGAGATATAATTTCAACATCATAGACATATATTTTAATTCTTTTTATTGTGAACAAATGACAATAAAAATATAGTCTTTTAATTCAATTCATTTTATTGTCAACAATGTTACAATAAAATATAATCCTTTAATTCTATATGACAATAAAAACCAATCCTTTATTTCAATTACCCTAAAGATGTTATCTTTATTTTCTAATCTTTTCATTATAACCAAATGATTATAATGATATAATCCTTTCAATGGAATCTAAACTACATTGAAAATGTAGTTTTTAATGTACAATCTTTTTATTGAAAACAAAGTGTCAATAAAAATATAATCTTTTATCTCAATCTTTTTATTGTAAACAAAATGACAGAATTGACTAATTCTTTTTAATGTAAACAAAATATGATGATTTTATTTAATCCTTTTTATGTAAACAAAATGTGAATCTTGTTAAAATCCTTTTAATGTAAACCAAATGTAAAATTGTGTTATAATTCCTTTTTAAATAAACAAAAATGTGATAATTTTTCTTCACTAATCATGTTTTACCCAAAAATGATATTTTCTCATAACATCCTTTTTAAATGAGTAAAATGTACATTTTTGTTTAATTCTTTTTGATGAATATTAATTACATAGAAATGTAATTTTACATGGTAACACATTCTAACCAAGGTTTTATTTTTTTAACAATTTATTTATATAACAATGTAAATTACGTGTTCACAAGTTTCAAACAAAGATTCATTCTTTTTAATTAATTCTAATTATCATTAAAAATGGAAATTACATGTTAATAAGTTTTCAAACAAAGATTCATTCTTTTAAAATGACCAAAACTGATAATTTTGTCCAATCCTTTTTAAATAAACAAAATGTTAATTTTATCAAATTCTTTTAAACGAACAAAATGTTAATTTTGTCAAGTTCCTTTAAATGACCAAAAATGAATGTTTTCAACTCATTCTCTTTAATTTGCAAAAATGTATGTTTTGACACAAATAATAATATTTTATATCACTAACATGTTTTAACACAAAATGATATTTTACATTCTATAATCAAGTTTGTCAAAATGTTATTTTCCTATAATCTTTACTAAATGACAAAAATGTGTATTTCTACTTCACTCTTTTTAATGTGACAAAAGTGTCCATTACTAATTCATTCTTTTTAATGTATAAAAAATATACATTTTCTAATCATTCTTTTTTTTCTATAAAAATATATATTTTCTAATCATTCTTTTTAATGTATAAAATATACATTTTCAATTCATTTCAAAAGTAATAGATTTTAATCCAATAAACATTTTATAACAAAATGTTATTTTATGTCTAGTGTAACATTTCATAACAAAAATGTTATTTTGTCCTTTATAATCTAATTAACAAAAATGTTAATTTTGCCTGTAAATTTTTAATGCAAACAAAAATGTGAATTTTGTTTATAAACTTTTGATGCAAACAAAAATATGAATTTTGAACAAATCCTTTTGATGTAAACTAAAATGCAATTTTGAACAAATCCTTTTAATGTAACATAAATGATCATTTCTAATAAATCCCTTTTAATGTGACATAAATGATCATTTCTACTTCATTCTTTCAAAGTGGCAAAATGAATGAATTTACTTCATTCTTTCCAAAGTGACAAAATGAATGTTCTCAATTTATTCTTTTAAAATAACAAAAATGAATGTTTTTGTTTTATCCTTTTAAAATGTCCAAAGAGAATGTTTTAATTTTCATTCTTATAGAATGACCCAAAAGAATGTTCTAATTCATTCTTATAAAATGAGATTGTTACATTTACATTAGAAATGATAATTTGGTTTAATTCAATTTTAATTAACAAAAGGTTAATTCTGATTTCAACAAATCTGATAAACAAAATGATAAACTTTGTTTAATCCAATATTTTAATTAACCCCAATGTTAATTGCTAATTCAACCATTCTAGTAAAACAAGATAATAGCTTTGTTTAATCCAATTCTAATTAACACAAATGTTAATTCTAACAGATCAACAGAACACACAAATCACATATCAAATCACGTATGGTATTCAGCAGAATATTACAGCACAAAAGTAACACTACAATTATGATAACAAATTTTAATTATAAATTAAAAAAGAATAGAATTTCTCACATCAATTTGTCTGTATTTCCAGTGTACTCAGTTTCAGATCTGGTTTTACACTGAATTCCGAACATTCTCCATTCAAGCTCTAGTCAGCTCCATCACATAGATCTCATTTTTACGATTTCAATGCATTTTGAATTGTCAAATTCTGACAAAATACGAGCGAGATAATGTCACTTGAAGATTTAATTACATTAGTTAATAATTTAAATATTATTTAATTAAGAAAATTAGGGAATAACCCTTTCTTCCTCCTCTGATTTTAACGTTCCTCCTTTCTATTATTGTTGAAACCGTAACCCATAGTTTTCAATTTTAGGGTTCTCCTTTCCATGAACAGCGGGGCGCCGGAGTACCATCTACTGCCACCACGAGATGCGCCCTAGGGTCTGCCTCCTACGCCGAGAACCAGGGTGAACTATGTGGGGTCCTCTGGCCGAGAATGGGCAGCGAACGATGGGTGTTGGAGGCTCGAAATCGTCCACCCTAAATATCAATACACGATCATAACTGTACCAGATCATAGGGCTCCCCTTCCTCTTCGATTGTTGCCTTGATTTCATCTTCTAATTTGTTTTCGATTAAGAGAATTTAGGGATTAAATTTCAGAAAACCATGGCCATACATTTCATGGCAGGCGGCGGCTTCTAATAGGAATTTAGGGTTTGGGTTTTTAATCCATTATTTCTAATTAAAATATTATTAAAATCCTAATTTTCAGTTAAGGCATGTTAATTCTTTTCTGATCCAATTTTAGCCCAAAGAAAGTTGACCCTAGGCAAATACCCACGCTCCAGACGCAATGGGCTAGGTCCCATCAACTCGTTTGGTCATCTCCAGCTCGTTTCCTCTAATTTAATATCTAAATCATTTAATTAATTAATTCAACATACATTTTAAATTACTGGGGACACATACAGACTCTAAAAATTACAGAAAAATTATTTCTAGTTATGTTTTGACGATACGGTTCTAACAAGACTAATTTCGTCGAATTTTCAGACCATTTGAAAAATGGTCATTTTCTGGTCGATCAAATTTGACCGAAACTGACAAAACATGTTTTCCTTTGCCACGCTCACCTATTAATTTGAAAAATTATGCAAATTTAAACCTAGCAATAATTTGACATTCCGGTTCCAACAAAAGTGGTTTCGTCGAAAACCGAGGTCGTTTGAAAAATGGCTATTTTTAAGGCCAATATATTATATTAAAATATATATAAATTCTACAACGACTTTTCTAAATTTTAAACTGGACATAACTTGCAAATTATAAAGTGAAATTTCAGTTTTTCAGATTCGTTAGAAAGATATGATTAAACCGATTCAAATATTTTTGGTTTCGTTCAATTCTGATTTATTTTGAATCCGGTATAGTCAGTCAAAGTTCAAAATCAAAATTTCAAACTGCAGCGCTGTTTCTAACTCCTTTTATAATTAAATTAAATTTATTCATTTTAGCTTCAATTAAAATAAATTTTTAGTCATTATTATTTGAAATAAATCATTTTAAATATTCAAAATTCATTAAATCTTCTAAAAAAAATTAAATTAAATTGGCCCCAAAATTCCGGGTTGTTACACACTGAGAAGTCAAGCCTCGCCATATAAGCCAAAAGATGCACTCCCTGCTGAAGTGCCAAAGCCAAAATATGTCCTGCTACCTGTCACTAGGATGCCCGTGTGAAAATAAGGGCACCCGAGTTTGCAAGGTGAAACAAACTAAGAGTCTGTTATGAAGCTGGTATGAGAAATCTACTTAACTAATTAAACCACAATAATAAGGCAAATCATAGGACCACGCCACTTTCGCGGAACGGGTTTACTCTAGTGATTGCCAGTGCATGAAATAAAGTAAATTATTAAATTATCGCAATGCTTCTTATAAAAATGAAGCCATTATAAGACTCATGTCCCATCACACAATGCAACGCAAGCCAGAGGATAGAGTTTTACCTTATAATGGCCAGGAAATGCTTGATACGTATAAAACAAAAATGTTTGATATTATTACTAGTGCATATATGTTTCAAAAACAACTTCAATCATAAATATCAATCCTCGACGGCATAGCTACCATCTACTGTGTCTCCATACTAGTAATACAATCAAATCCGTAATCTCGTATTGGAAATTGGATTCCATCATGAGTCGAGGCAAGGGGCAAGCTCCTCTCCGATTCGAGACACTCTAGAAAATGTCTCAGGACCACACACAACGATCCTTGGAACCTCCAAGGCCGGTCCTCTCTTACTTTTGGGGATTAGTATTCCTAAACACACGTTTCCCGCTCCTATAGGACCTATAATCGAGGCGCCTCGCATTCTAATAACCACACAGGTAAAAAGTCTTTAAATGCCAGGGCTTGTAGGTCACTGACATCACATATAGCTAGAAAGAAACGTTGTGCACTCCTTGGGTCCTTATCCCGTTTTTGACTCGTACCGAGGTGTGAGGCTCACGAATCAATGCTGTACACAAAGCTATGCCACTCAGGTCGTGCTTTGATCATCAACCACAAGACTTTGCTTTTCAACAGAAGCCTTGATCATCTGCCACTTAGGCATGCCACATAGGCAGTTCACTCCATGCGACTGATTTCTATCAATATATAACCTCTGAGCTCGTACGTCTCAGAGAAGGGCGTTAAGCAAGAGAATAAATTCTCCGCTGCCAAACAAATATATATTTAATATAGATCAATTAGCACAGAACAAAATCTAATGTCAGACACACAGTCCATTTACAAGTTCGTTCTGGGTCTGAACGAAGCCGGAGGCACCATATTCCGCACATATCCGTACAATCAACAAATACGTCCTGACGACTACCACTTCAGTCCCTTCAAGGTAACTACTCCAATCATAAGAATCAGTAGCGCCCATCCATCCAATGTGAAAATCATCGGTCTTGAACCGTCTTCATCTCTTCAACTTCCAATCGTCGATCAATTATTTGAAATGAGAATTAACACGGTATTTTCAAATAATTCATGTATATTTAGATTTCAAATCAATTCTTCCCGTGGTTAAATTATTGGACATTCACGTTTCATTTTTCAGTATAAATTTCATGTCAAACACATTCAACCGTCATGTGACAAGCAAACCAAGTATAATCGGTTTATTTCCATTCCATATTGTCTATAATATTTTATAACGATATATGGAGACGGCCCCAAACCCCGTACGGACGGCGGCAAGGGTAATCCATGGAATATAACACAGAAACAGATAATAGAAGAACAAAATTAAATAAATACACCAGATAATGAGCAATAGAATATACTGGATAAAAGTAATCATCAGAGTTACACAGTATACAGGATCTTACTTAGTACAAATACAGTTCAGCTATACATAAATGTCTACAGCGGGAAAACAAACAAAATATGTACAATAGGAGCTGAACAACATAAAAAGAGATAAATGATAGAATCCATCTTCAGCTCCAGCTATCCAGAAAGAACCAGCTAAACCTGAATACAAGGCTGCCCGTGTAGAAAAAGAGGGCACCCGAGTTTGAAAGTGAAACAAACTACGAGGTAGTCATGGGACTGGTATGAGAAATCTACTCAACACATTTAATATATGGCTAATCACAGGACCACGCCACTTTCGTGGAACGAGTTTACTCCATTGGTTTGCCAGTGCTTTAAAACAAATCATTCTTTTAAACATCGCAATGCTTTTTATAAAAATGAAGCCATTATAAGACTCAATTCCCATCACACAATGCAACGCAAACCGGAGGATAGAGTTTTTACCTTATAACGGCCAAAATATGCTTGATACGAATAAAACTAAGGCATTTGATATTATTACTAGTGTTTATATGTTTTGAAAACAATTTCAAATCATAACTATCAATCATAGACGGCATTAATGCCCCATACCACTATGTTGTCATATATAGGTATATAATCAAAACCGCACAGTCACGTATTTGGAAATTGGATTTCCGTCCTGAACCAAGGCAAAAGATAGTCCTTACCGAATTCGAGACTGTCTAGCCCGAGTCTCAGGTACAGCCGCAATCGTACCTTGGATCGTCAGGGCCGGTCCACACAAAGTGGATTATAATGCCTGAACAATGCGTTTCTCCGCCCTTTGGGGCGTAAATGAGCCAACGAATGACTCCATCGGACCCGGATCGTCCGATCAAACAGAGGCGCCTCGCAACAGCAACAACCACACAGGTGAAAAGTATATAAATGTCAGGGCTGGTAGGTCACTGACACCACCCTAGCTGGAAAGAAAACGCACGTCCCCCTTGAGGTCCTGCTCCCGTTTCTGGTTCATACCGGGGTGTGAGGCTCGCGATTTCACGTTATACACAAAGCTACGCCACACAGGCGGTGCTTTGATCATCACCACAAGACTTTGCTTTTCAACAGAAGCCCTGATCATTTGCCACTTAGGCATGCCACACTAGCAATTCATGCCATGCGACTGATGTCCATCGATATACAACCTCTGAGCTCGTGCGTTTCAGAGAAGGGCGTTAAGCAAAAGAATAAATTCTCCGCCGCCAAACAGATGTATATTTAACAGAGATCGATCAACACAGAATAAAATCCAATGTCAGACACACAGTCCATTTACAAGTCCGTTCTGGGTCTGAACGAAACCGGAGGCACTAAATACCTCGCAAACCCATCGATCACCACGTACGTCTGGACGATCACCACTCATTATCCATATTTCGGGATGCCTCCCAATCAGGACCTCGGTTACCATCCAAACGAGGTGAAGATCTCCGGTATTCGACCACCGTCTTCATCTCCGACTTTCAATCGTCGGTCAATTATTTGAAATGAGAATTAACTCGGCCTTTTCAAATAATTCACATATATTTAGAATTTCAAATCAATTTATTTCAATGGCTAAATCATTCGACAACACCAATTTTGTTCTTTACTGTAATTTTCACACCAAACACATTCAACCATCTAATACCACATAAATCGAGCAAATTCAATTTATTTCCATTCCATATCATTTATGATATTTTACAACGATTTATCGCTATTTTTATTTATTTTAAAATAGCCAATTTATTCAAAACGACGCTTCGGGCCATAACGCGACCGTGGCGTTGTTTTTCTTCAGATTTCTTTTACACATGTCTGAAAATCTAACCGTTGGATCTTCACAAAATTTACATCATTAGAAAGATCTTTTCAAAACGAATCCAACGGTTCCAGTTTCGGGCAAATCCGACGGTCGGATCTCCCGGTATCATCGTTTGAAGTTTCGATTTCAAAATATGAACTGCAGCATCGATATTCGATTAAATATAGTGTTATATATATATATATATATATATATATATATATATATATAATCGATTCGGGCGCTGTTTTTCTCTGATTTGAATTAAACATTCCAGACAATCCAACCGTTGGGTTTTTACAAAGTTGGTGCCGTTGGAAAGATATTTCCAAAGCGAACCCAATGGTTGCGGTTTCGGGAAAATCCAATGGTCGGATTTCCCGCACTAGTTGTTTGAAATCACGGTTTCAAAACACGAACTGCACGGCCACGTTTCGTTTTAATTTTATTTATATTTATATATTTATATAAATATAGTTCATTCAACAATTTCAATATCGTTTTCACTTCAAATATTTCACTAACGCCTTTAAATTTTGGAAAATTTCGCCATAACCTCCTTTGTACGGGAGGGCTGGGAAAATTCCCAAATAGCCACACGGGCGTCTCATGTCAAAAAGAAAAGAAAAAGCCAAGCGGCTAGCCAACAGGCTCATAAAATCATCACCCAAACAAAATAGTAAATGTGTACCTATTTGTCAGGCACAAAATTTTATTCCTCTTCTCTAGCCCCTTTGCTATAACCTGTTCAATAAATATGCACGTACATATATACATTTTTTATCACTTATCATTTTCCATTCAACTTCATATTTGATTTACTTTGGTTTAAAAACACCATTCATTCTAATGTTGCATGCATAGGCTAAAATCATATCATTAGCTAATTAATGTATATTTCAACTCATCCATATTTTATTTGAACGAGTGGCTATTTTTAACACTTCACCTTTCAACAATTCATGTATATAATAAAAATGTGATTTTTATTGTAAAACAATTCTTTTCAAAACACTATTATATTATATAGTTTATATAGGTGATAAAAATAGGATTTTTATTGTAAAACAATTCATTTCAAAACACTATTATTTTATATAGTTTAAAAATGAGATTTTTATATTTAAAACACGAATACCATTTAACACATGAATTTCAATTCAACGAATGAATATCGATTCAACACATGAAGGTTTTCTATTCAACGAATAAATATAGTTTTAGCAAATGAAAATAATTCAAACACATGAATATTATTCAAAATTTCGGCAGCATAACGGCAGGGTAGTTAAAACCGGGACCGTCCCTAGTACGGCTCCTCGCTCTACCTTAAAACCTCGCGGTTTTTGACAATGGAGAACATGCATCTAGTTCGCACGCAGGCGGCATGTATATATTTATTTCATTTCCACAAACTAATCCTATGTGGTTTCAACCAAATATTTCTCAACCAAAAATGGGTATTTTTCAACCACAATCAATCAAGGTCAACCACAAACAATTCCAATCAACCATTCGCTATCAATCAATTTTCACACCAATCACAACCAATAAATATCGTCCATGGTTTGTGGACAAGGGGCGTATATATATACATATATTTATATATAGCAATTCACTTTTATTTTAACACATATATAATTTTTACAATGCATATATAACTTATACATCGAACGTACAACTTATACAACGCTTATACAAGAGGTGTACAACGCTTATATAACTCATACATTGACTATATAATTTATACATCGTCGTTTTCCATATCGTTTATAAATTAAAAATCTCACATTGGGTTCCACTCCACCAAAAATAGCAGAAGGCTCTGAAAAATATGCGGTCTCTCCTAGAAGGTAGAAGACGTCCACACGGTCACGATGTTTCCTGTTTCACTGAATTTCGACAAGAAACGAAAAAGATATGATTTTTCAAAGTTTGCAACACTTTAAAACTGTAAAAACAGTTGAAAAATAAACTAAGCCGTATACCTCGTTTTGATGCTCAAAACTAGGTTTGAGTTTTTCTCGAAATCCGCGCCACTTCAGGATGATCAGCCAACGCAGCGTTGAAGAGCTTCGAATCACCTTCCCGGCGTCGGTGATCTCGTGCAGTTCGGTAGTGGGACCAGGCCGTGGCGGCGGCGGAAAGTGGCCAACTTCAGGGAGCCGCTGCGCACGATTTACGGGGAGATAGGGGTTGAGGCTGGTATGGATTTGAAGAGGAGGCGAAGGGCTTTCGAGGGAGGGTGGTGGCGCGTCCTATCGTGGACTGTGGCGATCGGAATCGGAGGAGGATGTTTCGAAGGCTTTTCGGCCTTCAGATCTTTCGGGGAGAGAGAGTGTCCGCCTTTTTTTTATATTTAAATTCTGATTGGTCGGTAGATTTTATAAGGGGTTTTCTGACGCGACCACCAATCCAAACCCAACGACTGTCGTCCCTAGCGTTTTACCCCCATTCCGAACGCAATGGGATATGTTTCGAAGGTCCATTCGAATGTTTCAGTCAGTTTTCCTTCAAATTAAAATATAAAACATTCAATATTTAATTTGAACGTACATTTCAATTTGCCAGGGCCACAAACTGATTTGAAAAATTCCAGAAAAATAAATCTAGCTATGTTTTGATGATACGGTCCCAACAAAACTAGTTTCGTCGAATTCTGAGACCGTTTGCAAAAAGGCCCATTTCTGGTCGATCCAATTTAACTGTAATTGATCAAAACACGTTTTCCTTTGCCACGCTCACATACTAGCTTCAAAAATTATGAAATTTGAAACCTAGCAATAGCTTCACATCCCAGATCCAAAAAAAGTGGTTTCGTCGAATTCCGAGGTCATATGCAAAATGGCCAATTTCACGGGCTATATAAATTTCATAGCGACCTTTCTGAAAATTCATTTGGCCATAACTTTTGCTTTCTGTTATGAAAATTCGATTTTTCAGATTCGTTAGAAAGGTATTCACTAACAGATTTAAATATTTTTGGTTTCACTCAAATCCGTTTTGTTTTGCACCCGGTACAGTCCGACAAAGTTTGAATTCAATTAATAAAACTGCAGTGCCATTTCAGGCCTTGTTTATAATTAGAATTATTTATACTCGTTTTCAATTGTCGATTCCACTCACCTTTCATCTCTATTATTCAAAATATTTATTTTAAATATTTAAAATCCATTATTTTAGCCAATTTAAAAAATTTAAATTGGTTCAGATTTTCTGGGTCGTTACAATCTCCCCCACTTAAAACTTTTCGTCCCCGAAAAGGAACAAAGTCGAAAGTGGTTTGATAAATCTACAATCACACAACACAACCAACAATCAAATTGTTTTAACTTTTCAAAATCATACCAATCAATTCCTATATTCTTTTAAAATCGTTCAGACTATAGAATTAAAAGTGCACATCCATGGAAAGAAAATAACAACAGAGTAAAGAACTAATTGGTAATGCAAAGTATGGTAAATGTACCTTGCACCGGAGTCAATCAGAGAGATCCACTCGGCATCTAGGATAGGTTTTCTGAATGCTCTCCTCCGTTTCCCAAGTACAATCTCGCGGATCTCCACTCCATTGCACTTTGACTAAGTGAACCTTCTTGTTCCTCAGCTCTTTGGTTTCTTTGCCGATGATCTTTAGCGGCTCTCTTCTCACAGCTAATTCTGGGGTAATTTCAATATCCTGTTGAGCTGCTTCTTCCACGATCAAGTCTGGATCATGAACGTGCTTTCGAAGTTGAGATATATGAAATACATCATGAACTCCAGGCAACCAGTCAGGCAATTTGACCATATAAGCGAGAGTTCCGATCCGTTCCAGAATAGGAAACAGACCAATGAATTTGGGTGCCAACTTTCCAGTTTTACCGAACCGGACAACTCCTCTCATCGGCGATACTTTCAAATACACATAGTCGCCAACAACGAAGGATATATCTCTTCTTCTCCTATCGGCATAGCTCTTTTGTCGGCTTTGAGCGGCGAGTAATCGCTTCTTAATAAAATCGACTTTGTCGGCGGCTTCTCGAATCATGTCTGGCCCTAACACAAGTCTATTTCCAGGTTCGACCCAACAAGCAGGAGATCGGCATGGTCTACCATACAACGCTTCGAATGGCGACATTGTCAGACTCGCCTGGTAGCTGTTGTTATATGAGAATTCAGCCAAATGTAGATGGTCTTCCCATGATCCACTGAAATCTATAACACAAGCCCGCAATAGATCTTCTAAAATACGATTCACCCTCTCAGTCTGACCGTCTGTCTGAGGATGATAAGCGGTGCTCAAGTTCAACTTCGTTCCCAGCTCTACTTGAAATGCCTCCCAGAATTTACTAGTAAATATTGTAACTCTATCACTAACTATACTGAATGGCACTCCATGTAGTCTAACTATTTCCTTGAAGTAAATCTGCGCCAGATTCTGGGCAGTTCTATTTGATCGGACAGGTATGAAATGGGCAGTCTTCGTGAAGCGATCTACGATCACCCAAATACTGTCATTCCCTTTTCTGGTTCTGGGCAGACCATCAATGAAATCCATAGAAATATGTTCCCACTTCCAACCAGGAACTTCTAGCGGTTGTAACAATCCAACCAATTTTTGTTGGTCGCTTTTGACTAGCTGGCAAGTAGGGCATCGGCTAACATATATTGAAACATCCCTTTTCATAGCCTTCCACCAGAATGTTCGCTTGAGATCGTTATACATTTTGGCTACACCAGGATGGATACTTAGCTTGGACTTGTGACACTCGTCTAACACTCCCCTTTTGAGCTCGGGGATGTCAGGAACACAAATCATCCCTTTCAACCTCAGGGTCTCGTCGTTATCTATCTGAAAACACGAGGGTTTGCCTTTCTGAATCCTTTTGATCATATCCTTAGTAATGTTATCCTCCTTCTGAAGAATAGATATTTTGTCAATCAAGGAAGTCGTAATAATAAAGCTGGCGATCATTACATTCTTTCGGCTCAGCGCATCGGCCATGACATTGGCTTTCCGAGGAGTATATATAATTTCAAAGTCATATGCTGCAAGAAACTCCAGCCAACGTTGCTGCCTCAAATTCAAGTCCTTCTGTGTGAATAGATACTTTAACGACTGGTGATCTGTGAACGGTTCAAATCTCTCACCCAGAAGATAGTGTCTCCAGATTTTCAAGGTGAATACTATAGCCAATAACTCAAGATCATGAGTTACGTAGTTTTTCTCATGCGGCTTCAGCTGACGGCTAGCATAAGCAATCACTTGACCCTTTTGCATTAACACTGCGCCAAGGCCTTCTCTAGAAGCATCAGTCCAGACTTTCAAATCCTGATTGCCATCGATGATGGTTAACACTGGAGCAGTCGTTAGTCTTAACTTTAGCTCTTCAAAAGCCTCCTCACTTTCTGGAGTCCATTTGAATTTAGAGTGCTTCTTTGTAAGCTTCGTTAAGTGGCCAGATATCTTCGAAAAGTTTTTAACGAACTTCCGGTAATAGTTAGCCATTCCGAGAAAACTGCGGACTTCAGTAGGGGTACTGGGCTGCTTCCAGTTTTGAATAGTTGTGATTTTACTTGGATCCACAACGATTCCTTCTTTCGATACGACGTGGCCTAGAAATTTCACTTCATCTTGCCAGAATATACATTTGGAAAACTTTTCTGTCAATACATTCCTTCTGAGAATTTCCAGAACCTGTTCCAAATGCTTTTCATGTTCGGCCTTTGATTTAGAGAAGATTAGAATATCATCAATAAAAACAAGAACAAATTTATTCAAAACTCCTCTGAATACTCTATTCATCAGATCGACGAAGTAAGCTGGAGCGTTACATAAGCCGAACGACATTACTAACCACTCGTAGAATAAGTCGGGACCTCTGAATGCTGTCATTGGAACACACTCTTCGGCAATTCGAAGTTGATGGAAACCTGTAGCTAGGTCCATTCGTGAAAATACTTGTGTGCCATTTAATCGATCCAACAAATCATCAATCCGCGGCAATGGATATTTGTTCTTTATGGTCTGCTTGTTCAAATCACGATAATCCACACATAGACGTAGAGTACCGTCAGATTTTGGGACAAATACCACTGCTGCACCCCAATCAGAGAAACTAGGCCTGATCAGACCCTTCCATACTAGCTGTCGTGTTTGATTGTCTAATTCCTCCTTCTCTTTCAAGGACATTCTTCGAATAGCGTGAACTACTGGCCTTGCATTGGGAATCAAAGCGATCTTGAAATCTATTTCTCTCTGCGGAGGTAAGCGAACAACTTCTTCGAACACATCCGCATAGTTCTTGACGACAGGAATATCTTTGATGAGGTCTGGAATATTCTCTGTAACTTCTGGGATACTTTCTATTTGGGCTGGAGAAACATTCAAAGCTGCCCAGAAGTCTTTTCTATCAGCATTCTGACCTTCACAGGGAATGGTTATATAATCACCTGATTTAATCCTCGCCTTTACGACTCTGTTGGCGCATTTAACTTCAGCTTCATATTTGGTCAACCAGTCTAACCCCAAAATGAGATCAAACTCTTTAAAATTCATGACGACTGCGATGGTAGAAAACTGATAATGAGAGAAAGAAACCGGCACTCCACAAACCCAACTGAGATCAATGGAACCCCCAACCGGATTTTGGACAGTCATTGGTTCCTTGAGCTTCTTCAAATTCAAATCCAGCTTCTTAGCTGCATCCTTTGCAACAAAGATTCGCGACGCGCCGATGTCAAACAGTACTTTAACAGGAATGTCTTTGACAGTGAGCGTGCCCTCTAAAACATCGGCCCTTTCTTGACTAGCTGAGGGCTCAGAAGTTTCTGCTACTTCATTTACCTGAGCTCCTTTGGTCGTTTTTAACAGCCGGCAATCTTGCTTTACGTGACCAAACATATGGCATTGATTGCATCTTTTACTTTCCTGCAGCTTCTTACCGGATTTAAACCCATCCTCCTTTCGTTTCTTCGAGGATTTACACTTCCTGGTCAGATGCCCCTGTTTATTGCAGTTAGAGCATGTGGCAGTTGTTACGGGTTCCTTCTTAGATTTAGCCCTTTTTCTCTTGGCACTAGGCTTCTTATTGACCTCCGACCTCATACTGGCTTCAGGAATATCAGTTTCCGACTCTGCCTTGTCACTAGAACAGACTTCTTCTTCGTCGCGTAATATTCCTTTCTTATGGAGATCTTCATACTGATAAGCCATGTATATCATTTCTGAAAAAGGAAGCTTCACACTCCTCAGTACACTATTCTGATATCTCCTTTGCGGGCCATGAATAAATCTCAGATTTTTCCTCTTTGGATCCTGAATCAGATGAGGAGCAAAGTGAGCAAGTTCGTTGAACTTCTTATGATATTCTGGGATGGTCATATCACCTTGTATCAAATAAGAAAATTCATCACATAATCGCTCGGTTGCTTCAGGAGGAGTAAATCTTCCTAGGAAAATCTCTTTGAATCTATCCCAGGTGATATCACCTTCTGGATTATCTTTTATGATTGTTTCCCACCATATTAAAGCTTCTCCATTGAGCGCCCAAGATGCTACTAATCTTTTTTTTTGGTCGTCTCTCAGCTGGAAACGCTCAAATATTCTTTCTGCAGAGCTCACCCAAGCTTGAGTTTGAATAATAGATTCATTGCCCGAAAATTGTGCTCCACCCAGATTTCGATATCTCTTAAATAGAGCCTCTAGATCGGGTTCTGCATTTCTCCTGTTTCTGACACTCATTTTTCTAGTTCTTCTGCAAATGGCAGATCAAATGTTAGGTCACAGAAAGGGTATTTTAAAACATAGAAACATATACTTCAAATATAAATGAGTCTATCGAGGTGTAATTTCATTCTGCTTTACTCATACTAGGATATTGCTGATCCTATCTGTATAGAGTTACCCGTCCTAGAACACTACTGGTTCTATTTCTGACGAGTTCGTTAATATGTTATATTCCAGCACTAAGCTTAACCAAAGCTCTGATACCACGTGAGACGGCCCCAAACCCCGTACGGACGGCGACAAGGGTAATCCATGGAATATAACACAGAAACAGATAATAGAAGAACAGAATTAAATAAATACACCAGATAATGAGCAATAGAATATACTGGATAAAATTAATCATCAGAGTTACACAGTATACACGATCTTACTTAGTACAAATACAGTTCAGCTATACATAAATGTCTACAGCGGGAAAACAAACAAAATATGTACAATAGGAGCTGAACAACATAAAAAGAGATAAATGATAGAATCCATCTTCAGCTCGAGCTATCCAGAAAGAACTAGCTAAACCTGAATACAAGGCTGCCCATGTAGAAAAAGGGGGCACCCGAGTTTGAAAGTGAAACAAACTACGAGTCAGTCATGGGAATGGTATGGGAAATCTACTCAACACATTTAATATATGGCTAATCACAGGACCACGCCACTTTCGTGGAGCGGGTTTACTCCATTGGATTGCCAGTGCTTTAAAACAAATCATTCTTTTAAACATCGCAATGCTTTTTATAAAAATGAAGCCATTATAAGACTCAGTTCCAATCACACAATGCAACGCAAACCGGAGGATAGAGTTTTTACCTTATAGCGGCCAAAATATGCTTGATACGAATAAAACTAAGGCATTTGATATTATTTCTAGTGTTTATATGTTTTGAAAACAATTTCAAATCATAACTATCAATCATAGACGACATTAATGCCCCATACCACTATGTCATTATATATAGGTATACAATCAAAACCGCACAGTCACGTATTTGGAAATTGGATTTCCGTCCTGAACCAAGGCAAAAGATAGTCCTTACCGAATTCGATACTGTCTAGCCCGAGTCTTAGGTACAGCCGCAACCGTACCTTGGATCGTCAGGGCCGGTCCACACGAACTGGATTATAATGCATGATCAATGCGTTTCTCCGCCCTTTGGGGCATAAATGAGCCAACGAATGACTCCATCGGACCCGGATCGTCTGATCAAACCGAGGCGCCTCGCAACAACAACAACCACACAGGTGAAAAGTATATAAATGTCAGGGCTGGGAGGTTACTGACACCACCCTAGCTAGAAAGAAAAAGCACGTCCCCCCTGAGGTCCTGCTCCCGTTTCTAGTTCATACCGGGGTGTGAGGCTCGCGATTTCACGTTATACACAAAGCTACGCCACACAGGCGGTGCTTTGATCATCACCACAAGACTTTGCTTTTCAACAGAAGCCCTGATCATTTGCCACTTAGGCATGCCACACTAGCAATTCATGCCATGCGACCGATGTCCATCGATATACAACCTCTGAGCTTATGCGTTTCAGAGAAGGGCGTTAAGCAAAAGAATAAATTCTCCGCCGCCAAACAGATGTATATTTAACAGAGATCAATCAACACAGAATAAAATCCAATGTCAGACACACAGTCCATTTACAAGTCCGTTCTGGGTCTGAACAAAACCGGAGGCACTAAATACCTCGCAAACCCATCGATCACCACGTACATCTGGACGATCACCACTCATTATCCATATTTCGGGATGCCTCCCAATCAAGACCTCGGTTACCATCCAAACGAGGTGAAGATCTCCGGTCTTCGACCACCGTCTTCAGACTTTCAATCGTCGGTCAATTATTTGAAATGAGAATTAACTAGGCCTTTTCAAATAATTCACGTATATTTAGAATTTCAAATCAATTTATTTCAATGGCTAAATCATTCGACAACACCAATTTTGTTCTTTACTGTAATTTTCACACAAAACACATTCAACCATCAAATACCACATAAATCGAGCAAATTCAGTTTATTTCCATTCCATATCGTTTATGATATTTTATAACAATTTATCGCTATTTTTATTTATTTTAAAATAGCCAATTTATTCAAAATGACGCTTCGGGCCATAACGCGACCGTGGCGCTGTTATTCTTCAGATTTCTTTTACACATGTCTGAAAATCTAACCGTTGGATCTTCACAAAATTTACATCATTAGAAAGATCTTTTCAAAACGAATCCAACGGTTCCAGTTTCGGGAAAATCCGACGGTCGGATCTCCCGGTATCATCGTTTGAAGTTTCGATTTCAAAATATGAACTGCAGCGTCGTTATTCTATTAAATATAATTGTATATATATATATATATATATATAAATATAATCGATTCTGGCACTGTTTTTCTTCAGATTTGAATTAAACATTCCAGACAATCCAACCGTTGGGCTTTTACAAAGTTGGTGCCGTTGGAAAGATATTTCCAAAGCGAACCCAATGGTTGCGGTTTCGGGAAAATCCAATGGTCGGATTTCACGCACTAGTTGTTTGAAATCACGGTTTCAAAACACAAACTGCACGACCAAGTTTCGTTTTAATTTTATTTATATTTATATAAATATAGTTCATTCAACAATTCCAATATCGTTTTCACTTCAAATATTTCACTAACGCCTTTAAATTTTGGAAAATTTCGCCATAACCTCCTTTGTACGGGAGGGCTGGGAAAATTCCCAAATAGCCACACGGGCGTCTCATGTCAAAAAGAAAAGAAAAAGCCAAGCGGCTAGCCAACAGCCTCATAAAATCATCACCCAAACAAAACAGTAAATGTGTACCTATTTGTCGGGCACAAAATTTTATTCCTCTTCTCTAGCCCCTTTGCTATAACCTGTTCAATAAATATGCACGTACATATATACAATTTTTATCACTTATCATTTTCCATTCAACTTCATATTTGATTTACTTTGGTTTAAAAACACCATTCATTCTAATGTTGCATGCATAGGCTAAAATCATATCATAGCTAATTAATGTATATTTCAACTCATGCATATTTTATTTGAACGAGTGGCTATTTTTAACACTTCACCTTTCAACAATTCATGTATATAATAAAAATGTGATTTTTATTGTAAAACAATTCTTTTCAAAACACTATTATTTTATATAGTTTATATAGGTGATAAAAATAGGATTTTTATTGTAAAACAATTCATTTCAAAACACTATTATTTTATATAGTTTAAAAATGTGATTTTTATATTTAAAACACGAATACCATTCAACACATGAATTTCAATTCAACGAATGAATATCGATTCAACACATGAAGGTTTTCTATTCAACGAATAAATATAGTTTTAGCAAATGAAAATAATTCAAACACATGAATATTATTCAAAATTTCGGCAGCATAACGGCAGGGTAGTTAAAACCGGGACCGTCCCTAGTACGGCTCCTCGCTCTACCTTAAAACCTCGCGGTTTTTGACAATGGAGAACATGCATCTAGTTCGCACGCAGGCGGCATGTATATATTTATTTCATTTCCACAAACTAATCCTATGTGGTTTCAACCAAATATTTCTCAACCAAAAATGGGTATTTTTCAACCACAATCATTCAAGGTCAACCACAAACAATTCCAATCAACCATTCACTATCAATCAATTTTCACACCAATCACAACCAATAAATATCGTCCATGGTTTGTGGATGAGGGGCGTGTATATATATATATATTTATATATAGCAATTCACTTTTATTTCAACACATATATAATT
Organism: Allium sativum; assembly: GCA_030737875.1. Classification (NCBI taxonomy): domain Eukaryota; kingdom Viridiplantae; phylum Streptophyta; class Magnoliopsida; order Asparagales; family Amaryllidaceae; genus Allium; species Allium sativum. The sequence continues at coordinate 459,792,712 of CM060922.1, forward strand.
TTTACAACGCATATATAACTTATACATCGAACGTACAACTTATACAACGCTTATACAAGAGGTGTACAACGCTTATATAACTCATACATTGACTATATAATTTATACATCGTCGTTTTCCATATCGTTTATAAATTAAAAATCTCACATTGGGTTCCACTCTACCAAAAATAGCAGAAGGCTCTGAAAAATATGCGGTCTCTTCTAGAAGGTAGAAGACGTCCACACGGTCACGATGTTTCCTGTTTCATTGAATTTCGACAAGAAACGAAAAAGATATGATTTTTTAAAGTTTGCAACACTTTAAAACTGTAAAAACAGTTGAAAATAAACTAAGCCGTATACCTCGTTTTGATGCTCAAAACTAGGTTTGAGTTTTTCTCGAAATCCGCGCCACTTCAGGATGATCAGCCAACGCAGCGTTGAAGAGCTTCGAATCACCTTCCCGGCGCCGGTGATCTCGTGCAGTTCGGTGGTGGGACCAGGCCGTGGCGGCGGCAGAAAGTGGCCAACTTCAGGGAGCCGCTGCACACGATTTACGGGGAGATAGGGGTTGAGGCTGGTATGGATTTGAAGAGGAGGCGAAGGGCTTTCGAGGGAGGGTGGTGGCGCGTCCTATCGTGGACTGTGGCGATCGGAATCGGAGGAGGAAGTTTCGAAGGCTTTTCCGCCTTCAGATCTGTCGGGGAGAGAGAGTGTCCGCCTTTTTTTTTATTTAAATTCTGATTGGTCGGTAGATTTTATAAGGGGTTTTCTGACGCGACCACCAATCCAAACCCAACGACTGTCGTCCCTAGTGTTTTATCCCCATTCCGAACACAATGGGATAGTTTCGAAGGCCCATTCGAATGTTTCAGTCAGTTTTCCTTCAAATTAAAATATAAAACATTCAATATTTAATTTGAACGTACATTTCAATTTGCCAGGGCCACAAACTGATTTGAAAAATTCCAGAAAAATAAATCTAGCTATGTTTTGACGATACGGTCCCAACAAAACTAGTTTCGTCGAATTCTGAGACCGTTTGCAAAAAGGCCCATTTCTGGTCGATCCAATTTAACTGTAATTGATCAAAACACGTTTTCCTTTGCCACGCTCACATACTAGCTTCAAAAATTATGAAATTTGAAACCTAGCAATAACTTCACATCCCGGATCCAACAAAAGTAGTTTCGTCGAATTCCGAGGTCGTATGCAAAATGGCCAATTTCACGGGCTATATAAATTTCATAGCGACCTTTCTGAAAATTCATTTGGCCATAACTTTTGCTTTCCGTTATGAAAATTCGATTTTTCAGATTCATTAGAAAGGTATTCACTAACAGATTTAAATATTATTGGTTTCACTCAAATCCGTTTTGTTTTGCACCCGATACAGTCCGACAAAGTTTGAATTCAATTAATAAAACTGCAGCGCCATTTCAGGCCTTGTTTATAATTAGAATTAATTATACTCATTTTCAATTGTCGATTCCACTCCCCTTTCATCTCTATTATTTAAAATATTTATTTTAAATATTTAAAATCCATTATTTTAGCCAATTTAAATTTTTTAAATTGGTTCAGATTTTCTGGGTCGTTACATATATTGCCATTTTTATTTATTTAAAAATGACCCAATTTAATTAAACGACGTTTCAGGTCGTGCCAAGGCACTAGTGCTGTTTTTCTCCAAATTTGTTTTACACATATCTAGAAATCTAGCTGTTGGATCTCAACAAAGTTTATATCATTGGAAAGATATTCCCAAAGCGAACCCAACGGTTCCAGTTTCATCAAAATCCGATGGTCGGATCTTTCAGTATAATCGTTTAAAGTTACGATTTCAAAACTAGAACTACAGGGGCTCAATTCGTTTTATTTAATTTATATATATATATATAATTTATTCGACGATTTCAATATTGTTTTCACTTCAAATATTTCACTAACACCTTTAAATTTCAGAAATTTTTGCCATAACCTCCTTTGTACGGGAAGGAGTTTCGAAATTTATTGGGCCATATTAGGTACCCAATAAATCCTAATAAGCATGCACATATTTATAGTGATATATTCCGGTGTCCACAGGGGAGTGTGTATAGATCATAACTCCAAAGAATAAATTCTCATCACCCTATAAATGGTTTTTGTGCCTTAATGACCAGAGAGACGTGTTTATTGTCATCTCCACACCCGTGTGGTTTTTTATATTAATTTGGCAATTTACCGGTACATTTTACATAGTCCATATCAGTCGTCAGCTCAACCTGTAATATACAATCCTCACCGTACCAGCCTCTCGCTCGTATGGTAAATCTTCAACCTCGTCACACAAGCTCCAAATGCTTATGTGGTATATGATGAAGTATGCCTATCTTCATGAAGTATGCCATGTAGTGTAGTTCAAAATTAATTGTTACTTTCCTATGGCGATGTTTATTATTTCACACAGAACAACCAGCACTTCACATCCAATTGCATTCACAGGAGTTGATATAATAATATTGCACATCCAACTCATTAAGGTTTACCTATTTGTCGGGCATGCAAATAAATTCTTTACTCAACAGCTAATTCATTTTCCTGTTCAACACATGTGTGTGTATATATATATCTGCGAAACTAAGCAAAAAATAATATTTCTAGCGAACAAAAATATATTTCAACACATGACTATTTTATTCAGTTCACATACATGTTAAAAATAATATTCATAGCAAACAAATATTTATTTCAACACTTGTGTATTTTTAGCGAGTCATATACATGATAAAAATGATATTTTTATCATCAAAAATATTTATTCAACACATAAACATTTTTAGCACTTTATATTCACAATAAAAATGTAGATTTTATTGTTCACTTCATATATTCAACAATGAATATTTTCGACTTCACACATACGATAAAAATATGATTTTTATCATTCTAGTCCTTTATTCAGCACATGAATGTTTTCTATAGTTTATATATATAAAATAAAAATGTGATTTTTAGTGTTAAAACAATTTATTTAAAACATGAATATTTTATATATTCTATATATGTAAAAAAAATGTTATTTTTGTTTTTCAAAGAATTTTATTCATCACATGAATTTCTATTCAACACATGACTTTTTATTCAACACACGAATCTAGTTTCAATACATGAATATAGTTTCAACTCATAAAAAGAGTTTCAACACATGAAATAATTCTAACACATGAATATTATTGAAAATTTCGGCAGCATAACGGCAGGGTATTTAAAACCGGCACCGTCCCAAGTACGGATCCTCGCGCTCCCTTAAAACCTCACGGTTTTTGACAGTGGGGATTTCATACATCTAGTTCGCACGCAGGAGAGTATGTTTTTCTTTTCCACAACCTATTCTAATTTTCAACGGCAATGGGTATTTTTCAACCACAATCAAACAATGTCAACCACAAACAATTCTATCAACCATTTGCATTATTCACTAAATTTTTCATGCTAATTCACAATCAATATTATCGCCCATGGTTTGTGGACGAGGGGAGTGTCTATATATATATAAGTATATTTCACTTCCATTTCAACACATATATGATTTACACAGTGCATGTATAATTTATACATCGTTCATATAACTTATACAACACATGTACATTAGGTATACAACGTGTATATAATTTATACTTCGCTTATATAACTTACACAACGCATTTCCAATCACATTTCAGTTTAGAAATCTCACATTGGTTTGTTGCTTTGCTAAAAATAGTAGCGAGCTCAGAAAAATCAACGGACACTTCTAGAATGTAGAGAGCATCGACACGGTCCCGATGTCTCCTGTTTCATCGAATTTCGTCAACATAGCAAAAAGATACAATTTTTATTGTAAAATCATAAACCATAGCGCTTTAAAGTGATATAGAACAGTTTAAAATAAATTAAACCGTTACCTTCTTTGAACCTTCAAAACTAGGTTTTGATTTTTCATGAAATCCGTAGCATGATAGGAGGATCAGCTTTAACCACGGCCTGGAGCTTGGAGTCACGCGTCAAGGGGGTGGCGGCGCTGGCAACTCGGTGGCCGGAGTCAGGCAGGGCGGCGGTTTGAAGACTGAAACTTTGAGGAGGTCGTTCTCGTCGATGGTTGAACGAGGGTAGGAGCACCTGGTATGGATTTGACGAGGGAGGAGAGCTCTTAAAAAAGTTGAACTAGGTCGAGGTGAAAGGGTGAGCGATTTCTCCGGAAAATGGTCGGGGAGGGGGAAGCTCAATCCGCCGTCGAGCGTGAGTAACGGTGGAGGGGGGTTGAGATTTTTTTTAAAAATTAAATTATGATGGAAAAATATGATTGGCCTGTGCTTTATTTAATTTTTAAAATAGTGTTTCTCCATACGAACTCCAATCCAAACCCAACAACTGTCGCCCCTAGCTAAATACCCCCATTTCGAACACAATGGGATATGTTTCATAAGCCCATTCGACTGCTATAGTTAGTTATTCTTCGAATTAAAGTATAAAACATTCAATATTTGAATCGAACGTACATTTCAATTTTCCAAGGCCATATACTGATCCCAAAAATTCCAGAAAAATAAATCTAGCTATGTTTTGACGATACGGTCCCAACAAAACTGATTTCGTCGAATTCTGAGACCGTTTGAAAAATGTTTATTTTCTGGTCGACCCAATTAAACAGAAATTGACCAAACACATTTTCCTTTACCACGCTCACATATTAACTTCAAAAATTATGGAATTTGAAACCTAGCCATAATTTGACATCCCGGATCCAACAAAAGTGGTTTCGTCGAATTCTGAGGTCGTTTGCAAAATGTCTATTTTCAAGGGCTATATATTCTCTATAGCGACCTTTCTGAAAATTAATTCGGCCGTAACTTTTGATTCCCGCTATGAAACTTTGATTTTTCAGATTTTTTAGAAAGATATTCATAAACAGATTTAAATGTTTTTGGTTTCACTAAAATCCGTTTCGTTTTGCACCGGTACAGTCAGTCAAAGTTTGAATTCAAATTTTCAAACTGCTGCACCATTTCTAACTCTTTATTTTATTGAAATATTCTATTTCAATTGCTCTAATTTCTTTAAAATAACCAATTTAAATTTTTTAAATTTGCTCGTATTTTCCGGGTTGTTACAATCTCCCCCACTTAAAACTTTTCGTCCCCGAAAAGGAAACAGCAGTACAGTAGGAAACAAAAATGGAAATGCAAAGTATTTTAAAGGTACCTTGCACTGGAGTTAGTTAGAGATGTCCACTCTGCATTTGGGGAAAGCTTTCCTAATGCTTTCCTCAGCCTCCCAAGTATAGTCTCTAGGATCACTACTCCACTGCACTTTAACTAAATGAACCTTCTTGTTCCTTAGCTCTTTAGTTTCTTGGCCAATAATTTTTAACGGCTCTCTTCTGACTGATAATTCTGGAGTAATTTCCAAATCTTGTTGTGTTGCTTCTTCTACAACAAGATCTGGATCATGCACATGTCTTCTAAGTTGGTATACGTGAAACACATTATGTACTCCAGGCAACCAATCGGGTAATTGAACTCTATAAGCAAGAGTTCCAATTCGTTCAAGTATAGGAAAGGGACCAATAAATCTGGGGGCCAACTTCCTAGTTTTACCGAATCGGATCACTCCTCTCATCGGAGAAACTTTCAAATAAACATAATCACCAATAGCGAATGCTAAATCTGTTCTTCTAGAATCTGCATAACTTTTCTGTTGACTTTGAGCAGTTTTCAATCATTTCTTAATGAAATCGACTTTATCTGATGCTTCTCGAATCATATCGGGTCCCAACACAAGTGAGTTGCAGGTTCTACCCAACATACGGGAGATCTGCACGGTCTACCATATAACGCTTCAAATGGCGACATTTTCAAACTTGCTTGATAGTTGTTGTTATATGAGAATTCTGCCAAATGCAAGTGATCTTCCCATGACCTGCCAAAATCAATAATACAAGCCTGCAGTAAATCTTCTAGAATTCTGTTCACCTGCTCAGTTTGGCCATCTGTCTAAGGGTGATATCCGGTGCTTAGGTTCAGTTTTGTTCCCAATTCTATCTGGAATGCCTCCCAGAATTTCCTAGAAAATATTGGACCTCTATCACTGACTATGTTGATGGGAACCCCTTGCAGATTAACAATTTCTTTGAAATAAATCTGTGCTAGACTTTGGGCGGTTCTATTGGATCTGACAGGTATGAAATGGGAGGTCTTCGTGAAGTGATCTACGATCACCCAAATATTGTTATTACCTTTCTTGGTTCGGGGCAAACCATCTATGAAATCCATGGAAATTTGTTCCCACTTCCACCCTGGAATTTCCAACGGTTGCAACAATCAGGCCAGCTTTTGTTGGTCACTTTTGACTAGTTGGCAAGTAGGGCACCTGCTAACATATAAAGAAATGTCCCTTTTCATTGCCGTCCACCAGAATATGCCCTTGATATCATTATACATTTTGCTCACACCTGGATGGATACTAAGTTTGGACTTATGCCATTCATCCATGACTTCTCTTCGAAGCTCTGGAATATTCGGGATGCAAATTCTGCCTTTTAACCTAAGAACTCCGTGGTCATCAATCCGGAAACTTATGGGTTCACCTTCCTTGATCCTCTGACTGATTCTCTGAATAAATTCATCGTCTTTCTGGAGGACTGAAATCTTGTCAATTAATGAAGACGTAACGATAAGACTGGCGATGATTTCATTCTTTCTATTGAGCGCATCAGCTACTACATTAGCCTTTCCCGGCGTATACAGGATATCTAGATCATACGCTGCAAGAAATTCTAGCCACCGCTGCTGTCTTAAGTTTAGATCTTTCTGGGTGAACAAATACTTTAATGATTGATGGTCCATAAACAATTCGAATTTCTCAACCAATAAGTAATGCCTCCAGATTTTCAAAGCAAAGACGATGGCTAACAACTCAAGATCATGAGTTACATAATTCTTCTCATGCGGTTTCAGCTGACGGCTTGCACAAGCGACTACTTGGCCTCTTTGCATTAATACTGCACCAAGATTTCTAATAGAAGCATTCGTCCATACCGTCAAATCTTAATTTCCATTGATAATGGTTAATACTGGAGTGGTTGTCAATTTTGATTTCAGTTCCTGGAAAGCTTCCTCATAGTCGAAAGTCCACTTAAATCTCTCGTGCTTCTTTGTAAGCTTTGTCAACGGACCAGATATCTTCAAAAAATCCTTAACGAATTTCCGATGATAACTAGCCAATCCCAGAAAACTTCGGATTTCTGTGGGTGTAGTAGGCTGTTTCTAGTCTTGAATTGCTATAATTTTGCTTGGATCTACAGAAATTCCTTCCTTTGACACGACATGGCCAAGGAACTTCACTTCATTTTGCTAGAAGATGCATTTAGAAAATTTAGCTTTGAAGATGTTCTTTCTCAGAATCCTCAATACTTGTTCTAAATGTTTTTCATGTTCGGTTTCTGATTTGGAGTAGATTAAAATATCATCGATGAATACCAGAACGAATTTATTTAGAATTTCTCTGAACACTCTATTCATTAGATCGACGAAATATGCTGGAGCGTTGCATAAGCCGAACGGCATTACTAACCACTCATAAAATATGTCTGGACCTCTGAAAGCTGTCAAAGGAACACACTCTTTGGCAATTCTCTGTTGATGGAAACCTAGAGCTAGGTCCATTCTGGAAAATACTCTCGTCCCATTTAATTGGTCTAACAGATCATCGATGCGGGGTAATGGATATTTGTTTTTGAGCATCTGCTTGTTGAGGTCTCCGTAATCAACACACAATCAGAGAGTACCTTCTGACTTTGGAACAAATACTACAGCTGCACCCCAACTAGAAAAGCTAGGTCTGATCAGACCCTTCCATAGTAGTTGACGAGTTTGATCGCCTAATTCTTCTTTTTCTTTTGGGGTCATTCTTCGAATTGGATGTACCACTGGTCTGGCATTCAGAATTAGATCGATTCTGAATTCAATTTCTCTTTGCGAAGGTAAGTTTTTGACTTCTTCAAACACATCCGCATAGTTTTTAACAATAGAAATCTTTTCTAATGAGGTGGGAACAACTTATAGCACAGACCAAAATTCTTTTCTATCTGCATCTGAACCATGGCATGGTATAGTAATATATCCAAGCTTCGTTTTAATTTTAACTTCTCATTCATCACATTTTACTTCGGCCTCGTATTTTGTTAACCAGTCAAGCCCAAGAATAGCGTCGAATTCAGAAAAATCCATAATGATCAACTTAAAAGGAAACCGGTAAAAAGAATAAGAGACTGGCACATTACAATATGAACTAAGAACAAGAGAGCCTCCTATCGGATTTTGAACTCTAATCGATTCTTTAAGCTTTCTTTAATTTATCTATAACTGTTAACTATGTTACTTGCAATAAAACTACGTGATGCACCAGTATCAAATAGTACAAAAACAAGAATATTTTTAATTATAAGGGTACCTCCCAAAACATCGGGTTTACCTGCTCCATCTGAAGCAGCTGGCGGGTTCGCCCCGTCATAAACATGTGCAACTTCCGCCTTCTTAAGAAATGGACAATCTTTGACGAGATGTCAAGTTCGGCGGCAGTTGAAGCATGATCTAGAATTCTGAGAGTTCTGGCTTAAGCTTTGTGAGTTTGTCCTCTGCTGCTTTGGAGCTGTGCACACATTGGAGAAATGTCCCATCTTTCCACAATTAAAACAGCTTCCCTTGGGTGGCTTGCTAGCTTGCTGATTTGTGGATGCTGCGTTGCTGGACTCAGGCTGGTTCCCAGAAGTCTTGCGTTTGTTTCCCGCTTGACTCTTGGCGCGGTTTAGATCGAGGTTCCTCTAGTTCAAATCTTCATAATCACAGGCCATTTCCACTAAGTCTACAAATGCAAGTTTGATGTGGCTCATGGCTCTATCTTGATACTTATGCTTTAGCCTATGTATGAACCTTTTGTTCTTCACCTTTTCAGTCGTGATAAGCTCTAGGGTGTAACGAGATAGCTGCGTGAACTTGTTAAGGTAGTCCTGCACGGAGAGGTCTCCTTGTTGGAGATTGGCAAATTCATCGTGCATACGCTCCATCGCTTGTTCTGGGATGAACTTCTCCTTAAACATTGCCTTGAACTCGTCCCATGTTCTCACTACATTTTGGTCCTCAGCGGTGATGGCATCCCACCATAATTTTGCCTCATCTTGTAAAAGCCAAGCACCCATAAATGCCTTATCCTGATCTCCTAGTCTTAAGCCACCTAAGATC